>CM076581.1:832726429-833326429 GCA_034641835.2 Pinus albicaulis | reverse complement strand
TCATGTGTTCTAACCTCTCCACAAAATTTCAAGGCTAGAACACATATGATGCTACAAAAACTAACACCCCCTCTTAGCGAGGAAAGTGTTCTAGTACTGCAACTGCAACTGCTACTACAATACACTGCTTCTGCACCATCTCCTGTTGCACTGTTGATGTTTGGCTATTGGTGCCCATCAACTACTGTGCAACTCTGATGTGCGTTGCATTTGTGTTGCTATTGACCCTGTTGAATTGTTTCCAACTACTGCATCTGCACTGTAACTCCCTCTCATCTGCTATTGCTGCAGCTGCAACATCTGCAACTAAGAACTGTCCATCATACTGAACCGACTATGTTTAGAATGATGCATCTGTCACCCGAGTCCTGACTGCTGCTGACTTTGCACTGCTGCCAACTCTTCTCTGCGTTGCCCACTCTCAGACAACTACTAGCTACTGCATTTGTCACTTTGGCACCTGACTGCACCAACTGCCACTGGTCCATCCTACTACTACTGCTATGGGCTCCCGTAGCAAGGTATTGATCCAAGAGGTGGACTCCTCAAGGATCCTCCCCATCTGTAGCTCTCTAGGGCTACAAAAGCAAATCACCCCACCTCACTCCTGGAGGTATATTGGTGATCATGGCAAACTCTTCCTCTAATCTGGAGGGCAACCTGTCGATCTCCGCGGATGCAGCCTGCTGATCCTAATTCTCCTCTTTGTCCTTCTTTTTGAGAGGACATTGAGTGTTGTAGTGACCAAGCTCACCATGTCTGAAGCATTTGACCTTGGAAAGGTCCTTCTTCCTCTTGCGCTGCTCATGTTTCCCCTTTAATGCAAGGGCTACATTCTCCTCTTCCTTTACATGCTTCGTCTTGTTGACCACTGGAGTGGCACCTGATGATGATGAAGAGACTCCATGCCCAAGGATGAACCAGAAGACATTTGTACCATCAGATATCATCAGTTCAACAGAGTTTTTTAACTCTACTTCAATTTTCTCATCATTTTTCTCTGATGCACAGATCCCACGCCCTACGGGGAATTGTAATAAGTGATGCTAGTAATGATGAATTTGAGTCAGTATTGAGTCTGTAACAGGCCTGGGATGTTGGGACTCGATCAGCAAGCAAGTACACCTTGGAGAGTTTTTTTTACTAGGTCAATTATTCTTTATTTTTGGCGGCAAATAATTTTTTAAGTTTTTTCACTCATTGCATTACCCCAAAGCCAGGGTGACAGCTTGAAGGTTGAGCCCCTGACGCATCTTAGATTCAATGTATATTACCATACTAGATTACACATAAAATTTCGTGGAATTTGGTTAGTTCTAGGTAGTGATTTTTTTATTTTTTAGATTTCCCGCAAGTCCAAAACTGCAATTAAATTTGTAATTGGAATGTAATAATTGTTGTCTAGAGAAGTTGTATGGGGTATGAGTATTCAAAATTACACCTCTCACCCTCAACTTTCTACTATGACACACCGAAGTCAATGTGTGAACGGGTGAAGTGCATCTTTAACACCAGCATTCTTTAGCTGGAATTTCATTTATGAATATCAAAGTTATTTATTACATCAATTACCACTGGGACCTCTTTCATTCTATTGGATTGCGTTCAACTAATCGCCTGAGAAAGCCCACAGTCGATAGAATCTCAGTAGTCTGGCTGTAGGGCAGTTCCAACAATCCCACCCACAACTGGTGGCAGGAGGTTAGACCGTTTGGTTTGGTTGGTAAGATTGAGGGGTTAATAATGAGTTATGGACCCTCAAAACCCACATTTCCTAAGTTTAGTGGAAATTGTGGCATTTGATTAGGCTAGAAATTAAATAAAGGAAAAAAATAAATATCCACACATGCTAAATGAAGTGGAAATAAGGTGGAAAATTATGGAGTTAAAGTGAAGTCACAAGGTGGTGTGGACTCCTAAAATCAAGGAAATGACATGTGCTCAAATAAAATCGAATTTCTGGCATTAAATGAGAACTGCTTACTTGGAAATTCGAATATGCACATTTGGGAGGATTTGGGAGAATATTTGGTGGATATTTTTGTGGGAAATTGTCCCCACATGGGTTATCACCTATATACACTTGTCATTCCATCATAAAATTCGAATTTGGTACATAAGGGTAGAATAAAATGATGTCCACTTGCCAGAATTCGATTTTTACACTTGGCAATGGAGCTCCACTTATCAAATTCGAATTTGCCTTGTGATCTCCTCCCTCTCACCGCTTGGCATTTGATTCTTCATTGGGATTTTCTCCCAACTTTCTATATAATGGAGCCATGGGCTCTCATATTGTTTCATTTAATAGGAGCTATTGGGCTTGAGGACGCGCTGTCGAATTGTACACGCACTTGCAATATAATACAAAAGTCTTTGGGGTAACTTGTGATAGTGTTTTTCTCCTTGCATATGTGGTAAATCCTTGACTTGTTGTTATGCTTCTATTTATTTTCTCATGCTATTGTTTCCTTCGTGCTTGTTTCAAGTTATGTTAGTATGCAGCTATCTCATATTAGCATAAGAGTTACTTGATCACTTTAGGATAAGAAATCTTCTATTTGATGTCAAATATATCTATATGAGTTCTTTCCATTGCTTTTATTTAATATCATGTGGATTTAATATATTGTGGTGAGATTGCGTAGAAGGATCTGCCTTTTGTCAAGCTTTTCAAGTGTGAGGGGAAGTTCTCAGAGGAACCAACCCATTCTTGAAAGTATTCAAGGAGAACCCACATGTGTTGATTTCCAAAGTCTAATCTATATTTTATTTTGTCTTGCAGAGGTTCTTTTAAGTTTCCAAAAGCTCTTATTTCTTGCATCAAAAAATCAAACTTAAAATCATTTACTTTTCCCATTAGGGGAATTTTGAGGTCTAAAATGGGCCTCATAAGAAAAATGTAAAACAAAAATAAACTTTATAACAACCAATAGGATTCAAGATGATGATGTCATCCATAATGGATGATTCACCATTTTTGGAGTAAAAAAGTAAAAATATTAAAAAATAATAAAATAATAAAATTACTTTTTCAACTCGTATTTAAACTTATCTCCCAAAATTTTTACTCAAATTTCGAGCGGGAGTACTCGTTGGATGCGGAATTTAATTCCTCATCCAAGGAGTACCCATGTTGCATACTTTCGATGAACTCTTCTACACAAAAAATGAGAAATACATAAAAAACATGATTGTAATCACGTTTTTTTATGTATTTCTCATTTTTCGTGTAGTAGGACCCATCGAAAGTATGCAACATGGGTACTCCTTGGATGGGGAATTAAATTCCGCATCCAACGAGTACTTCCGCTTGAAATTTGAGTAAAAACTTTGGGAGATAAGTTGAAAATATGAATTGAAAAAGTAGTTTTTTCATTTTTCCCTCTAAACTTTGATGATGTCATCAAATCTTATTAGATTTTTTCCACTATTATTTTATAATTTCCTTAGGAGGCCCATTTTAGACCTCAAAATTCCCCTAATGAGTATTGCTCTTCATTTCTTTAATATTTGGCTATTCCAAAGAGCCAAGCTATGGCTAGTCAAAGAGGAGAGCTTTCTCATACTCTTTGGCCTAGCTTCTTGTAGATTATTTTTTTAATACTACTTTGTGATTTTTCAGCTAACATTTGTTGTTGTAGAGTTTCTCTAACTTGTTGTCTTGCAGCTACTTTCAGGTTTCATTTTCATAAAACTACTTACAAGTTTGTATGCAGGACCTTGCGGCTCCAACTTCTAGATTATTTCCTTCCCTTGGCCGTGTAAGCCGTGTAACTCAAAGAGGCTTTGCGTTGCTTTTTCTTCCTCGAAAAATCTGCATTTTGTTGGGCTTTTGTGGGCCTCAAATTGCAGAAATTTTCAGCAAGGAAAGACTTTCATTGAATTTTAGAGAAGACTTCATAGTTTTCTTCCTATTGTATTAATTAATAAAATTCTTGGTTTTGGGAGTGTGGGTTTTATCCATTGGTATCCCTATCTCTCCACCTTTTTGGAGAGACTTTGTAGCTTGATTTTTGATATTTTTCACTTGCATGCACATCATTTAATTGGAGAATTAACACAATCATGCATTACACTCATCTTGCATGCACCTAAAAATAGTTTTCTTCAGATTTCTAGTCTTTTTACTTTCATAAGCAAGTTCAAACTTTTGCAAAAATGCACTTTTAACTTGAATCTAATTTGTCACGAATTTTGTTCCAAAACCATTTATGCTTCACCTTTAATTAAATCTTACATGAAATAAGTATTTAGGAAAATTTTCTCCATAAAATAGCATTCTACATCATGACATGCAAGTACATCTCAAGTTTGAAAGTTAATTTTCATTAATTTACTTACATGCCCCAAGCAATCACTAAAAGTTTACCTCCAAAATAAGTTGGTTGAATAGACATTTTTAGGGACCCTCTACTCCTTTACTGACTCCTCACTGTGGGATCCATAACTTTGGGCGAGGGTGAGGTCCTCTAGAACTAATTAATAAAATAAACCAAGAGCATTTTTCATCACATTTAGCTTACTTGCAAGTTCTTGAATTTTGCTTTCTTGATGGTTCAGAGTCTCACATGAAATATAACTTCCCTTTTTTAAGAAGCATTTCCTTTCATGCAAGTATGGTAATCTCTTTTGCAACAAGTTTAGCTTAATTTTCTTGTACTTGGACATTATCTACTTTAGAAAGCTCCATTTCATGTTTAATCTTCATCATGTTCATGGATGATTGATGAATCTCGTTTCCTTTCAGGTACTCTTATTTCGTGTTGCAAAGCTAAATGCATGTTGGTTTAACTTTCAAGTCTTTTTATCATCTGGTTTATATTTAGATCACTAATTGTTTCCTTGTGAACAAGATAGCTTCATGTGTTTTGATTCATAAATTCATTTATCTTGAGAGAATTTTTTATATCTTATGCTAACATTCTTTTGTTTCCATTTCAGGATTACTGTGTTCTCATCTCTTTGAGCATTTCTTTTACTTTTGAGCACGTTATTTGTAAAGGCATTGGTTAAATGGTTTGTCATTATTTCAAAGTTGCTCATAAACGCTCATGAAACTTCAAAAGTAATCCAATTTCACTCTAATATTCTCCTATAAACTCACATATTTTAACTTAGTTTTCCTTTAGGGAATACCCCTTTAGCTGACCTAGGAGAGAGCTAAAATGGGGAGAGTCGGGATAGGTGACAGCCCCTTCTCTGAGTTCCTTGCCACCAACCACACTTGTGGGGTTGAAGGTTTTTCCCACTAACTGTAGGTAGGTGTAGGCGGCAAATGATAACACATCCCACTGTTGCTACTATTGCCACCGATGGTGCTCTTCACCAAATTTCACCTCATGTCCTCTTGCTGCAGATCAAACCACATCCGGTCCCACTCTGCCAACTTGTCTCTGCCCAAGATACTCTTGAAAAGGACCTGTCAGTCTTCGGAAACGTTGTTCAGAGCTAACCACAAAATTTCTATAGGTTGGGGCATTGACCCTACAACTGACAACTGGTCTCAGATATCTTGAAGCCTAGTAAGGTAGGGGTCTATATGCTCCCCCTTCTACATCTTGGTACATATCAACTTCTCCTGAAGACATATTTCGCTCCCCGGAATATCCCTGGGATAGCATAGCGAGTGCATCCCACTGCTGCTTGGAAATATCTTTGCCAACAATGTGAGAGACAATGTGATCTCAAACCCCATCGAGAATCAGCCTCTTTGCTTTCGCCATCTCCTTGCAAGCCTTCAGCTGATCTAGATCCGTGGGTACAACTACCACGTTATCAATGTAGGCCTTGAGATCATATTCATCTAGAAGACAAGAAATTCTTTCCTTCCAGATCATGTAGTTGAAGGCTCCGTCCAACCGATCCTAATATCTCAACCCTACTGATGCCATCTCTGCCAAAATGTCAAACTCTTCCTCTTCTCCTCTGCGCAGCTGCTGCAAGGCTCTACACACTCCCTGCTAGAGTGGGAAAATCTTCTCACAACTACTACTGCTCTGCAGTGAAAAATCAAACTTCTTGGATAGAATTTCCATGAGGAAAGAACTCCCTCAGTGTGTTCTCTTCCTTCCTTCTGACGTTATTCTTCTCTATCAAACTGCTGCAAAATAACTGCTTCCCAGCTGAAGATCTGCTCTGCTAGTAAAATGATGTTGCTCCCTCTGCCTCTGACAATCTTCCATCTGGAAAATTTATTCTCTGTCGACTCTCTTAGAGATAAATTTTTCCTCAAAAATTTTCCCTCCTGGGCAATGGACTGCGCAACTTCTGGGTTTCCGAGAAACTACTCACGCAGTGCTTCAAATCTCCCTCTTCATGTTTGCAACTGAGATTTTCCTACTTCTATATGCTCTCTAATACCATGTGAAAATTTAGGAATCCTGAATCCCACTGCAACAACTAACTAAGTTTCTTCTATTTGTTAAATAAACTGAACAAATTATTTACTGCATTCTACGGTAATATCGAAACTAATACATTGCAGCCTTCAAAAATAAAATACTATGGAAGAAAAATATTGTTGGGAAGATAGATGCACACACACACAAATAACATTATTGTTTTTGGACTAAGTCCCTGGAAAAACCCAACTAGGGAAAACTGGTGCAGCAGCTGAGGGTTTTGATTATTATGCAATAGTAAATCTGAGTAAAAAACTATGGTTGCTTAAATCTAGAAAACCATACAGAGAAATGACTAACAATAAGTCTAGTGAGAAAAATCTCACTCCCACTGGTGATCCGACACCAACATTAGCTCAAGATGAGCTACTCTGCGTTGCCTTTGCGCAGTCACTACGTCAGCCTATGCAGTACTATGTCCCCATAGCTCGGAACTGCTCTCCCTCTCGCTAACTGATAAGTTTCTTTCTGGAAGATGGATCCTCCTAGCCTACAGACTCTCTCTTCGGCTTCTAGCACTGAATCAACTCTTCTCCCCAATAAAATACAGAATATCCTCTGAAACACTGTGTTGCCTCTCTGTGGCACTCATTGCCTCTCTGCAATGCACTCACCAGATCTGGAAAATATTCCTCCGACCTTACTATCCTTGCCCTCTCTCACTGCTTCGAGCTCACTAGCTCTCTCTCCAGCAACTTAGAGTTGCTACTCTGGAAATCAATCTGCTAGTGAAATCGAACTCTTTGGAAGTGTATTCTCCAGGCCCCATCGATTTTCTTCTTATAATCTCTCATTGAGACATCAACGACCACGATTAAAACTTAATCAATGGCTATGATTAACTAGAACTTGATCCATGCCTTTTTCTAGAAGATTCACACCTCACTTAATTAATACCTTTTAATTAATCATATTTCCTAAGTTTAGACTTAGGAAATATTAAAAAATGATTAATTATTTTAATTAAGTTGTCTCTAGGTGGAATTTCAATCAAAAATTTCTGGGTATTGGAGTACTCGTGTTCTAACCTCTCCACATAATTTAAAGGCTAAAACACATCCGATGCTACAAAAACTAACATAATAAAATTTACAGATATAAGAATATTTTTTAGTTACTATAATACATGAAATTTTCACACTGCCAGCTTCCCGTTGGCTATCATTTCACAACCTACTCTGAAGATTGTTTCTAAAAACATTTAAGGGAGAGGTTCAACTTATACTAGGAATTTAATCTAAAATTAACCAACATCCTTGCATTACACCTAGCTCTTAGGAATTACATATCATATAGGATAGTCTATCATATATGCAGCGAGTGTCCATTCGGTTACCTGGTTTCAATTTATAATAAGAAAGAATTGCGACTCCATAAGGCACTTGTCTCATCTTAAAATCTAATCTAATCATTAATCTTGCTAAATTCTACAGAGTAGCTAGGCCACTCATTTGTGTCTCCCAACCCAATTGGTTCCCAACTTGTTTTCCTTCACCTCATTCCATAGGGACTACCCCCCATAGCCTATTGTTGGGAGACAGCTAGAACGGAGTGGGTGGGGATCAGAGTGACATCCCCCGCCCTAAACAGTTGTCACGGTTCCTGTACAATCCATGTGACAAGAGGACCATGCACTAAAATAATTTTTACATTAGATATTACAAATTCAACCCTCAAAGGGGGAATACCCATTCATTATAGACCCTCATAATATTTAACCCAATTCTGTGACACAATATGATCTAGCAGACCAAGTGATCTGTAATAAAATAATTTATCCAAAAAGCTTAAATTATTCCCAAATCACTTTTACAAAGACTCAATATAACACTAGGACTCACCGAAGACTTTGTCAATAAATTCCACCCTAGATATGGGGTTTAAGCTGGAGGAAAAAATCTGTCGATTATCCATGTTTAGAAACATATGATGCGGTGAGGTTAAAAAACCTCTTAAGATGAAATTCGTCGTCAAAATCATAGGCTTACCTAGGTTGTTACATAATTAAACGGTCGTACTAGCATCATTTACATTATAATTTGCAAATATTGGGTTTATAATGATATGACAGGTAGTTGGTTGATGATTTTAAACTTTGAATATTTTTGTCCAACTGCTTCCTTGGACTTGTGACAAAATAGGTGCAACTTGGTGGATCAGACTCAATCCCCCAATTTCACATTTACCTATGAGACAAAAACAATTCAGCAAATGATAACACCCACGGTAAAATTGGACCATTTACCTCCCACAATACAAGTATATCATAAAAAATCATTTCCATGTTTTGAAAGTAGCTGAGATTTGTTCCTCTTGCTGTTTAAACAATTTATCTGATGTTTTCCTGAAATTTGGGCACTGTTTACAAATTTGGGCTAATTTGTGCATTTTGGGCAGATTTTCATTAAAGAACCAAGGATATCTATCAAACCATTTAGTATTTTCGAAAATGGCATGTGTTTTAACTAATTTTCTATACTGGGAAAAAACTCATGTTCCATAATTTTCACATTCTCTCTCATCACCTTGGAAATCATACCTAAATTTGACTGTCTGAAAAATTTGACCTGTAACATTGTTTTGGCGCTGGAGCTTCACGCATGCAACCTATGTGCGATCTAAATAGCATACAATTATTTTGACACCTCAGACTTCAAAACCTGTGTGGAATTTTCTCTATAAAGGTACAAAAATGGAAAACATGATTGGGTACCAAAAGTGAACTACTGGTATAAGAACTAAAATAAACAATTCATCATTAGCAATTTCAACTTAAAATTAATTTAACCCATTAGATACTTAGGAATTAATGATTATAAACAACTTTACCTTAAAATACATGTCAAATAGTTTTGGGTTCAAAAGGGTGAAAGTATATGATAACACAGGTAAGATGTAATTATGAGTTTAGGTTGGTAAAAAGGTTAATTAAGGCATTGAACAAGGTGACAAAATGGAAGCCCAATAAGCTTCATGATACCTCATACCGGCTGTTCTCTCTTGTTACCCTCAGTGCTTTGATAGTTTCCTTTGAGAAACACACTTGATCTTTATAAGATGGGATACATCCATAAACTGCCAAGTCATCACACAAGGCTCAGATCCTGACTGTCCTGCTTGTTCGTTCATTTGTTTGTTTTATGTTCTCACCTCTGAAGACCCTTACAACAATCTGTTTGCAACATTGTAGTATTTCTGGTAAGGTATTCCTTTGTTGTTGAAACAGGGGTGAGATATTGGTCAATTGGATAGTAATGTTACAGTTTTCTATGCCTTAGCATGCACAAACACTTCGAAACCAATCTAGTGGATAGCTAGAAGCTAAAGAAATTTTTGGTTGAAGACAGCGGACCCAAATCACTTCACTGTCTGTCATATGCTTCATTTGTTTTGAAGGGCTTGGCTTAATATTACAAGCATAGTCCTCACCTCCAAAGTGCTCTGCCCACTCTATCTTGTGGTCCTAATCCGACTAGAATTTACATGGTCATCTATCTGATTCAGTGGAGCATCTACAACAATGCTCATAACTCATCCATTGCTCAATCATATGGCTAATAGAATATTCTTTCAAGTTTCAACCAACCACATAATGCAATACAATTTACCACAAGAAATGTGGTTATTGAAACCCTCAAGATCATTAGGATCACATTTTTTTTGTATCACAGAGGGCAGCATTCCTCCATCTTAAGTTGTTAACAACCCCATCTATGGTCATAGGACAACATCAATCAGCATGCAAAACTTGATCCTATATCTAAAAGTGATACTATTTTTTTAATAAGAATCCCTCAAAAACTATCCAATGTCTATATAGATATAGATGCTGGAACCATGGAGAAAAGGGGGTCAATGTGCTAGTCACTCTTCAAGCAAGTATGAAATTTTCATGTAGAATAAGGCTCCAAAGTATTAGAATAATTACAACATATATACCATTTCCAACCACCATGATGAGATAGCATTCCTTGTAACCATTGAAAGTATACTAATACGATGATCCATCAATTGAAGGCATGCAACATGAAGAAAACCAATGGATGAACCATGACCATGACAATAAGTGAAGGAGAAAATGAGTCTCTTTTGCCAAGACACCATCCAATCAATTGAAAGTACTATATACAAGTGAAGACCAAAAATCCATGAAGACACATCTTGCAAACCATCCATATGTGTCATAAAGATCACACACGTTAGCCTTCATATGCAATATGAGGGGTAGCAAAGAAACTTCTTAAAAGTCAATTTTGAAGAGAGGCTGATATACTTTTTTAACATATGCCATACATTTTCTATATGCGTGTTTGTGTTTCTGCACAAATGTATATGGTTTTGTTTGTGTACATCTAAGTATGTGTGCATGTCTTTCAGAAAGATAAGCTGGGAAGAGAAAGATAACCTTTTCTGCTTTGTCCATCCCCTTTGCCAAAAGATCATCAATAATAGCAAGCCAAATTCTTTGCCCTCTAAAATAAAGATTTGATACCTAATACATTCAGGGAGGAAAAAAATAATTAACATGAATATGTGAAAGTGTTTTATCCCAAACATATCAAATACTTAGAAGGAAAATGGAATTCAAATTTAAGATAAGGGAAAGCATCAATAAGTTTTCTAAAAGAAACATAATTGTTTGTCATTTTTTAAAGATTTCATAGATCTATAAGTCCGAGCACACGCAACAAATATAGAATGACAATCAACATTATAAGGCACTCGACAGAATATAACAACTTCATACACTGGACATTTCATTTATGATAGAATCCAAGACTACAATATGCTACATCTTATAAAGGCCATGCTTATGTCGATGGATTTGTTGGAGAGAGAAAATGCTAACATATTTTTTATATTTGACCTTTTGAGTGTCATTATATTCTCTCTTCATGATGCAAATTTTCTTAATGGGCCAATTTGACGTCTGTATCCCAAACAAGCTTCAAAGAAGCTAATTAATAACCATAAGGATTTCAAACCTCTTAACCATTTCTCCTTTTATAAAAAATAGCATCTTTTACCTTTGCTCCAAGCTAGAGATTCTCAAAGGAGCAATTTGAAGGGGCTTGTTATAAAGCATATAACGTACTGACAATATAACATAGAAAAGATGCAATTGGCAACATGAGTTCAAAATCTACCATCAATACCATAAAAACTGTCAGTAGGTTGAGTATAGATACCAATACGACTGGGTAGAGAGCCCGCCAAGCTGTGTAGTTAATTTAGATAGTTTGTCCCAGTGTTATATACACCAATTTTGTAACATGTATCATGAATATTTATTAATGGTTTTAATCTATAATATTAGAGTATGTTATAAGCATAATAATAAGTTAATTAATTAAATGAATATACAAGGGCCACGTACCATTTCATCTCATGGCCAGTCAATTCTATAAGTTAACCATCACGAGAGTTGTATCATCATCATTTTATCAAGTAATACATTTATACATCTACAAAAGTAATTTTGTCTTCAATACAAACAGGGACTGTTTGTAACAGAGTCCTGCCAATATTCTGTCGTACAATTATGTGCCAAGCCTACCACTTATAACGATTAATTTTGATAAGGAAAATAGGATATGAGTTGAAAACAGTACGTATTAATCAAAAGGATTCTTGGTGCTAAAAAGGAGATATTATCATTATGAAATGTAGGGATCTAAAGGTTTTTGTAGACTCTTGCAAATGATATCTTATTTGGGATAGGTATAGGCTTGGCCAAAGAGTTATCACCAAAATCTGTTTTCATTCTCTTTCCACTATTGACAAAGCTATAGTTTTCCTCTCTATTGTTCTACTCGTTGATGCTTTGCTTCACTTTCACTCTCAAAAAAGAAAAAATCAAAAAGGTTTTTGACAGTAGAGTTACCATTCACCTTGTTAACACTTTATTACATATCCATGGAGGAATCAAAAGTATTTTTCTCTAGCTTTCAAACTATTGAAATGCAGTTTGCCTATTATCAGGTGTTGAAAAGTGTAACTAGGTTCGGTCTTCATAATGACTTGTAATTATGAATTTATGAAATGAAGAGACACAGATAATAAATGTATTTTGTAATGTTTGTCTCATGGGTTTTATGAGCAAGGAGTTCTTATTATAGGTCAAAGACTTCTTCTTGATGTCTTTAGGAGTTTGTCAGCTTGTCATAAATATAATTTAGAGTCATGTATGTGAAGTGATGTTACATTTCTGTAAAGGACAATTTATTGATATAAAAGTATACTCCAAACCCTTGTCACTATGCTCCATGAACTCAGCTCAGAATATATGTTGAAGACACTCCGAGAAAATTTCTGAATACAAAATTACAGAAATCCTACTGCAGTGTCTTGATTTACTTCTCCTACTTGTGATTTAATTATACAATTTATTTTTAGAAATGTTCATAAAATAGCGAAGTAAACACAACTAGCAACCTACACATTTACAGATCATTTACTAAAGCATGGTGCATATATGACAAAGGACACACATGATTTTTCAGACAAATGTCCTCGGAAAAATCCAATGTGGGAAAACCAGTGCAACAGCTCTTTGAGGGTTTTATTTATTAAGCAGAATATCTGAATACATCTAGGGCACCAGTAGTGGTTTGCCCCACAAAGAAATTTCACGGCAGTAGTACCTTATCAGTCGGAGACAAAAAATATGGCTGATTCAAACCCTTCAGGAATTACTGAATACGAGCCCTTTCTGGCCCACTAGAACCCTCAACGCAACTCTTCTTGCTACTGCGTCAACCCTCTAGCCCAATGCAGCCTTTGCACAGCACAGGTTGCCCTGAGGTCACTCTGAAGGCCTTTGTGTTGCCTCTGCGTCACCTAGAAGGGTCTGCATCACCCTCTGCGTGGTCTCTACGTCAGCATGGCTGGGTTGCATCCCTCTTGCTAGCCTTTGCGCTGCCTGGTACAGTACTGCCCCTCTGATGTATGTATTCTCGACCTCGGATTAGAACATCCCTTATCGATCTGCCCCTCACTAGAACTGCAAGGTCACTCGAAAATTCTCAGCAAATCATACCCCAGAATTTTGACTTAGCTCAAGTGTCCTCCTCTGTGTGAGTTCTCCAGCTAACCCCAAGCCTTCCTTTAATACTTTTCTCATTGAGAAATCAACAACTGTGATCTAATCACTAATCAACGGCGAAGATTAGAGAAAGCTTGATCCACGTCATTTAGAACTTTCTCACCACGTGTAAATTAATTCACTTTAATTTTTCGATTTCCCTAAGTTAGAATTAGGGTCCCCATTAAAAATTTTAATTATTTGAATAACTTTTACACCATGTGGAATTTATCCAAACGATTTCTGAGTCTTGGAGTCTCATGTGTTCTAGCCCCACCACAAAGTTTCAGAGCTAGAGCAAATCCGATGCTACCCAAAATCTCAACACTCCCTCTTAGCGAGGAATGTGCTCTAGCAACACTTCACCACTGTAGCATCACCCCGATCTCTGGCATCGGTCTCCGCACTGCTGATGCTTGGCCTGCTGCCCTCCATCCACTACGTTGCTGCTTTCTGTACTGCTTCCCATGACTTTGCCAGAGTCGCCACATATGTATTGCAGCTCCCTCTCAAATTGTTGCATCATGTTGCCTATAGCACTGTCACTGTTAACAGCTACACTACAAATCAGTTGCTGAGAAGTAAGTAACTGAAGGAAATCACCCAACAACTGACAGACAAGTCAGTCTGGCTGCATCTCATCACTGAAGCACCCTCTGTTGTTGCTCTGTGTTGTACCTCTAGAGCCTCTGCGTTATTGTTTCTCTGCACTACGTAAGCACTGCCCCATTGCGCTGCTGAAGTCCCATTAGCCTCTGCGTTGTTGCTTCCACGCTGTTGTTGCCACTGCACTGCACTGCTCCACTCTCCAGCGTCTCAGCACTTCCTCTGCTTCTCCATCATCTTCTGCAACCACTGACTCCAGTCATCCTACTACTGTCTTCAGGCTCTCGTAGCTCATATGTGATCCAAGAGTTTGGGTACCTCAAGGATCCTGCCTTTATCCATATGTACCTCAATCTACAGCTCTATGTCACCCCACCTCTTCTCTCGAGGTACATGAGCACTCATGGCCACAAAATATTCACTGTCATCATCCCCTCTTACTGTTGCTGCTTTGGAATCTGAAGCTTCCTTGTCCTTCCTCTTAGGACAAGTGTTGGTGAAGTGTCCAAGTTCGCCACATCTGAAGCACCGGACCTTGGATAGGTCCTGCTTCTTCTTCCCTTGTTGTCGCTTTCCCTTAGATGCTAGGGCTGCATCTTCCTCCTCCTCCTTCTTTATCTTGACTCCTTTGCTGTTGAATTCCCTCTTGGTCACCCTCTGGATATCCTCCTGTCAAAGGATTGCCCACATGTCTCCCAAATTTGGAAGTTGTGCTCTGCCCAAGATACTTTGGACAAAAGTCTCCCACTCATCGGTGACTGCATTCAGGGCATTCCTTACCATGAGTCCATCATCTGGAGTTTCCCCCATGGCAATCAGCTGGTCTCGAATAGTCTGCAATCTGAAGAGGAAGGGATCGATCTCCTCTCCCTTGTGCATTTGGAACATCCGCATCTGATTCTCCAGAAGCATCTTCCTTTGGACGGAGCTTCCTTGATACAGCGTGGTCAGATTTTTCCACGCCTCATTTTCCGTCTTCTTCTTGGCAATGTGTGGGACCACATGACCCTTTACTCCATTCATGATCAAGCGCTTTGCCCGCGCCTGATTTTCATTGAACTTCTTCAAAGCATCCGCATCGGTCGGCAGAGATAGGACATTCTCTGTGTGATCTCCGATACCGTACTCCTCCAGGACTATCACAATTATGCCTTTCTAGATCGCAAAGTTAGACACACCGTCTAACCTATCCTAATCTCTCAATCCGTACAGGGCCATCTCTACTCAAACAGTTGCAACGGGTCCTCTTCTCCCTTCTACTGCTGCTGCACCCAACAGAAGATCGGAACTTGGTTCCTTGGCGATAGAAACCTTAGAGAAACTGCTCCCTCTAACAACTGATTTCCCTCCAGGAAATCCTCTTCCAATTTTGTCAAATCAACCCTCTATGATCACCCTACTGATCGAATCTCAGATTTCTTGGTAAGAAAATGTGCTGAGGGATTGTTTCCCCTTACTTTTTCAACTCTATTAGACATTGTTCTACACCGACAAAACCGATGCCCCACCAGCAACTTCGAAGATCAGAAGCTACACTTCCAACCTCGACAACTAGCACAGCGTCTCTCCAACTTGGACTATGTCAACCTTTAGGGCTTGCGTCAGTCATTGCATCAGCCCAGCGGAGCCTCACAAGCTCTGTGTCACCCACTAGGGCTTGCGTCATCCTCTGTGTCAGCAGACTGGCTTTGCGTCCCTTTTGCTGGGTGTGCGTCCCTCCTAGTGTTGCACTGCCTTCTGTCGGATCTGTGTTGCTTCAGATGCCCTTCCTGTAGCAAAAATATTCAGCCCCTTGCTTATGGCTTCAGCTTGATCTGCAATCACTCTGATACCATGTGAAAATTTCTAAATACAAAATTACAAAAACCCTACTACAGTGTCTTGATTTACTTCTCTTACTTGTGATTTAATTATACAAGTTATTTACAGAAATATTCAGAAAATATAGAAGTAAACACAACTAGCAACCTACACATTTACAAATCATTTACTGAAGCATGGCGCACATATGACAAAGGACACACATGATTTTTTGGACAAGTGTCCCAGGAAAAACCCAATGCGGGAAAACTGGTGCAACAACTATTTGAGGGTTTTTTTAATTAAGCAAAATATCTGAATACATCTAGGGCACCAGTAGTGGTTTTCCCCACAAAGAAATTTTACGACAGTAGTACCTTATCACTCAGGGACAGAAAATATGGCTAATTCAAACCCTTCAAGAATTACTAAATACGAGCCCTTTCTGGCCCACTGGAACCCTCAGCGTAGCTCTTCTTGCTACTGCGTCAGCCCCTCTAGCCCAGTGCAGCAGCGACGCAGCACAGGCTGCCCTTGCGTCACGCTGAAGACCTTTGCGCTGCCTCTGCGTCACCCAGAAGGGTCTGCATCACCCTCTACGTGGTCTCTGCGTCAGCTTGGCTGGGCTGCGTCCCTCCTGCTGGCCTCTGCGCTGCCTGGAACAATACTGCCTATCTAATGTATGTATTCTCGGCCTCGAATCAAAACATCCCTTGTCGATCTGCCCCTCACTAGGACTACAATCTCACTCGAGAATTCTCAATAATCCGCACCCAATAATTTCGACTTCGCTCAAGTGCTGCTACTCTATGTGTGTTCTCCAACTGACCCCAAGCCTTCCTTTAATACTTTTCTCGTTGAGAAATCAACGGTCGTGATCTAATCACTAATCAACGGCTAAGATTAGAGAAAGCTTGATCCATGTCACTTAGAACATTCTCACCACATGTGTAAATTAATTCACTTTAATTTTTCAATTTCCCTAAGTTAGACTTAGGGTCCCCATTAAAAAATCTATTTATTTGAATAACGTTTACACCAGGTGGTGGAATTTTTCCAAATGATTTATGGGTATTGGAGATATCATGTGTTCTAGCCCCTCCACAAAGTTTCGGAGCTAGAGCACATTCGATGCTACCCAAAATCTCAACATCCTTGACAAGTCGACTTACCTTCAGTCAGTCATGTCAGCCTAGTGATGAAGGACAACCCCTGTAAATAGAAAGGTCTCCGGCCTCATTGGATACACCAAGAATTCGGATAAGGTTTACTGTCAAGTGATAAGGTCTTCAGTTTTGGTGCGAAGCAAGGAGACAGATCAGCGAAGAGGAAGGGCTCTCACACATGTATGTATTGGGTCTAAACATCTCGGATAACCTCTGAGAAAAGAGTGCGAAGTTCAGGACTGTAATCAGATGCTAAAACAGTGTGAGAAGACAAGTCAGCTCAGCAACATACAACACAGTGATTGGGTCAAGAAAACTTAAGGGTTATCTCTATCTATACCTACCTCGCATACTTCAGGTAGGCCGAGGAATACATCAGTGAGATACAGGTCTATAATACAGTGCGAAAGAGGGTGACTAGAAGGTTGGAAGGTGTGCAAGGGATCTCGGTCTTGGGTTAACAGATTTCAGATAACTCTAAAAAGGGCTAAGGATATAAATTGCAACTAGAAAGGAGATCTATGTCTTGATATCAAGGGTGAAACAAGAAGACTGTGGAAGAATCTCTAGGAGGCTGAGGCTAGAAGGATAGAAAAGGAGTTCACTGTTTTGGGCTAGGAACCGAGCTTTCCTAGTGTTGGTGCAGAGATGTGCAGAAAGAAAGATCAACATAAGGATCCTAGGAAAGCAATGACAATCGTCTTGGAGGTATACTGGTGTCATGGTCTTGGTACTCATCAGTTGAAAATCTATAAGAAGAATTTTGATTGGGTTTTCCTTTCAAAGAGGTAGAGGTTTTGGCCCTGGCTTGCTAGCCTAATTTTTTTGTCTCTTGTGCATTTGATAATTGACTTGACGAAGAACATAATAATATAACGAAAATAAGATCTAAGTGAAAGAAGCATAACGAAATCTCTAGTAGTTATCAAGAAGATAAATTTTAATAAAAGCCCTAATTTCTCAACATCGTATTAGAGCTAAGGTGCTAAAGACAAGAAAGGGCAGTTTTGCAAGAAGACACAAGGATCAAGCTATGGAAATAAAGTCAAAGATCAGTTTTCAAGCAAGCATTAAGAAAAGGGATCTACATTGAAAATTCAAAACCCTAGATCCAAGGAAGAAAACCTTCACTCAAGGAGCAGTTTGCAAGAAGTTGGTGAAACCCTCAAGCCATCTCAAAGACCTTACTTAAAGGACTTATACATCAAGGTCCTTTCAAGAGGAAAATCAAGATCAAGGAGGTAATATTTATCTTCAAAAACTATCTCGTAATTGAAGCCAAGTCAACATTGTTGAATCCATCATCAAGCCATCCTAGATCATCATCATCATCAAGGGTCCAAGGTGATATACCTACTTAGACCACTCTTGAAGAAGTCAATCTAAGAGGCAGCTCCTGCTACCATCTACATTATCATCAACAAAGAAGCTGGTATAAGAATAAAAGCATCTACTCAAGTAAGTATCTTGATGACTTCACCTGAATCTGTCAAAATTACTTTTTGCAAGGAAAACAACAAATTGTCTGGGTCTTCAAACTTTTTTGCGTGGAAGAAAAGGACAAATCTAAATTTGATTGAAAATGAAGTCATGGACTATATCAAAGGGTCAACAACTAAACCTTCAAAAGAATATTCTCAAGCTCATGCCAAATACATGAAGGGAGACATAAGAGCCCAAAGGATTCTTATAGAATCCATAAAGGACTCTCTCATCCCCCTATGTATCAAACTAGAAACTTCGAAAGAAATATATGAAAAATTGGTGGAGCTATTCTTGGTGAGTACTGCTAGGGAAGTAATATCTCTGAGACAAGAACTATACAAGTTGAAGTTGTCAAGAGAGGAAGGGATCACTTCATATTTTATGAAGATTTCCGAAATACAAGATCAATTTCAAGACTTGGGAGAAGTAATGTCTAATAGAGAAATGACTACAATGGTGCTGAATGCTCTACCAGAGGGATGGGGAAACTTCACTTCAAGCATCTATGGGAAGAAAGAATCAACACCATTCCAGGATCTATGGTCTCTATGCAAAATTAAAGAGACTAGATTAAAAGCTAAAATTGATAGAGGATCAAATGAAGAAAATCAAGCCTATGCTTCCATATCGAGGAGAAAGGGAAGATTTGGTAAATTTGGTCCTCATAATAGAAAGAGAAATATGGACATGATAAGATGTTATGGATCTAATGAACTTGGGCACTATAAAAAGGATTGTCCCAAATCTAAAAAGGACAAGATGAAAAAAGAAGAAGCCCATGTTGTCGGAGAAATGGAAGAACCTGATTCAAAGAAACCTAAGAAAGAAGAAGTGACAAATCTCTATTATGATTGATACCATCTTCCTCTTTAAGAGATATCTATCGGTTGTAAAATAGTATGTTAGGAAGCATTGTATATTAGACAGATGCATCACTTTAGAATTGGCATCATGATGGAAGCATTGAAGGAGGAGCACTCATCATAGGAATATGCCTGAAACAAATTTATGTGACAACAATGCTATGAAATAAGTGGCTCCTGGGAACCTCACTAAAAATAACATTTATAAAAGGCAGTCATCTAGATCAAGGTTCATCATTCATTAATCAATATGGAAATAGATGTTGACATTTTTCTAATGGAGTCCTCTTGGATTCACTGGTTAGAAAGAAAGAAAAAGGTTTGATCAAGCATTCTAACTTGCAGAATTCTAGGATTAGGATATGATGACATATTGATGAAGTAGGTCAAGGGAATGAAACTTTTCATTCTAAGGAAAATTGCTGCAGGATAACTCAAAAGGAAGGAGATTAGGTACATGTATATTTATGCTTACACTTGATGCTATGAATTCATGTCATATGGTTTCAGGTAGTATACTTCTATCTTTAGAAGTATGATCAAAAGAAAGAGAATCTCCTCCGATGCAAAAGTTGCCAAAAGGCATGATCTACACCAGATTAAATCAACATAATATGTCATCATATGAAATATGAGGTGGTTGTACACAATCAAGGAACTGCATATTGGAAGCTCCTGGGAATGAAATCAAATTGTGTGGGGAAAGAAAGGAAGAGATCGTGAGAAAATGCAACCATAGTAAGAGGCAGTCAACATCCAAGAAATACAAGAAGACTTGACTAGAAAATATCCTAGGAAGATATGTAGACTATGATGACAGTATGGAAAAGATAAAGACCCTTGACAATACATATCTTTAGGAGATGTGTCAATCTGTATGAAGGATGTTGATGCCTACAAGAAGATGCCATTATGAAATTTCATCACTAAGGTAACTTTTGATTTAAAAGTTCAGATTTATATAATATCTGAATGAGCTTATGCAAGGCTGCTAAAGGGAAGTATATGTCTTCCACAAGTTGATAACCATATGGCAGGATGAAAGATCCTTGGAAGAAATATGGTTCGAAGGAAAGCAGCATGACATGAAGCTAGACTAGATGAGAAGATTGAAGTATCACTTTCTGTCAGCATGAAGATGTGACTCGTGGATGAAAGTGATGAATGATCTATGCCCTATGGAGAAGATCCCAAAGATGAAGGCTCCTCAACAATGAAGAAATTCATGACATCAAAGGAAGGAGTTCTTCATGAGCAGCTGGGTATTCCATCATTGTTGTTGCAGGTCCCTGATTAAGGAGCCTGGTAATAAGTTTCTTACTTGGAAGAAACTTGGTAATTCCTAAGCCGAGAGGGAGCTTAGGTACATTCCTTGTATAGGAATGAGTACATTGGAATATTTCCTTCCTAAATTAAAAGGAAGTGACAGATACGTTTCTCTAATTCATTTGTCATGCACTAGACAAGGACTAACAACCATAAGTCTTACTAAAGGCTATGACGAGATAATGGATAGAAACATCATTCTGGTCTTCACCTGGGAAGACAGAATGGAGGATTGGGTAATCATCTGGCATCCGATACACTTTGAGGATGTATTAGGGAATCCAAGATAAGAGTAGTTGTAGAGGATTGATATTCTTTGAGGACTAGGAATCCAAGATAAGAATAGTCCTGGTGGACATACCCTGAGAGAACCCAAGTGGGGTATGTTGTAATATCCCAAAATGGGATCTGCTAGCAAGGCATGACCGGAAAACGCATTTTCCAGGAATGGCTGCTACAGGATTTGAAACCAGGGCCTGGATTCCTTAGATCAATGCATCTAAGACCAAAATCCAAGAGGTGGCTCAAAAGAAATCCCTCTAGGTGGGTTAAACAGGTCTCCCACACCTAGTTGTCCTCAGAAAATGCTCGATGAATGGACTGCAACAAATGAAAGAACTTATAATGCAGCAACAACGTTATTTTAATGAGCCTAAGTACATGAAGATGTAAATAACCAACAAATGATGTTATAGCAGTAAAGAGAGTACAAAGCTTTGAGGAAACACTCACTCAAGCTAGGCAATGAAGCCTCAACAACACATGTACAAGAATCTGGAGAATACTGCTATGTATATATAAACCCTGGCCTATGATTGCGCAGTTTATAAGAGGTAATGTTGCAAAGATGATATCAATACAATGATGTGACAATGTATGGCTCAAATAAATGGGGGATCAAGCTCTAAACCCCTGAAAAATAATAATAAAACAATCCTAAGAAGAATTGGCTAAAATATACAAAATGGCAAAAATGTCGGAGTTGCTGGGCAGCAGCTACAACTCAAAACAGGAACTGGATGGAGATGGCTGAAGATGATGATCAATCTGAAGTAGACCTCCTCCAATGGATCTTCCAAGTGAAAGGTTGATCCTAACACTGAAGATCTCACCCTCCAATCAACACTGCAATCCCTCACTGCAAGTGTACTCTGAAAATAATGCAGTCTAAGAGGGTAACTGCGCTGTAGGTGGAATAGAAAGTGTTGGCCTGGTGCCAAGATCTGAATTTCTGCCCTGAATCCTTCCTCACTGAATTCCAAAGGAAAGAAGGCTACCTCCTCTGAGAAATAAGTCAAGGAATGGTGTTGTGGAACCTCCACTACAACACCCTGCAATCACAACATTATACTTCAGCAGAAATAACGTTGTAGCTGGAGGAGTAGCTTTGGCCTTGAGCCTGGATGTGGAGAAATGAAGTGCAATCCCTCAAGAGGCCTCTCAATAAGGAAAGGAAATCCTAAACAGGAATCCCTCGTGCTAAGCAGCACTACAACTCAGCTAAACAGCTGGAGACTGCAAATATGTCTAAGCAGACAAGAAATCAATAATCATATGCATGATTAACAATGGCTGCCTTGCCCTCCTTTTAAACACATGAGAGCTCCCTCTCCATGGGTCCCACTCTTTAGGGTTTCCTCCTTCAAGGAATCTTCCCTTTTCTTTCTGTGTGCTGTCCCACAAGATGCTTTCCACCTCATACCTCTGCGCTGTTTGACTTGGTCAAACTTGACCTAGCCTCTTTGCAAATGTCTCCTTTCACACATGAGGGTGTGAAATCTCATTCCATTGTTGATTCCTTTTCATACTAGAGTGATTTTATCCATGTTTTTATTATGAATGGGCCTTCTCACCCAATTATTCAACTCCTAAGTGAAAATAGCAAAAGTTAATATTCCAATTTATTGTAGGAAAATTTTGGAACATTACAGTCCTTCCCTCCTAAATGTTGCTTGTCCTCAAGCAACTGCAAGGATAGAACTGAGAGGTTGCTCCCAAAGCATGGAGATTGGAAAGTGTTGGGAAAACATCTTCCCCAATTGGATCCTCCATCCCCAAGCAATCATCCAGACAAAATGAGTCACCTCCCAACATGGCAACTCCTGAAAATCTCCTTCCACCTCAAGCTCTGGAAATGAAGTTGGGCTTAAAATTTGATCATGGTAAGCATGATAGCCTACCCCAAGCTGTCCTTCTCTCCACTCATGATGAGTGTAGAGTGTGCGCTGATCCTGGGCTGCAAAAGTATTGCCCTCAAGTGGCAAAATGAAGGACAATCCTCCAAGGATTTCTCCTCCAACATTGAAGAACAAGCTGGCCCAAAACAATCTATCCATGATGAATAGGACATGGTCATCATAGAGTATCCCAATGAGAAGTTTGCTGCAAGTTTTGCATGATGATGCATGACACAAACAATAGCTCAAGAGGACACATCGCAATCTCATCCACTGCAACTTCAGAAAGTAGTATGAGAAGTAACATACAAGAATCATCACATCTACTAATGAATAGTAAATGGCTGAATGTGTTAACAATACATGATCAAATACTTGCCCATGGCTGTACATTGGATGGCTATCAAACTCATGGCCCACCTCAAAAGAGAACAAATAGGTGGTTGTGGTGGCCATCTCTCCTCCCATGCTCCCATTAGAACATGTAGTGCAGAAAATGTGGGAATCCTTTCCCCTCAAGGACACATCCAACTCATGTGTCTCCCTCATAATCATGCTTCTAATACAAATCAGATCTATATCAGCAAATGAAGTCATGATCACTAACAAAACGAGGAAAATGCTTAAGGTTTCATGTGGTGCAAGAAGGTACCAACAATTTTCCCAATAGTGACAGCGCAGTTTTCCAAACTACTGCTTCAGAAAAGTACAAGGCAAAATGTTTCTTTTTACATAGTTAATCATGCATGTCCTCATATGGTACATGTTTGGGTGCAACAACTGAACCTACATGTGATGATAAAACATTTGCCCAAGGCCACATAAAAGATGGTTGTCTCCATCATATAGTTGGGCCCAACAATGATCATGGAGCAAAGTGAAAAGCTTGCCCTCCTGTGGAGCAATGCACTGCATAGTAATGGTAAGAGCATACAAATCAATGAGTGTAAAAACAAATTTCTTACCATAAGCCGGAAGTAAGATGGTACATGGATCCACGAATGAGTCCTCCATAGTGTTTTGGCATGCTATGAAGAAGAATGTACCATGGGCTGCAAGAAGATCCCCTCCCTCATGCTTGGAAATGCAAGTCAAGAAGAATATGCCATAGTCATAGATGTCTCTATCCACTATCCTATCATCATCACCTCCTCCTTGTTCACCAAGTGCATCCAATGTGAAGTGATCCTGGGGACACTCCATCCATAAGTCTCTGCTCCCAAGTGACAACGCTGTGAGCTCATGCAAATAAGCTCCTGTCAATACAAAGCTCTGTCCTTTGATATGCTCCTTGTCAAAGACTCCTCTAGTAATGCTGCTACAAATATGGAATACCTCCAAAGATGGAAGTGCTTCCAAATCATCCAAGGCCAAGGAGTAGCCCCTTTGCATCATGAGAGTGCTCTTTTCTACTCCAGCAACATCACACCATATGTGAGAGAAAATTTACCCTTGCTCTCTCAAGTACAACACAAGCAACCAAAGTGTTTGTTGCCTCCTTATGCTCCCATCATACAACTCATGTGATGAAGTCATAGTGAATGATATGAATATCACATCAACACCATGCATCCATACTCCTTGCTGCCCAATGATGTAAGAATCCTGCCACCTCTTCTCCATCCCCATCCTCCTTGGAAGAGGACATGCCAAGTAATGGCCAAATTCCTTCAAGAGGAGCCAACGCAGCCAAGCCTCCTGCTGCCCGGTGTCATATATTTGCAAGTAGCCTCCCAACTCCTTGTTCATCAACCACATCCACTCAATCACTTGTGGATGCCTTCTCCTTTTCTTCATCTTGGTATTCCTCCCATGAGCGCTACCATTCTTCCAAACCAAATCTTCCTCTTTGCATTTCATGGAAGTTTGAAATGCAGCTCTTTGGAGACCTCCTAGAGAAGATCTCTCACCGATCACTGTGTTGAACCCACAAGGATCCAACTGTGATGAAGGTAGCATCTCCTCTCTATCATAGTTTGACAGCGTTGTAAATATCTCCAAGGATGCAATGGCTGTCTCATACTCCAACTCAAGGATGGTTTCATGGTCTTCCATAGGAGTGTCATGGTTTGTTTCATTCTCCCAAATCAGGTTCCTGTCTTTGCACTTCATGGGATTTTGAAATGCAAGCTTCTCAAGGATCAATGTGATCCCCAAAGGACCCAAATAGGTGGTAGGCAAAAAACTCCCATCATGATGTGTATGGCTCAAGAAATGTCCAACACAAGCATGAGAGATGTTATCCATCCTAAGATGTCCTCCATCTTCTATCTGCCCCTGTGAGAAAGGAAGAAAATATTTGCACTCCATGATGTGTTGAAGTGCACCTCCAATGAGATCTCTCCATGAGACCTCCCTCTCAACAATAGTCTTCCAAAACCACTGAGGTCTTGGATCTGCTAAAAGTAGAAGTTCCTCTTTGAGCTAAGAGGAGCTCATTGAGAAAGGGTCATCTTGAAAGGAGAAAGGGTTTCTCACTCCAAGCTGTCTACTATCTTCCTTCAAGCCTTCAAACCCCAACCTCAAATGTGATATGCAATCCATCAATGGCCCATGAGGATGATGGTTGATTTCCTCCTTGAATGTTTCCATGTTGCACAGCGCAGTGCAACCAAGCTGCTCTATAGTAGCAGTGTGATTTGACCCTTGGTCATGTAAAAGCAAATCTCCACAATTATCAAAAGAATTTGCTGCAACAATAGATTGTGGAAATCTTTTCATACCTTGATGAGATTTGGGAACTTCTTGTAGAGCTGCAAGAGTTCCTTCCTCCAATGTGTTGGCTGCCCCAATTATTGATGCATGTGGCTGCTCCTCCATGAGTGTGACAGCATTAGTACAAGGCTCCTCAAGTGGTGTGAGATTTTCCTTCTTTGTTCTTTCTCCATCAAAGGTTTTGATCAACCTTTGAGTGAACTCTGCAAAATTTTTCACCCTTGCATGGCTCAAGTGGCTGAACCACCAAACATAGGCTCCACCCTCCAAGTGCAGCGCTGAGATTTCAACAGCTTATTCCCTTGCTACAGGATGTAGTAGGAAAAATGCCTCCAACTTTCTCACCCAAGTTCTTGTTGTAGATAACCCATCATAGGTAGACGACAAAAATCTATTGCTTTTGATTTCTCTTCTACTGCAGGGTCTCTTCTCTTCCTTCAACTGAATGAAATGAGGGAAAGCTAGAGTCTCCTTGAAGGCTCTAGGTTAAGATTTGTACTCAACAAGGTAATCACTTAGAATCTGATAATCCAAGTGTCCTTCATGCTCAATGTCTTCTTCTTGATGAGAATAGGAAGTGCATGGTCCTTCCTCTTCTAGCAGCTACGTTTCAAAGGAGCATTGTAAGGGTCATTCAATACGTAGAGGGGGACCAAATCGATGCATGTGCAGTTCAACGATGACAGTTTAGATTACATAGTGTTGGATTGTGTGGTCATCCTTGTCCGAATAATATGTACACAGTGAAGCAAGGTGCGGTTGGAAGGCACTCATAACAGAATGTTGCATTCCTCAACGGGGATTGCAATCGTCAGACTGATCAGT
The DNA here is from genome assembly GCA_034641835.2 of Pinus albicaulis. Taxonomy (NCBI): domain Eukaryota; kingdom Viridiplantae; phylum Streptophyta; class Pinopsida; order Pinales; family Pinaceae; genus Pinus; species Pinus albicaulis. The sequence goes on along the minus strand of CM076581.1, from coordinate 833,299,978 downwards.
TGCTTCGTTAGTCTGGCAGGGGTAGCAAATTACACGTAAGCACCTGGTGGGCCACGATTGTGAGATCGTAAAGGGACGACCGATTTACGGTTGATCCTGCTCATTTTGACTGCTAGGGATCTCAACGACGGCTGGAGGCATTGCAAATTTGTAGAGGGGCGACTGATTCAAGTAGTTAGATCGTTGTTTGTGGATTACCCTCATGTCGGGTCATTTGGTGCTGAGAACTGTGGCATAATCACTGCGTGCAATTGTTGAGCGGTTGTGCGCTAGGTTTGAAGTATCGTGCGAATAGAAGATCTCACATCAATATCTATCCCAGTAATGGTGGAATTATGAATTCGCTGGAGATCAACTATATTGAGGAGGGCCGAATAGCATTGCAGTTGTTGGTGCAACGACGATACAAGCATTTTGGGCAGCGGTGGTTCATAGAGCGAGATTGCGTATTGACGATCTTCAAATTTTGAACACCACATTCAGTGCCGTGCATGTTTGTTCTAAGGCCGAAATTTACGGGTGCAATTGGACAGTGTGGAAGTTAGAATCCATTTATAATTTTGGTTGCGCTTTGAACCCAAGCATAAGGCTGTGGTGAATGGTGAATCAACAGCGTAAGAATCCCTGGCGACAAAACTCCATGTCTGGCAAATCCATGTGGATGGCCACGTGAGTTTAGACGCCACAATTGTTGGTACCGAAGTCGCACAGGAGGAACAATCGTTGTGGGAGCCTCATAAGGGAACAGAGGGTCATTATAAATGCCAAGATACTCACAGTGAACGAGAATACCCTGATCGCTAGAGGTTGTGAGATGGCAAACAAACTCCACGCAACTAAGAAAGCGATTTACACAAGAGACAGATAGAGATTGAGCCATAGATCAAGCATGCAAACACAAATTGTGTTGAATAACTATGTGCACGATTTTTGAGCAACGTTGGTTGTGCGTGAATATCTTCTCTGTGTAGGGGATTGATATATAAGTCAAGAAGCCTGAGATTATTGTCATTTTTGTGGCTGAGCATTATTCTGGGCATAGAACAGACTCTGGATAGCAGGAAGCAGGGGAATGAAGGGGATATTCTCGGAAAGCCACCCTTGCTACGATATATGAAGGTTGGGCGTAAATTCAAAGCATTCACAGTGCTCAAATCAGGTTCTCCTAATCCAAAGCTGTGATACATTTCTCATAATTTTATTTGCATCTCTATTTGTTAATATTGTCTCAAATATCAAACAGTTTACGTTATTAGTCCATGCCTTGAACATTCAAGCCAAACCTCACCTACAGCAATAAGGAATGTCAAGTATTTGACGAATTTTCTATGAGTGACATACACTTTAAACTCAGAAAAACAATAATCATATCATTGGCTGAACCATGGAGGGATTCCTAAACAGTTTGAGGAAAATAAAAACAGAAGTTGGTTCCTTGAACCACCATGCATCAGAAGACCAGAAAACAAAACGAAACAACAGACCCTTCTCCAAGAAGGTACATAATTTGCTCCAGCAAAGGCATCCGAGGAATTTACAAAAGGAGGAAGAAGTGGGAAATTAGCTTTATGCACTTGGAATGGACTTAAAGAATGGAAGATCAAAAGATGACTTTCTCATGTTAGAGAAACTGGAATCCTGCCTTTCCAAGGTAGAGCAATCTGATTGGTGTTTAAATTGGGCTTTGGAGCCATCTATGCTTGCATTGGTACAAGCTAGATTCTTGGAACATCCAAGTGAGAGAGTCAAGCTTATAGATGCCTCTTGTTTCAGTGATATTTTGAGGATAACAACACCCTTCCCTCCCTACAATGATGATATTATGAAGAGAATTTTCAGACTGATAGTAGGAGCCTTTCGGAATTTATACAACTGTGCAGGCCATACATTTGGGAGAAAGCTTAAGGTCTTAGAATTCATGGCCATGACCCAGACTTATGAGGTCATGATCGATCTTGAGTGTGATGGCTTGATGTTGCAGATGTTCCAATGCTTCTTCAGCATTAGGAGACATCATTCTGACATAGCCATAGCTCACATACAGTCCATCCTGTCGTCATGCATGGGAGACCGTGAGGCCATTTGCTGGGAGTTGCAGACTAGGTTGCTGAGCATTTGGAGGAGAGAGCAGTTGGTCTCACCTGCTACTTATGAACTAGCCCAAGGGCTGGTTGAGCAAAACATTGAGCTTTTCAAGAGACAATTGACTTGGGAGGAGTTGTTCCAGTTTGGTGGATCATGCAACAGAAATGAGTTGAGGAGGAAGGGACTTTGCTTCATTTGTAAAGAACCTTGGGGGCCTGATCACTCATGTTTGAGAGATGCAGATGGTGCGGCAGAGGCAGAACAGAAGGGCATTCCTTCTATATGTCAGGATGAGGACTCTTCTCCAGATGAGTCCATGGGATCAAATGATGATGCTTCTGGAGAGCGAGACCAGTCATGTAGAGATGATGACAGTAGGCCGGAGTTGTATTCCAGTGTGCAGGGTGTGCCGTCAGGGGACTCTACGGGAGATACTCTAGGTGACGAGTCACTTGTGAAGATTCAGCTAGAGCAGCATATGATGGAGCCTGAGTCAGCAGAGGAGGATACTATGCACATCATGCATGATAGTCATTTGGGGGAGAGCCAGATGGAGGCTCACATTGAGTCCATGATGGATATGCAGCTAATCTTGGGGTCAGCCACTAAGGAGGAGCAGTCAGATGCACAGACACCGAGCATGGTGACAGCAATTACAGATCCATATTCCCTAGAGATGTTGGAGGTTGAATGGATAGTTTTGCAAGGGGCTAGGGGACAGCAGGAGCATTAAATTCCCAATAAGAGGGATGAACTGTTGGAGATGGTGGAGCATCTGTCTTTGGGCCGACACATTGATGAGGTGCATATAAATGTACATATAGTCGGCAGAGCTGCAGTACTTTCAGTGAGTAGCACTCTCCAAGAGTACATCGATGGGGCTTGCAGCATATCTTGCCCACTTTGGCCCATTATAGAGAGAGGGGCTTTCTTCTACAGGCAGCTTTCGTTGGAAAACAGGGCAAAGCAGTGTGAGTTGATTACGGGCTGACAACAATACGCCAGGCGTGATCCATATGCAGTTGTTGCTACATTGGATTATTCTTCCAGGATGGATTGGCGGGAGATCATGAGTTGGTACCCTCTTGATGGTACGATATTCTTCATATGAAGCACAGCGGAGCAGGGGCCCTTAGACATGACAGATGATACAGATTCCAGTTGGCAGTGGGGCACAGATCGGCATTTCTTCAGCATCCCATCCCAGTTTTTGCAGAGCAGGATCAGCATCGGATTTAGTCAAGGGTTGGATTGGAGAGAGGTGATGAGTTGGTACACAATTGGTGGGGAAACTTACACCGTCATAGATACAGCGCAGCAGGAGATGTGGTCTTCACCTCTTAGAGCATCAGTTATAACCAGAGGAAGTGCGCAGTCCGAGCCGTGGGACTTGGGCGATGATTGGCCATCATGGCGTGGGGATCTGGGAGGATTGTTTGATGACAGGTACAGTGAGAGATCAGTTTGGGATCCCGACATTGAGGGGTCTATTCCAGGTGGCTGGACATAGGCACATAGTAGCACCAGGAGGTTTGTATAGGATCCGGGCATTGGGTCTCAGTTGTATCGGGCCGACAAAGTGGCCCACATATTTGGATTGCTTGAGGGCAAGCAATCTTGGGGCGGAAGGTCTGTAATATTCATTTTTTTGGTGTCACCTACGACCGGGTTAGGTTGGACTTCCAGAGTTAGGAGCAGACAAGTCACAGGTACAGATTGGTGTTATCAGCGGGCTCAGGGGCTTTTTGGAGAGTTTTGAGGAGTTTCCATGGTGTCCGGTGGCATTCGCTTGATATATTCCATCATCCGAGCAGTTTGGCTTTCGTTCCAATGCATTCTGACAACTTTCGGAAATTTGAGTTATTTCTGGGCTTAACTTAGCTGATTACGCTCAAGGTGGCATTCCAGGAGGAATACATGATGGAACACCTTAGTGTAATAGCTCATTGGAACCAGGACAAAGATACCTACATGATGGGACTATTGGGCATGAGTTTCAATTACCAAAGGAGTCATGCTAACCGATTTACTCTTTTCTGCATTAAAAGGGAATATTTTTAATAAGAGGGAAAAGTGCACCATGAATAAAATAATAATAAAATAATTCTCTAGAAGGCTCCAAGGGATCTATAAGAGAAAGGGAGGAGGCCATTGAGGGATATCTTTGGATCATATCATTTTCTTGTATGAGAGTTTTGAGACATGGTTCTCTACTTCAGCCGTAGCCCTGGGACAGAAACCCTCGAGTGATTTTGTGAGTGTTGGACAAAAACCCAACTCTCTTTGAGGAGACTTCATTTAGAAGTTTCACAGAGCTTCAAGGATATTGGAGTGAGGATCATTTAGATCATCAACAGGTGCTTTAGTGGATTCAGTGGTAGTTGTTGCCGAAGGGAGAGTGCAACAGTTCAATTTTGGAGGCCATCGCCATGTAGCAATGCAGCAGATTGTATTGTTGGCCAGTTTTCCATCTTAGCTCTTTTTGGGTTAGATCTATATGTAAACCCCGTTATTATTTATAATAAAAGCTGAGATTCTTCTTGTTCTATGTGGTAGTGGATTGCAGTGTTTATGTGTTTAATTTTACATGACAATTTTCTTTTAAATGCATGTTGATTTTCTAATATATTTCGGGATTTAAGTAAATTTATGCAAATTTAGTAAAATATCCCATTTAGGGATATTACAGTTTTTCCGGGGACAATTGTCCAAAAATAAGTGTCCTCTGCATGGTTGTCTCATTTATTTTTTAGTTCTTGATCTGTATATTGGTGTGGGCTGCAATGTATTTACATTAATTTTTTTACTAAAGTATTCTAAAAAATAACTTGTTATTATAAACACAAGTAGATAATGTAAATCAGTTTTTTCTGCAGTAAGATTCAGAAATTTTCACATGGTATTAGAGCGATTACAGATCAAGAAGGATTGAAGCCATCAACAAAAAGACGGAGAAGAATTTGTTGCAGGAAAGCATCTCTCCCGAGTGGCAGCGTTGAACAATAAAGGCAGAGGAAGGGTGACGCAGTCACCAGAGGGCTCATGCAGAGCCTGCGTCAAACTACTAAGGTGACATTGTAGCTGCAGGAGGCATCACAGTGGTTGCTGGGCCATCGTAGAGGCTGTTGAGCCTCAGTTATCTGGTTGTCGTGGCTGGAAGAGCAATACGATTTCTATTTGGAGTTGTTGGTGGGGCATTTAGCTTATTTAAATTATGTGAACAAATATCTAGTGAGAAAAATAAAAGTAGAGGGAAAAAGAAAAGATCAGAGAGGATTGTTTTGATATCTGTTAGAAGAAGGATTTCCGTGAAGGAAATCGAAATTTAGATTGAGCTTGTTCCTTAGAGGGTTTCTATCGCCAAAGAAATCCAGATCCGAGTTTTGCTGGGGCAGTAGTTGAAGAGGGAGAAAGGGACTCATTTAAAACTTACTTGAGAAGAGACGGTCGTGAATGGACTGAGGGATCAGGACAAGTTGGATGGAGCATCCAACTTTGTCATCTGGAAGGCCAAGATCCTGGCAGTTTTGGATGAACATCACATCAAGGATCATGCCTTGAACACTATTTTTGTTCCGTTGATGTTGATCTTAACAAGAAATAAGAGGAGGCTCAGGAAAAAGAAAAATGCATGATCATGGATGGAGTCAAGGATCATGTGATCCCACATATTACCGATAAGAACATAGCAAGAGAAATGTGGGAGGCCTTGACCACTATGTACCAGGGATCTTCCATCCAGCGGAAGATGTTGCTTGAGAACCAACTGAGATTATTTTAGATGTAGAAGGGAGAAGAGATCAACCCCTTCCTCATTAGATTGCAAGGGATCGGAGAACAACTAGCTTCCGTAGGGGCTACACCAGATGTTGGGCTTATGGTCAGGACTGCCCTGAATGCAGTCACTAACGATTGGGATACTTTGTCCAAGGCATTTTGGGCATGGCAACTCTTCCAAGTTGGGAAGAGATGTGGGCAGCTCTTCGACAAGAAGAGCTCAAACGGTGGACCAAGGCGGGAAGCAATATCAAAGGGATGAAATTCAAGAAGACGGAAGAGGAAGATGCAACTCTCACATCTAAGGGACAACAAGGGCAGCAGAGAAGGAAAAATAAGGACCTCTCGAAGGTCATATGCTTCATATGTGAGGAACTAGGACATTTTGCCACGCAGTGCCCTTTGAAGAAGAAGGGCAAGGAAGAATTTGACTCAAGGGTTGCTCCGGCTCAAGCTGATGACGATGATGATGATGGATGCACCATGAATGCTCATGCACCTAAGAAGTGGGGTGATATGGAGTTGTAGATCAGCTACATGAAGAAGGGGTAGGATCCTTGAGGTGCCAAAACTCTTGGATCACATATAGCTACGGGATCCCTTAATGATAATAGTAGAATGACGGGTGTCAGTTGGTGTGAGGGATGATGGAGCGACAGTGGTAGAGCTAGAGTGCAAAAGTTTGAAGTAGCGCAAAGGAGAGGCAACAACGACGCAGTGCACAGCAGCAGCAGCGCAGTGGCATCAAAGGGTCAACGCAAATTAGCTGCAAAGGTAGTTCCAACATCGAGAAGTATTCAAACTGACTAGTATGTCAATTTTTGGAAGGGTTTTCAATTGCTTAACTCTCAACAACTGAGTTGCAGTGTAGCAGTTAGCAGTGGCAATGTTATGGGCAGCATGATGCAACCTATTAAGAGGGAGTTGGAGTACAGATGCAACAGTGACGGTGGTAGTGTCATGGGCAGCAGTATAGATTGTAGCAGCATAGTGGATGAGGGGCAATAGGCCGAGCATCAACAACGTAGAAGACCGATGTCGTGGATCAGGGTGATGCTTCTGATGAAGAAGTATTACTAGAGCACATTCCTCGCTAAGCGGGAGTGTTGATTTTTGGGTAGCATCGAATGTGCTCTAGCTCTGAAACTTTGTGGAGGGGCTAGAACACATGAGATCTCCAAGACAAAAATCATTTGGGTAAATTTCACCTGGAGTGAAAGTTACTCAAATAATTAATTATTTTAAATGGAGCCTAAGTTAAAACTTAAGGAATTTAAACAATTAAAGTGAATTAATTTAAAAATGTGGGTGATAAGCTTCTAAGTGACAAGGATCGAGTCTAATTTAATCTTAGTCGTTGATCAAGGATTAGATCACAGTCGTTGATTTCTCAACAGAAAAAGTATAAATAAAGGCTTGAGGGTCAGTTGGAGAATACACACAGTGAATCTAGAGACTGAATTCTTCTGACGGAGCAGTGCTCAGACGAAGATAAGATCTAAGTGATTCAGTTGCAATGAGGGGCAAAAGCAGTTATTTGTCAAAGGGCCAAGAGTACATAGCAGAGCAAGGGAAGCAGAGACAACAGAGGAAGCAACGCAACCACCAAGAGAGGTGACGCAGTCCCTAGAGAGGGTGACGCAGGGCTCACGCAGGGGCAGCGCAGAGCCTCTGAGAGAGTCTAGATTTAGCGGAAGATCATGGTTTATGAGCTGGGAGGGTTGAAACTCGATTTTCTGACATGCGGATCAGCACAGAGAAGGGGTGACACTGTCCTCAACCAGATCCATGCAGGCCTACGCATCTATGTCGCAAAGGTAGTTGGGGTTTCACCAGTTTCGTATTCGGAGCAGCAGGGACTTGCAGTGTGAGGTAAAACTCACTATTTTATATGTCTGTCGAGGATTTTCTCTGTTGGGTGAGCCGGATTTTAGCACCCTAGTTGTATTCAGAATAATGTTGCTTAGTAATAAAAACCCTCAGATCTGCTGCACTAGTTCTCCCGCATTGGATTTTTCCAGGGACAATTGTCCAAAAATAAGTGTGTCCTTTGCATGGTTGTCTCATTTATTTTTCAATTCTTGATTTGTATATTGATGTAGGCTGCAGTGTATTTACATTAATATCTTTATTGAAGTATTCAGAAAAATAACTTGTTAATATAAAAACAAGTAGATAATGTAAACCAATTTATTCTGCAGTAGGATTTCTGCTTTAGATTCAGAAATTTTCCCACAGAGGCATAGTACAGTGTCAGCAACATTGCAGATCCCTTGGTGGATAGTGCAGTAGCTAGTATCAGTCAGATGCTCAGGAAACAGATGCATCATACTGAACATTGTTGATTCAGTATTTAGGATGCTTCTCAGTTGCATTAGGAGAGGGAATTGCAGTGCAGATGCAGTGTTGGCAGTAGTATGCAAGTGTCAGCACCAGCACAGAAGCAACATCAGAGTTGCGCAGTGTTGATTTGGGTAGCATGGGATGTGAACTAAGTCTCAAAATTTGTAGGGAGGCTTAGGCGCATGCATTCCAAAGAACCCAGAAATCGTTTTGGGAAATTCCACCCATATTGTATTTTATTAAGAGAATTAATTATTTTTAAAGGACCCTAACTCTAAACATAGGAAAATAAAATAATTAAAGTGAATTAATAGAATAAGGGTGTGAATGTTCTAGAAAGAGCAGATCAAGTCAAAATTTAATCTTAGCCTTTGATTAGAGATTTAATCTCGAACGTTGAAGTTTCAACGTGAAGATTATAAGAAGGGCTTGAAGGGTCATTTGGAAAACACATAGTAAGGATCAAGAGATCGATTTCTTTAGTGGGCAGTGCTCAGGAAGAAACATCGATCAAGAGATTCTTTGCAAAGAGGGGCAGGGATAGTATCTGAAGAGAAATATTTCGCAGTTGGAGAATCATCAGCAAAGAAGGCACAGAGAGATCTAGCAGAGGCAGCGCAGAGCCAGAGAGGTTAACGTAGAGAGCCACGCAGAGGCTGCACAGAGGCCAAGAGGGGATCCTGAAATTTGTTGAAGGAATCGATTGTAGAAGCCGAGAGCCGGGATGTGAGACCGAGAGGCAGAAATCAAAGTTCCTGTGCAGCAAATTGATCAGCATAAAGGGTGATACTCTACCTAGGAGGGTTGACGTTGGGACTGCGTAGAGGCTGTTTGGGGTAGTTCATTCAATGGTCAGATCAGTCGGGATTTCCTGTGATAGTGTGAGTTAAGCTCACTAATCTCTCCATTAGTGATATTCTCTGTAACTGGATTGTCGGGAGAGGCATCCAAAGATTGTATTCAGAAATTACTACTGCTTAATAATAAAACCCTCAGCTTCTGCACTGGTTTTCCCGCATTGGGTTTTTCTGGGGACATTAGTCCAAAAAAATTTGTGTCAGATGTGTCTATGATTTTCTCTTGTTCAGTTTTTGTTTCCTCACTTTTATTTTTCCCCAATTTATTTAGTGAAGGTTGCAATGTGTTTAATTCGATGTTTCCATAGCAATAAACTAAATAATTAAGTTATTAGTTAGAAGAATTAATACCAGTTGCTACAATAGGATTACAGTTTTAGGGAATATTAACATGGTATCAAAGCATGTATAGCTGAGTGCAGGAGGAACAGAAGAATGGATCTATAGATCCAACGTTGGTGAAGCTGGCATCAAAGCGTTGTGTCAGAATCAAATCGATCTCCCAGAAGATTGCGCAGTCCAAGCCAGGAGGGCCAAAACCAGCATGGAAAACCTCTCTCTGAGTGAGTCGTCAGAGAGGAAAGACTTTTCCAGATTGGAGTTTGGCAGAGGCAGAGTGAGTTGCGCAGCAAATCAGTGCAGATCAGCAGCCGAAGGGACGTATTTTTTCGCATAACAATGATTGCTGGTGCAAGAAGCATTAGAAGAGAGATCTAGAGACACTTTGAGGGAATTTTCTTCCTCAGGGAATTCCTAGCCGGGGAATTCTAATTTTCTCGAGTTGAGCAGCAGTATTGGGTGGCAGATCTACCATCTCCAGCAACAATTGCGTAAGCCAGACCAACATTGCGCAGAGGAGAGAGAGGGAGATGTTGAGATTTTTGAGTGTTAGGGTAGCATCAAATGTGCTCTAGCTCCCAAACTTTGTGGAGGGCCTAGAGTAAATGAGATCTCCAAGACCCAGAAAAGGATTTGAGAAATTCCATCTCGTTTAATAGAAAATTAATTAACTAATATTTTTAATTAAGGACCCTAAGTTTAACTTAGGAAAATTAAAAGATTAAAGGTAATTAATTTAAACATGTGATGGAAATGACTTAAGTCACACAGATCAAGCTTTCTTTTAATCTTAACTGTCAATTGAAGATTAGATCACGACCGTTGGTTTCAAAGTGGCAAAGCACACACAGTGGCAAAGCACTGAGACTAAATTGGAATTCTAGGGTGTGGTTTGCTAAGAATTTCCATAAGTGTTTCAATTGTAGCGAGGGGTAGTATTGGTGAGAGGGATGATCTAATCCCAGGCCAAGAGTGCAACAACAGGCAGAGAAGAAGCAAACAAAGCAGCACACAGAGAGCATCAACTACGCAGCGTAGAGGGCTTCAGGTGCTACGCAAAGGCTACGTAGGCCCAGAAAGGGCAGCACATAGGCAGGAGGAGGCCAGCAGGGCTGACGCAGGGCCAGCCAGGGTAGTGTAGGGACATCGTAACCCAGTCTGGGGTGACACAGGCCCTTATTGAGCAGCGCAGGGGCAACCACAGCCTAGCAGAGATGATGCACTGGGATTCAGAGCAGCGTTGGGGTTTCTGAAGACTGAAAAAGGATGAGTTCTGTAAATCTCATTTGAGGGTGTGAATCAGTCAGAATTTCTGTTCCGGAATAGAGTTATTGCTGTAGATTTTGTATTTCTCTATCGGGTTAACCAATAAGGTGCCCAAATTTGTTGTACTTAGAATCTACTTAATAATAAAAACCCTCCAACAGCCAGAAGACCAGTATTCCCGCATTGGATTTTTCCGGGGACAATTGTCCAGAAAAATCCTGTGTCACTTTGTCATTATGCATGTATTCATTTTAGATCTGTATCTCTGTAGACTGTTAATGTGTTTACTTCGATGTTAATGTTGAATATTTCAGATTAATAACTTGCTTAAGTAGGAGAAGTAAATCAAGATTTAATAGTAGGGTTTCTGCATAAGTAATATTCAGAAATTTTCACATAGTATTAGAAGGATTGCAGATCTAGCTGAATCATCAGCAAGAAGACTGAAGAATCCTTGCTGCAGAAAGCAACAGCAGCCGCAGAAAGTCGGACCAGAGAGGACAGTGTAGCAGCAGAAGGGAACAAAGCCACGCAAAGGCTAGAGTGACGCAGTTTCCACGTAGGCCCACATACTTACTGCACAAAGGAAGCACAAAGACTGTGCTAGGACTGTCTTCTCATGCAGAGGCTGGCTAGGGTGATGTAATCCTGAAGTTGTTTGTTGGTTAAAAGTGCCGGAAGCAGTGTTGCAAAGCTTCAGTAGTTGCTAGTGGGGTTAAAATTCTGTCGGTTCAAAATTTAGCCTGAGCAAGTTGACAAAGAGAAAGAGGAGAACAGCTTCTCAGAGGATTTCCAGCCAAAGAAATTTGCAGATTGATCATAGGATCAAAGAGAGCTGATTCGTTTTGATTTGGAAGACTTCCAAGAGTGGGAGTCAGTTGTCAGAGGGAGAAGAGGGTGCCTTTTTCGCCAAGGACCCTAGATCCATGTCTTTAGCATAGAGAGGAGGATTCGTTCCGACAAATTTTCTTAGCAAATGGAACCTCACGGACTACGTGATCAGGATAGGTTGGATGGCTTGTCCAACTTTGCAATCTGGAAGGCCAAAATCCTTGTAGTCATGGAGGCATACGGTCTAAGGGAGCATGCAGAGGAAGTCCTGGCCATGCCGACTGATGTAAAGCTCCTGGAGAAGCATGAAGAAGCAGTGGCACATGCCAAGTACTTCATCATGGACGGCGTCAAAGATCATGTGGTCCCTCACATAGCCAAGAGGACAATGACTCATGATATGTGGGTGGCTCTAACCACACTATATGAAGGAAGATCCGTCCAAAGGAAGATGCTTCTGGAGAACCAGTTGAGGTTATTCATGATGGCCAAGGGAGAGGAGATTGATCCTTTTATGTCCAGACTTCAAGCGATCCGGGATCAACTAACTGGCATGGGGTTGAAGGTGGAGGACGATGTTATGGTGAGGACGGCTCTAAATGATGTCACAGAGGATTGGGAAACTTTTGTCCAAAGTCTCTTGGGAAGAGCGGACATTCCCAACTGGGACAATATGTGGGCGATCCTTAGACAAGAAGAAATCCGTTGGATCACCAAGAAGCATTTCAGCACTGGTTCGGGAAAAATAAAGAAGGGAGAAGAGGAAGATGCAGCCTTGACATCAAAGAGGCAGCAAGGGAGAAAGAAGCGTGATCTGTCGAAGATCAAGGGTTTCCAGTGCGGCGAACTAGGACATTTCGCCAGCAACTGTCCTAAGAAGAAGAAGGACAAGGAAGCTTCTAGCTCCAAGGCTGTTGTGGTGGACGATGGCTACGAAGATGATGTAGCCATGAGTGCTCATGAACCACGAAAGTGGAGCGACATGGGTCTATAAAGCAACTACAGAGTGGTGGCGAGATCCTTGAGTAGCCCAACCCTTGGATCACATTCGTGCTACGGGAACCTTAAGACAGTGGCTGGACAAGCGGAGCAGTGGGTGCAGAGAATCACAGATGGAGCAGAGGCAAAGCTGGAAGTTGAAGGGAGCAGTGCAGTGCAGATGCAGCAATAGCAGCACAGGGGCTGATGTGACTTCAACAGCGCAGGGGCTAATGTGACTTCAACAGCGCAGAGCACGCCTGCTTACGTAGAGAAGAGTTGCAGCAGCGTAGAGGCTTCAGGAGAACAGCGTAGCACAGCAACAGCTAAGGGACTTCAGCGCAAAGGGGTTGATGTGACTTCAGCAGCGCAGAGGAGGTCTTCTTATGCAACGCAGAGCTGTAGTTGTGCAACAACCTCAAGATGACAACATAGAGCAACAACCTATGGAGCTTCAGTGATGAGGATGTAGCCCAACTGACTTGTCTGTCAAATATTGGGCAGGATTTTCTAGTTGTTTCTCTCAGCAACTAAGTCGCAGTGTAGCAATTGGCAGCACGATGCAACAGGTTGAGAGGGAGTTGCAGAACAGATGTGGCAGTGGCGGTGGCAGTAGTACAAGAGAGCAGCAACAACACAATGATGAAGGGCAGCAGGCCAAGCATCAGCACAGAGACCCATACCAGAGATCAGTGCAGCCTTCGGGGTGAAGTGTTGTGCTAGAGCACATTCCTCGCTAAGAGGGAGTGTTGAGATTTTTGAGTGTTAGGGGAGCATCAAATGTGCTCTATCTCCCAAACTTTGTGGAGAGACTAGAGTACATGAGATCTCCAAAACCCAGAAAGGGATTTGAGAAATTCCATCTGGTTTAAGAGAAAATCAATTAATTAATCTTTTTAATTATGGACCCTAAGTCTAACATAGGAAAATTAAAATATTAAAGGTAATTAATAAACATGTGATAGAAATGAATTAAGTCACATGGATCAAGCTTTCTTTTAATTTTAGCCATCGATTCAAGGTTAGATCACGACCGTTGGTTTCCCAACGAGAAAAGTATAAAGCAAAGGGGGTCAGTTGGAGAAAACACACACAGTGGCAAAGCACTGAGACTAAGCTAGAATTCTAGGGAATGGTTTGCTAAGAATTTCCAGAAGTATTTCAGCTATAGCGAAGGGTAGTATTGGCGAGAGGGATGATTTGATCCTAGACGAAGAGTTTATCAAGAGGCAGAGAAGCAACAGACAGAGCAGCGCAGAGGGAGCAGCAGCTGCGCAGTGCAAAGGGCTTTAGGTGTAGCACAGAGGTTACGTAGGCCCAGAAAGGGCAGTGCAGAGGCAGCAGGAGGCCAACAAGGTTGACGTAGGCCCAACCAAGGCAGCGTAAGGGCAGCATAACCCAGTCTGGGGTGACGCAGGCCCTTCCTTAATAGCGCAGGGGCAGCCACAACCTAGCAACGCTGACGGAGAGGGCTTTAGACCAGCGCTGAGGTTTCTAAAGACTGAAAAAGGATGATTATGAAGAATTTTTCGGTAATAATCACATTAAAATGAACATTGTCAACGCGTTTCGAACCAACCAGCATGGTTCATCATCAGGACTACGTGAGAGATCAGATCCGAACATTGAGTTTAAATAGATGCAGAAATGGCTAAACTAGCCGTTAGGATAACGGCTAGTTTGACTTTGAGAATGCTAGTTTTATTTTAATTAAATTAATTATTTACTTAATTATTAAATTATATTAAAATTATAACGGCTAGTTTTATTTAATTAATTAAAAGTTTAATTATTTAATAAAATATATTTATAAACCTTTATATTTTAGTTAATTAATTATTATTATTATTGTTATTTATTTCTTTATTGACCCCTTATTATTTATTACTTATTATATTATAATATGTTATTCTCCTTTCTCAAGAGAAAAAATAAATAAATAAATAAAATAAAATAAAATAAATAAATAAATAAAATATATATATAGAAAGAAAATAAATAAATAAATAAATAAAATAAAATAAATAATAAAAAATTAAATTAAATTAAATTAAATTAAAAAATATTTAAATAAGAAATAAAAAAAATAAAAATTCAGGACCTCTAAGAATATAGGGCAGGGATCCAACACCTGCTTATATTCCACCCATCATCTCTATTGAGATTTACGGGTCATTTTTCGATTTCTAAAGCCTCTCTTAACTTTCGATGATGGAAATGGTCAATCCTAGCTATGACCTTGGCCTCTTCAATGCAGATATGATGGTTAGTCTTTTCTGCATGTTCAGCTAGGGTAGAGGTACGTGATCTTCCATGCTTAATGTCAGCAGCATGTTCACTGATCCTTTGGTTAATAGATCAACCAGTTTCACCAATGTAAGGAGTCCCACAAGAACAAGGAATAATATAGACACTTTTTCCATCCCTAGGGTTTACCGAATCCTTAACCGATTTAAGAGAGCTGCGAATCGTGTTAAGAGGCTTGAAGGAAGAAGAAACCTTATGTTTCTTAAGGATCCTAGCAATCCTATCGATGGTTCCCTGAATAAAAGGAAGCCTTACCCTGCCGGCCCACTGATTAGTTTCATTTAAATTTTTATTTCTAACTAAGGGACCTCTTTCTGCTTTAAGAAAAGCCTTAAGGCCTTGAGACTCACTATAACCATTATTACAAAAGACACTAAGGAGATGGGTCTTTTCCCCCTCAAGGTGAGAATTATCAGAGATTCTCAATGCCCTGGTAGCCAAGGTGTTGAGAACGCCTAATTTTTGAGCAGGGAAATGATGAAAACTAGCATGAAGATATTGCTCAGTATGGGTTTTCTTTCGAAAAACTTGATGGGAGAAAGAACCATCATCCTTTCTAGATATAAGAACGTCAAGGAAGGGAAGACTACCATCCACCTCAAAATCTATGGTGAATTTTATGGAGTTAGATTGACTATTAAGATGAACAAAAAAACGGTCAAGTTCATCCTTACCATGAGGCCAGATGACACAAGTATACTCTACAAACCTTTTCCATAGCTTTGGTTGGAATAGAGTAGAGGAAATAGCCTTGGATTCAAAGTCCTCCATGAAGAGATTAGCAACAATCGGGGAAAGGGGAGAGCCCATGGCAACACCACAAGTTTGCTCATAGAACTGACCTTCAAAACTAAAGAAAGTAGAAGTTAAGCAAATCTCGACTAAATGGGCCGTATCCGGATCAGTGATGTAATGACTTCAATGGCCTCATTAATGGGGATTTTGGTGAAAAGAGAGACAACATCAAAACTAACAAGCTTATCATCAGGACCCAATCTAACGCCCTTTAATTCATTAACAAAAGAGGAGGAATCTTTTACAAAAGAGTTGGTACGACCTACGAGGGGTTTAAGTTTATGGGCCAAAAATTTGGCAAGAAGATAAGTCAAACCACCAATGGTGTTAACAATGGGCCTAAGGGGAGCACCATCCTTATGGAATTTAGGAAGACCATAGATTCTTGGAGTAAGGGGGTTGCTTTCAATCAACTTCTTACTAAGAGAACTCACGGAGCTGCTTGATTTAATAGCATCAGCAACTGCTCTCGAGACCTTTTTTAACGGATTTTTAGAAAGTTTTTTGTAGCTCCCACTATTCTCCAAATGGTCTAACATTTTCTTCCTATAATCCTCTTTATTAAGAATAACAGCGGCACCTCCTTTGTCAGCCTTAGTTTAGCCATTTCTGCATCTATTTAAACTCAACGTTCAGATCTAATCTCTCACCTAGTCCTGATGATGAACCACACTAGTTGGTTCAAAACGCGTCGACAATGTTCATTTTAATGTGATTATTACCAAAAAATTCTTCATAATTTTACTATGGATCACAGAAGCCAAAATTCTATAAATATTGAAAAAGGATGAGTTCTATAAATCTCGTTTGAGGGTGTGAATCACTCAGATTTTCTATCTCTAGAACAAAGTTATTGCTACAGATTTTGTATTTCTCTGTCGGGTTAACTAGTAAGGTGCCCAGATTTGCTGTACTTAGAATCTACTCAATAATAAAGCCCTCCAGCAGCCAAAGGACCAGTTTCGCACATTGGGTTTTTCCGGGGATGGTTGTCCAGAAAATATCATGTGTCAATTTGTCATTGTACATGTATTCAATTTAGATCTGTATCTGTGTAGACTGTTAATGTGTTTACTTCGATGTTAATGCTGAATATTTCAGATTAATAACTTGCTTAAGTAGGCGAAGTAAATCAAGATTTAACAATAGTGCTTCAGCATAAGTAATATTCAAAAATTTTCACAGGAGATAGTTCGACATCTTTTTTTTAGTCGACAGAGATGGCAGCTAGTGGTCTAAGAGACCAAGATCGGTTGGAGGGAGCCTCCAACTATGTGATCTGGTAGGATAAGATCAAATGCCTGTTGGATGAGCATGATCTCAATTCCTTCATCGAAGGTGTGGTGATTGTACCAGTAGATGAAGATCCTCTAAAAGAATACAAGAAGAATATGGCTAAGGCGAAGAGACTAATCATCGATGGAGTGAGGGATCATGTCGTGTGTCACATCGCAGGCAAGGACACAGTTAGACAGATGTGGCAAGCCTTGGAGAAGCTATATCAAGGATCTTCCGAGCAATGAAAGATGTATCTGAAGGAGAAGCTGCGAACTAATAGGATGAAGAAAGGTGAGTGTATTGATCCTTTCCTGTTTAGACTTCAAGAGTGTTGATATTTTGTATATTTGGTGTAGCATCGGGTGTGTTCTAGCCCTGAAATTTTGTGGAGGGGCTAAGACACACTTGAACTCTAAAACCCAGAAAGTGTTTTGAGAAATTTCAATTGGTGTTCAAGTTATTCAAATAATTAATTATTTTAATGGATTTCCTAAGTCTAAACTTAAGAAAATTAAATAATTAAAGTGAATTAATTAACACATGTGTTGAAATGTTCTAAAAGACATGGATCAAGTAGTCTTTTAATCTCAGTCGTTGATGAGTGTTTTAATCTCGATCATTGAAGGGTTCAACGAAAAAGTATAAGAGAAAGGCTTGAGGGTCAGTTGGAGAAACAAGACAGTTGCAGAGTTGAGAAACAGATGTGGAATTCTAGGGCGAGTTTGCTAAGAATTTCCAGAGGAATTTTCTGCTGCAAGGGGTAGTATTGACTAAGGGGATGATCTGATCCCAGAGCCAAGAGTCAATAAGAGGCAGAGGAGCAACAACAAGGACAACACAGAGAAGCAGAGCAACAACTACGTAGGTGCTGCGCAACCGCTACGTAAGACAGCGCAGAGGCTCTAGAGGGCTTCAGGAATTACGCAAAAGGTCTCCAGGGCCAGCGTAAGGCCTACGTCACCCTCTCAGGGGTTTCGCAGTCCCTCTTTGGGTAGCGCAGTGGCATTCTGAGGCTAGCAGGGTTGACGCTGGGGTTTCTAGGGCCAAATCCATGCTGAGTCTTGTAAATCTTGTTTGAGGGTGTAGATCAGTCAGAGATTTGGCACTAGAACAACAGGTTAGCTACAGATTTGATTTCTTTTATTCTTTGTCGATATTTCTAGATCTGGAACCCAGATTTACTGTACTCAGAATCTACTTAATAAAATAAACCCTCATATCTGCTGCACCGATTTTCCCGCTTTGAGTTTTTCTGGGGACTTATGTCCCAAAATCCGTGTGTCACTTTGTTGGATGAGCGTATTATTCAATAAATGATTTGCATGTGTAGACTGCAGTTGTGTTTATTTCGGTATTTTCAGAATCTAATTTTTGAAAATAACTTGTAATATTTTAAATCAAGTGGGAGAAATAAACCATGATACTGCAGTAGAATTTTCACAAAGAGAACCAAGATCATCTGGCAGCTATGGGGGCAGCTCCTCAAGCCACAGACATGGTTAGATTGGCCCTCAACTCATTGTCCAATGACTATCAAGTCTTTGTCCAGAGCATCCTGGGCAGAGAGAATTTTTCGAACTGGGAGTCAATGTGGGCAGCTCTTCAACAAGAAGAGATGAGGAGGGCTTACTCAAGTGTCAACTTGAGGGCAGTAGCAGCGGTGGGAATAAGCCAAAGGAGGAGGAGGACAATGTATCCCTTGCATCAAAGTGGTAGCAGGAGCAACGCAGAAGAAAGAAGGATCTTTCCAAGGTCAAATGCTTCCGGTGTGGCGAAATAGGTCATTATGCCACACAGTGTCCTCTCAAGAAGAGAGACAAAGATGATAAGCATGATCCCCAGCCTGCATCTGCCAGGATAGATGAGGAGGAGTTCGCCATGATTGCCCACATACCTCCAGCAGGGAGATGGGGTGATCTAGAGTTGTAGCTCAGCAGAGTTGCAGTTGGGCAGGATCCTTGAGGAGTCCACCTCTTGGATCAATACCATGTTATAGGAGCCCAAATAAAATGTATTCAGATGGATGATTACCGGTTGGTGCAGAGGAGTGCAAAAGTGATAGTGAAGTTGTTAGCAACACCAAAGCCTGAGCAGCGCAAAGCAGAGTTGGCAGCAGTGGAGGAGGGCACAATGCAGAAGTCAGCAGCAGTGCAGTGGCTATCAGCAGTTAGATCTTCAATGCCGAGATGCATCATACTGAACACTTTGTTTAGTTTTGGATGTTTTTCAATTGCAGTAAGCAACTGTGTTGCAATGTAGTAGCAGTTGGTAGTGGCAGGGTCAGCAGTAGCACGAATGCAGAATTGAGAGGGAGTTGCAGTACGAATGCAGTGTTGACAGTGGCAGCACAGATGTAGTGTTGAAGGTGGCAGTGTTAGCAGCAATACAGATGCAGTGTTTGCGCAGCGTTGATGGGCAGCAGTGTCAGACATCAACAGCGCAAAGGGAGATGTTACAAAGTCAGAGCATTACTCAATAGGGTGTATTGCTAGAGCACATTCCTCGCTAAGAGGGACTGTTGATTTGGGTAGCATCAAATGTGCTCTAAGTCTCAAAATTTGCAGGGAGGCTTAGGCACATGTATTCCAGAGAACCCAGAGATCGTTTTGGGAAATTCCACCTAGATTGTATTTTATTTTTTAAAGGACCCAAAGTCTTAACTTAGGAAAATAAAATAATTAAAGTGAATTAATAGAATATGGGTATAAATGTTCTAGAAAAAACGGATCATGTCAAAAGTTAATCTTAGCCATTGATTAGAGATTTAATCTTGGTCATTGAAGTTTCAATGCGAAGACTATAAGAAGGGCTTGAAGGGTCATTTGAAAAACACACAGTAAGGATCAAGATATTGATTTCTTTAGTGAGCAGTGCTCAGGGAAAAACATCGATCAAGAGATTCTTTGCAGAGAGGGGCAGGGATAGTATCAGAAGAGAAATCTTTCTCAATCGAAGAATCATCAACAAAGAAGGCAAAGAGATTTCCAGCAGAGGCAGCGCGGAGTTAGAGAGGTTGACGCAGAGGTTGCACATAGGCCAAGAGGGAATCCAGAAATTTGCTGAAGGAATCGATTGCAGATGACGGGGGCTGGGGTGTGAGACCGGGAGGCAGAAATTGAAGTTCCTGGCCAACAAATCGATCAGCAAAAAGGGTGATGCAGTACCGAGGAGGGTTGACATTGGGACTACGCAGAGGCTATCAGGGGCAACGCATTCAGTGGCCGGATCAAGCAGGATTTCCTATGATAGTGTGATGTAACCTCACTAATCTCCCTGTCAGTGATATTCTCTGTAACTGGATTGTCGGGAGAGGCATTCAGAGATTGTATTCAGAAATTACTATTGCTTAATAATAAAACCCTCAACTGTTGCACTGGTTTTCCTGCATTAGGTTTTTTCAGGGACATTAGTTCAAACATAACTGTATCAGATGTGCGTATGATTTTCTCTTGTTCAATTTTTGTTTCCACAATTGTATTTTTCTGTAGTTTATTTATTGAAGGTTGCAGTGTGTTTAATTCGATGTTGCCAAAGCAATAAACTGAATAATTAAGTTATCAGTTAGAAGAATTAATACCAGTTGATGTAATAGGATTCCAGATTTAAGGAATATTCACACGTAGTGGTTGGTAGGCAGCAATAGCCAGACATCAGTAGCATGACAAGAGATGACACAAAGATGGAGTGTTGTGACAGGAGATGACACAGAGACAGAGTCTTGTGCAGCACTAGAACACACTCCTCACTAAGAGGGAGTGTTAGTTTTTGTAGCATGGGATGTGTTCTAGCCACAAAATTTTGTGGACATACTAGAATGCATGATATCTCCAAAACCCAGAAATTGTTTTTGGAAATTCCACATAGAGATGACTTAATTAGATTGTTAACCTATTTCTTAATGTTTCCTAAGTCTAAACTTAGGAAAACTGGTTAATTAATCAGAATTAATTAAATCAAGGTGAGAATAGTCTAGAAACTCACACAGATCAACTTCAAGATGATCCTAGCCCTTGATTAAGTTTTAATCTTGGTCATTGGTGCTCCAACAGAGAATTATAAGAAGAAGTTGATGGGTACGTGGAAAATACACCAGAGACACTTCAGCAACAGTTCCTTGTGCAGATCGAGCTAGCAGCAAGAGTTCAAGCCAAAGATGTACGCAATGTCAGTGAGGGGCAGGGACAGTGATCCGAAGGAAGATTCCAGATCTGGAGATGCAACAGCAAGAGGTGAAGTTATTCCCAGTGCAAGCATCTTGAGTGTAGGAAGAAGCCCCGACTACGGGCGACAGCTTGAGTGTGGGCAGTGTGAGTGCAAGCAAAAGCCTGGGTACAGGAAGCAGCGCGAGTATGGAAAAAAGCATGAGTATAGGCAGTCACACAAGTGCAAGCAGTACAAGTTTTGGGGTTGCTTGTGGAGGAAGGAAAATTCCCTTAGATAGTTTTGGCTAGATTTTCTTACTATGGATTGCCAGTTTCAGACATCCAGATTGTACTCAGAATTTTATTGCTGCTTAGTAATAAAAACCTTAGTTGTTGCACTAGTTTTCCCAAGTTGGGTTTTCCAAGGACATTTGTCTAAAAATAACTGTGTAAAATTTATGTGTGTGTGTGCTAGATTTTCTCAATTTCTAGCACTATTTTCCTCCGTAGTTTATTTCTGAAAATCACAGTGTAAATTATTTAGTATTTGTTGTAACAAACAACAGATAATTTTTTAAATAAATTAACAGTGAGAAAAATAATTTCCAGATGTTGTGATATATGAAATTTTCACAGAGTACATGTCCTAAGTTGAAGATAGGTTTTAACCCTTCATATGGTATAAGATGATTGTGATCATATATAGGAAACTAGTACTAGAGTCACTTTTCTTGTGGTATGATTATTCCAGTTCACATTTTATGTGAGCATTACCATTTGGTCATTCAGAGCACAGATTGATGAAATCCTTCATATAATTTTGTACATGAGGGCCTCATTTTAAATATACTTAATACAAAATAGACATCAATACTTTAACAAAAAGAGTTCTATAGGATAATTTGCTGAAAACTATAGAAGATGTTTGTTTCACACAAAAAAATTGATCATTGATACTAATTATTAATTATATAAAGTGTTAATTTAGTGAGTGGGACAATAATTGATTATCTTGAAAAAATATAACATAATTTAGATATGATATGATTAGCAAACACAGCGCTATAAATATATGCATTTATTGCATAATAAGAATTTTATTAAAAATGTAGAAGTGTGAACATTATTTCAACAGATGCATTGATAATATACTAGAGATGTAGCTTAAATAATTAGGTTTGAATAGCGAAAAATAAAATGAATGTTTGTTTGTCACACACCTTTTCTTCCACATCCCCAGCAAATGAAGCTCCATCACAATACATAAGTTTCACCCTATTCCAATTATAAAAGTCTGCAATATCCATTGATATAAAAACATGTTAGTATCTGGAAGTTAAAATGGCTTATCCCTCTGGTAGGATTTCATTCAACATTAATAATTACTCTACTAAATTATAACCTTATACACATTTTTTATATACTTTGTGCTATAATAAGATTGTAGAATTTGACTAGTATCAATCACTATCAATATTGGTAACTTGAAAGAAAATATGTTGCTCAATTATGACTTACCATGTAAAAAGTTATGGTAACTATAATAAGAAAATGTCATCACTAAATGCATTTGAAGTGTCATAATTAGAACATGGAGACAAAATTTCACTTTTCTTTTCATTTTTAAAATCAAAATAGATGATTTTGCATTACATCAATCATTTTGTATTCTCATTTTGAATTTGTTTGAAAACACCTTTCCATTTTATTGCAAGTAAGACGGAAAAGAGCCTTAAGGACTTTTTAATATACCATGTGTTACCACTCAAAATCTCATAGAGGAAACTCTGAAACAAGATTCCCACTATCACCTTGATGTCCTTTCCCCACTCCAAACCACATGTGTGACCCCTTGTTTCCAATTTGAACACTTTTTAGGGAGATGCTCCTGTATTGGAGACTATGAGAGTGGTATGTGCCTACTTATTTTATATTTCTCATGATTTTGACTTTGGCTAATGGTTTTTGTATTTACACCTTGTATTAAGGAAGTTCTTTATCAATATATGAAGGGTGCCTCTCTCATTTTCATTAGTTGAAGATTATTGAGAAAACTTTCCTACAAATTTCTTGTCTAAAAACTTGCATACAAAGCTACTATAAGGCCAAACAAGGGCACCTTTCTCCACTTGGGAGGGAAATCAAGGTATAGTGTTCTTTCCTTATTCCCTGAGATTACAATTTGTTACAGTTTGTTATGTTGTTGTTGAGGAGGTTAAATCACATATTTTGAGGGCAGCTAGCTTCAGGGGAAGTTATCTTTTGATGGAGTGCCTAGAATCCCGCTAGATCAATGCCATTTGATGCAGAATGGCCACCTGATTTAAAAATGCGGCTATAACAAAAAATCAAGAAAACACTAGCATAGTTATGATTCTCAAGAAATTTGTCGCAAGAAAATTATCGCCACAATTTGAACACTCAAAATCCAATCCTTGGAGTCACATGTGTGGATTGTTAGAACACTTTAGGGGGCAAATTTGTTCCTTGCGAATTTTTTATTTGCAAGTATGCTAGATGTTAGTGACCACCCACCTCCTCCACTAACTCAATGGTTCTTTATTTTCTTCGTAATTTTTTATGATTTTTTAGTTCCCAAACTTTTAGGATCGTTTTGAGGCCCTAAACAATGTTTTTTAATCATTCAAGGTGTAATGACCCACCTCTAATATAGAGAGCACAAGAATATTAGCATGCATATGATAGCTACATATGCATGTATCACATGCACTGCACTAGTATATATTCTAAATTAATTATAAATGTTCAAAATCACGACATTCCTTCAGATAGAAGTTACACCCTTACCCATCACCACGCATATTTCTCAGTGTGTCATAATTAATAAGCAATACCCTAATTAATTTCAATGATATAAATTTAAAGTATAAATTAAATATGGTTATAAAAATAAATGTAAAATTCAAAGTCAATTATAAATATGGTTATATATTTATATATCCCAAAATATATAAAATAAATAATAAATTATATTAATAAATTGTCAAATGATAAATTAAATCAAATTATAGTACATACTATGGACCAAAGACATTGATATAAAAATGAATTATAATTCTAAAGGTAAACCTAGAACACATGTTAATATACCAATACCTTAAGCGAATATGATCAAACATTACAATAATTTTGAAGGTGTCACCATGTAAGAGAGCAACGGATTCGTTGGTAGAGAAAGTAGTGACCGCCAAGGAGTGGATATACAGAGACAGAAGGGAGCACAAAAGGCAGGTAGAAAATAATGGGTGGAGTTTGTTTAGGAAACATGGGGATTATTCTAGAAGTTTTAGAGAGTCAGTAGCAGTTTCTAACAGAGACACTAAGAGAGGGAGAGACATTGAGAGAGGGAAATTGAGGAATTTTTCTTGGAGTTTTGGGAACGAGGGCCAGAGTGCTTCAATTTTGAAGTACTTTGGAGCTGGGTACCAAGATTGGGCCCATTTTGGCAGGGATGTTTTGGTCATTTTGGTAACGAGAGTAAATTTGGAGCTATAATCAAGATCGACTTCAAATGCGGAAGCCAGATATTTATTTGTGTTATTAAATTGATAAATTTTGCTTTGAAAATTTTACTATCTAGACTCTGAGCATCAATTATGTTAAATTTGATTAATTTTTTTGAAATTAGGACTTTTACACAAGAGGCCATGGGTTTCCATGGCATCCCCCGGACCTATACAAGAGTTGCAATCCTTGAACAAATCATAAGTCAATATATCCAACCCTATTACCTATCTCACTATCTCCTTGGTCTCTCTCCTTGGATTCTAAACCCAATAAAAGTGAATATCCTTAGAAAAATAACTTGGAAATTATTTTTTATTTGGTTTTCTCTTTCTCCTTTTTTCCAAGGAAAACCTCACAAGATCCCCTCTTCCTTAGATATCCAGATGCAAGGTAGCTCAACCTCCAACCACTTGGTAAAATGGAGGGCTGAGATTGGATTTGAACCTATGACCTATGGTCTCCCCATCCACAAATTCCTTGGGAGGATGGTTCAAATGATTGAGATAACCATTGGGTCTATTTGGATTTCATCTTTTTCTATATTTACCTAGTACCTAATAGTTTTTCATAACTATAATTTTATCTAACGCCTTTCCTAATGGTTTGCAAAGAAAATTGCAAGACCTAGCCCATGTTTGTGATCATATCCAACTTACGATTAACCTTACCAAGACAAAGGTTATGGTATTAAACAAATACAGGGATTCTTTGTCCAAATTTCAATTTTCCTTAGGTGAGAGTTGGATGAGATCACTATAGCCTATAATTATTTGCGTGTTTATTTACATGTCCTACATTTAGCTTGAGATTCGTGTCAAAATCACATATTTGGAAAGGACATGCATCAATATCTTTTCATGAGAATAGTACTTCCACATTCATCCTCTATACATGCCTTGGAAGATGCATCCCTTTGACATTATTAATAATCCTATTGTTCTATGGCTCAAAATTTTGGGAGCCTAACCCAAGGCCACATGATTGGCATGGGAAGAGAGAGTGTAGATCATTATGCACCAAAATTTGATATGTTGCAAAATAACTATTCATCAAAATATCATCCAAGCCATGTTTGCATCCCACCTTCTTCATCTCAAAAGCATCTTCATGCATATTTATTACAGAATTTAATCTCTTATTGAATAAATCTAAGGAAAACAAAGATAATACTTACATAGTTATATATTCTCCAAAGCATATAACTTCCTTTATTTGTTTGAGCCTTGAGGTGGAGAGAATGTTGATATTTTGTGATCTATTTCCTCCTAAAATCTATGAATATCTCTATTTTTTGTCACTCCTCCACTCCCCCCTTCCCCCTCCCTATGACAATTACTCTTTGGATGCCCCTGCTCACTGTTTTCCCCTCAAAGGGGATACTAATAAGGCAATGAGGAAATACATCTATCAGTTGTTTATCCAACTTAATTGGGTGTCCCTTTCAACAACTTAGTTCCATGCTAACCTTATCCACACAACGTTCCTTATAAATAATTCACGGTCTAATTGTTTATCTATACTACCTATAAAAATATTGGTCACGTGGCATTAGGATCCCTCTTAATCGAATCAAAATTCATTCTCCCCAGTCATGGATAAATATACCCATATTCCTTGAGAAAATAGGATTTACAAACTATATTTCCAACAACAAATCAATGATGAATAACATCTCATTTTTCCGCATATAATATGTTGTGAGATCCAAGAGATATTTCATTGTCTTTACAAAGACTTTGGGGAATTCTCTACCCTCTTCCATAAATCTAGCCAGAGTTGCTTGTGCTTGTTTCCTTGAAATTCCTTTAGAAAACATTTCTTTCATTTCTCTTCCAAATCTAATGCATTGATCACATCCTTTGTTGACCCATCTTGGCCAATGATACCATTCAATTTCATTGAATATCATAGATATTATTATGTGTAACACCCCCATTTTCGCATAGCATTAATTGTTGTGATGGTTATGGGTATTTTGGCCTAGGTTTATCTAGATATATTACCAAGACTATTTATGATATCTTAATGTTTATTTAATGTGTCACACATTGATTATGTTACGTTATTTCACATATTCCCATTGATTATGTTAGAATTCTCTTAATAAGTTATGACAGATAATGCATATTGCTAGGTGCAAGACCCACACTAACATTTTTTCAATGTTAAGAGCAACCCAAAAGGTATTATAGGCATGTGATTACTAACAAGATTTCAAGTTGTTGAAGTATCCTGGGGTTACTTAGTTGGCAAGACATGCATTCGCATTGTCCAAATGTTGGGAGCAATGTGAATGGTTGATTATTGATTGTTGAGGACCACACACTCCTAGGAAATGGGATATCTTAAACAATAATTTTGTATGTGACTTTAGGACATATTTGGATATAGAATTCGTGTGAATTATATGACTAAAGTGCATTATTTATGTATAATTTTTTTTTATGGTTTCTATCCCCAGGGGGCTAGTCGTGTGACCTTGGGAGTCCCTACGATGAGACCTAGCCTTGTAATACTTAACCCTAAATACCTCTAACCTATTTAAGGTTGGTGATAACTTTGAAATGGGATCCACATTTTGTGGGGTTTGGCCCTGTAACCACCCAAATTAGCAGAGTTTCCAAGTTCCTTGCAACCTATTAAGATGGCACACAAAGGAAAAGTGCCCACTGGATCTTGACAGAAATAAATCCTGAGTTTTACCTCACATTGCAAGTCTCGACTGATCCGGATTAGAAACTGGTGAAGCCCCAGCTGCCTCTACACGGTAGATGCGTAGGCCTCTATGGGTGGCTGAGGACTGCATCACCCCTTCTCTGTGTTGATCTGCCTCTCAGAAACTAAGTTTCATCCCTCCCGTCTCAGAAACCCCAGTCTCCAGCTAAATCTGGACTGTCTCTCGGAACCACTGCACAACTGTAATATCCCAAATGGGAAAATAACAGTAATAACAAGCTAAAATATATTAAGGAAACAACAAAACAAAAACTGATATCAAAACACCAATGGAGCCATAAAATACTACTGAGCCATTTTATTAATTTGCTAGAAATGAGTACAATGGAGGTGCTGGAATGAAGGCACCTGGGCTTGCTCAAGGCAAGCTAGAGAAGCCTTCTGAATCAATGTTGAAATCCCCCATTGATGGTACGTTGTATGGCTATAGCTCTGCGCTGCAATCTGTCAGAAATGTTGTTGCTGCTCCCAAAGAAATGCCACTAGGACCTACTACACTGCTCAGAAAATTCCAAGACTTTAACCCTGGACTCTACTCAAGAAACACACAAAAACCCACGAAGGAATTGGCCAAATGTTGACCACGGAATTTCGGCCCAATTTCCCTAGCTCCTCTAGTTGTTGGCTATGTTAGGATCTCTATTTGACACCTCAAATCTGCCCAGAAAATTCTGCCAAATTAATCTTGGCTTCTCTTCAATAAACCCAGAAAAACCCATAAAGGGTTTGCCCAAAGCTTGACCCCGAAAATTGGCCCTCTTGGGCTTGGCTCAATACACTGTTGGGTAAATCGATCCTCATGTAAATATTGCAGTTGGAAGTCTCCAAAATGCTACAAAAATCCTTGTTAGGAAGCTCCAAGCCTCCCCAACAAATCTCAGCTGCAACACCCTCTCTTCTCACCTCCCAGAACAACCAAATCCTCTCTGCACTGCATCCTCCCCTACACAGTCTCCTCCTCCTCTGCGCAGTCCAGAACTAGCTACGATTCCTCCTGATGCTGCTGATGGAAATTCTCCTCACAAGGTGTGGAAATCCTATCCTAAGCGAGCACTCTAAGTCCCCCGAGGTAGAGGTTAAGATCTCCGCTCGAAGATCTCGTGTGCTAAACAACATTGCAGACTTGGCTCTCCGGCTCAAGCGTGCTCTGAAAAAATCACAAGAAGAAATTAGTTGAATGAATGAATGACCAAATGAGCCTTCCCTTCTTCATTTTATCCATTGAGGCCCAACATATGCCTTGGGTCCCACCCTGGCCTGCACTGCCTCTCCTTGGCAAATCAGGTGCTGCCTTCCTCTAACCAATCACACCCTGTCCTTTTTGTGCCTCTTCTACGCTGCCACCTAAGGCCAACTGGACCCCACCACTAGAGCCGCAATTTTCCCTTGGGGACTTTAGGAAAAGACTTTATTTGGCCTAATTATTGATTTTGGGTCCCCTGCCCACTTTATTTCCGCCCAACATTAGGATTTGCCAAAATTAATCAAAATTAATATCCCAATTAGCTGACTACTAATTTGAGGATATTACAGTCCTCCCCGCCAAAAATTGCTTGTCCTCAAGCAATGCCTAAACAAGCCTCCTCTCTAGCTGACGCTCCCCACTATCACTGCAAAATGTGCTTGGGTCCCAGATGCGCCACTGAATCTTCCCTGTCCTCTACATCGCCCTAATATGAAGGGATCTCTCAATGCCAGGATCCCAAGCCATCCTGTCCAACATGAAGCTCCACCTGCTCCACTCACCACCCTGCCACGCTAATAAAGTCCCCCACTCCATCAGTGACTCGCTAAAGCCCAATGGAAGATCTCCATGATCTCCCCATGTAGTATACAACTCACCCCTATAGGTTATCGAGTTTTGTAGAGCTGTAATGCTCGAGTCCCTGCTAATCTCGTAGAGGTGCCACCATGTTGTCACTGTGCCACTAAGATACCCCCCTTCGTGCGCAGACTGTATCCCTCTCTCCTGGGGCCTTGTGGCGAAAAATCTGTGAAGGCAAATCTCATCCTTCCCAAGCATCTCCATGATGCTGATATCTACCCCTCCACTATCGATCGTGACCCTGAGCAACAACATGATAAGTCTTCCTCGCCATGCAATGGAGGTCTTAATGCTCCCCCACATGTCAAACCCAATGTGGACTGGATCACCGTCTGCTCTGTCCCTACTCATCACAAAGTGAAGTGATCCACCTGCCCAACAGACCCCTGGATCCCCCAACCATACGGGAAACTCACAACTCCCACTCCCCATGGGATGTCGCTGCGTAGCGCTGCTACTTACTAGAACCCATCCGACCCTCATCTCTGACCCCTGTATGTATCCCCTGGGTGGACCCCAAGTATCAGGAGTCTGTCCCACGCATGTGTACCTGCCCTGCTCCTGCCAGACCAAGTCATGATGCCCACTATCCCAACTCCTGCTGATACACCTGGATATTGCTCGAAGCCTGGGTACCCTCCTGTAGACGAAATCTACCATCCACCGTCCCGCAAGTGTGAGCCCAGGGGTGGAACATATGCTACCTTGGAAATCAACCATGCCATCCCTAAGCCTGGACCCGTCAGTTCGTGCACCTACCAAGTGTCTCAACTGGAGAGTCTCCTCCCAACTCATGACATGCAGTATCTCATCCAACTGTCTAGGGTAAGCCTCCCATGCTCTACTGCCTGAATGGAGAGTGTTAAGGGGCACCAACCAAACACTTCGCGACCATAAGCAACAATGGAGGATGATGGGTAGGTATGTCCCAAATGGTGTGACCAAGAGTCTACCTGAATGCTCAAGAGTAATCCTCCAGATGACACTCTCTCTACCTCGGATCTGCTGATAAAACCCTCGTAGCCCTATCTCTGCTAAACGTGGCGTCTCCAAATGCTCAACAAGATCTTCATCGATCCTAGGTGAGTTGCATCCCATGGTACATCTACAGCCCCTGTCCATATGTCTCTTTAGAGGCAAATATGTCTCTTTAGAGGCAACGCTCCAAGAGCCCACTACTTTGCATCATGTGTCACTGCATACCACCAAGTATCACCGCACTCCTTGACCTGCCCCTGTACACCAATGGATACCCCCGACAACAACTATACCGTATTATACTATCATGTATCCATCCTGCATCGCTGCACCTGTCACTCCTCGCATGTACTCAATGTGATGGGAAGCACTCCTATTGCACAATGCACTCTGACATACTACAACACACCCCCATGCATCTCCATGCCCATCTACAAACCACTGCCTAATGATGGATGCTCCTACACCTCCTAGGGTGTGATGGACTAAGGTTGTATCTCCCTTCCAATGAATGGATCTCCCTTCCAAATCCTCCCTGAGGGACACAAGAAGTGAATCTCCCTAGGTACCAGCAGCGATGTCAATCATGCTCTGCTCCTCCGTGTCCTCTGTGCCCCACACAAATGCGAAGAATCCCCAGCTCCAAACAAGGCACTATTTGGTGGCTTACCAATGCTCCCTCCTCTGTCAAAGTCCTGCCAGAGTATGTTGATCATCCCATGATTCTGTGTACAATCCTCGTACCAAGACAAATCAAGAACTCTGTACCTAAATTGGTTGGACACTAGTGCTGGCTGAAACTCCCCTAGTGAATGTGTACACTCAACTGCTAGGTCAACTGTACCCTCCAGGTCGTAGTCAACTGACATACCTTGGAAGTGATGGGTAGTCCCGCTTAGATCCCAATGCCAGTCCAGGCTTTTGGTAACCTCAGTGCCTAGAAGCTCTTGCTAAGCTACACCTTGGTGCATAACCTCTCCATAACTCACTCCACCGGGTACCAACTCAGAATCTCTTGCCATCCAACCTCAAGAGAGGGATCCTGACTTGCAGATGTTGCACCCTATGCAACTTAGGTCGTCTCACCCCGCTATCCAATTCAATGCATGAGATCTGACTAGGTAACTCTGTCTCTCTCTCTCCAATGACCAAAGGTGACCCAACCGTGCTGCTAGCCCCATCTATGTATGCCTGAAGGGGGCTACTCCGATGCTCCAATTCCTCTAGCTATACCATAAGTTGCTCTGGCTGAATCATCACAAGTGAGTCATCATCCTGAATATCTCCCATAGAGTCCCCTGATAGCACATGCACACTAGAATACGAAATCGGCCTACTGTCATCAACTCTGCATGACTGCTCATGCTACCCAAAAGTATCTTCATATGACCCCATGGACTCATCCAAAGAAGAGTCCTCATTCTGACATACAAAAGAAATGTCCTCCCGCTCTACCTCTGTATCTCTTAGTGCCTCATCATAGGTGGATACGTCTCCTGGCACCTCACCCATCTGCTGCGTGCAATTGTCACCCAAAAACTCGGACACAACTCCGGTCATCACCTCAATGGATGGCTCTACTAGGGTAGGCTCTACTCTCTCCACTAAGATTTCAACTGACACGGTCAAGGAAGTCTCCAACAAGGGTGACTCTTGCGTCACACTAGGTGTATCTACGAGCTCCCCACAATCCTGTGTGCCCTCATCCTCCAAGTGCAAGGTAGTCATTTTGATGGCTTCCCCCTCCGTTATTCGGTCAACCTAGAAAGAGGTATCCAACTTTTCCACTCGATCTCGAGTCGTGCAAGCAGTGGATCCATCATACATGGGAAAAGGTGTCCTCCCAATGGTACGTTGCAACTCTGAAATCTGCGTGCTAGACCCCCCACTGTCCCTTCCTTCTTCATCCCGCCTGAGCTGGCAATTATCTCTAAAGGAAAAAGCCGCTTTGAAGTTTCCCCCCATGGACTGCCATTCTCGGAAATAATCTCCCATGGGTATATGATCATGCCGCCTACCTTGCTCACTCAGTACTGGAGGTAAGAATGTAGGCATCGTGATCCTGGTTGGCCTACTGAAGGCTGGCAGGTGAGTGGCTGGTAAATGGTGGTCACACTGTTGTGAGACCCTCGAAGTCTCCCCAATTAGGGATTCCTGATGGATGCTCTCATTCCTTTTCTATTTCTTAAGTCTTTCCAGCATTCCCTTCTGCCCTTTGGCTAAATCATGTAGGGCCTTAAAAATGTTACCAAATGTTGCTTCCCTTTTGCTCCTTGACTCCCCCATATTTTCCAGCTCTACTGCCTTTGTTGGGTAAGGTTCTGCGTACCCTTCTTGTTCATAGAAAAAGATCCCCATGGCTGAGCCAAGAACGAAGCTCTGATACCACTGTAATATCCCAAATGGGAAAATAATAGTAATAGCAGGTTAAAAGATATTAAGGAGACAACAAATCAAAAATTGATATCAAAACACTAATAGAGCCATGAAACACTGCTGAACCATTTTATTAATTTGCTAGAAATCAGTACAATGTTGGTGCTGGAATGAAGGCACTTGGGCTTGCTCAAGGCAAGCTAGAGAAGCCCTCTGAATCAATGCTGAAATCCCCCATTGATGGTATGTTGTATGGCTATAGATCTGCGTTGCAATCTGCCAGAAACACTGTTGTTGCTCCCGAAGAAATGCCGCTAGGGCCTGCTACACTGCTTAGAAAATTCCAGGACTCTAACCCCGGACTCTACTCAAGAAACCCACAAAAACCCACGAAGGAATTGGCTAAATGTTGACCCTTGAATTTCGGTCCAATTTCCCCTAGCTCCTCTAACTACTAACTGAGTTAGGATCTCTGTTTGACATCTCAAATCTGCTCAGAAAATTCTATCAAATTAATCTCGGGTTCTCCTCAATAAACCTAGAAAACCCAGAAAGGGTTTGCCCAAAGCTTCACCCCGAAAATTGACCCTCTTGGGCTTGGCTCATTGCACTGTTGGATAAATCGATCTTCCTGTAAACCCTGCTGCTGGAAGTCTCCAAAATGCTACAAAAATACCTATTAGGAAGCTCCAAGCCTCCCCAACAAATCTCAGCTGCAACACTTATTAATCACAGACTTACCTCTGTTTCAGGGCGACCATACATTCCCAATTTAGGCCGACTTGTCCAGCTGTTGGAGGCCGACCTTAGGGACAGAATTACGCTGATCTTCCAACGTATATAGTGGACAGTCTTGAGGGCCATTATGGGCCATTCTTTCGCAAGGTCTTGGAGGACATTCTTCATACTATACATTTCATTATCATGAATCTTAATTACACTTTAAAATATAATAAGAATATTGACCTATAATAAAATCTTGCTCATGAAACCCATGAAGCAAGTACAACAAAGATTACATTTTAAATCTTTGTCTTCTATAAATCCGTAATTGCATAGTCAGTATGAAGACCGACCTAGTTACACTTTTCAACCAGAACTAAGAGTGCAACAATAAATCTCAAGGTAATGTCTTTCAATAAATATAGACCTATTCTTCTTTCTCCTCCCTAAAAATCTCTATGTTTATTAATGTCTTTTGCATCTTTGATAAGATTCTGGGGCTCTAAGTTAGCTTTTTACCAACATCCTGCATGTGAATGTAATATGTTATAACTTTTGTCAATATACATATAGGATAGAGAAAACGGTTGACTGGTTGTCTTGATACCATGTTAATTCAAGCGTGAGGGTTGAAACCCTTCGGTGATACATTGTCCTATTCATAAAAGTTAGCCATAGATATTGACGGGAGGCATCTTGACAGTGCATTGTTAATAGCGTAAGACACTTTTAATTGGGCCTTGCATGGTAGGGTTAAAACATCCCTCAGGAAAAAGCTATTATTCTATGGCAGTGCGGCTTAAAGATCTACAAATAACTCCACGAAGTTGAGATAAAGGGTGCCCATATTATAGGCAATCTATGCCAAGGCACACAGCCTACATGAGCAAAACCATCGTTCAACAATTATATATGTAGTCTTCACAGATCATAATCCGTAGAAAATCTCAGAGGAGATATCTCGTTAGGATGCTAAAAGATTGCTAATCCACATAATATTTGGTACAGGCAAGCAAATTCTGAAAGTGGGCACCATAGGAAGGAATTTTAAGAGGTCATCTACATCTTGTTTCTTCCACAAATCCATATATAGCCATTAAGCATTTCGTGGATTGTACTGATGGTTTTAAGCAATCCCTCTATTACTTGTGGGGTCGGATGCGTTGTGGGCAATGGCTGGCCGAACTTAATAACATCTTCACATCAACTTTTTTTACATTTTATAAATTTCTGACGGGGTTTACTGTAGCATTCATCGAATTTTGCTCTCACATGAGAGAGAAAAGATGACTCTCATTGGTAAAGGGAAAACATGAAATAATAACTGATACCTGGATTTTCCGAAGGCTTGTCGCTCAGAATACCATGAAATTCAAGCAACTTTTCCATGTGAGCAGATGAACCATGCTGTGTTGTCGTTTTCAGAGTGCAAGACTTTGTGTCATTACACCATCCTCCACCCTGGTGTTGAACATGGTGACTTTTATTAGGCAGACCCAGAAATTAAAAAGGTAATTATGCTTCATCGAAACATAAATTCTCGAATTCAGAGTTATTAAAAATCATTTTGGGCGAACAACATATTTAATAGGTTGAAGAATCTGTCAGAGAAAATGACGGCAATAATAACATTAATGATTCAACGCAAGCTATAGCAATCAGTGCTAATGAATAAAACAGAATGAAAATAGATATGAAGCATAAAGATAATAAAATATAAGTGAAATTCCTACAAAATTTGTTTCAGAAGATAATCCGTAATATTGATTTTCTCTGGTTATATTACAGATATGGCGACTGGTAAGTCAGGAAAATAATATGAAGCAATGTTAGAGAATGAAATGTTGGTTGCGCCGTGGTCAAGGGAATACGGGTTGGAATTTAAGGCCGCAATTAATTTAGGTTTATTTTCAGCCAATTTGTGTATCGGCTTTACTTGAAAATCCCCATCTGAGGAGTGTGGATACTGCTTCACCCAAAAATTGAATAGTCTCTGTTAAAGAAATATAAGGAAAAGATCATGACCTCAAAGTCAACAAGCCAGTTGTTTGCTCCTGAACCAGATCCTCTGTCAAAACGGTATCCCGGCAAACTTCCATCCAGACAAACTGCATTGCATCAAATCTTATATAGTTCAGCAAATTAAATAGATGGTATAAATCATTCGTATCCGAAAAGCATTCTATCATGCCCTGATTTACATGTCTGAGAACGATCCTCTATTCACACAGACATCCAGAGGAAACATAAATTAACATGAATTTACTATACTAGTGTTTCAATTTTATAGAAAAATTTTGCTTGCGCGTAAATTTTCGTCGAGTAAGAAGGAACATATATGTCCCATTCTTTAAAATAAGTTTATGATTGTGCCAAAAAAATTGTTGACTGTTCCAGTTGTAATTTTCATAAAATTCATTCATTAGTATCACAATTCAGAAGCCTCCGCACTTAGCAGGAGTATACGATGCAACACTCTTATCCTAACTTTTGCTGGAGTATACAATGCAAGACTCTTCTGCAAACTTCGGATATACATTAACAGAACGCATAAAAGGTTGCAGATATGAGATAGAAAATCAGATTTGGTATTTTAAAGAATATGTTTGCAGGGTTTGTTGTGCTATACCAATCACAAGCATCACATTTCAGGAGCCTCCTGTACATGCAGGAGTATACAACACAACTGTCTTCCCCAAAATTCCGCTAGCCATTAACAGAACATGTAGAGGATGGCAGATATCAGTTATAAAATCAGATTTCGTATTGCGTTTGCAGAGTTTTGCTTTGCAATTCAAGATCAATATTGAATGACTGTTACCATGTCAATCCTGAAGCCAAGTACATAGGCTAATTTACATAGAAGGGCAAACTCATCTCAACCGGAGCCTAATTTTGAGGTTGTATGTTTTGAGTTTTAATATTTTGCAAACTTGTGGGGTCTATAAGCATATATGCATTTCATATTTCACAGATGCCGCTTTAGTTAGTATGTTTTTCTGTCTATTTTTAATGCGTCTCATGTATCATTTAGATTCAATACACTAGTAAGATGCACTTCGTTTCTGTAAAAACATTTCTTCTTATTTTAAGTTCCAGAAAATTAACAAAACATTAATCTATATGTTAAAAAGCTTAATTAAAATCTAAATGATTGACCGAATGCATGCGAATATTGCAAACTGCATCATGATTCGGTACTTGCCAGCTCCCGTACTCGCTGCCCTCTCCACAAGCGTCAGACCCACTCTCAGAAAATCATCATTTGTAGTTCTAGAACACGTAGACGCCACCCGGGCTGCATCCAGTACTGTTATATAAATGCAGACAATATCAATCACAATATATGCAAAAGTATAAAATAATTCTACGCAATGAGATCTCCTCCCCGAAGCCATTATGGGTGAACACTATTGCAGATGACTACAAAGCACAAATCAGCAAAGGATCCCAGTAATTTCATATATATATATATACACACGTGTTTTTACACCCCCACACAACGGAGAAAACTCCAAATGCGTCTCATGACTCGGGCAATACAGTTTCCACAAATAGGAACCACACTAGTTCCGTGAATCCATAGTACTTTACAAATTAAAAAACAGATAAGCAGTAGACCCTAAATCTCTCCGAAGGCGTCTCATGGTACATTTTTTCCCGCTTAAAGCTTTGTATTCGCTCCACAAATAGAAATGGCACTATAAGCATTAAACCAGGCCCGCATCAAAAGACGGTAAATGTGGATTAATCACTCAGAATAGGCATTCAAAAGCTCATATTCATCTAACCGAAATTAAGAATTGACCACGCTTTTCTCCTATTATCTAAGTTCTCTGGTTTTTATAATGTAACCGCCATTTATGTACTTATGTAAAGCTTGGAGCCAGGGTGGGAATTGCAAAACCAGAGAGACTGTCAATTCTTTTTTTAAGTATAGCCGCCATTTATGAGATTATGCAAAGGTAGGAAACAGGGTTGGAATGTCAAAATCAGACTGTTAAATTTAAATTTGATAGCTTATACAATTTTAACATCTCTGTGGCAATTTAGGTAAAAAATATTAAAACTGCTTATTAATTTTTAATTATTGGTAAACAAATCACTTGTGATATAGACGCAAAACGTAGAACAAATAGAGTACTAATAGACCAATACTATCTATCAAATTCTATGCTAATTTGCAAAGACATAATCCCCACAAATTGGATAACTAGTTTTGGATATAATTCTTGTGATGTCAATAGTCTTTTCAATTATAGGACTATAATGATCAACTCCTTGTTTGCAAAGTTATTTAGAAGCATATTAGAAAATAAAATCGGAAAATGGGAAGAAGAAAGAGATAAATGTACTTAAGGGCAAGCAGATTTTAGACCTAAACATTTCACAGTTGATTGGCATAACTTCAAGGCAATTATTGAAACAATTTGGGAGAAAAAAGAAGAAGATTTTTGTCGCTTTGTTGATTTCAGAAAAAGTCTTTGACACGGCTTTTAGGGATAAGTTTTGGCACAGAATGGAAGAACTTGAGGTTCCCAGGAATTTGAGAGCAGTTGTACATATGCTATATGAAGAGGTGAAAGTCAAAATTAGAAATTTAGTAGGCATCTCTGAAAGTTTTAGAATCAATATCGAGGTCAAGCAAAGTTTATCATTGTCTCCTACCATTTTTGGTTTATATATCGACAAGCTTAAAAAGTGGCTGAATTCGCAAAGGGGTGACAATATCTATTTGGGCAAGTTTGTTACAAGTTTTCTTTTGTAAGCAAATGACCTTATTCTGATTGCTTAATTTGCTCTTTTGTAGGAGCACTTACTTTCCCTTGAGCATTTTTTTAGAAATTTGGGGATGCAAGACAATATTAGCAAAACGAAAGTACTGGTCTTCTCTAACAAAAGAAAGCATAACCATCATAAGTTCTACTTTGAAGGCAACATTCTAGAAGAAGTTGCGGATTACAAATACTTCGAAATTGACTTCAACTGAAATCTAAGTTGGGATGGTTGTAGAAAGAAAATAACTTTGGGGGGTTGGAAAACATTTTTATGCTTTTCAAAATAAGTGTAGAAAGACATAGTTATGGAACTGGAAAACTACTCTAACTCTTTTTAGGCTTTTAGTGATTCCGGTGATTCTTTACGGTTGTGAATTGTGGGTCAGTAGTGCATTTGAGATGCAGTGGAAACAAATTGAGAAAATTCAAAAGCATTTGATTACAAACAAATTCAAAATTAAAAGTACAGTTCATTATTTTATCTTATTAAGTGAAACAGGGGTTTCCCCTATTGAAGCAATTGATATGGTACAAGTCATAAGGTTTTAAAAAAAAAATTGAACAAATAGAAGAGGGAAAATGGCCTAAGGTTGTGTTTAATGACACATTGTGTAAAAGAAAGAAGAATTGGATGCGGCAAAATAACAAATGGTTTAGTAAATGGGGTATTTTCTTGAACATGTGTGTCACAAATAGTGTGTTATCACACATAAAATTTCAATTTTTGATTGATAGGGTCATTAACCTAGGTCTCATTTTGTCTCATAAAAATTGGTTCATGAAATTGATGAAAACTCACGAAATAGCCATTATCCAAAGTCTAAAATAGCCCATGGGTCATGTCATTAGAGTCAAATCCATCAAAATCCGCCTTAGGTTCACATGCATTGGTTTAAAGTTTGATATTGGGGCA
The DNA here is from genome assembly GCA_034641835.2 of Pinus albicaulis. NCBI lineage: Eukaryota > Viridiplantae > Streptophyta > Pinopsida > Pinales > Pinaceae > Pinus > Pinus albicaulis. The sequence goes on along the minus strand of CM076581.1, from coordinate 833,261,123 downwards.
CATGTTTGATTTTTCCCAATTCCGCAGTGAATTCTATGCAAAACAAGTGATTTTTGCTACGAAATCACATGACAAGTTCGTAGCGAATTTGCCAACTTTCTAACTGAATTTGCTATGAAATCATGTTTTTTGCAAAAGGTTCAGAGATTTATGAGTTGTCACCTTATGAGAGAGTATAGGTCAAGTTTTCACCACAATTTTACCTATTTTAAATCATTATTAAATGTGTGTCATACATGGTCACCACTTTAACTTTTTCCTTTTTCATAATTTAAACTTCATGCATTCGAGCTTGATCACTTACCTTGTCAAACCCTATTAGCTGCTTCTGCCACCTTTTACCTTTTTTTCTAAGTATACCTCTAGCTGTTGTCATAAGTTAGATTCCACCATGTGTCAATAAACAACTTGTTGTTCAAATTGGTTCTTTGCAGGTGTCATTTTTTCAAGAAAGGCAGCATAGTATAAAGGAAGATGGCCATGAAAAAGAAAACAAATAAAAGAGGCTCTTGTGTAGGATATGAACTTATGGACCTAAAATTGGTCATGGAAGACCCTAGTGTTGCAGAGGACTTCATCAAGCTAGTCGCATGAGTTTTTACAAGAAGATACAAAGGGATTTCTCTGTGTTTTTACTGTTTGAGTAGTCAACTTTAAGAGCAGTTTATGGGCTAACATAAGAGATTATAAAAAACTGAGAGAGGTTATTGTCAAGAACAAATCCAAGAACATTAACCTCTTTCACTTTTCTCACAGGTGCTAGAAATTGGTAGAATCGGATATATCTTTGGGCTCTATTTTCGGAATGTCTTTTTTGTTGTTTTAGACATGTTTTTCAAATGCAAGTTCCGAACACCTGGAGATATTTTTCAAAGAACCAAGAGAGGTTTTTCTTCAGCATGAACTGATTTACAAAAACCTCCTCCCATTTTGAAATAACTATCAAGGATCCGGAGATAAGAGATCATTTATGAGCCCTAATTTTTCAGGAACTTGCTAAAGATGAAAATGCTACTTCTTGAGGAGGGTAAGAAGTATTTTGAACCAATTTTTCCTTATCATACTCCATCTTATCATATTACACATCCATAGGCAAAATTTTGAAGAAAAAAGACAAATTTTCAATTTTCTGCCAATTAGGCCATTTGGTAGCGAATCCCAGGCTTGAAGCCTCGATTTCGCTACGAAATCATTGTAGGTTACTTTTTGCTTAAAATCATAGATAAAGTCATAATTAAGGTGGGAAAAAATTGTATTTAGCTCATTTGGTTCAACAAAAAACTCCAAATCAGAAAAGAGGGCTAACAGATGGCATAGGTGGGTGAAGCAAATTTGCTAAAAAATAACGCTACAAAATTGCCTTGTTTTCCCCTGTTTTCGTAGCGAGAAAAATTTAGTAGCAATTTGGTGTTTTGAAGGTTCATTGGAGGTCAGCAAGCCACATGGAGAGTTTAAAGAGTATCAGTGGAACATTCCAACAGACTTTTGGTCTTCGACAAAGTTGTCTTTTTCACCAGCTCAGGATAAAGACAGTCAGCAAATATCATGACACCATTTCCTTAAAAATAGGATGATTTTTTTCCTATTTTAGTGGAGGCAGTAAGGTCTTAATCATGGTTAGTGCCACTTAAGCACATAACCATCTTCGATGTAAATAGGTTGTCTTTTCAGTTAGTAGATGTAATAAATAAGAGGAAGAGTCCTAATAGGTCTCTAAGTCATAAAGTCATTAGGGGTCTTTTTCATTCCCAGGTATCTAATTTCTTGTTAAGATAAGCGTCAACACAAGTAGTTCGATGATCTAGCCATGTAGGTAGATCCAATGTAAAGGTGTTGAAGGCTATAAATAAGCAGAATATCGAATAGAAGGGGGGTTGGAGGATGTTATTCTACACTACTGCTATTGTAAAGTTTTTATAGTCAGTAATATACAGTGACTGTGTTTTTCTTCTTCACTTGAGATTCATTTGGTGTTTCATGAGCATTTATCCTATGTTTCTTATGATTTTACTTTCAGTATCTTGATGTTTAATTACTCAGAATTCATATAAATCATGCTCTGACTTCCTTTAAACATTAAGCTATTGTATATTTCTATGTGTGTGTTTTCCTTTCATTGAAACATCTACATGCCTCAACTTCCACAAGGAGATCCATTGTCATGAATTTCCTAACATTGAATCCATAAGCACAATGGTAGTAAACCCTATACATTTTTCACTTGCAAACAAACACATTCAAGACAATATCAAAGAGTTAGCTATCTGATTGAATCATAATTGAACAAATCATAGTTACTTTGAGAGAGCCCTCTCAGGCTGGAGAGGTTAATTTTCAGTTAAAATTTGGTTTGAAAGAGTTACTCTAGGTTGTCTAATGGAAAATCCCATCTATACCAACTTAGAGATAACATTTTGGTGTGTCTGCCGGGAGTCGAAGACATATTTCCTGAAGTTTGTGCTCAAACAGTGAAGCTGAACTCTTAAAAGTAGCAGGAGCTCAGAATTTTACGAGGCTGCATTTCTACCTTGGCGACTCCATTGTTGAAGAATTCAAAAATTCATAGCTTCATGGTCACTCCACTGCTTGAAGATCGGTAGCTTGACGAAGTTCCAAGATGAGTTCTATTGCAAGAAATAATGTTAGGTGTGCTCCTATGAGTCGGTCTCACATCCCTGGTCTTCCAAATCCTATTCCAAAAGCTAATTGGTTGACTTATCTTCCCATATTTAAAGATGAAAAGAAATATAATGTTTCTCTTCACTTTGTTAGATTCCATATGCATGTGCATAAGTTTCGATTTGAGTTTCTTGAGGATTGTCTCATGAAAATGTTTATGGCCACCCTAGAGGATGAAGCTAGAACATGGTGTGAAGGGTTGCAACCGCGAAGCTTGTTATCTCTAAGAGATTTCCATAAGACTTTCTTAGAACATTATAAGAAAACTCATAATTCTTTATCACTATTACAAGACTGCTGTGACTTTTAAGAGGTTTTCATTCCATATCTTAAAGGTCTTGGTGGTAATGGAGAGTGCATGGATGAAGATATGTTAGAGGCACTTCGTGATTTCTCTTCTCATGTTAGTTTTCATGATAATCAATAAGGTTTCCAACAAGAAGAAGTGTCTTCTTTGCTTGAAGATAAAATAGATCAACGATTTGACAGTCAAGTCATATTACATGAAATTTATGAGGATTTGTAGCCTTGTAAATCTATATGCAGTGAAAGGTATGAGCCAAATCATTCAAATTATTTTTCAACCCATTCCTTTTCTGAAATTTTATGTCAAGGAGAAACTCTTCAATATCAGGTTGTTGAAAATACATGCATGAACATTTTGAACAGGGAAGTAACATGTGATGAAAGTTCACTTTTGGGTAAACTTGAGCTACATGAAGAACTGAATATACATGTTTTACCTATTCATTTTGGGGATCATAAAAATGACATGGGTGAAATACATAAAGTTGTTGGTATAGGAGCTGTTAGTGTTCAGAATCAAGATGACAATCCTCAAGCAAAACTACCAAAGTTTATATCTGATTTGTTTGATAAGAAAAAGAGTAGTTTTGATACACACAATATGGATGTCATGTCTGAAGATGTTCAGAGATTCATGGATGGTTTTGTTGATTTACACGAAAGGGAAGACAAATTTATTGTTTCCTTTTCATTTGATGATGTTCTAGGAATTGAAGACATAGGACAAAATAAGTCATCAATTATGAATGAATTCATCTCTCATGGTTTTACTCATCAAGAAAAAGTGATTTTTCATGGTTTCCAAGATCCAATGGTAAGTTTGTTGCAGCCATCAGCCAAAACAAATTTTGTATTTCTTATGGAGCAGGGATTCAATTTTCATTCCGAGTTAGCAATAGATAACTCACTTCCAATATGGTTTAAGCACAGTCAAGGAGTTCAAGTATCAAATCAGCTCATTGACTGGCTTTATTGGAGGTTTCATGTCGCTTGAATCAAGCATGAAGATTGTAGTTGTTAGGGTAGGTAGGAGTGTGTGAATAAGTTCAAGTATTCTGAGCATCTTTTCAGCATGTACAGATTTAGTCTTCAGCTTGGATTACAGTTTTCAACAAGCTTGAACATGAGGAGAAGGCCATAAGAACTTGGTGAAGTCTTCATCAATTTCAGAAAATTTCAGTTTTTGAAGGAAGGCATTGGAACTACAAGTTCTTTGTTGTACCACAGGGACACACCATCCCCAGTGGAGCCATTTTTATCACACATAAAATTTCAATTTTTGATTGATAGGGTTATTAGCCTAGGTCTCATTTTGTCTCATAAAAATTGGTTCATGAAATTGATGAAAAATCATGAAATAGCCATTATCCTAAGTCTAAAATAGCCCATGGTTAATGGTTATGTGTTAGAAGTAAAATATCAGAAATCCCTTTAGGTTCCTTGTTTATAAAATTTAAATCATTCTGTCTAATTTTCTGATTCAAGCAATTCTACTAATGGGGTGATTTAAACTCTGAAATCACATGACAAGTTCGTAGCGAATTTGCCAACTTTCTAACTGAATTTGCTATGAAATCATGTTTTTTGCAAAAGGTTCAGAGATTTATGAGTTGTCACCTTATGAGAGAGTATAGGTCAAGTTTTCACCACAATTTTACCTATTTTAAATCATTATTAAATGTGTGTCATACATGGTCACCACTTTAACTTTTTCCTTTTTCATAATTTAAACTATTGCATTCTGATGATCATTTATAGTAATCATAATACTTCTTTACCTTTACACTTAATTAAATATACCTCTGCAAAACAACATTACTTAATTTATATTCCACCATGTGTCAATAAGCAACTTGCTGTTCAAATTGGTTTCTTTGCAGGTGTCACTTTTTCAAGAAAGGCAACGTAGTATAAAGGAAGATGACCATGAAAAAGAAAACAAACAAAGGAGGATCTTGTGTATGATATAAACTTATGGACGTAAAATTGGTCATGGAAGACCCTATTGTTGCAAAGGACTTCATCAAAGCTAGTTGCATGAGTTTTTACAAGAAGATACAAAGGGATTTCTCTGTTTTTTTACTGTTTGAGTAGTTAACTACAAGAGAATTTTCTAGGAAAACAAAGAAGAATTCTAAAAAACTGAGAGAGGTTATTGTCAATAATATATCAAAGAAAATTCCTCTTTCACTTTTCTCACAGGTGCTACAAATTGGGAAATTCGAAGATGTCTTTGGTCTCTATTTTCGGAATGCGTTTTTTCCTGTTTTAGACATGTTTTTTCAAATGCATATTTCAGACACCTGGAGATGTTTTTCAAAAATCCAAGAGAGGTTTTTCTTCAGCACGAACTTATTTACAAAAAAATCCTCCGATTTTTCAACATATATCAGGATATGGAGATAATATATCATTTATGAGCCCTAATTTTCAGAACAAACAACTCCATTTTATTTGTAGATGAACTTGTTGAAGATGAAAATGCTGCTTCTTGAGGAGTGTAAGAAATATTTTGAACCAAGTTTTCCTTATCATAATCCATCTTATCATATTACACATACATAGGCAAAAAATTTAAGAAAAAAGACAATTTTTTCAGTTTTTTGCCAATTATGCCATTTCGTAGTGAATCCCAGATTTCGCTACGAAATCATTGTAGGTAACTTTTTGCTTAAAATCATGGATAAGGTCAAAATTAAGGTGGGAAAAAAACTGTATTTAGCTCATTTGGTCCAACAAACATCTCCAAATCAGAAAATAGGGCTAACAGATGGCATAGGTGGGTGAAGTGAATTTGCTACAAAGTCACGCTACGAAATTGTCTTTGTTTCCCCTGTTTCTGCAGCGAGCAACATTTAGTAGCAATTTGATGTTTTGAAGGTTCATTGGAGGTCAGAAAGCCACATGGAGAGTTTAAAGAGTATTAGTGGAACATTCCAACAAAGGTTTGGTCTTCGACAAAGTTGTCTTTTTCACCAGCTTAGGATAAAGACAATCAACAAATATCATAACACCATTTCCTTAAAAATAGGATGAATGTTTTCCTAGTTTAGTGGAGGCAGTAAGGTATTAATCATGGTTAGTGCCACTTAAGAAAATAACCATCTTTATGTAAATAGGATGTCTTTTCATTTATTAGATGTAGTAAATAAGAGGAAGAGTCCTAATAGGTCTCTAAGTCATAAAGTCATTAGGTGTCTTTTTCATTCCTAAGTATCTAGTTTATTGTTAAGATAGGTGTCAACACAAGTAGTTCAAATATCTAGCCATGTAGGCAGATGCAATGTAAAGCTATTGAAGGCTATAAATAAACAAAATATCAAATAGAAGGGGGGTTGGAGGATGTTATTCTACACTACTGCTATTGCAAAGTTTTTATGATCAGTAATATACAGTGACTGTTTTTCTTCTTCACCTGAGATTCATTTGGTGTTTCATGAGAATTTATCCTATTTTTCTTATGATTTTACTTTTCAGTATCTTGATGTTTAATTACTCAGAATTCATGTAAATCATGCTTTAACTTCCTTTAAACATTAAGCTATTATATATTTTTGTGTGTGTGTTGTCCTTTCATTAAAACATCTACATGCCTTGGCTTCCACAAGGAGATCCATTGTCATTGAATTTCCTAACACTGACTCCATAAGCCCAATGGTAGTAAACCCTATGAATTTTTCACCTATAAACAAACACATTCAAGACAATATCATAGAATTAGCCATCTAATTGAATCATAATTGAACAAATCATAGTTACTTTGAGAGAGCCATCTCAGGCTGAAGAGGCTAATTTTCAGTCAAAATTTGGTTTGAAAGAGTTACACTAGGTTGTCTAGTGGAGCAGCCCATCTGTACTAACTTAGAGATAACACAATAAAGAGATAATTTTTTTTGTTATCGATAAGTTCCACAAACACACTTTGGAAAAGGAGCTAGGGAGAAAGAATAAGTACTATATTGAAGAGTTTAATCCCACTCATAATCATCAACAAAAAGCGTACATGGGTGCTAATATTTCTTGGAGATCCAAAATTGTTATTGCTCAATTAAGGACTAATTCTCCTAAACTCCGTTGTGAAACAGGGTGCTGGAAAAGGCCAAAATAAGTGTGGGAGGAAAGAGTATGTATTTTTTTCTCTTTTAGAAAAGTGGAAACAAAAAATCATTTCATTTTAGAATGCAAGGTCTTCAAAGACAACAAAGAAAGTTATGTAGATATTCTAGCAGCTAGCTCTTGGAATAATCTATTCAACAAGGGGTTTGTCGAGAAGCTAGGAGTGTTTATTGTGGGACTTCACAGGAAAATGGTTGAATATAATAACCAGGTGCAGAAGCAATCTATCCCATAGACTATGCCTCGTGGACATTAAAATAATTTCATTCCATTTCATTTCAATTCTAATGTAGTGAAGAATCTATACATTTGACAACGCCTACAACATATAGGCTATAGTTGATTGAATATAGGGATTTTTGCCATGATTTCCATGGAAGGGTACAATTACTCTTCATATTAAATGGAAATATTAGGAATTTATTAACGTCAATGTAAATATAAAATTTTAACCATTTCGAGTGAAGCGTAGAATTAATATTAACATTAAATGGAACAATTAGGAATTTAATAAAATTATTTTTAATATAATTAATTGAAGTTAATTTTTTATTGAGGTGGAATTAAGTTTTGAATAATTTATTAAAATCCATTTAAATACAAAAAATTAATATAATTAATTTAATATTAGGAATTTGGCTTCTGTGATCCATAAAATATATATAAAATATTTTGGTGATAATCACATCAAAGAATATATTGCCGACGCGTTTCGAACCAGCTAGTGTGGTTCATCATCTGGACAATATGAGAAATCTGATCATTGAACTAGTTAAGTTAATTTAAGTTAAATTTTCAAGACTTTTTTTATATAATATACATTTTTTATTTTTATTATTATCTTTTTTAAATTTATTATTTTCCACATGTATTATGAACTATGTATGGTTTTTTCTACATTCAATGTGGAGTTGACACATGTTCCTTTAAAAAAATACTCTAAATAGAAAGACAATGTATGTTATAATAAAAAACATAAATGGTTATATATATTTGGTTAGTTTTAATTAAAAGTATTATAAAACATCAATAATCTCATTCTCATTGTACTCAACTTGGTTTGTTGTTAATGAAAGGGATGTAGTAAAAATCTTTCACTTTCAATCTTCGAGATATAAGTAAAATATTTGAATTCTATGTTAAATAATATAATTTTATATCAATTTTACAAAGATAAAGTAATTAAAATAATAAAGTAAAAATAATAATATAATATTAGGATTCTATGTTAATTAATATAATTTTATATCAACTTTACAAAGTTAAAGTAATTAAAAGTAAAAAAAATCACTAATAATATTTTTTTTTTGCTATCTACAAATTCTAGGGTTTCGTCTAGAATCATCTATGTCCAGTGCTGTGAGAGGGGGTTTTGCCCTCTCCTTTAGCCAAATTTTTTTAAGAGTTCATAAATATTTATAGATTTACTGATATTACCCTTCAATATCCTAATCTTCGACATCCTTTTCATAGAGCAGTTGGTCGAAGTGGAGTTTCTAGTTTCACAACAAACCTTCCATTAGGTGCATCAAGGCAAGCTAGAAATCCATGGCGTTGCCTACCAAAAGCAGTGCAATATCCAAAATATGAGGTTAAATTTAGCAAGATAGGAGAACACATCCAATATATGCATGATCGCATAATGATCTACAAATTTATTGGATTATGGCCCTCTAAAAAACCTTTGATTGGGTGGATCTGAAATAAATAGAACATCTAGGGTTGAATAAATCTGGAGCTATGGGCCAAAGGTTTATTTACAATTATGTTCTCTCGGTTGGAAGCCAGATCAATGCTTTTTGAAGGAGGGTCGTATTTTTTCAACAATACAAGGCTCATCACGTGATTTTGGAAGGAACAATATAATCCGAAGAAGGAAGATTTCCTTGTTGCCCCGGTGTGGGTCTATCTCTTTTATCTTACCAAGGAATATTGGGGAGAGAAAACCCTTAAATGCATTGGGAATGAAACTTTATTAAATTATCAGAGGCTACCAAGAGAGGGAGGGACACATAATATGCTCAGACCTATGTTTACATGAATATCTCCTAGACTCTTCCAACCTCCATAGATAGTTATTATCAAGATAGTGTTTGGAAGATTTCTCTAGATTATGAACATCTTATTAGGGCTTGTCCGATGAATACTAAAGAATCGTTTGGAAAATTCCATTCTCAGAAATAACTAGTTGATTTGGGAAAATTCCCCCAAATAAGAAGAAAACTGAGTCCACGGGGTACCTCAAATCCTGACCAAATCCCTAGATCTGGAAATAGGTTTGAGTCCCTCTCCTCTCTGAAGAAGTCTCCAAAGAAAGACAATATTTAATCAAGCATGAAATTAAAAGAATGAAAATACCATAACCCTTTATCGAATCCTACAAAAGTTGTGCAAAATTATCTTGAAGAGCACCAACAAAGTCAATCGCGACAAGAAATGATTAGCTCGCCTTCAAAAGAGTTGAAGTAGAAGCCCTACTAAAAAATATGTATCTGGATGACCCACGACTATTTACCCTTATAGAAGAATGGCATGGAAAGTATGTGAAGGACATACTAGCTCATCATGTTAGGATTATGTACAACACCTATCTTCAAAGAAGAAATTGGGCTCGAGTTCTTCACAATTCAGTTTTGGGGTTCAAACGAAGGATTTCAAGGTGGTCTCTAGGCAAGACAAAGAAGCCAAAAAAGAGATTGCAAAAGCAATAAGGCACTAACTGAATAAGATGATAAAAAATTAGTCAACTCAGAGAAAGTCATGCCAATGTTAGAGGCATTTCCCCCCTTGAAATCTTGAATCTTCAAGGGGTTTTTTACGTTGTCATGATTATCGTAGTTTTTTTATTGTTTGTTATTGGTAGGCAACTTGTTATTCTCAAGTATCCCTTTTATTTTAATCATCTTTTGAAAATTAATCATCTGTTTTATTTTTCTAGTCTTGGGTTTCTTAGATAGACTTAACACCAGTCACGACAATTCATGAATGGGCACATTATTATTGTAGAGGAGAAGGTAGAGGCCTACAAAGGGGGTAAAGAGCTAACTCATGTGTTGAAACCTTTGCTTATCTATATAAGGAACAAATTCCTCCTTAAATTTAGACTTGGATTGAAGAGGTTGAAGTCGATCTCAATGGGGAACATTAATTCCTTTTATACTTTGAGGTAATTAAATCCATGCTTGCATTAGTACTAGCTCTTGGCCACACTTGTGGTAGTAAAAATCAATATCTCTATACAATTGACTTGTACTAGCATATGAAATCTTTGTTGGGTTGACTTCTCCTAGACTAGAATGATGTGAAGGATGAGATTCTCTTGGTTTTGGATGACATTTTCTTGCATCTTGTTAGGTCTATGTAATACTAGTATATCATCTATATTGTTATTGTATGCCCCATAGACGCCCACTATTGTTATTGTTGTGTCCTTAAATTATTATTGTTATGTAGGCACTAATTATATTTTGACCCTTTAGACTCCTATATATACCAAGGAGGACTTGTCATTCGAATCATCCAAGAATTGTTCATTTATGTGATGTAAAGGGAGGTCGCCCCCTCAAAGTGGCTTATTATCTAGTCATTGATCTATCTTTTCTTATGTTTCTGTGTTAATTTTGATATGGATTGTTGTGAAACCAGCTCTAAAAATAGAAGAAAAGAGATATCAACGCCTTATAAATAAGCCACTTCGAGGGGGCAACCTCCAATACATTACATGAATGAACAATTCTTGGATGATACAAATGACAAAACCTCCTTTCTATATATATGAGTCTATGGGGCCACAATGTAATCCTAGCAGGGCCACAATGTAGCCCTAGCCGAACTAACAATAATAATGTAAGGGCACAATAATAAAAATATGGGGGTTACATGGGTACAACAATAACAATAAAGGGGGCTACACTAACATAATAAGGGACTACACTATTAATATAGGGACTTAACATGCCCCTCTCCTTCAAACAAGTGTTGTCCTCAATGCTTGATTATTTCTCGATGCTTTTGTATAAAATTATCATCCTCCCATGTGGAATCTTCTACAGGAAAGTTCTTCCACTTGCTGAGATACTCTGAAATTGATCGTACTTGTCGAGTTCTTGTTTCTTTGACTGCTTCATAACTTATTTCGATGTGATGTTGATCTTCTTGTTTTTTCATTAGATTCTGCACCAAAGTTAGGTTATCCTTTGAGAGTTGGAGAAATTGTTGTTGATGCTCAATGTGATATTCCACTAATTTATCATCAATATTAGATATTATTTGATCCTTCAATCCATCCAACTTAGCCTCCATTTCTGCTTTTAAATAATCTATGTCATCTTCAGTTGCTCTTTGTAAGATTGAAATTTGTTGCACTTGGTACCGTAATTTTGATATCTCATACTGCAATTCTTCCTCTTCATGAGTCATAGTATAGCTTTTTAAGGGTTTAATAGGTATGGAATTATTTTTTGGAGGCATTATAGAACCCAATACTAATAAAAATTCTAAAATATGCCCTTGGAATCACTTCAAACTACTTTTTCAAACAAACGTTATGCAATTTTAAAAACTAAATACACACATTTTTCTTGATTATGAGGAGCTCGATATTGAAATTGACTTATCTATATACTTGCAGATCCTCAATATCTGAAATTCGGCCTTGTAGTAGTCCTCTGAAGCTTCTTTCAAATGCCACAGGTCTGACTTGATTTGGATTCTTTAAGACAAAGTTATGTCCAATCTCCCACAATGACCTAATTATGGACTAGTTCAGTAGAGCGAACTTTTACGACTTGCCATGTGTCACTGTTTACTCCTTTGGCTCTGAAATTTATAGACAGGAAACTAAATTCCATGTACTTCCAGTCAATTTTTATAGAATTCCAATCCAATTCTCAGAGAGAGAGTTATGAAGCTTTTCCCACAATCACCTCTCTGAGATGAAATTCTAGAGCCTGAAAAAGACCTAACTTCCACATATCATATCTCCAAAAATATTGTGAACTAAGATCTGAAATTTTTTGACGATGTTCCTTAGGATTTCAACTTCGCGCTCTAAAAATTTTAGCTTTTGAACCTTCGTAGAAAAAACGTTATAGTGAAAATTCCGCGATGACATTTTTAAGTGAAATTCAGGAGCCTGCAAAAAGACCTAACTTCCACAGATCATATCTCCAAAAATATTGTGAACCAAACTCTTAAATTTTACGATGATGTTCCTAAGGATTTCAGCTTCGCACTCTAAAAATTTCAGCTTCTGAACCTTCGTAAAAAAAAAATTATAGCGAAAATTCCACGATGACCTATTTGGAGTAGCGAAACCCTAGAATCCAAAGCTCTGATACCAAATGTTTGGAAACCAGCTCCAAAAATAGAAGAAAAGTGATATCAACGCCTTAGAAATAATCCACTTCGAGGGGGAAACCTCCAATACATTACATGAATGAACAATTCTTGGATGATACAAATGACAAAACCTCCTTTCTATATATATGAGTTCATGGGGCCACAATGTAATCCTAGTGGAGCCACAATGTAGCCCTAGCCGACCTAACAATAATAATGTAAGGGCACAATAATAACAATATGGGGGTTACAGGGGTACAACAATAACAATAAGGGGGCTACACTAACATAATAAGGGACTACACTATTAATATAGGGACTTAACATGGATACAAGTAATATCCCTAGCGTAAGCTACCGTAAAGACTCTCATAAAATGAGTGTTGTTGAATAATTGAATATTATTATTTCTTATATTGGTATTACAAGAAGAATATTCTTCTAATTCTTAATTACAAGAATATTGCAACAAATAATTTATATTATTCTTTGTAAATAAATTTTATTTTCCAAGTTGGTATATTTTATGAGTTATAGAACTAATTAATCATTGTTTTAGAAAAACTATGGATAGGCGATATTTTCTACATAAAGCAAAAAAAATCTACTTTGAAAAATCATGAGAGATTTATGGATGATTTATTGAGTGATTTTAGAATTTAGAAAAATATGCTTTATGGAGTGATTTATTGAGTTATTTTAGAATTTAGAATATATATATATATATATATATATATATATATATATATATATATATATATATATATATATATATATATATGATTTATGGACGGATTTTAGGATTTAGGAAAATTTTGATTTATGGAATGTTTTTAGGATTTAGAAAAGCTATTGCATTTCTTAATTCTACTTATTGCAAGCCTATGGACAATGAGAACTAATGGCCAAATACATGTAGAAGAAGGCCAACAGAACGAGTATTTTGAATAATTACATCTACAAAATTTGTTGAATGAAAGTTGATCTTGTTGGGAACTCGGCACTGGATTATTTCATCTCTTACCCGGACATTGTTAGCTATAGTATTTTGGAAAAAAGTATCGATTAGACATAAGATACCATGTAAGGAGTCTAGTTGGGATAAGGGATTTCAAGCATTAAAATACAAGTTATTTGTGCATTAATTTCTTAAAAGAATTTGCATATGCGTGAGATTAATCTCTATTATATTGATTTATCTTAAATAAATTTCATATGCATGAGATTAATATATATTATGCTAGATTTATTTTAGAAAAGAATTAAATGTTTGCATGCAGGAAAATATTGCATGAATTATTGAAAAACAAAGATAATTTAATGAGACTAATCTTGGAAAATATTTGCATGAGTTATTAAACAATAGGGTCCAAATATGCCTTTGTATCTACCAAACCATGATATCTTTGTAAAAATTGAAATATGATTTTGTAAAGTAGCCCATTCTCGACAAACACCTCTTTCATATTTGGAAATTTATTTTTCAATTTCTCCAAAACGATGCCCAAAATTGATGGCTAAAACATGTTAGTATTTAAATATGGAAAAATGGTCTACAAAGATTCACTCGATTCGTCCAAACCATGACACTTGTGAAAAAAATGAGAGGGGGTTTTTTTTAATAAATCCATTCTTAACAAAAACATATTTTGGTTTTCTATAATTTGTTTCCATATGTTGGGAAACCGTGCCAAAATCGATGACTAAAATAGGAAAAAAATAGTGTTATCAGTGGATTGTCAGCGCAATAAGAATAGTTGTTTATGTACATATAGATATAGCTAATGTGTTAGTGTTCTTGGGAAATAATGTGTTGTTTTGTACTCAATTATTTATATTTATCTTAAATGAAAATAATAAGTTATTATGATAGAGTCAGTGGAAAGAAAGATATATATATATTCATGCAGAGGAGAATATAATTATTGCGTTATATTTTTTGGAAGGAAATAAATTATTGCATGCACAAAAAATTAACTATTAATTTTGATATTTATTGAAAAGGAATAAGTTATTCACATGCACAAAAATAGAACTATTATGTTGATATTTATTGAAAAGAAATTAAGTTATTTCATTTAAAAGATTACCAGGGATAATCTCATGATGCATATGCATTAAATTTTTAAAGGGAAACATTGGACACTTATATAAAATATGTGTATATGTGCATAAGAATAATATATAGTATATTTGATCTACTAAAATTAATATTTGATTTTACATGCATGGGAAGTTCGCGTCATGCAGAAAGAGATAAGTAACATTTTTTAGAAAGACTTCACACAAATCCTTTCAATAAAAGACAATTAGTTGTGTAATTTGAGAAGGATTTGTTATTCATGTTATTTCTTGTGGAAATATTGCATATTTTTCTGTTGTGTGAAATGATAGAAAAATATTTTGTATTGCATGCATATTAGCTAGTGAGTTAGCTAAATTTTGGAAAAAGAATAATTAGTGTGTTAAATTCTTTGGAATATATATATATATATATATATATAAGGAAGTATTTGATGTGTTAGAACTTTTAAAAAATAAAAGCAAAGAAAAACATGTCATTGTATGCATTATTGAATTAGATCCTTAGAGAGAAAAACTGGTAATTACATGCTTTATTGCATTAAGATTCCATCTAGAAGATTCTTTAGAAAAACATATGCACTTGCATGCATGGAAAAGTATAGTTTTGATATTAGATTTCCGGAGAAAAGAAAGGTACAATAGCATAATATTGATTGTGTTAGCCTTCTTTTGGGAAAAACAATATGCATTTTCACACATAAAGGGATTAGCTATGGTATTAGCTCCCTTTTTGGAGAATATTATGTATAGTTATTGGGCTAGATATTTTGGTAAAAGGAAAATATATCTTTGAATGCATGGAATAATAGATGTTATGTATTTGATCTATTGGAAAAGAAATGTGTTTTCCCAGTGAGGGGTGAACACCCTCACAAGCATTTAATAATAAAATTAAGCATTTTATGGTTTTCGCTAGATTATATTGATATCTAATAATGTGATTTCTTATTGTGAAATTTTTATGATGTTGATTTTTTGCATGATGTGACATTTATATTATGAAGAATGTGATTAAATGAGGTAAAATATTCATGGAATTAATGCAAGGTTACATCAGGAAGTTTAAGTTAAAATACTACAACAATGAAAATTAATGGTTGTGTAACTCACTATTTTTTTAACTAAAGATTACTCTATGTAATGATGATGGTTTATCTAAAGGGCAATGAAGGAATATGGAAAGTAAATTAGAAAATTACACATTGGTAAATGTTGTAAAATTCTCCTAACTCCATGCATTTTCCTACGAGGTTGCTGGGGGATGTTACAAGTGGTATCAAAGAAAAATGTTGCAGCATTGGTGCCTTATGGGAATCGTTAAGCATAAAAGTAGTAAAGATATGATTCTAGTGGACATCATCTCAGTTATGATTCTAATTGAATTTGCAGTAGACCACATTTGACATGAGATGCATGGTTAATGATCGCATTAAATAATAGTAAGTAATCATGTATACCTTAAAATTGTGCTCCTGGCATTTGAATATTGATGTGGATGAAGATAGTAAAATATTTATTGAATTTATGAACAAATCGAGCACTCACTAGTTATAGAGAGTATTAATTACTATCTTTTGCATGCATACTATTACAATAATGATTATGGTGCATTTAAAAAAAAACATGACTAAAGTTACAAAACATTGCTTATAAAGAATGAATGCGTGTATTTTTCAATGTGATAACAAAAGGATGTAGAAGGTGGGGTTGTCCTTGAAGAGAAGAATAGAATGTTAAAGTACATTAAAAGAACCCCTTTAGATGTTAAAAATGAACAATGATTCAAGTGGTAAAACTTGACCGTAATGGCTAATTAATGATTGAGTCCTTTCATGACTGAATTTAAGATGGTTGGTAGCGTTGATTAGTTAGTATTGCATGAATAACTATCAAAACTTATATGCATGAATACATTTTGATTAAATATTATTGCAAGTTGTAAACAAGTGATTGTGGTAGTTTACTTCATATTGCTAGTCTATTGCTAACAATACAATGTGGAATTGGGAACGTTTGAATTGTTACCATGATTGTTATTGACACTTACATTGATGATAAATCAATGTTTTTGAATGATTAATGTTTTCTTTAATATTTTATGCACATTCAAGAAAACTACAATGATTGCACAAGTGAATATTGGTTTAACCATGCATACCTATGATTGGAAGTTCTTAAAGGTGATAAAGAACTTGGATCATGATACAATAGTGTTGTTAAAGTGATTGATTTGATAGTTCTACTAGCTTATTGTTAAAACTAGTATTAATAAGATGATTTTGATTACCTTGTTTGTTTAAACCTCACAACTTTATGACTTGATGATTATGTGATTATGTTAGATGGTTTGCATATTATATTTAAAAAATATGTTAATTACATGTTTTAGAAATTAACCAGTGCATGTGCATACTGCGGTGACAAAACATGGTGTTTTCAGTTCTCATTGCAACGAAAAAAAAATTGATGGTGTTTGAATATATTGGCATTACTAGTTTGATTAACCAAGAGAAGAATGTGTGAATGACTTGAATCTAGTAATGCTACTTATTTATTGTTGGTTAGATTCATATGCGTAAATAAAATGACATGTTGCATGAATTAGAAACTATGAGAATGACAACGATTAAGGTATTGTTCCCTTAACTGATGTTTCGATAAACAACTTATGGAAACTTTGTTTTAACATCTTGAGGATGTATACTTACTTTTTATATTACTTTCAATATATAGAAGAATGTTACAAATTTTTTTGTTATAGAGTGCTATTACTAGATGTCGTTTATGGAAAATAACATGACCAATACCTTTATACATGTTGAAATATTGAAAACATAGATGCATGTGAAAGTGAAATGCATCTTGAATGTATTTGACAAATGTTTTGTGTGTAATAGTCTTTTGGTAGAATGTATGGTTTTATTAAAAACTGTTGTGACTAATATTGTTGATGTGATTAAACATGAGGTGACTTTGTTAGCCCTCTATAATTTGTAAGATTGGCAAGAACAAGTAGTAGAGGACAACATCAAACCACTTTGGAGTCCAGGACCTAGCCTTCCTGAGCTCAGATAGGGATCCATCTGTATCTTTATGATTTAGGACTTAACTTTGGTGATTTATAATGCTGATTTTAGGCTAGTTATAGAGATTTTTTTGTTTGTTTGATTTGGATGGTTGGACAGATAGAATATGGGAAGTTTAATCCATTGGGCTATGGAGTCAATAAAAGGGCTGAGTTGTACATCAACTTTTCAAGGTCATTCACAGGGCAAGCTAACTATATAAAATGGACCTTATTAGCAATGTGAATATGATATAATAGGAGGTAGTGAAAGCTAAAGAGAATTTAAGAATTATTTAACTATACTTTCAAAGAAAAACATTTAAGATAGTAGTTCCATAAAGCTAAAGAGAAGTTAAGAATTCTTTAACTCAACTTCACAAGGGAAACTTTAAAGATATCAGTTTTGGTAAGGCTAAAGAGCAGTGAATAATTCTTTAACTATACTTCAAAGGAAAACATTTAAGACAACAATTTCAGTAGAGCTAAAGAGCAGCTAAAAATTATTTAACTAAAATTCACAAGGGAAAATTTTAAGATATCAGTTTTGGTAAGGCTAAAGAGCAGTGAAGAATTCTTTAACTATACTAAAGAGTAGTTAAGAATTCCTTAGTTATACTTCATAGGAAAACATTAAGATAACAAAAACAGACAGACTTTAGGTGCTTTCTCAACATATCCAAATCTAAAACTTATGTTCTGTAATCAGAGAAATTGAAGTGCAGTATGGAAAAACAAAGAAACATTAATACGAAAGAAAATACATTACCATTAACATATCTCAAGGATCCCGTGAACATGCTTTTATTATTGATGCCCAGCTCAAAATTATTGTGCTCCAATACAATAATATTGCAACACAGAGTCTAAACAAAGTCCAACCCTTGATAATTAAAATACATGCAGTATTTAACCGCGACAGAGGCGGTTTCCCTAATCTAGGTCGACAATCCGCATTAACTACAAAGTAAATGGAATTTTGAAAATTGCTGCCATGATGGGCCCGAACTAAAGTATCTTTGGCTGACCACCTATAAGATTAACTTCTACAATAACTTCTGAGATGATTTAAAATATCTCTAGCAAACCGCCTACTACATTAACTTCTATAATAACTTCTGAGCAAATATTTGAAATATCTCTGACTGTAACATTAATTGCGGCAAATTTCGGTAAATCAAAAGGTAGGCTGGAGGTGGCCATCGTGGTTGCAAGGAGGAAACATTGAGTAGTCTTGACATCTAGATTTTCTTTGGATCTCCACTGCATAGGTCATAAGAGAGGATTCATTGCTAGCATGCTGCAAAATTTATCTTTCACTCAATAATTTCACAATACTTATCCCGCTAATATTCACTCAGGATTTCTATATTTACCATTTTTCTGAAGATTTCATCCACCTCAGTGAATCTATCAAAAGTTGGCTTTTGAATAAATAATTGTTTGATTTGATGCTGAATCATCAAATCAAACTATAGAGCTTCAAGAAAATATTTTCCTGTAATGTGACCCTTGATATTTGCAAACTTTGATTTGTTTATAGAAATTATATATAGCTTTTTGCAATATTATTCCACAACCTGACCAGCTTATCATCTAATCCAACCAGACCTGACAGTCCTTTCTTATTTAAAACATTAAATTTCTTATGAAACCTTTGAACAATAACATTCAAGGCTTCACACTTGTTCTGCAACTGGTTGATCAACTTCCTTTTCTGCAATACCTTCTTTTACTCCAAAATGGTTACAGTCCTATCTAAGATATTGATCTCTTCCAACTCCTCCCTGTTCTTTGAATTAAGAAACTTGATTATATCAGTAGCTTCACTTGGCTTCTCTTGGAGTTTGTCCTTCTCTTCTTGTATTATTGTTCTACACTTGTGGATGAGTTCCTTCTGTTCAAATATGATCTGAATTGATGGCCATATCTCAGTAATGGACTCATTGATGTTATCCCAAATACTCTGCTTAGCTTCTCCTAAAGTTGATGCCATCGAAGTTTCACACTCTATTTCTTTAATTTCGAGTTCCAATTGATGAGTCTTCTGCATTTCCCCTTGATACAAAGTATCATTTCTAATCTTTTGTGACTCAATAAGTTGAAAATTCTGATTTATCTTCTCATATGATTGATTTTGTGTGGCCAAATCTTGAGCCAGTTGTGCTGGATCAGTTATGTCCAAGGCTGTTGAGGTTTATGCACCTGCAGAAGATGCCTGAGTTGTTAAAATGAGATCAGTATTTACCTGGAGTGATGATTTTTCTTCAGCAGTTCTTCGATCTGTTCTTCCATTTTTCTGATTTGCAGATTTTGATCAATAATAAACTTGAGCATCTCTTCCTTGTCAGATTCATTTTGAACCATTTCTTTCATCTGTGGTTCTTTAGTCGAGGGTATCTTAAGTTGCTTTCTCAGAGCATCAATTTATGCATTTTTCTTCTTAATGATTTCTTCAACTCCTTTGCAGTTATGAGGATCATATCCTACTTTCACTACCAGTTCTTTCAAGGTCTTTATCCTGTTGTCTTTAGCCAAACAGGATAACATCTCAATTTTCAGTTGGGACTTCATATTTGACAGTGCTACTTTTGACTTTGAGAGAGACATAGTTGTTGTAGTCATGGTTGAAAATAGAATCTCTCCTAATTTTTGGTGCATATCCATCTAGTCAATAGGATGTATATTTCTTGCATCAAATGAGAAGACAATCTTCTTGTATTCAGCATGTGTTTTTGGAAATGGCACTGTTGCTTGCAGAAAGGCCATTTTCATCCTGCTTTTCTCACTGTCAAAGGCAGTGAGGAGTCTATGTTGTGATGTAGATGTATTCTTCCAAAATTGGTTGTAGACATTTGCTTTTAGTGCTTTATTATTTTGCTTTATTTCTAGGGACTTGGAGAAAATATTATGTTCTTCTGAAGAGATGGCCTTTGAATGTTGGATGATGTCTAGTGGCTTGAGGAACATTTGCAGATGTGGAGACATCAGTATCTCCCAAATATATGATCTCTGGTTGTCTCTCTTTCGAAAGCGAGGAAGGAGTGAAGTTTGATTTCTTATGTTGTAACATGAACTCCACCATAAGTTCCTTGGAATGGGTTGTCTCCTCTCTGACCCTTTTTTGTTGTTTAATTTCAGGTACTGGTGTTTGCACATTCGAAGTAGAGATGGCTTGCTCATCTACTTCTTCTAAGGTACCTTATACCCATTCATTCTGATTCATGTACTTCTCTATTCTGATCTTGAGGTATGATTGTAAGGGGTTGTCTTGAGTTCAACCCTCAGAGAAGAAATAACTCCAGGTGGGTCATATGACCAAGTAAAACTTGATAAAAAACCCATCTTCTTCGATAGTATATCTGCCTTAATACCAGTTTCTCTGGTATTACAAATGAAAGATCCAACATTTGCCTTGAGTTTAAATTGTGCTTTCCTTTTTTCTGAAACAAAATGTAAGCCATACATATTTAACACATGTCTTATGTACTCTAAAGAGAATATCCTCATAGGTGCATACTTTGGAAGTTTGTATGGTGGAAGCTCACAACCATACACCCTGATCTCTGAGTAATTCTTGTACAAATACCAATCCCCAATCTTTGCTTTTTCACGAAGGTGAAAGATTATTTTGATGTCTTCTCCAATCCTAGGCTCTAATGGGCCGGTAAGGAACTGCCTGACTGGATGAATAAATGAGTCTATGAACTCTAAAAAAGAAGTGGTTGTTGTCGAAGCTCTGACCAATTCTGTCCAGTGAATCACTGATTTACACTCCCTGAGCGTCCTACTCATTGAGATGAATGGGAAACATATCTGCCTGTTGAAACAGAATCATGTGAATAATCACAGATGAATAGTTAAATTATCCTTGAGTAGTGAAGTTCATGAACTGCTCATGTATAATATCAACCAAGAAATGACTGTAATTGTACATGAACAATGGTGATTTGTCGAGGCTGAAGATAGAAAGGAAACCTAGGATAAGTTCATCAATGGTTTCATCGTTGGGGTAGCCTAACAGATAATAAATGAGAGAGATGTAGTGTTTAGAAGCTATGGGGAAAATGGAGGATGCATAAGGGGATTTTTTTTTGGTAATTTTGCATCCTTGGGTAGGAATATGTCGAAAATATGAGCTCTTTGGGGGAAGGATAACTTTTGGTAAAGATCCATGAGGCCAGAAGGGGATGAGAAGCATCTAATTAATGGTTTCAGGGGATATAGTGATTAGAACGTTTCCATTCTGAGCCACCACTGACCTGGTTAAAGGGTCATATTGCTTCTGACACCAGACAATTAGATTTGGGAATGGGTGAGTTTGAGGGAAAACAAACATAGGCAACATAGTCTCCCTATACCTGATAGTGTCTTGGTTATCCAAGTGATTTTGTTTTAGCCACTAATGTAGCTCGTAGAAGTCAAATTCACAATGACAGTGAGAAACTTTAAAATAAGTATCAACTAGGGGTGTGAGGTCGAGATTTATCTGTGGATTTGCAGGAATATTTGCTACAACTGCTTTGGCAGCTTCAGGAGTGACCTCTGCCGCTGGTTAAATGACCTTGAGCATGACCTCTACAACACTATCAATGTTCTGGATGTTACGAGTCATTCATTTCCTACCTTTATCTTTTGGAGTCATTTGCTTCTTCGCCTTGGCCTTGGGTGCCATGCTTTGACTGATATAAACTAGTATCAAATGTTAAACTTGGGTTACCGAAGAAATGACAGGGTTTCATGAATGAAGGGAAATTTGCAGGAATAACAACTCGCGGTTGAATGAATGGGAGGATGAAAGCGAATCGAAGATGGAATTAAAGTAATGAACAGGAGGCCGCTGGTAATTTTATAGATTGTGGTTCGGGTTTAACGGTAATGGTTGGCTAATAGTAAAAAATGAGTTTCAACTACACAACGGTATGATTAACAGATATGGTGAAAGCGAATTTATTGTCCAATGGGAGGATTTAATAGATATAGTGGAGCTCGAGGGAAAAAACGAATAAAAATGGAGCAGAGGAATATGAGTGATGGATGGGTTAACGGCTATGGCGCGGGTGAGACAATCGTGAGAGTGGTAAAAAACAGAGATGGATTTCAGGGGGGAGGGTACCCCCCGGTTTCTAGTTTAAGGCGGAGGGGGTGTGGAGTTACCTGGTGTCGCCACGTCGCAGAAACGGGCGGCCATTAAAACCGGAGTTCAGTTCCCCCCCCCCCCCTCGCATTAACAAGAAACATGCAGAGGGGGCTCGAAGTCAACCTCTGTCGCAGATCTGAGGGAAGCTCGAGATGTATCGTTTGAGTTCACAAGCGCTTTATTCTTTTTGATATGACCTGCTTTGTCTTTTAGCGACTTTATAATAAAACCCATATGCATGCATTTTCATAGTTTTTACGTTAAAATTCCCTTTTCCTCCTCCATTGCGTTTTACCAAAGAAATGGCCATGCCTACAGATTTGAAATTCTTTGAAGTCCGCTTTTGAATCTGCATCACATCTAGGCCTCTATTTCACTTCACACGGCACAAAACTTAACTTTTCCTTAGCACTTTAAACTTTAACACTTGCAATGCGTGATTTGCGATAGGGCCCCACCGCATCGCACATCGCACTTCAGTGAATTTAACATTTACCTTTGCAGCCAACTTGTAAAAATTGCGATGTGTGGTATGTGGGCCAGGGCCACGTCATCATAGGTCATCCACGATTTGTGGGGTCATAGCCACGTCACCATGCCATGTCATCATAGGTCATCTGCGATTTGTGGGGTCACATCCACGTCTCCATGCCACATCATCTGCCACATCACCATAGGTCGCAGGCCAAATAATTTAACCTTTTGCCTCTGTACTTACTCTTTAAAACTTGCGATTTGCGATTTATGCTCAAGCCCACTACATCGCACATCGCACATCGCTCTGTTCATCTTTTACCATTTGCACTTACCCTTAAACTTTTGCGATTGCAAATTGCGCTCTGGCCCCACCACATCGCACATCACTCTGTTTATCTTTTACCATTTGCACTTACCCTTAAAATTTTGTGATTGTGAATTACGCTCAAGCTCCACCAAATCGCACATTGCACATCGCTCTGTTTATCTTTTACCATTTGCACACACCCTTTATCATTTGCGATCTACAAAGTGCAATCGGGTCCCATCGCATTGCGTATCGCACTTAGGTGATTTTAACGCTTACCTCTATGTTTATCCTTTATCATTTGCGAACTACGAACTGCGATTGGGCCCCACCGGGCATCGCACATCTCACGTCGGCAATTTTAACATTTACCTCCCACGGTAACCTTGAAACTTCTGATGTGCGATATGTGATCACATCACATCGCAACTTAAAACTTTAAAGTTGCAGGTGCTTAAAGGTAAGTTATAAAATGTGCGAAGTGCGACGCGCTAAACGTTGGAAAGTGCGGAAAGGCAGAAGGTAAGGAAAAAGGCCTTATGAAGGTTTATTTGCAGATTTTGGCCATTTCTAAAGGTTTAGGCGGGTCCTACCTTATCGCATCACCAAATGTTTTTAAGTTTTTGGTAATGATTTGCAAAGAGAAGTTGGAAACTTGCGGGTTGGGAATGTGGGCAAAGTTTTAAACTTTCTCGGATTTTTTTTTTTCAACACAAGTCGGTTTTTGAGGTTTAAAAAGATTTTTTAGAGCATGGGAGTGTCAGAAATAGGTAAAATGAAAGGCAAGAAGAGGGAAGATGAGAATAAATGAAGGCAGTGAGATTTAGCTCATCATCACACTTAATCAGTGATATTTTCCTCTTTAACTGAATTTAAATGGCAGATAGATTCTTTCGACCCTTATAATAACTAGGATCTTCTTTTCTTTTCTGAAATAAATGATAGTCATGGAATATTATTTTCAGCATGCCAAATATAAGGAATAGGTAGTCACCTTGTGATATTGTAAAAATACAGGAGTCTAACAGTGGCTCCAAATGGGGATGGCAGCTCGTTCAAGAGGTGTCAAGAACTTTGCAGACTAGTAGCCTGATCCCCACCCTGTAATCATAATCTGCTGCAACTTTTGTAACTAAAACCTTCAAAACAAAAATCAATGCTCACTGCAAACCGAGGTTTGACATTTGATCTTAAGCCTAAAAAAAAATTCTAAAACTGAAAACTCGAAACATGCTCAAGTATTTAAGAGCTCTTTTGCATACCTACCTACCCCACCAGCACCAACCATTTCAGTAAAATAGACTCTGCACTCGATAACTTTAACTTCATCTTATCACCTATCCCTTATTTCTCCTATTGGTCGTTTAGATTAGGTTTTCGAACCATTGTCATTTTCTACCTACCTATTGATAAGCCAAGATTAAATGGTTTGGAAAATCTTCATTTTCTAACTTGTCAACGAAAATTCAAAATTTGTACAATCATGTTTAGACTGTGTGAGTACTTGTGAAAATTATTGTGTGGATGTCCTTAGCGGTGGCTAAGACAGTGTGCACTTGGTGCAGTGATTTATCACTTTTATGATTAGAGAGTTAGGTGCTCTCTAAGTACTTATAGAAGTACTATGATTGAAATATCACTTGACATTGCATAAGTGATTGATAGTTAAAATTATTTCATTTGATTAAAAATGTTGTGAATAATGTGATTAAGTTTACTGATTATACATTACAGGGTGTTTTCCATGGAGGCTATGGAATCACATATAGTTAAATGTTTTGCATAAAGTGACCATGAATTCCAAGAGTAATTGGAAAGTAACGGTAAGTTGGTATAGCTATTTTGTTTTCATCTCAAAAAAATTGATTCAATAATGGTTATGTGAAATAAAATAGAAATTTCTAATTTAAGTAGCTGCAAATGATTATGATTATTGATAAAGATTATGGATTTTACTTATTGAGCATAAAATTCCTTCATTTTGAAGGGAAAATATTCCCTTATAGTATGAGTAAAAATTCAAGTTTCAACGAGAGAAGAACACCGAGGATGATGTTCTCTTTAAGGGGGGGGGGGGGGGTATATAATATCCTTGGTGTAAGCTACCATAAAAACTCTCGTAAAATGAGTGTTGTTGAATAATTGAATATTATTATTTTTTATATTGATATTACTAGAAGAATATTCTTCTAATTCTTAATTACAAGAATATTACAAAAAAATGTTCTTAATTCTATATTGAAAATAATTTATATTCTTATTTGTAAATAAATTGTATTTTCCAAATTGATATATTTTATGAGTTATAGAATTGATGAGTCATAGTTTTAGAAAAACTATGAATATGCCCGGATTAGAGGAAATTTTAGCTTAAAAGTGCCCATGAAATTTTCACGTAATTTCCATGTCATAATATGTAAACCAACCAAAATTCTTTATTTTTAAAATGAGGCACATGTAAATATTTTGAAGGGAAAAGTAGAAAAACTATTTTTTTTTTAATTGTATTTTTGGCTTATCTCCTTATGAGTTTATTCAAATTTCAAGTGTAAACACTCGTTGAATGCGAATTGAATTTCACATCCAACGAGTACCCATTATGCATACTTTTGAGAAGATCCACATTGATAAAAATTCAAGATACATTCAAAACACGTGTTCAACACATTTTTTTTTAATGTATCTTGATTTTTTTTATCAACGTGAGTCTTCTCAAAAGTATGCATAATGGGTATTCGTTGGATGTAGAATTTAATTTTGCATCCTACGAATGTCTACACATGAAATTTGAGTAAACTTGTAAAGAAATAAGCCAAAAACACAATTAAAAAAACAGTTTTTTTGATCCCTCCAAAATTCATAACTCTTATTTTATTATTTTATTATTTTTCCTTAGGAGGTCGTTTTTAGGATGAAATCTCTAGTAGTGTTATTTTGTACATAAAGCAAAAACAAATCTACTTTGAAAAAACATAAGCAATTTATGGATGATTTATTGAGTGATTTTAGAATTTAGAAAAATATGTTTTATGGAGTGATTTATAAATGATTTATTGAGTGATTTTAGAATTTAGAAAAAAATATGATTTATGGAGTGATTTTAGGATTTAGGAAAAAATGATTTATGGAAAGATTTTAGTATTTCGAAAAGTTATTTCATTTCTTAATTCTACTTATTAAGCCTATGGACAATGAGCACTAATGGCCAAATACATGTAGAAGAAGGCCAAGAGAGAGTAATGATTTTTTTTCGAATAATTATATGTATAAAATTTATTGAATGAAAGTCGATCTTGTCAGGAACTCAACGCAAAATTATTTAATCTCTTACCTCGCCATTGTTGGCTATAATAGTTTGGTAAGTATCGATTCGACATAGGATACCATGTTAAGAGTCTCGTTGGGATGAAGAATTCCAAGCATTAAAAGACAAGTTATAGGTGCATTAATTTCTTAAAAGAATTTGCATATGCGTGAGATCAATCTCTATTATATTAGGTTTATCTTAGAAAATAAATTGCATATGAGTGAGATTAACATATATTATGATAGGTTTATTTTAGAAAAGAAGTAAATGTTTGCATGCAGAAAGATATTGCATGAATTATTGAAAAAATAATAATTTAATGAGACTAATCTTGGAAAAAAATTGCATGAGTTATTGAAAAATAGGGTTCAAATATGCTTTCGTATCTCCCAAGCCGTTATATCTATGCAAAAAATGAAAGAGGT
The DNA here is from genome assembly GCA_034641835.2 of Pinus albicaulis. Taxonomy (NCBI): domain Eukaryota; kingdom Viridiplantae; phylum Streptophyta; class Pinopsida; order Pinales; family Pinaceae; genus Pinus; species Pinus albicaulis. Next base: position 833,233,877 of record CM076581.1, on the reverse strand, counting down.
TTTTGTAAAGTAGCCCATTTTCGATAAAATCCTCTTTCAGATTTGGAAAATTATTTTTAAATTTTTCAAAAATGGTTCCCAAAATTGATGTCTAAAAAAATATATTATTTAATATTTAAATTTTGAAAAATGGTCTTCAAAAATTCATTCGAATCATCCAAACCGTTACACCTATGAAAAAAATGAGAGAGGTTTTTTTTTTTCAATAAATTCGTTCTTAACAAAACCTCTTTTGGTTTTTGATAATTTGTTTCCATATGTTCGAAAACCGCGCCCAAAGTTTATGGTCAAACTAGGAAAAACCGAGTGCTACCATTTGGTCGTGAGTGCGTTAAGAATAGTTGTTTATGTACATATTGTTGAAAATGGCAAGAAGAAATATTGAAAATTGCATCAAAAGGGATTCTAATTGAATTTTCCAATGAATTAAATTAGAAAAAAAATTAATTCCACTTCACATGACAACTTGTACGAGTTAAATAAGTCTGGAAGACTTAGTTAATTCAGTTAATTCAAGCTGGGGGTCAAACTAGAGGCATGTAGAGTGTCTCCTACATTTTAGGAGCCCTGGTTGAGTTTATTTTGAGTTGTAATTAATTAACTTAATTTATTTGAGTTAAAATGAGTTTAACTAGTTATAATTGATGGAGGAACTAGTGAGAAGTCAAGTGAATCAAATTAGATTTAATTAAAATGCATTGATCAATCAAATAACTAATAATTCACTCATAAATAATTCATGCATGTCATTTATGAGAAAGACCCAGTTGAGATTGGAGTTAAAGGGAAGTGTACTATCAGTTGTATAATCAAAAAATTGTATAGGTGGTGCATGGAATTAGAGGAAGAGCCTTGATGTATTGCACAATCATTATTGGGGAATTTATTTGTTAATAGGGGCCTAATTACCTAAGAAAATGCAAGAAAATAAGGAATCCCGAGGCCAAGAAATTAGTTAAGTATTGAACCAAGCTTGCCTAGGAACCAGTGAGACTGACATAGATAGGGAAAATAGATCTCAAGCCTGAGAGAAACATTGTGTTGTTCTCATATTCTTTGGCTTATGCAATATACAAATAACGAGGTTTTTAGCTGAGGCTTTCCCCAGATAAATCTTTGTGTTGTGTGATTGAAATTCTTTCTCTTTCTTTTTCATGCGATTATGCAATCGTAATTGGTTTCCGAAATTTGTAGAGTATATTAAAGTATTTTGTTATAGCATATTACAAAGATAATTTTGAATCTACATGGATTTTATACACGGTATCAGAGCATGAATCACTATAGAAGAGAAGAATACGATTTTGTTCTGTGTAGGTGAATCAAATTGCAGATATGCTCTTCAAGACCAACAGCATGATCAATATGTATTTCTTTGGATTGAGACTCGAATATGCCCTTGAGGGTAGTTCAAGTTACATAGCTTGGAGAGACAAGATGGAGGCAGTGTTGGAAGAAAACGAGCTGAAGGGATTCGTAGCCAATTATATTCCTAAGCCTCCAACAATAGAGGCTCGAGATCTTATGGCATGGAAGAAGAACGTAGCAAAGGCAAGAAGGATTCTATTAGAAGAAGTTCAAGATCATATTTTCTCGAACCTCCATAGAAAGGTAACTCCATATGTTATTTAGAAGGCCTTAATAGATTTGTTTTAGAACAACAACGACCACAAGAAGTTGGCACTGAAAGAAAAGCTCATGAAAATAAAGATGGAGGAGGGAGACATAATACCAAAGTACTTGACCACGTTCACCCAATGTTGGGATAAGCTTGGAAGTGTTGGTGTTACAATTACTGAGGATGATTTTGTGAGACTAGAACTTCTAGGCCTTCCCAAGAGCTAGAAATACTACTAGGATTCAGTGAATGGGAGGGAGAATCTACCAGAGTGGGAGGAATTTTATTTGGACTTGGTACAAGAAGCCTATTCGTCGGAATACTATATATGGATCCTCATAAAAAATTTATGATGAGGAGAATTGTGCCTTGGATGGAAAGGAAAAGAAAGGGAAAGGGAAGGCATCCCATTCCAAATCATATTTTTTTTAGGTAGGCAAGAAGAAGGACTTGTCAAAGATTAAATGTTTTCACTGTCATGAGCTGGGACACTATGCCACAAAGTGTCTGCAAAAGAAGGCCAACAATAAGTCCTCGGGAGGAGCGGTAGGTGAAGCTCTTGCTTCAAAATTCGAGTTGGATTTCATTCTCATCGTATGCATGGTGTCATAGATTATGGGTTCTTTGTGGTACCTGGATAATGGAGCTTCATTCTATATGATCGACAACAAAGAATTATTCATCAAATTGGAGGAGAAGGACCTCTAGATGCACATATAGATGGGAGATGACAGGAGGTACAACGCAACTGACATAGGTATTGTTACCTTTCAGAGGAAGTCTGGTACTCCTCTTACATTAAAAGATATCATGTATGTTCCTGGTTTAAAGAAGAATTTAGTTTCAGTTGCTATGTTAGAAGACCGTGGCTATGATGCGATATTTAGAAAAGGAAAGACATTACTTCATCACAAATCCATGAGATAGGAGAAGAATATTGGGGTTTAGGTAAAGAACCTCTACAAATTGGATGTAGAATATTGTGTATCCTTGAGCACGGAAGCATAGAAGGTGCAGAGCTTAGACATCACTGAGTTATGACATAGAAGATTGGGCCATTTACACTGTGACACTTTTAATATCATGAAATATATTTCTACAGGACTTCCCAAGGGTGCACTTGAGCAATGAGATACATGCAAAGGGTGTACATTGGGTAAGTACACCAAAGCCATATTTCATGATAAGGACAATCAAGCGAAGGCTATCCTTGAAAGAGTTCACTGTGATGTGTGTGGACCGTTCTCGACAACCTCCACAAAAAAACACAGGTATTATGTGATTTTTGTAGATGAATTTTCACACAAGTGCTGGATATTATTCATGCAGAAGAAATATCAGACGTTCTCAAAATTTTGTGAGTTCAAAGAACTAGTCGAGAAAGATAAAGGGAAGAAGGTGAAGGCTCTCAGGAGAGACAACGGTGGAGAATATGTGTCGAATGAATTCAAGAACTTATGTGCTTCAGAAGGAATTCAACGAGATTCTATAGCACCTTATCACCCATAGAAAAATGGGGTTGCAGAAAGGAAGAACAGAACTATTGTTGGAGCAACATCAGCGATGTTGCATGATCAGGGCCTACCATTGCACTTGTGGGTTGAAGCATGCAATACAACAATATTTGTGCAGAACAAAAGTTCTCATCAGATGCTCGAGATGAGTACACTAGAGGAATACTTTTCAGGTAAGAAACCAGATGTGGCACACTTTAAAATTTTTGGTTCATCGGTTTATTGTCATGTAAGCAAAGATGAAAGGAAAAATCTAGATCCAACAACTGAGTTGGGAATATTTGTGGGTACACCAATACACCTCACAACTATTGGGTGTACATGCCATCTCACAAGATGAAAGTGGTTAGGAGAGATGTGAAATTCGATGAAGAGAAGGGCATGCGAATTTCCCTTGAGAGGGAGCTTCAGTTGCATGTAGTTGAGGAGCTATTTGTAGGTTTTAACCCTGTATAGAAACTATCTGCAAAAAAATTCTTAAAGACAAAAAATAAACAATAACGAGAGCATAAAACATAAAACATATATACATAGAGAGTTTCCCCTAGATCCCAAATTAGGACCACCAGCTTGATTTTTCATTATATTCCTTTTAGTGTTACAAAACATATATATACATTCCGAAGCATTCATAAACCCCAATCCATTAACCCTGGATTAGAACATAACCGTAGTCCCCTTGACCGGATCTATAAAATACCAGGGGCTGAAAACCATCATGCCCCAAAACCATGTGTAAACCCATGCACAAAACCATAGGTGGGTTTGCCTACCGAAAAATAAGGAAAAAATAAATTATTGGGGCACTACCCCGAACCCAGCACAAGGAGCTACCCGCCCCCTGCAAACCCTTAGACATAGGGCGCTGCCGCCCCCCCTATAACCCCCCCACCTATGCGACTAATCGTGGAAAGAATATAACACATACCCAACACTATTAGCTCCAAAAGAAGAACCTCAAGATGTGGAGCAACCATAAGCATAGGAACATAGAGTGGAAGCACCAACTCAAGCATAGACCTCTAGTAGTGGGAAATTTTGAGCCAAGTGGGTAGAGGGAGTACATGTAGGCATACCTCCAGATGAGAGGTGGGGCGATATGAAACAATAGTACCAAGAGTGCAGAAATTTGGGCAGGGTCCATTGATATGTCTTGTCTCATGGATCATTACCTTGCTACAGGGGCGCATAGTACACAGTAGCATGATGGATTAGTGATGGTTGATGCAGTCAGATGTCAGAGTGACAGATGCAAAGACAAGTAGCAAGTAGATACTCAGGAGTGCAGAGCAGAGTTGGCAGCAGTGCAGATGGCACAGTCCAGAGCTAACAACATCGTGGAGTTTTCAGTAGACACTGGAATAGCTAGTAGCAGTCAAATAATTTGGTGACAGATGCACCATATTGATCACAGTTGATTCATTTTAGATGCTTTTCAGTTTCAAAATTTGCAGTAGCAACAACATTAGAGAGAAGTGTTGTATGCAAAATATTCCAAAGGTACTGAATCAGGATATAGTTGAATTCATTTCTTGTTGAGAGGGAGTGTTGAAAATGACAACAAGAAATATTGAAAACGACATCAAAAGGGATTTTAGTTTAATTCCCCCCTGAATTAAATTAGAAGAAAATTGTAATTCCACATCACATATCAGCTTGTGCGAGTTAATTGAGTCAAGAAGACTTAGTTAGTTCAGTTAATTCGGGTTAGTTCAGTTAATTCGGGTTTGGGGTCAAACTAGAGGCATGTAGAGTGTCTCATACTTTTTAGGAGCCATGGTTGAGTTTATTTTGAGTTGTAATTAATTAACTTAATTTGTTTGAGTTAAAATTAACTTAACTAGTTCTAACTGATGGAGGAACTAGTGAGAGGTCAAGTGAATTAAATTTAATTTAATTCACATGTAGTGATAAATCAAGTAATTGATAATTGACTCATAAATAACTCATGCATGTCAGTTCTAAGAAAGACCCAATTGAGATTGGAGTTAAAGGGAAGTGTACTATCAATTGTATAATAAAAAAATTATACAGTTGGTGCACAGAGTTAGAGGAAGAGCCTTGATCTATTACACAATCATTATTGGGGAATTTCCTTGTTAATAGGGGCCTAATTACCCAAGAAACTGTGCAAGCAAATAGGGAATCCTGAGGCCAATAAATTGGTTAAGTATTGAACCAAGCTTGCCTAGGAATCAATGATATTTAGAGATATAGTGCAAAGAGCTCTCAAGCATGATAGAATAATTTTATTGTTCTCATATTCTTTGGCTTATGCAATATACATATAGCGGGGTTTTTAGCTGAGGCTTTCCCCAGATAAATATTTGTGTTGTGCAATTGAAATTCTTTCTATTTCTTGTTCATGTGATTATGCGATCGTAATTGGTTTCCGGAATTTGTAGAGTAGATTCAAGTATTTTGTTTTAGCATATTAAAAATATCAGTTTGAATATACGTGGATTTTCTACACATATAGAGATAGATAATGTGTTCGTGTTCTTCGAAAAGAATGTGTTGTTTTGTGCTCAATTATTTATATTGATCTTGATTGAAAATAATATATATATATATATATATATATATATATATATATATATATATATATATATATATATATATGCAAAGGAGAATATAATTATTATGTTAAAATTTTTGGAAGGAAATAAGTTATTTGCATGCACAAAAATATAACTATTATGTTGATATTTCTTGAAAATAAATTAATTTATTCCATTTAAAATATTACTAGGGATAATCTCATGATGCATATGCATTAGATTTTTAAAGAAAAACATTGGATTGTTAAAGAAAACATGTGTTAATGTGCATAGGAATAATATCTAGTCTATTTTATCTATTGGAAATGAATATGTGATTTACATGCATGGGAAGCTCGAGTCACATCGAAAGACATGCGTGGGTTTTTACATGCATGGGCTTTCTAACCTAGGATTGATATAGAATTATAAAAAAGAAAAATTATAAAGTCAAATAATTAATTAATTAATTTTCAATTAAAATTAAATTAATTAATAAATTATAATTATTATTAGTACCTTGGATAGTAAACTAAGAAACAAAATTATAATTATAATTATAAATAAATTGGGTTTTACAATATTGATAATTGGATTTTATAATCACAAACTATTAATTAGTGAAATTCTAGGAATTAAAATATATCTCAATTAATATTACTTATTAAATTTTTTTCAGGAATTAGGTTAGATTTAAATTTTATATATATATTTTTTGAGAAATGAAAATCTAAATTAATATTTTTATTATTAGTTATTAGATGTTTTTATATATACATTCACTATTAGTATTGATGAATTATTGAAATTCTAGTAAATTATTTAATATTACTTATTAAAAAATCTAGGAATAAAATTATAATTATTAGCTATTATTAGAAAATTCTAAAACATATAATTAAAATAGTAGTATTATTAGTTATGATATACTATATTATCTACATTCATCATTATTAATCAAATTTATTCATTAAATTTATTTATTAATTATTTTTAAAATTTAATTAAACATTAAATAAAAATAAAAATAAATTAATTTTGCGAGACATTATTGTTGGTCGGCTCTTTAGAAAAATAATCTCTATAAATTTGACCTAAGTCCTTCTTTCATTTCTTCATTCATTTGTCCTGAAGATGGATCTCCATGGAGATTCGAAACGTCGACATTTATTATCTGACACTGTGGAAAATCCGAGTTCTTCCTCATTAATATCTAGTATATTTTATCTACTGGAAATGAATATGTGGTTTTACATGCACGGGAAACTAAAGTCGTATAGAAAGAGATAAGTAACATTTTTGAGAAATACTTCACATAAGTTGTTTTGCAAATGGGATTCAAGCTAAGTGGGCTTGATTGTGGGGAAAACTCCACAGTTAAGCGCCCTTGAGCTAGAGGAGTTCTAGGATGGGTGACCTCCTGGGAAGTCCTGGTTACTGGGTGCAAGCCTCGGAAGTGATGATTGACGCTATGTGATTCATTTCACTAGTTTCAATCCCACTTCTTCACCCCTGTGAGCATCACCCGATGCAATGAGTGCTAAGTGGACTATTCAAAAACATGAGAAATTAGTCAGTTACGACTACCTCTCATGGAAATGGTCATAGATGAATGACTAAATTAACGGAGTTGAAATCTAAAACCCCTCATACTTAAAATAATAAGAGTAAAGGGATTTCTTCTTGAATGGTTCATGAGGCACACAACTGCTAAGGTTTTGAATGTGGTAGCAAGCTGGTGGGCTTGATTGTGTAACCCGCGCTAAGCGCGCTTGAGCTGCAGGACTTCTCAGATGGGTGACCTCCGAGAAGTCCTCTGCCATCATGTTCGAAGTGATGATTGACGCTATGTGATTCAGTTCACTAGTTTCAATCCCACTTCTTCACCCCTGTGAGCATCACCCCATGCAATGAGTGCTAAGTGAACTATTCAAAAACATGAGAAATTAGTCGATTATGACTACCTCTCATGGAAATGGACATATATGAATGACTAAATTAACACATTTGAAATCTAATATAATGCACTGCGGAAACCCCTCATACTTAAAATACTAAAAGTAAAGGGATCTCTTCTTGAATGTTTCATGAGGCACAATAGTTGCTAAGGTTTTGCAAATGGGATAACAAGCTAAGTGGGATTGATTGTGGGGAAAACTCCACAGTTAAGCGCGCTTGAGCCAGAGGAGTTCTGGGATGGGTGACCTATCGGGAAGTCCTGGTTACTGGGTGCAAGCCCCAGAAGTGATGATTGACGCTATGTGATTCATTTCACTAGTTTCAATCCCACTTATTCACCCCTGAGCATCACCCAATGCAATGAGTGCTAAGTGGACTATTCAAAAACATGAGAAATTAGTCAGCTAGATAGATGAATGACTAATATCTAATATAATGCATTGCGAAAACCCCTCATACTTAAAATACTAAGAGTAAAGGGATATCTTCTTGAATGGTTCATGAGGCACAATAGTTGCTAAGGTTTTGCAAATGGGGTAGAAAGCTAAGTGGGCTTGATTGTGGGGAAAACTCCGCAGTTAAGCGTGCTTGAGCTAGAGGAGTTATGGGATGGGTGACCTCCCGGGAAGTCCTGGTTACTGGGTGCAAGCCTCGGAAGTGATGATTGATGCTATGTGATTCATTTCACTAGTTTCAATCCCACTTCTTCACTACTGTGAGCATCACCCGATGTAATGAGTGCTAAGTGGACTATTCAAAAACATGAGAAATCAGTCAGTTACGACTACCTCTCATGGAAATGGTCATAGATGAATGACTAAATTAACGCAGTTGAAATCTAATATAATGCACTGTGGAAACCCCTCATACTTAAAATACTAAGAGTAAAGGGATCTTTTCCTGAATGGTTCATGAGGCACAATAGTTGCTAAGGTTTTGCAAATGGGGTAGCAAGCTAAGTGGGTTTGATTATGGGGAAAGCTCCACAGTTAAGCGCGCTTGATCCAGAGGAGTTCTGGGATGGGTGACCTCCCGGGAAGTCTTGGTTACCAGGTGCAAGCCTCGGAAGTGATGATTGACGCTATGTGATTAATTTCACTAGTTTCAATCCCGCTTCTTCACCCCTATGAGCATCACCCGATGCAATGAGTGCTAAGTGGACTATTCAAAAACATGAGAAATTAGTCAGTTACGACTACCTCTCATGGAAATGGTCATAGATGAATGACTAAATTAGCGTAGTTGAATCCCAAAAATGATATCTAATTAGTTATGTTATTTGAGAGGAATTTGCTATTCATGCTATTTCTTGAGGAAATATTGCACAATTGTCTATTGTGTGAAATGATAGATTTTTGTTGTTGTTACTGTTGCATACATAATAGCTAGTGAGTTAGCTAACTTTTGGAAAAAGAATAACTAGTGTGTTATATTCCTTGGAAAATAAATATATATATTTGCATGCAATGAAGTATTTTTTTTGTTAGAACTCTTAAAAAATAATAGAAGAGAAAAACATGTCCCTGTATGCATTATTTAATTAGATTCTTGGAGAGGAAACCCGGTAATCACATGCTTTATTGTGTTAAGATTCCGTTTGGAAGATTTTTTAGAGAAACATATCCACTTGCATTCATGGAAAAGTATAGTTTTGGTATTATATTTTTTGAGAAAAGAAAGGTGCAATCACATAATATTGGTTTTGTTAGCCTTCTTTTGGGAAAAATAATATGAATTTGCACACATAGAGGGATTAGCTATGGTATTAGCTCTCTTTTCGGAGAATATTATGTATAATTATTGGGATAGATCTTTTGTTAAGAGGGAAACGTCTCTTTGCATGCATGGAATATTAAACGTTATGCATTTGATCGCTTAAAAAAGAAATGTGTTTTTCCATGCAAGATTTAGTTTGTTTCCTTTGGAAGGAAAAATATGATTCACATGCAAGCATAAAAAACTATCATGTTATTTTATGTTGGAGAGGACAAGTAGTTGCATGCATGAAAATATAATGATTGTGTTAACTTTTAATGAAATGGAGCTTGCATTTTTATATATAACACCCATTGTGAATAGCTCTCCTGTGGAAACAATGTTTTTGGAAAATAACATGCATTCAGATACATAAGTATAAAATCTATTGTGTTAATCCCTTTGGAAAAGAAAACATATTAGTAGGAAAAAATAAAACTATTTATTGGGTTAGTTATCTTAAAATATTGTTATGCATTTGCATGCACAAGAATAGTATCTAATATGTTAGTTTTCCTTTGAAAATAATATGAAAGTGCATGCAAGATTATGTGAATGTTTTGTTAGAAAGATGGCACTTGATAGTGATATGCTTGTTACTAATGCATGTGCGATGATGTTAAAGAAGGAATTTTATGACATTATATTTATGTTTTTATGCATAAACACAAATAGATGTTGAAGTTTCACTAATAAATATTTATTATTGGTTGATTAATATTTTATCTAATCATGATATCAAGTGTTCCGATGACAACAATGATAGGAAATGATGGTGGCTTGGGAAAAGAATAGTTCATGTTTAACATTGTGGAAGATAAATATTTATTGTTCCATGCAGATTGAGGAGTTCCAACTGCAAGTCGATCCACTAATGGGAACATTTAGACCACAAAGACATCGAGATCGACGATTCATGGGTAAATTATATCATGATTATTGTAATAGCTTATAGATAATTATGTTTCATTTAAGATGATTTTTATATGTAATATTTTATGACAATGGTTAAGGGATGGACTCCCTTATAAGCCAATTACTGAGGGCTGAACACCCTCACGAGTGTTTAATAATAAAATTAAACGTTTTTTGGTTTTCACCCTACGGGGTTGCCAGGGTATATCGGTGTCTAATGATGTGAATGCTTATTGTGCCAATTTTATGATGTTGATTTTTTGCATGATGTGACATTTATATTATGAAGAATGTGATTAATTGAGGTAAAATAATTATGGAATTAATGCAATATTACATCAGGAATTTAAGTTAATATGCTGCAACAATAAAATTTAATGGTTGTGTAACTCACTATTCTTTTACTAAAGATTACTCTATGTAATGATGATGGTTTATCTAAATGTCAATGAATGATATGGAAATTAAATTAGAAAGTTACACATTCATAAACACTGTAAAAATTTCCTAACTTCATGCATTTTCCTACAAGGTTACCAAGGGATGTTACAATACATAACACAACTTAAGGAGATAAATGCATGGTTGATTCATATTGAGACAATTTTTGATCCTAGCTATGCTCCTCATGGCTCCAAAGGTGTTGCTCCTCATCCAATTGAGGGGGAGACTTCTCATTCTACTTAGTTGATATGTCTCTGTGTTGTCATACTTTTAGTTATTTAGTAATTCAGGATGCTAGAGTTCCTAGGGCCAATACTTCTAGGATATACATGTAGCCTTGATCTTTACGTCTATTTGAAATTTCTAAACTTATACAAAGTTTAAGATATAATTGTATTATTTTGTTGGACACTTTGATTACTCTTTCGAACAAATTTATGGTTTATTAGTGATCTAGTTTCCCATGTGACAATATATTGAGAGACAATTGTAACTATCTATTACTAATAGATTTTAACTTACAAAAAAAAAACAAACATTTGATACATAAAAAAAAAAAATTAATAAAAAATCTAATTTATAACTTTCAATATCATAAATTTATATTGGTTTTATCACTTTTATTTTATAATTTTAATATTACAAATTTATATTCATCTCTCATATTCAATAATTAAGTTAAAATACACATTAATTTATGATTTCAAACTTTTAAATATATGAGTTGAAAGAAATCTAATTAAATAATTATAACAATATTGATTAATATTTTATAAACAAAATATTAAATCCAATAAATTTGATAATAAATTGTAAATTAATAATTACATTTAAATAAATAATTTTCTAATTAAATAATTATAATAATTTTTATTAAATTTTTATAAATAAAATATTAGATTAAATAAATTTGATATTAATCATAAATTAATTACCCATTTTAGATAAATAATTTTAGAGATAATATTTCATATATTGAAACTCCTTCGTACTTAAGTTTCTATGTTTCAAAATCATTATTATCTCGAACTTTGTCTATACTCACAAATCAAAATTATTATTGTACTGAAATTTATTAAAAAGATGGCATTTTATTCTAGTCGTCCTCTAAACGTAACATGGAGACACTAGATCATCCTTATCATCCATGCATTTTATTAAGAAAAATGTTACATATTCCATTGACATAATAACAATTGTTGTTTTATGACAACATCACAACTAAACAATCAACATTTCACATAATAATTGTATTTTAAATAACAAAGTTTAACAAGTTTCTAATTTCTATGGGTAAGAGATGGTAAATGAGTCTAGCATTACAATATAAGAAAGGTTATTAATATTGGTAAAAATATGGTAAATGAGTTGCATCAGTGTTGTTCACTTCTCAAGATTTTTTGCTCCATTGCCCCTAGATTGTGGTCAATCTGATTGAAAAAAATTATTTCTTCCCTTCGTCGAGGATGGTGGAGGGGTTAGAAGAATAATTCCATACTCAATGAGATTTTGAGTATGGTTTCAAGTCTGCATGCCTAGATCCATAAGTTTATTTATTCCATAGATGCTAGATCAAAGCATATTTGATTGAAAATCTATATCAGAAGTAGGGTTTTTGCACAAAGGAAAATAGGACTTTCCAAATATTCATAAAAACCCTTATTGGCATATCCATATTGATTTGGGTCAAGGACGAGGACTTAGTGGATAATGTAAAAAACAAGATATAGCAAAGGGAGGGACTCCCAACAATAGATCAAAGGATCATATCAAAAGGGAAACTCTTTCAATATAAGAGGACCCTAAAAAAATACAAGATAATTAGAGGCTCCACTGTATCCTTGGTATCGAGACTATGCGGAGGAATAGGACATAGCCCTTCAACCTCCTACAAAGAAGCAGCCAATGGGGGTGCAGAACATGCTAAGGCCACTTGGGACATTTACTAGTCCTTACTTAGTGGAAAATGAAAAATATGGAGATATGGAACTCAAAAAATGTGACATCTACTTATGCTTGAAGGATTTCTTCATTTTACACCCCTTCTCAAAAGAATATTACCAGAAACTCACAGAATGTGAGATCTACTTATGATCGAAGGGTTTCTTCATTATAAACCCCTTCTCAAAATAATATTACCAAAAAATTATGGAGGAAGGGTTGTGCTTATGGGGAAAAGCTAGGTTATTTACTACTCTCTGGTTCCTTGATTTCGCCTCATCAACTATGGAAATAACAAAAATGCTTGTCTGGGTTCGTCTACCTAACCTTCCACTCCCCTTTTGGCACCATCAAGTTCTTTAAGACATCGAAAACTCACTAAGAGTATTTAATAAAAAAAATAGTGAGAGAATAACAAAGGGAATTTTCTTATATGCTCGCATTTGTGTGGAGGTCAACCTCAACAAGGGGCTTTGAGAACGCGTCTAGCTAAAAATGGACACTTCCAGTGGACACAAAGTCTATATTATGAAAACACGACCTTTAAATGCCATGTAAGTAATAAAAAAAGACACTTACAATATACTACCCTTTGGCCAAAAAATGAGCAAATAAGAGGAAAGGGTAGTAGCTCAAAACAAAGAATTGACTGTTGATTTTTAGAGTAGCATCGAATAGGTGTTCTAGTCACTAAAGTGTTAGAGAAGCTAAGGAACACAATATATCCAAAACCCATAAAAATTTTCGAGACAAAACAGTTATGAACATCTCAATTAAATTGATTGATCAATATTTAAAAGGTTCCTAAGTCTAACTGAGGAAATTTGATTAATTAATGGGTATTAATTGAGAAAATCGATTTTACTCTAGAGACTTTTGGAAAAGTGACTTGACGGAATCTAAGATGATCTGAGCCATCGATCATGATCAAATATTAACAGTTGATGCTCCAATGAGAGATTATAAGAGTAGGTCAAGGGGATTGGAGAAGACAGATAAAGTGAGTAAGGCAGTTCAAATTACCCAATTCACAAAATTCAACATAGCATAGTTCAATCTCGGGAAGAGATAGTACCGAGGGCTAAAGCAGTGATAATTTCGAGAGAATTTCTCAGGAGTTTTTCTAGTGATCTAGAGTCTGTAAATGAGGTTGAATTATCCAGTAGAGGAGGTAGTATTCTATAGTGAAAATTAACTAGTTCCCAGTGCGAGTTGTTGAAAGGAGGATCGATTCAGTTTCTAGTGCCCATATCCATTCGTGGGAGGTAGAAAAAATTGATTCCATGGGTATAGAGAGGATAGACATGCCACATGAAGGTGGATTTAGAAAAAAACGAGTTTTTTTTAGGCTACAATGCACATTTTTGGGTAGAAGTGAGAGTAGATCAGAGAGGGAAAGATCGAATTACTGTGAGGGAAAATAAATTTTTTGGTATATTTCTAGTTGATATAAATGGCTAGAGCTAAGCCAAGAAGGATAACAGTTGTAATTATCTATTTTTTGTTGCATAATAATAAAACCCTCATATGTTGCATTGGCTTTCCTTTCAGTGTTTTTCCAGAGACAATTGTCCAAAAATAATGATGTCTTTTTTATTGTGTGTGTGCATCTATTTCTCAGTTCCAAGTAATTTTCCACGACATAATTTTATTATGAAGAATTGCAGTGTGCATTATTCACTATTTTTCGTAATAGTAATTACAGAAGAAAAAATACCACCTGTGTCGCGCTCTCCCCCTAAGGCCGCGACCTAAAATTATCCTCTACTCTGTCCTCTGATGACCCCTCCAGCATCTGATCCAGAGAGGGATCGCCATGCAAATGTGGCCCCTCTTGATGTTGTTTCTCTCGCGTTTTATAATGTCATTTCCTCTCTTGGTGCCCCCCATGAGCGACCATCGATCTCCAAGTTTGTAAAAATAATGGATGTCATTTTAGAAATCGATCTGCCTCCATCGATGCCTTGCAAAGCTACTCTTTATATGGCCGAGAGAGGTCTGGTTGGTCAGTTCACCGACCTCTGGCCTTCTCCAAAAATAGTACAAAAATGGGTGGAAAGGAACTGGGATGCCAAAACTCAAGGCCAAATCTCCATTCGATTTTGTGGAAGAGGTTATTTCACTTTCTACATTGAATCCAGGGAAGATCAAAGTTTCATTTTCAGAAATGGACCTTACTTCATGGACACTAGAGCATTATACTTGAATAAACAGACTCTTGATTTTGATCCTGATCTTGATGTTCCTAATGTAGTACCAGTTTAGGTTCGTCTCCCTTATCTTCATTTGCACTGCTGGGGAGACGATTCAATAAAAGATATAGGTAATTCCTTTGGAAAATACATTAAAAAAATGAACCAAAATAAAACATGTATGTCTGCACTCACATTTGTGTGGAAGTCATCCTGGGCAAAGGAATACTAGAAGCTGTGTAGATCAAAGTTGAAAACTAGGATCACATCCAAAAATTAGACTACAAGAAAGTACCCTTCAAATGCAAGGTATGTCATGAATATGGTCATTTTGCAAATAGATGCCCAAATCAAGAAGCAAACGAAACAGTTTAAACACAAAAAAATCAATGGGAAATTTTCAAATGCAAAAAAATTGGAAACAAACCTTCAAAGACCTCTATTCCATCCTCTTCTGATCCCCCTCCTCGGGTACCTCCCCTACCATCCTCTTCTCTTTCACATCCTTCTAATTCAAATCCTTTTTCCTCTTTGGCCCTTGCTTCCCCCCTTCCTCCCCTCCTGATGCATCCATTCTTCCTCCATTTCTCCCTCATCCAGCCTCCCCTGGTCCTTCTTCGAGCCCTCTTATTCCCTCCTTTGAAAGTATTATTACTAGAAATCAGTCCAAATAAACTCTTGCTCCTCCTGAGAACCTAAAAAAGTCTGGAAGGAAATCAAACAAGGAAATACGAGATGAAGCATCACAAAAATACATGGCCATGGGAACTCAACAACCAATGGATACCTATATTGATAAAGATGCAGGATATACGGAAAAATTAAATCGGACAGTGAGAGGAAAAGGTTCCTCAACTCCATCTCATAGTAAATAATGAATTTAGTCTCCTAGAACTATAGAGGTCTTGGACATCCATCGAAATTAGATGAAAAAATAGATCTTATGAGATATGAATACCCCGACATTCTTCTAATTCAGGAGACCAAGTCAATAAAACAATAAATGAATCTGATAATCCAAAAAATAAAGAACTTTGAAGGAACAACAATAAACGCAAGAGGAGCTTCTGTAGGTATTTGTACAATGTGGAATCATTCCTCCTAGGAACTAATTTGTTTGATGAAGGAGCAAAATTGGATCAAAACAAAAATCAGAAACAATTTTTCTAGAAATAAAATCATCACTTTCAAATTCTATGCCCCCTCTCATTTTAGAGATAAGGACCAATGATGGAAATCATTAGTTAGTCAGCTAAACATATAAATCAATATAAAAATAATAATTGGAGGCGATTTTAACTTGATATTAAACGCAAAATAAAAGTGTGGAGGTGATTTCCATCTAGATCCTTTCAGAGGCAAGCTTGAGAACATAATATAAGTCCAAAATCTAATAGATACCATCCCTAAGAATGAAAAATTTACCCAGAGCAATAGAAGAATAGGTACAGGAAATATTAAAGAAATATTGGAAAAGTTTTTAATTCAAGTCAGCCTCATTTCTGGCTCTATACCTGTGACCTTAAAAATTATCCCTTCAACAAATTCTAATCATAATTCCATCTCTCTTAAATTTTGGGAAAGTGAAAACTTGGGGCCGCTTCCTTTTCAATATAACCCCTTTGGTCTTCTATCAAAGAGGTCATGAAATTAGTGACTTCAACATGGAATCTAAGCATCAAAGGTTTCCCAAGTTACATTTGGTAAACTAAGCTAAATAGGGTAAGGGTTGAATTAAAAGAGTGGGCCAAATCCCACTATAAATATCCAAAACAAAATAAACTTGAGATTCAAATGGAGTTAGATAAATTCCATGGAAGTATGGAAGTTGGAGAGGTCACAAAATAAATGCAATTGAAAGAAAAAGAGATAGATTGGGAAATCTACAAGACAAATAGAAGAGAGGAGGAAACCTGGAGATTAAAATCCAGGAATTTATGGATACAAGATGGTGACAAGAATACAACTTTCTTTCATGGTCTTGAAAAAATGTGAAGTGTTAGGAATCATATTGAGACAATCATGGGTGAAGGGAATTTTGAAATCAGAGGGAAAGAATAAATTAAATAAGAAGTGTATCATCACTTCAAATTATTGCTTATTGCTGAAGAAGGGAACATCAATTATGAAGACTTTATTAGACATATTCCAAGCTTAGTATCAGATGAGGCTAATGCTTCTCTGTCTAAGCATGTAGAAGAAGAGGAACTTCAAATTGAAATCTAGAACCTACATCCTGATAAAGCTCTAGGGCTAGATGGTTTTTCTATTGCCTTCTATCACTCGTTATAGGAGATCATAGAAAAGGATCTCCTAAAGAAGATTCATTGTTTTTTTAGAAAGAGAAAAATAGGAGGCAATACCAACTCTAGCTTCTTGGCCCTTATTCCTAAAGAAACTAGACCCTCCTCTTTCCATCGATTTAGACCAATATCCTTGTGAAATTCATATTACAAGATCATAACTAAGATTTTAGGAAATAGACTAAAAAAAATCCTCTCTCTCTTAATTTCTGAAAATCAAGGAAGATTTGTTCCAAATAGACAAATAGTCGAAAATATTTTGCTGGTCCAAGAAGCTATCTATTCTAACCTATCTAGAAAAGAGAAAGGTTTCATTTTGAAGCTCAAAATGGCCAATTCATTTTATAGAGTTATCCATCCCTTACTGATTTTAGTCCTCAAAAAAATTGGTTTTGCCTCTTACTTCATAGAAATTATAAAAGCTTGTATCAAAGGGCCTCAGATTTCCTCATTAATTAATGGAAGATCAAGAAAAAAATTTCAAAGCTCTAGAGGCCTTAGGAAAGGCTTCCCAATTTATCCCTTTCTCTAAATTATAATGGTTGAATCTCTACGCAAGAAATTGGAGCACATTAGGTAGTGTGGTCTTATCACCGAGATCCAATTTAGCAGAGGAGTTAAGAGTATGAGCCACTCCCAATTTGATGATGACACCTTGTTCATGGGCGGAGCCTCTAGAATTGTTGCAAGAATATTTAAAGTCCTTTTGGATCAATTTATGGAGGCCTACGAAGGTCTTATAAATAGTTCAAAGAGATTTATATTTGGATGGAATGCCCCAATTAGAAATATTCAACAAATCTCACAAATTTTTGGTATCCCCTTCAAATCAAATTGGTCTCACTTCAAGCATTTAGGCTTGAAAATCTCAAAATATGTCATGAAGGCTGAGGTCTGGTATGCTACAGTAAGAAAAATGAAAAATAAGATGCAAAACTGGGGAATGCAATGGCTCAATTTGGTTGGGAGAATAACTCTGAGTAAATCTATCTTATCATCCCTCCCTTTATATCAATTCACAGTTATTCAAGATCTTGCTGGAATACAAAAGCAAATAAAATTAATCATAAGAATATTTTATGGCAGGGAGGAAAAATAAAGACAAAGAAATTTATTTTGGTCAGTTGGAGACAAGTTACTACCCCCTATGAGAGGGGAGGAACTTCTATTCGACTCCCTGGATTAATGAATATTACTTTGGGAGAAATTTTTTTATGGAATCTTATTTCATTTGAGACTTATCGGTGGAAAAATTAGGGGAATTTTAAGGTCTAAAATGGGCCTCCTAAGGAAATTATAAAATAATAGTGGAAATAATAAAATAAGATTTGATTACATCATCAAATTTTAGAGGGAAAAAAGAAAAAACTATTTTTTCAACTTGTATTTTCAACTTATCTCCCAAAGTTTTTACTCAAATTTCGAGTTGGAGTACTCGTTGGATGAAAAATTTAATTCCTCATCCAAGGAGTAGTCATGCTATATAATTTCGATGGATATCGCTACACGAAAAATAATAAATACATGAAAAACGTGATTACAATCGCGATTTTTCATGTATTTCTTATTTTTGTGTAGCAAGGTCCATCGAAAGTATGCAACATGGGTACTCCTTGGATGAGGAATTAAATTTTACATCCAATGAGTACTCCCACTTGAAATGTGAGTAAAAAATTTAGGAAATAAGTTGAAAATACAAGTTGAAAAAGTAGTTTTATTATTTTATTATTTTATAATATTTTTACGCTTTTACTTAAAAAATGGTGAATCATCCCCCATGGTTGAAATCATCATATTGAATCCTATTGGTTCTATAAAGTTTATTTTGGTTGTACATTTTTCTTAGGAGGCCCATTTTAGACCTCAAAATTCCCATAATGCAAGTGCGTGAGTTCAAATATTTCAACTCTTCTAGGGAACATATTCTCTCTTCACAATTTCCTATCAGACCATGCTCACAAATATGGAAATTTTGCAAAAAATATATGCCCTTAATCAAATATAACACCTCCAGAATCCCCGGGTGAGGGCATGACATAAATATTTGGAGTAAAAACATCATGGGAAATTCCTCTCTTTTTGAAACTCAAGGCATTCTCCCTCTCAAGACTTGGATGAAAAACATTAGTATCTTAACTCTTGATTAAATTTACTCTTGGAATCAACATGATAACTCTTAGGAAGGTTGGTACCTCCAGACACTTCCCCCCAAGCTTCTTCGCCAATGGAATTTTATTCTCCAACATATAAAGGGAGTAGCCCCAATTAGCTTAAGGAAAAAAAAGATAATTTTAAATGGAATTCAACTGGTGGTGAATATTGAGTTAAGTCTGGGTATGGGAAGCTTCAATAAGACCATCAACAACTTGAATTGCCTCTAGAAATTATTATGGAAAATGGAGAGCCTCCCCAAAATCAAAGTTTTCACATGGACCATGCTTAAGGGGAAAATTATTACAACAAATAATCTTAGAAAAATAGGTATTTAAGGTCCCTCCATCTGTCCCCTATTCTCTAAAGAAGAGGAAACCATACATCATCTATTTATCACTTGTAAATTCTCTGTTTAATGTTGGAAAATATTGGGCAGCCCTCTTTATGTCCATATTAGCTTCAACCTTAGCTTATCTGAGTTTTTTGCTAAGTGGAACTCTAGATATCCCTACTCATTTAAAAAAAATAACATGCTGAAGAGATTCAAAACCTGCTTCCCTTCCTTCTTATGCTAGAAGATTTGGTTATCAAGAAACAAGTACATATTTCAAAGTATAAGGCCTGAAGCTTGAAAAATATTGGCCAAAACATGGAGCCTTTCAATGGAATTCATCCTATCAAAAGGGACAAAAAAATGGATGATAAACTACTTCAATAGGAAGAAAAAATCTAGCTCAAATTCGTCCTAGATCGTCCACCAAATTTGGTTTTCCTTCCTAGAATAAATCCCAAAAATCTAATATTTGGAAGGTTCAATTGAAGGAGAAAGACTTCTCAACTTGGTTAAAAACTCTCAATAGACATTTTCTTTTCTTTAATGGTGCCTCCAAATCAAATCCCGGGTCTGCAGGAGCTAGAGGTATTATAACTTATCATTTGTGATCAAATCCAATTATATTTTAGTGGTGCTTGGTTACCGAATAAAATAATAGGGAAGAGGCCTATGGTTTCTTGATGGGATCTCATATTCTTAACAATTAAAATTCTATGAATCCAATCATATTTGGTGAATTTTTTATTCTTATGCAGCGTATGGTCAAGAATATGAAACACGAGAACGTTGATCTTGCCCAAATAGTCTCCAGAGTTCAACATTATATGAAAAATATTGGAGAGGTCACATTCTACAATGTCCTTGGATAAAAAAAAATAGTTGATGATATTGTAAATAAATCTTGCATCAATCTGCAATGAGAGGCCAGAATCAACCATGAAATATTTTTAAAATCTATACCATAATCTTTCATCCCTTCACGTGCACTATTGGACCTCAGAAAATCATTCCCCTCCCTTCCGTGGCTTTTCGATGTCAAAATCTCAATGAAATCTCTCTCAGTCAAAGCTCCTTCTCCCAAGTTGATAGGATACCCTCCTCATTTTCTCTTCCCCTGTCTCTTATGCTTATCGATTTCCAAGGTGTGGATAATCATTGGGTTCACATGCTACTATTTGACCCATATATCCCTTTATATCCTCCATGCTTCCCTCTTTGCATTGCCCTATTGTTATGAAACCAACTCACAAAATAGAAGAAAATATAGATCAACGACTTAAAAATTATCCACTTTGAGGGGGAAACCTACTTTACATTACATAAATGAACAATTCTTGGATGATTCAAATGACAAAACCTCCTTTCTATATATAGGAGTCTAAGTGGTCACAATATAATTAGATTCGACATAATAATAATTATATAAGGGCACAACAATAAAATCATCCTCCCGTGTGGAATCTTCAATGAGTAAGTTCTTCAAATTGATGAGTTAATTAATCGATTTCGTAGTTGTCGAGTTCTTGTTTCCACGACTACTTCAGGTTCCAATTTTATTTTTCCTTCCTCGTCAAGTTCTAGAAATGTTGTTTGAACTGAGAGATTTTCACCTATAACCTTCTTTAAGCATGAAAGATGGAAAACTGGGTGCACTCAAGAAGATGAAGGAAGCTCCAATTTGTATGCCAAAGTACCAATCTTTTGCAATAGCTTGTAAGGAACATAATACTTTGGTGATAATTTATTGTCCTTCTTAGCTTGATTGAGGGACATTTGTTTATATGGTTGTAGCCGTAAAAATACCTAGTTGCCTATATCAAAACTTATTTCGATGCAAGGTTTATCTACCTGTTGTTTCATTCGATTATGTGCCAAAGTGAGGTTTTGCTTTAAGAGTTGGAGAACTTGTTGTTGATGCTTGAAGTGATCTTCCACTTCTTGAACCTTATAATTTTCTCTTAAATATGATGTGATGACGATGGATGATATCCATAAAGTTCCATAAATTGGGTCATTTTTGTTGCATTATGGAAGGAAGTGTTATACCACCATTCAACGAGAGGTAACCACTTGACCCATTGTGTTTGTTTATCAGATACAAAGCAATGAAGATATCCTTCCAAAAATTTGCTCACTATCTTAGTTTTCCCATCATATTGAGGATGAATAGATGAGCTATGAGCTAATTGAGTACCAAAAAATAAAAAATAAAAATAAAAATAAAATATATATATATATATATAAAATAAAAAAAATAAAAAATAATAATAAATAATAAAAATAAATAAATAAATAAATAAAAATAAATAAATAAATAAAAAATAAAAAAAATTCCATCCAAAAATTTCCAGTGAAAATGGGATCTCTATCGCTTACAATAATCTTTTGGTTTCCATGTAGCTTTTGAATTGTTTCCATAAAAGCAGTAGCATTTGTACTGGATTTAAATAACACACAAAAGTGTGCATACTTAGTAATTCTATCAACTACCACCATGATGACACTCAATTCATAATTGGGTAAACCTGTGATAAAATCCATTGAAACCTTCTCCCAACGTTGACTTGGAATGGATAAAATTTGTAAGAGACCCGAGGTCTTAATTGTCTCAACTTTATTCTGTTGGAAAACCAAACATTCCACCACAAAATTTTGAACATCAGATTTAAGGCCATCCTAAAAAAATTCCTTCTTAACCCTGTAATAAGTTTTTAAAAATCCCGAGTGCCCTCCTAAGGGAGAAGTGTGCAATTCCAAAAGAATATTTTGTTTGAGTTGGGAATTCTTACAAATATATATAAGTGATATTTGTACCATAATTAATCAGTTTTTTAGCTAAATGTATCATATGTATTGAGATCTTGCTGCAAATTTTGAAAAAGTGCCCACACTTCTTCGCCATTCTTCCATTCATACCTTACTTCGGTTATACACTCTGGTTGGATAATAGAAATGGCACAAATCAATGCTTCCACATCCTCATCCTTTCTTGAGAGTGCATCTGCAATAACATTTTGCTTCCCTTTTTTGTATATGATTTCAAAGTCATGACCCAACATCTTTGTGACCCATTTTTGCCACTCTTATGAAGATAATTTTTTTTCTAAAAATTATTTAAGACTATCATGATCCATTTTTACCTTAAGTTTCTTCCCATTAGATAAGGTTGATATTTCTTAAGTGCATGTAGTATTGCCAACATTTCCTTCTCATAAATAGGTTTGTGTAAATACTTTCCTTTGTTTGGACGACTTTCAAAAGCAACGAGTGTTCTTTCTTGCATTAAAACAACACCAATTCCATTTTGTTAATTTTGGAAAACTAGGTCCAAACTCCATGTTGTGATGCTCAGATGAAGATGCCAATATGTTTATTGGATTCCTTTTTCGGAGAGGTGAAAGATCGATCTAAATATCATCTTGATCCGATGAGCAGAACATTTATTTTTAATTAAATCCACTTATGTGCAAGGTCGGTGAGAATTGTAATGTAGGCTTGAAGCCCCAACAGATGTGTCACACACCCTCACTGATGGATATATATAGGTCAACATTGGAGGAAATTTTCATCCATCACTTATCATAACATTATATCTCATCATTTGATTGGTGTGATCACCTTGGAGGCTCTTCTTCTCTCACGCGTGGGAAAACGCAACAAAGGAAATTTTTGTTTTTTGACCTAGGGTTTCAACACAGATTTGACCAGCGTTGACTATGGTCAACGCATGGTCAAACTGAACCTAATCTCTCCCAAAATTTTGATTTCTGCAGTCTGAATTTATTGGCACAAAAATCGAGGCAAGATGTTGACTTTGAATGGGTTGTGTTGACTTTTGTTGCTGCTATTTTTGCGTTGACCGTTGACTAGGACAATGTTGACTTTTGTTGAATTTGGGTTGACTGATATAGAATTGTCTGAGAGGGTTGTGTGACACATTTTGGTTGGCTGACTGTATTGAGACTTTGTTGATTGAAGCATCCTGTTGACGGTCGTAACGCACCACAACACATATATTTTGTTGATCAAGTTAAGTGTATTTTTGGCTTGTCTTTTGTCGATCTAATGGTATGTTCTATCAACATTTTACTTTCTTGTTTATGTGATTGTTGTTTGATATTGGGGATAAAAGTAAAGTTGCATCAAGCATAGAACATATACTAAAAATTACATTGTATCAGATCTGAGGTGAAGACAAAGCCCAAGTTTGTAGCAATCACCGAAGAAGAGCATGGGTACCTCAAACTATAATGGCTTCAAAGTTGATGACAAGTTGACTGGGAAGGAAGACTTCCATGCCTGGAAGATGACTTTCGATCTAATGTTGGAAGACCAAGACATCATGGACTATGTGCAGGGTAAAATCCAAGAACCTCCATCATATGCACCTGCTGCCACTAAGCCAAAATATAAGAAGGGGGAAATCAAAGCAAAGATGATGATTAGGGATTCAATCCATAAGAGTCTAGTTTCCTACATCTCTGAGCTAGGCACATCCAAGGAGATGTACGATAAGTTGGTCAACATGTTCAAGGCCAACAATGAAAATCAAATCCTTTTCTTTAAGAATCAACTAAAGAATATGAAGAAAGGCAAGGATGAATCTGTTCAATCTTATTTTATGAAGTTGATTGAAATCAGAAATAATATTTTGGTCATTGGGAGACAATATCCGATCAAGAAATGGTTCTCACTGCACTTTGAGGTCTCTCCTCCAAATGGAATGTATTCAATACTACCATTCTCAATAACCATGTGATACCCGAATTTGACGAAATATTATGGAGATGCATACAAGAGGAAACACGAATGAAGGAATATGAAAATGAAGGTAATGTTGCATTCACCGCTCATGCTAAGAAGAAGAACAATGATGGTTCGAGGAACAATGGGAGAGCCAGGGTTAAAGGAAAGAAAGGATGATGTTACACATGTAACAAGATCGGCCACTATGTTAGAGAATGCTCAAATAAAATGGATTCTCCTAGGGATGATGATAACAACAACAATAGGAGTGGCAATCAAAGGAGCAATAGGTTCAAAGGAAAGAGGAAGGATCCCTCTGGCAATGAAGATGGGCAACCTTTAAAAAGGTCAAGAGATTCCAGGTATGAGGAATATAATGTTGTTGATGATAAGGAAAATGAATTCATTCTTGTATCTGCCCTATTTGTTGCATCTCCACCTGACACTATGGATGTTTGGTTGATTGATAATGGTGCCTCAAGGCACCTCACTGGGTTTAAGGAAGCACTTTCTGATTTGGTTGAGAAGGATACTAATCTAAAAATTATCCTTGGAGATAATGCCACATATCCCGTAAAAGGGACTAGGACTGTGACCCTCCACTTGTCTCAAGGTCAAGTCCTCCGTTTGAAATATGTACTATATGTACTTGATTTGAAGAAGAACCTTGTGTCTATTTTGGCCATGGAAGACAAAGGTTCCAATGTGGAATTTGTTGATGGGAAGGTATGCATCTGGAAGAAGAGATTCAGGGAAGCTATCACGATTGGGTTTAGAGTTGATACACTCTACCAGGTTAGAGGAAGTCCACTGGGAGCGATAACATGTGATACTATCTGATATACTGAACTATGGCATCAGAGGTTTGGACACCTTCATTATAAAGCCCTTCTTGAAGCAAGGAAGTTGGTGACAAGGATGCCCAAATTCAAAAATGATCATGAAGGTGTATGTCAGGTTTGTGTCGAAAGAGAAGTGGAGATTTTCCACAATGTTACCTTAGATGAAGATGCTTCCCTCAGGAAAGTGTAAACCTTCCGAGCTGTGAGGAAGATCATGAAGTAAGGTCTGGAAATCAGGAAGAACTGAAGGATGAGACAATGCCCGATATTGAAGGACCGATGGACCCTATTGATCCACCTCCTTCAATGAATATAAGACCATCATGGCTCAAGGATACTCTCTAGGATGCCGAGAGACACATGGCCCCAGGGGGGGACATTTCGTGAAAGCAAGAAGCTAAATAGATACCAAGGGTATCTAGAAGCGATGAGTACAATCGTACAATATGAGTTTGAATCTTTTGAAGAAGCCATAAAGCATCAAGTCTGGAAGGATGTTATGCACGAAGAGTATGATTCCATTATGAAGAATGATGTCTGGGATGTGGTTCTGAGACCGGAGGAAAAAGAAATTGTCACCTTCAAATGGCTCTATAAGATCAAGCATGGATCTGATGGTAGTGCTGAAAATTTCAAGGCAAGATTTTTTGCCCAAGGCTTCTCTTAAAAGGAAGGCATAGATTATGATGATATATTTGCACCTATGGCCCGATTTACCACCATCTGATCTATCATAGCCCTTGCTGTTATGCAAGGATGGAATCTTCATCAGATGAATGTGAAGACTGCATTTTTGCATGGCGCGATAAAGGAAGAGGTGTATGTGGAGCAACCTCTGGGGTTCAAAGTCTAGGATCGAGACACCCATGTTTGCAGGTTGAATAAATCCCCCTATGGGTTGAAGCAAGCCCCCAGGGCTTGGTATGAGAGGATATATAGCTACCTGATGAAGCTGGGATTCACTCATAGTAATGCTGATCCGAAACTTTACTTCAAGGTTGATAGAGAAAAGCCTCTCATTCTGGTGCTGTATGTGGACAACCTCATCCTAACAGGTCCTGACCCTCTCATTCATCAGTGTAAGAGGGAGCTCGCTTTTGAGTTCAAGATGAAGGAACTAGGATTGATGCATTACTTCCTAGGCCTGGAGGTCTGGCAGAGACCTGGCGAGATTTTCATTTCTCATGGAAAATATATTGTGAAGTTGCTGGAAAGATTTGGAATGGTGGACTGTAAGTCTGTGTCAACACTAATGGAGCTCAACTTTAAGAAGTTGAGTTGAAACGCTATTGGGCCCGTGCTAGAAAATCTTACCGAGTATCTTCAAATCATAGGGGCTTTGATGTTCTTAGGGAACAACCGTTCGGGCGTATGTTGTGCAGTGAACACTTTGAGTCAACACATGGTTGATCCTCATAAAATTCACTGGGTTGGTGCCAATAAACCCTTGAGATATCTTTGGGGCGCGATAGACCATGGGCTGAGATACAACGCCAGGAGCATTAGACTCCATGGATATACTGATGCCGATTGGGCTGGCAGTGTGGTGGATTGAAAGAGCACATCTGGATGTTGCTTCATACTTGGGTCTGCTTCGAGTAGGAAGTAGAGGTCGGTAGCTTTGAGCACCATTGAGGCCGAATACATTACATCGTGTATGGCCTATTGTGAAGCAACTTGGTTGTGAAAGCTCTTCAGTGAGCTGTTCGAGAATGTGCTAGATGCCACCATTATCCTTTGTGATAAATATACGGAGATTCATTTTTTAGAGAATCTTGTGTTCCAAGATCGATCCAAGCATGTTGATGTCTAGTACCATTTTATCTGGGATATGGTACAACAAGGCGCCATAAGGCTTGATCATATAGGAACTGATGAGAAAGTTGTGGATATTTTCACAAAGCCCTTAGGGAAGGTCATGTTCCTAACCTTCCGTGAGAATCTCAGAATCGTGGATCGACCCTATGTTGAGGGTCCTGTTGGACGATGATCTCTGGGAGCTCTAGAGGGCTTTGGGGATATCTTCTTGGAGCTATAAGCAACCACAGGGCTAGGCTTGTTGGACCTTATTGGTGTGATTCTACCCCACCGTTATGATATTGAGTTGGTTCACCTCTCTTTGATCTGTGCCCTATATGCATCCTACCCATTGAGTCCCAGACTCATGGGAAGTACCTCTCTTTTGGTCAATGAGGTGGGAAAAGTTAGAGACCAATAGAAAATACCGATGGACACATCGGAGATTTCTGTACTCTCTATGTCTAAGATGCCACGTGTCCTAGACCACTTGATATGGGATCAAGTCTAGTGAGGTTTCAGACCTCCAATTGAATTTGGGTTAGGTAAACCAACTTCGGGTTGGTATGTGACTCTTTTGAGTCCTATAGAGGTTTCAGACCTCTCGGATGAATTTTTCCTATATAGGTTTTAGACCTCTGGGAGTGATGTCTTTGTGACTTACCCTTTTGGTTTGAAATAAAGAAGCCAACAAATCAAGTTATGGCAGGATCGCGCGCAATGTTTGGATGGCACAGGTGGATGGAGTTCTCCCTAGTTGAGAGGGAGTGTTACTTTTGGACAAATAGGTTGAAACTCCATGTTGTGATGCTCAGATGAAGATGCCAATATTTTTATTGGAATCTTGTTTCAGAGAGGTGCAAGATCGATCTAAAGGTCATCTTGGTCTAATGAGTAGAACATTTATTTTGAATTAAATTCACTTATGTGCAAGGTTGGACAGAATTGTAATGTAGGCTTGAAGCCCCAACAGATGTGTCACACACTCTCACTGATGGATATATATAGGTCAACGTTGGAGGACATTTTCATCCATCACTCATCATCACATTCTCTCTCATCATCTGATTGGTTCGATCACCTTGGAGGCACTTTTTCTCTCACATGTGGGAAAACGAAACAAAGGAAAAATATGTTTTTTGACCTAGTGTTTCAACGCAAATTTGACTAGCGTTGACTTTGGTCAACGCATGGTCAAACTGAACCTAATCTCTCCCAAATTTCCGATTTCTGCAGTCTGCATTTATTGGCACAAAAATTGAGGTTGTACGTTAATTTTGACCAGGATTCGTTGACTTTTGCTGCTGTTGTTTTTGCATTGACCGTTGATTGGGACAATGTTGACTTTTGTTGACTTTGGGTTGATTGATATAGAGTTGTCTGAGAGGGTTGTGTGACACATTCTGGTTGGCTGACCATATTGAAACTTTGTTGGTTGAAGCAACCTGTTGACTGTCGTAAAGCACCACAACACATATATCTTGTTGATCAAGTTAAGTGTATTTTTGGCTTGTCTTCTATCGATCTATTGGTATGTTCTATCATCATTTTACTTTCGTGTTTATGTGATTGTTGTTTTATATTTCGGATAAAAGTAAAGTTGCATCAAGCATAGAACACCTACAAAAATTTACACATTTCTTGAGGCATCACATTCCACAATAAAGGTTTTTGTGAAGTCTAGCGTAGCTAAGACCGGTGCTTGGCACATTGCCTCTTTAAGATGTTCAAAGGCCTTAGTTGCTTTCAGAGTCCAAGAAAATGCATCTTTCTTCAGTAATGTTGTTAGAGGTGTTGCTATTATCTCATAATTCTTAACAAACTTGTGATAATACCATGTCAACCTGAGAAATCCACGCAGATGATTTATGGTTGTGGGGATTTTCCATTTCTTAATGGATTTAATTTTGTTAGGGTCTACTTCAATGCCCTCATGAGATACAATATGACCCAAATATTCCACCTTCTATAATCTAAAGAGACATTTGTAGGTTTTGTATATAATTTTTTCTCCTCCAATAGTTTGAGCACCCTGTCAACATGTTGAACATGATCCTTCCAAGACTTGTTGTAAAGTTAGTATATCATCAAAAAATACTAACATAAATTTTCTAAGAAAGGGTTTGAAAATGGAATTCATCAAACCTTGAAATGTAGAAGGTTCATTGGTAACGCCAAAAGGCATAACTAAAAATTCATAATGACCCTCATGAGTTCTAAATCTTGTTTACATAATGTCTTCAGTCTTCATTCTTATTTGATGATATCCTAAAGGAAGATCCAACTTGGTGAAGTAAATTGCTTCATGTAATTCATCCAATAATTCATCAATGACATAAATGAGAAATTTATCTTTAATAGTGAGCTTGTTTATCTCCCTATAATCTACACACATGCACCATTATCCATCCTTTTTGTGCACCAATACTACTAGAGTAGAGAAAGGACTTTGACTAGGTGAAATTATATCAGCTTCTAGCATTTCTGCAACGATATGTTCAATTTCACTCTTTTGGGAATAAGTATATATGTAAGGCTTGATATTTGGAGGAACACTTCCTGGAATAAAATGAATAGCATGATCATGATTACGAATAGGTGGGAGGCCTTTGGGAGTCTCAAATACCTTGGAATGTTTGTCCAATACTTTTTAGAGATCTGGATAAATAGATGATTTTGATGTTTGAATCTCTAGTGAGCATAATTGTGAAATTACGCGTTGTTGTTCTTTCTTTAGAAGGTTTTCCATGCCGTTCGAGTTGATTATATTTCATGGTTTCCTTGCAATACTCCTTAATTCAACTTCATTTCCTTCCCAAAAAGATTTCAAGGATAGTTCTTGAAAATTAAAAGCTACAATACCCAAAGATTGTAACCATTGGACTCCGAATACAACATCAACACCACCCATTGGAATGGAAATAATTCGAATATTCAATACATATTCCCCTATGGTTAGCTTTATATTATGACATTTTTCTAGATAAATTTATAGTTCCTCCATTTGAAACCATCACTTGACACTCTAGTGTTGGTTATAGGAAGCAATTCAATTCCTTGGATATCTTACAATGAATAAAATTATGAGTACTACCTCAATCAATAAAAAATATTACCTTTTTCTTCTTGATATGTCCTTCTATATTGAGTGTTTTAGGAGTGGTAATTCCTGCCAATGCATTACACGATATGATCATATTCATTTCTTCTTTTTCTAGGGTTGGTTCATGGTGTATATATTCGTCTTTTGAAGTTACTTGTTCCTTTTCTTCCCTCTCTTAACACACCTAATTTATTCTTAACATACTTATTACCCTTAGTGTATTTGCTATCACAAATGTAACAA
Organism: Pinus albicaulis; assembly: GCA_034641835.2. Lineage (NCBI taxonomy): Eukaryota > Viridiplantae > Streptophyta > Pinopsida > Pinales > Pinaceae > Pinus > Pinus albicaulis. The sequence continues at coordinate 833,203,477 of CM076581.1, read as the reverse complement.
ATCCCTTTTGATATTTTTTTCCAACTGTTGTGGTGTCAACCTTGTAGGTTGTGTAAGGCTAGGAGTAGCAACACTTCCATCTTTATAATTTTGAATGGTAGGATTCCTTGTTGCCATAATTTTTCTTGCCAACCTAAATGCCTTCTCCAATGAATCATGTTCCCAAAGGTGAACCTCATGTTGGATGTTATCCTTTAAAGTCCCTATGAATACATCAATCCTATGCTCCTCTGGAAAATCATTTACCCTTATATACAATTTTTGGATGTACTCAATGTGCTTCGCCATTGAACCCTTTTGTTTGAGATTTATCAATTGGCTAAAGAAGGTTTTTCTCTTTGTATCTTCATAATGTGCTATCATTCCCTCCATAAAAATTGATCAAGTTACAAGTAGTTTACAAGAACAAATCCATCGTTAACATACAAACTGATTGGGTTCTAAATATAAAGTTTCAATGCGTACCTTTTGTGTATGTTGTGTTAGCCCAAGTATGTCAATGATCAAATGAATCTATCAGTTTTTTTCCATTAAGTCATAGGTCAATTTTTTTTACTTTTTTTAACATGTTCTCAAAAAATAATTTTGGTCACTGAAGAGGTCTAAACCATGTGTGTTGCTCCATTTAATTTATCATCACCATTGTCAAATTCATCACCATCATCATTTTCAAGGTTACCATCTCCATCATCATCATTCAAGAGGTCTGGGGTTAGGTCACTCCATCTTATATAGGTCAAAGTCTAGGTTCATTCCTGCCTTGGGAAAAATCTTCAATTTTTCACTGAAAATAAGGTAGAAACCCTACATTTCATCCATAAAACCCTATTGAAGGATAAAGCATGTTTATGAAGTTAAAATAAAGGCCACCAATCTTGTTTCATATGGTTCAAGTTTGAAAAAGTTACAAATAACTCCATTCTGTTTCACTGTCTCATAAAAAATAAAAAAATGGTCTCACCGTCTCATTTAAAGTAAAAAATAGTCATCATTGACTAGTAGAGCTCCAAAGGAGGTCAATCTGACCTATTGTTCCAACAAAATGCAAAATGATTCATCCTCGGGTTTTCAGACACACCTCAGCTTGTTTGAAAGGTCATATAAAATGAGAAAATTTCAAAGGTTTTTGAAAAAAACCCTTATTGGTTCATGAAAAGGAGAAGTTTGTCTCATAATTTCATTCAAAAGTCAATCAAGCCACTTCAAATGTCAAAGGTTCAAAGAAATTTACTCTACCTTCTTATCTCATTGGAAAGAGCAGCATGTCATTTTCCAAGTTGCACAAAGGGTCAAAAAGGTCATTTGCAGATGTCAAACGGTAAGGATTATTTCACAAATTTGAAAGGAAAACTATTTTTTCAATGTCTCATTTAAAAATACCAAGAAAAGGGTCACTTCAAGAGTCAAGAAGAATGAAGGAGGTCAATATGTCTTCTTGTGTCATTTGAAGAAGAAACGTGTCATTGGTAAGTGCACAAAGGGTTCAAAATGGTCGCTGTCAAGTGTCAAAAGGAAACAGAGGTAAGAAGCATTTGAAAGTTCATAAAAAGCCAAAGAAACCCTCATTTTATTCATTTACCCTTTCATTGTATGTGAGAGTAGCTCTACCATCCATTTTCCCTCCATAGATCCTAAAATCCAAAACGTAACCCTCAAAATCTCACCAAAACCACGTGCAATTCATTAAAATTCATTGTTGTTACGTTTCTGGGCTTTGTTATTCCACTCTCGAATCTCTTTGTTACATTTCTGAGGAACGTTGCGTAGTGTTGTTATGCTCCTTGAGTGCTACGCATCCTTTTTTATGCTCCTGTAGCTTGCAAAAATCCATTATTACACTCCTGTAGCTTGCAAAAATCCCTTGTTACGCTCATGTAGCTTGCAAAAAGCCTTTGTTACACTCCGGTAGTTTGCAAAAAGCCTTTGTTACGCTCCCATAGGTGACAAATTCTAGTGTTTTGAAGCTCGGGGAACCCTACAAACTCTCAAGCTCATGCTCCAAAATTTTGGTGTTGCATATAATAAAAGGTTAGCCTCCTCTCATTCTGGTGTTTGGTTTCATGAAAAAAAGTAGTGAAAGCAGTGAAAACATAGTGAAAACAGTGAAAACATAGGGTGACTGTGTTTTAGGGTTTTGACTGTCCTAAACCACTCCATTTTCTTTCATTCCACCTTCAATGTGGAAGTAAGGTTTCAGCCTATCCACTGAAATTTTATCAAAAACTTCACTTCGCTCCATGGCTCTCCAACACTAAAAAACATTTTACACTAGTTTTTTTTCCCACAATCTAAATTGGGAATTGACGGTGTTTTAGGGTTTTAACTACCTTATAGCCCTTGATTTTATTTCATTCCACTTTCATTGTGGAGTCAATACACTACCCTATCCACTGAATTTTTATCAGAATTTTTACTTAACCCCATGACTCCTATTTCATCTCACAAAATTACCCTACTATTGCACAAGCTATTCTCACAGTCAAAATTCGGAATTTCCTGTGTTTTAGACATTTTGTCACCTTCCACACATTCATTTTCTCTCATTCCACCTAAAACTTGAAGCTAACACACAACACTACCTACTCAAATTTCTCTAGAATTTTTCTCAGCTTCAAGACCCTTCATTTCATCCACCAAACTTATACCTTCCCACACTCTGTTTTTCCAGATTTCCATTCATTCACTCATTTCATTGACACCCTAAGGTTTTTATCATTCCAGTGACAAACACGATGGAAAGTGACAAGAATATTTTCAAAGGAGGGTGCCATATCAGGCTTAAACCATTCACCATGCACGATATTAATGTTTCGCCATTGACCAAAAGATGTTTTGAAAGAGCTCAGTGTTTGACATTTTGTGAAACGCTTATGGAAGGGGGGTATCATCTTCAATTTTATAGCCTATTTGAAACCAGCTAAAATATGGGAAACTTCACTCTTGTAGGTATGGAGATCAACCTATCATCTGACCTAATTTCTTAAGCTATAGGTATCCCTTCTCATGGAGAGCAGTGGTTCAAGGGTATGGACCTAGACATTGAAAACTATAAGCAAATCCTCAAGCCTCATGCTAGAGAGGATCCATAATTTATTTTCCTTTCATACATATAAGAAACAAGTATTCTCCTCTGATGATGTTCATAATGAAGTAATTCACATGCGAAGGAAGATTCTCTAGGCTATATAGGTATCACATCAGGCTTTTGATTCATTTTACCTCAGTCAAAACACTTGATTTGCCTCGTTATTTAGACAAGAGCTTGATTAAGATGGATGAGAAGGTTCAGAGTAGGAGGGAAGATCATCATACTATCCTCTTTCATCATGACCTAGTTAAGCTCATTGTTTTGCATCACTTGTCCTACATAAACATGACCTAGGTAGACCTGTTGGAGAGATTGTCAACAACGCTTTATGTCTTTCCTATTACATCATCAACACAGCCAATGGAGACTGGATCTTCTAGCATGCCTATTCAGCTTTCAGATGTCCATAGGGTTGTGGGATTTCCTCTCACATATGAGAGAGGGAAGAGATAAGTTTTTTTGCCTATGTATATGTGGATGTTTCTTACACTAGGCACATATGGTGAGCAATTTCAGATAGAGGAGCAGCCTCTCTTGCATCATCATAATGAGTCAGTGCCATTGGAGCCTAAGGTATTAGAGTATGAGGAGGTCAGACCAGTTGAATACGTCATCAAAGAGAAATATAAAGAGATATCAGAATTTAAAGAGGCCTTCTCCATTGCCCAATCTCGAATTACTTTCCTTGAGCGGGAAATTTTTCAATTGCAAGTGAATCAACTCCTACAAAGCAAGTACAAATCAAGCATTGAGGAAAAAAAAGGTAAAGGAAAGAAGATTGTTTTCATTGACTAAATGCAGGAAATGGAGGCTAAAACAGACACAAAAATACCAAGAACAAGAGGCCTCAAAAGGGAGCTAGAGCGAGAAAGACAGTCAATTCATCAATCTGAAGAATTGACATTTGATGAGCTCATTGCCATGGAGATAAATGAGGACAGACATATTTTTTATCAAGAGTTAATGAGAATATGGAGAAGCTAATGAAAAAGGCTAAAAAGGATAACAAGCTGCAAAGGCACATTGCAAACCATTATCGCACCAGGGACACCATTTCTCAAATAAGGCTTAAACAAGTGAAAAAGAGGCTTAAAGAGGCGCAAATGAAGCTCGAGGAGAAGGATAGCTTGGATTTATTGGCTGAAGCTTCCTTAGCTATGTAGCCTATCTCTTGAAGGTTCCAAACAACTAATTTTGAGAAGTTTTGAGAATTTTTGGTATTTTACATGATTTTTTGCAAAATTCAGGAAATCTCTCATTGCAGAAGGGTAACAGACTTTTATGACTTTTGTTTTAAAGGCATCCAAATAGTGATTTATTTACATGGATGGATGTATTTTGAAGAGTACATCACAGATCAGGAACCCTCATGGAATGACAACCTGCAATTTGGGAAAAAAATCTAAAAAACTACCCATTTTTCATGTTTCTGCCTCCTTTTTGGACCCTCTGTGACGCTTTTGAGAGACTGTGGGAGAATGGATTTTTGAAGGCTTTCCCATGGCCCATTTTTCAAAATTCAAGATGTTTTGGAAACTAGACTCACAGGGCTAGTTGAAAGTTCTTTCAGAAGTGGATTAGGACTTATCGAAGTTCCTCCAAAGTTTTGTTACGCTTCTAAAAATTGTTTTTAAAATCTTCAGTCAGAATTGTCACAGATCAACATTGGATTCCCTCAGGACACTTTTCAAGCTCAGAAATGGTCACAAATTCAAGGCAATGATGTCCTATGATTTTTCATTAGAGTTATTAGGTTGGTTTTGGCTTCTCATCATGATGGAATTTGTAATTAATGTAAGGGACAAACACTCCTATTTTATAGCTACAATTCAGGGAATGGTTACTAACCTCCCTAGAAAGTAGGAAATGATTCATATTTTTCATTTATGATCCATTTTGGATGGGATTTAAACTTGATGAGGTGTTATAGTCTATATTTTCTATAAGTAGGCTCTCTTTTTTCTTTTGTTGGGTTGGATAGTCTCATATTGCAGTGGAGCTCTTGTAATCAACTTGTGGAATGAAATCAGAGACAAATTTGCAGGAATTGTGTTGAGATACTTGTGGTATGATTTGGAGCATCTTTGTTTCTCATGTATGTTTATCATTTTATTCTTTAATACCATGTCTACTTCTTCATATATGTTTATCGTGTAAGTTTGAGAGCATAACTCATTTTTATATATGCTCTGTTTCAGACAAGATTCACCATATCATGTTTATTTGCTTCTAAATTGAATGAATTCACCTCAGTTCTCATTCAAAATCTCCTTAATTTTTATCCTATACTCAATGAATGATCAATATGTTTTCAAAATACCCATCTTGCCTAAAAAATTCTCTACAGGTTCACCCTAAAGTTCAGACCTAAAAACCTCATTTACAATCCATTCACTTACTTTTCTATCCAACATTCAAAATATCAAGCAAATTCTACTTATTAAGCTTACATACCTAGCCTAAAATCATTACATACTCAGCCATTCATTTGACCGCTTAAAGTGACAAAGATAGAGCCCTCTCTGGTCCGGGCAGGGCTAGCTACCTGGCCAAAAGTTTGGTCTATGGTTACCTTTCTCCAATCCTTTTGTTAGTGTTAGGAAGTTGGGGAGAGAGATAACATTCTTGGTGTCATTTCCGGGGAGCTAAGGTTAAATATTTTTCAGGAAATAATGACAAATATTAGCTCTAATTGCTTATGGTGAACATTGGTCAGGCACAAGAAAGGTTATGCATCTTTCACCTGACAACTCTAGTGGCGAAGAATCCAAAGGTTTGAATTTTACATGGGGACTCCACTGTACAGAAACTAGTAGCGTGAAAAATTTCTTCATGAATTCACTATTTTCAAGATGGGTTCAACTGATATAATGTATGCCCCTATGAATCGTGCTCACATTCTTGGTTTTCCAAATCGAATTCCTTGCATAGATTGGAAAACTTATCTACCCAAATTCATAAATGGAAACGAGGATGAGGCTATTCTTTATCTAATAAAATTTCATTGGCATATACATAAGCTTTGGATTAGGTTTCATTAGGATTGTTTGATGAAAATGTTTATGGATACCCTGGAAGGGAAAGGAAGATCTTGGTATGAAAGGTTGAAGCTAGGTAGCTTATTCTCTCTTAAAAATTTCCACACAACATTCTTTGAGTTTTATGGAAAGTCTCGCCATTCATTCCTGTTGTTAAAAGATTGTTGTGAATCCTGTGAAGATTTCATTCAATACCTTGAAGAGGATTTTGGTGATGAAGAGTGTCTGTATTATGAGATCATAGAGGTCCTTCATGAATTTTCTTCACAACAGAAAATAACAGAGATTAGCTGCCTTGATACAAAGGATCATTCACAACACACATCAACTCCTTCTTTGCTTGAATATGAAACAGATTTTCATCCTAACAGTCAAGTTATATCCCATGAAGTTAACAAAGTTTTGCACCCTTGTCCGTCTTTTCATGATCAGGAGTATGAGAACTCTTTTAAACAAGAAAAGGAAATAGAAATTCCATTGGTTAATTCATCTTCTGGGTCAATGATAAAGGAAAATAAAATTACAAATCCTTTTGAAAATTATTACTTTCAGAAGCATGAGAATGCAACCCAAGACGATGGGATTAAAGGGGAAAGAAGTGAAAAATAAGAGGTTTTTTTAGAGCCTTTTTTAGATGATGATCTTCCTCCAGCTTCAGAAATTGAAGAGTCTGCTAAGGAAGAGGAGTTTTTCCTAGATCCTATGGATGTGCACATTTTTACTTTTGATAATATGGCTACTTCAAACACATACTTTCAAGAACAAACATCCTTTCTTCCTAATATTATTGACCACCCTATTGCCAGTTTGTTACAAATAGTAATGAAGGTCGATGTTGCAGCATTCATTGATGAAGGTGATCAGTTTCAACACATAGACAAACCAACATTTTGGAAGGAGGTTTGTTTTTCTGTTTTAAGACATCCAGAAAAGCTTATTTTGCATGTTATTCATGATCCTTTGGTTAGTTTTTTGTAGCCATTTGGGAAGATGAATATTCTTGTATTTATGGATCATGAGAGCATGTTCATTGGATACTTTGAGTTGCCTATCTTTTTTTCCTTTTGTCTGCTCGAGGAAAGTGTGAGCAGGATTCAAGTAAGTAGCCATTTTTTGGATTGGTTACATTGGAGGGATCATATCGCATGATTGTATATACATCTTCAATAGGTGGGTGGTTATCACCAAGATTTGAATCTCAAGGCAAAGGCCCTAAGATCTTGATGGTTTTCAGCCATAAGTAAGTTTAGTCAGTAGTCAAGTTAGTTTTTTCAAATCAAATTCATTTCCAGAATTAGTTCATCATTTCCAGTTTGTCAAAAATTTTCAAAGTCCAGTTTGACTCCATCGTCTAATGGTAAGGCTACATGATCGACGGTGTTCTTGACACCTCCTAAAGGAGCTTCCATCCCTAACTAGAGCCAATGTTAGCCTGGGTATGTTAGTGATCAAATGACTCTTTCAATTTTTTTCCATTAAGTCATAGGTCAATTTTTTTTACTTTTTTGAACGTGTTCTCAGAAAATAATTTTGGTCACTGAAGAGGTCTAAACCATGTATGTTGCTTCTTCATTTCATTTATCATCACCATTGTCAAAGTCATCACCATCATCAATTTCAAGGTCCATCTCCATTATCATCATTAAAGAGGTCTATGGTTAGGTCACTCCATCTCCTATAAGTCAAAGTCTAGGTTCATTCATGCCTTGCGAAAAATCTTCAAATTTTCACTTAAAATAAGGCAGCAACCCTCCATTTCATCCATAAAACCCTAGTGAAGGAGAAATCATATATATGAAGTTAAAATAAATGCCACCACTCTTGTTTCATATGGTTCAAGTTCCAAAAAGTTCCAAATAACTCCATTTTGTTTCACTCTCTCATTAAAAAAAAAAACATTGTCTCACTGCCTCATGTAAAGTAAAAAAATTCATCATTGACTGTCAAAGCTCCAAAGGAGGTAAATATGACCTATTGTTCCAGCCAAATGAAAAAGGATTCATCCTCATCTTTTTAGGCACACCTCATATTGTTTGAAAGGTCATATCCAATGAGAAAATTTTAAAGGTTTTTGAAAAACAACCTTACTGTTTCATGAAAAGGAGAAGTTTGTCTCATAATTTCATTCAAAATTCAATCAAGTCACTTCAAATGTCAAAGGTTCAAAGAAATTTACTCTACCTTCTTATCTCATTGGAAAGAGCAGCATGTCATTTTCCAAGTTGCACAAAGGGTCAAAAAGTTCATTTGCAGATGTCAAAGGGTAAGGAGTATGTCACAAATTTGAAAAGCAAACTGTGTTTTCAATGTATTATTTAAAAATACCAAGAAAAAGGTCACTTCAAGAGTCAAGAAGAATGAAGGAGATCAATTTGTCTTCTTATGTCATTTGAAGGGGAAACATGTCATTAGTAAGTGCACAAAGGGTTAAAAAGGGTCATTGTCAAGTGTCAAAAGGAAAAATAGGTAAGAAGCATTTGAAAGTTTATAAAAAGCCAAAGCAGCCATCATTTTATTCATTTTCCCTTTCAATGTATGTGAGAGCAACTCTACCATCCATTTTCCCTCCATAGCTCATAAACTCCAAAACGTAACGCTCAAAATCTCACCAAAACCAGTTGTAATTCATTAAAATTCATTGTTGTTACGTTTATGGGATTTTTTATTCCACTCTCGAATGTCTTTGTTACGTTTATGAGGAACGTTGCACAATGTTGTTACGCTCCTGGAGTGTTGTGTAAGTGCTATTCAACCTTTTTTACGCTCCTGTAGCTTGCAAAAATCCATTGTTACGCTCTTGTAGCTTGCAAAAATCCATGTACACTCCTGTAGCTTGCAAAAATCCTTTTTTACGCTCCTGTAGCTTGCAAAAAGCCTTTGTTACGCTCCTGTAGGTGAGAAATTCCAGTGTTTTGAAGCTCGGGGAACCCTCCAAACTCTCAAGCTCGTGATCCAAAACTTTTGTGTGGTCTCTAATAAAAGGTAAGCATCCTCTCATGCTGGTGTTTGGTTTCATGAATGAAGATTTAATAATATTTCCCTATCATTTATGTTGTCTCTATGTTGTCCATACATACTTTTTATTTTTTATCTTTTTTGATTAAAAACCTAACCTACCCATTAAATAAACCCCAACCTATTGCATAAACCATAAAACTACACCCCCATGCTCCATCTACATAATCGTATCACCCACATTACCCTCCATAACATGTCAAAAACAATAAAGTCCTAATCTAAGCTATTTTACACAGTGAAAGCAATGAAAACATAGGGTGACTGTGTTTTAGGGTTTTGAATGCCATAAACCACTCCATTTATTTCATTCCACCTTCATTTTGGCAGTAAGGTTTCATCCTATCCACTAAAATTTTATCAAAATTTTCACTTGGCTCCATGGCTATCAAACACTAAAAAACATTTTACACTAGTTTTTTTTTCCCATAATATAAATTTGGAATTGACTGTGTTTTAGGGTTTTGACTACCTTACACCCATCCATTTGCTTTCATTTTACTTTAATTGTGAAGTCAAGACACTACCCTATCCATTGAATTTTTATCAGAACTTTTAGTCAAATCCATCTCCCCTATTTCATCTCACAAACTTACCCTACTATTGCATAAGCTATTCTAATAGACAAAATTGGGAATAACTTGTGTTTTAGACATTTTTCCACCTTCCACACATCCATTTTCTCTCATTCCACCTACAACTTGAAGCTAACACACAACACTACCTACTCAAATTTTTCTAGAATTTTTCTCACCTTCAAGGCCCTTAATTTCATCCACTAAACTCACATGTTCCTACACTCTATTTTTCCAGATTTCCATTCATTCACTCATTTCATTGACACCCTAGGGTTTTTATCATTCTAATGACAAAAACCATGGAAAGTGATAAGAAGAGATTAAAAGGAGGGTGCCGTCTTACGCTTGAACCATTCACCATGCACGAGATTAATGCTTCGCCATTGGCCAAAAGGTGTTTTGTAAGAGCTCAGTGTTTGACATTTTGTGAAAATTTTATGGAAGGGGGGTATCATATTCAGTTGTCCAGCCTATTTGCAACCAAATACAATATGGGAAAGTTCACTCTTGTAGGTTTGGATATCAACCTATCATTTGACCTAATTTCTCCAGCTACAGGTATCCCTTCTTATGGAGAGCAGTGGTCCAAGGGTATGGACCTAGACATTGAAAACTACTAGAAATTCCTCAAGCCTCATGCTAGAAAGGATCCAGAATTTAGTTTTCCTTTGAGGCATCTCAGTAACAAGTATGCTTCTCTAACGATGTTCATAATGAAGTACTTCACATGTGAAGGAAGATTCTCTAAGCTATATAGGTATCACATCAGGATTTTGATGCATTTTACCTCGGTCAAAACACTTGATTTGCCTCATTATTTATACAGGAGCTTGATTAAGATGCTCGAGAAGGTTCAGAGTAGGAGGGGAGATCATCATACTAGCCTCTTTCATCATGGCCTAATTAATCTCATTGTGTTGCATCACTTGTCCTCCATAAACATGACCTAGTAAGACTTCTTGGAGAGATTGTCAACAACGTTTTCTGTCTTGCCTATTACATCACTAGCACAACCAATGGAGATTGGCTCTTCTAGCATGCCTATCCAAAATTTAGATGTCCCTAGGGTTGTAGGATTTTATCACACATATGAGAGAGGGAAGAGACATTTTATTGTGCCTAATTCTACGAGGAGTTTTCTTACACTTGGCACCCATGTTGAGCAATGTCAGATAGAGGAGCAACCTCTCTTGCATCAACATAATGAGTGAGTTCCATTGGATCCTGAGGTATTAGAATATGAGGAGGTCAGACCAGTTGAAGACATCATCAAAGACAAATATAAAGAGATAGCATAATTGAAAGAGACCTTCTCCATTGCCCAATCCCGAATTACTTTCTTTGAGTAGGAAAATTTTCAATTTCCAGTGAAACAACTCCTACAAAGAAAGTACAAATCATACATGGAGGAAATAGAAGTAAAGGCAATAAGATTGTTTTTTTTGACCAAATTTAGGAAATGGAGGCTGAAACACACACAAAAATATCAAGAACAAAAGTTCTCAAAAGGGTGCTAGAGCGAGAAAGACAATCAATTCATCAATATGAAGAATTGACATTTGATGAGCTCATTTCCATGGAGATCAATGAGGACAAAGAGATTTGGTTATCAAGAGTTAATGAGAATCTAGAGAAGCTATTGAAAAAGGATAAAAATGATAACAAGTTTCAAAGGCACATGGAAAACCATTATCGCACTAGGGACACCATTTCTCAAATATGGCTGAAATAAGTGAAAAAGAGGCTTAAAGAGGTGCAAATGAAGCTCAAGGAGAAGGAAAACTTGGATTTATTGTCTGAAGATTCCTTACCTATGTAGCCTATCTCTTGCAGGTGCCAAAGAACCAATTTTGAGAACTTTTGGTATTTTACAGGATTTTTTGCAGAATTCATGAAATTTCTCATTGCAGAGGGGTAACAGAGTTGTATGAATTTTGTTTTGGAGGCATCAAAGTGGTGATTTATTTACATGGATGGATGTATTTTGATGAGTTCATCACATATTATGAACCCTCATGGCATGAAACACTGCAATTTGGGAGAAAAAACTAAAAAACTACCCACTTTTCATGTTTTTGCCTCCTTTTTGGACCCTCTGTTACACTTTTGAGTGACCCTTGGAGAATGGATTTTTGAAGACCTTCTCGTTGTCCATTTTGAAAAATTCAAGATGTTTTGGAAACTAGACACACATGGATAGTTGACCGTTCCATTTTAAGTGGATTTGGACTTCTAAAAGTGCCTTAAAATTTATGTTATGCTTCTGCAACTTGTTTTTAAAATCTTCAGTCAGAATTGTCACAGATCAACATTGGATTCCCTCGGGACATTTGTCAAGCTTAGAAATGGTCACAAATTCTAGGCAATTTTTTCCTATGAGTTCTCATTAGAGTTATTAGGTTTGTTTTGGATTACTATCATGATGGAATTTGTAATTAATGTAAGGGACAAACACTCCTAGTTTATAGCTAAAATTCAGGGAATGGTTTCTAAGCTCCCTAGAAACTAGGAAATGACTCATATTTTTCATTTATGATCCATTTTGGATGGGATTTCGACCTGATGAGGTTTCATAGTCTATATTTTCTATAAGTAAACTCTCTTTTGTCTTTTTTTGGGTTGGATAGTCTCATATTGCAGTGGAGATCTTGTAATTAGCTTGTGGAATGAAATCAAAGACATATTTGCAGGAATTGTGTTGAGATACTTGTGGTATGATTTGGAGCATCTGTGTTTCTCATGTATGTTTATCATTTTATGCTTTAAGACCATGTCTAATTATTCATATATGTTTATCTATTAATTTTGAGATCATAATTCATGTTTATGCATGCTCTGTTTTAGACAAGATTCACTATATCATGTTTATTTGCTTCTAAATTGAATGAATTCACCTCAGTGCTCATTCAAAATATCCTTCATTTTAATCCTATGCTCAATGAAAGATTAATATGCTTTCAAACTACCTATCTTTCCTCACACATTCTCTGTAGGTTCACCTTGAAGCTCAAACCTAAAAACCTCATTTACAGTCCATTCACTAACTTTTCTATCCAACATTCAAAATATCAAACAAATTCTACTTATTAAGCTTACATACCTAGCCTAAAATCATTACATACTCAGCCATTCATTTGACTGCTTAAAGTGACAAAGAGAGAGCCCTCTCAGGTTCAGGTAGGGCTAGATACTTGACGTAAATTTTTGTTTGTGGTTACCTTTCTCCAATCCTATTGTCAACCTTAGTAAGTTGGGGAGAGTGATAACATGTTGCACATTATGGAGATCAAAATATTGCTCCATCTGTAGTATCAATGTTACCAGATCCTTGCCATCAAAGTTCCTCATATCGACCTCTAGAATATGGTGGGTCTTCAATCCAACATTAGAGTCTATGAAATCATGATTGACATTTCTTTTGTTCTCATCATGAGTTTCATATATACCTTTTTTCCATTAGCAAACATTTATTGTAGCAAATTTGTCAAACCTTCCTTCAAACCTTCCATGTTTGCTTTTAAATCATTCTTCAAATCTTCCATGTTGCCTTTCATTTTTGCTTCTATGCCATCCTTAAAACCTTCCATGTCTGATTTTAAACCATTCTTCAAACCTTCCATGTTTTTTTAAACTATTATTCAAACCATCCATCTTAGCTTCTATTTCATTTTTTATTACTCTTTGTGATAGTGACATTTGTTGCACTTGGTCTTGTAATTTTGATATATCATGTTGCATTTCTTCCTCTTCTTCATGTGTCACAGTATAATTTTTTTGTTTCTTACTAGGTGTTTCCATTTTCTTGCTTAATGTCATTTGGGAATGGAACAATTATATTTATGCTTCAATATGCCCCTTGAATCACTTTAAATTGATTTTTCAAACAAAACTTATGCAAATTTTTAAAAAATACAAACCTTTTTTTTTGCTTTGTAGGAGCTCTATATTTAATCTCTTGTATCTCTATAATTTCAGACCTCCAAGGTCTGAAATTTCATCTTGCGTTATTCCTTTGAGTCTTCTTTCCAACCCCACAAGTCAGACCAAGATTAGAGTCTTCGAGAAAGAGTTATGCCTGATCTACCATGATGACCTGATTATAGACTAGTTCAGTAGAGAAAACTTGTACAAAGTGGCACATGTCACTGTTTCGACCTTAGTCCCAGAAATTGCTATAAAAAAAACTATAGTCCATGCACTTTTAGCCACATTTTACATAATTCAAATTCGATCCCTGAAACAACATTATGAAAATTTTACCTAGGTCACCTGCTTGAGACTGAATTTTGCATTCTGAAAAAACCCTAACTTCCCCGGATCATATCTCAGAAAATATAGCAAACCAAGATCTGAAATTTGTACACGAAGCTCACTAGATTTCAGATCCATGTGGTTGAGATTTAAGCCTCTAAATCCTTGTAGAAAAAAATGTTATAGTGAAAATTCCAAGATGACCTATTTGAAGAAGCGAAACCCTAGAATCCAAAGCTTTGATACCAAATGTTATGAAAACAACTCACAAAATAGAAAAAAAGATAGTTCAATGACTTAAAAATTATCCACTTCGAGGGGGAAACCTCCTTTACATTACATAAATTAAAAATTCTTGGATGATTCAAATAAGAAAACCTCCTTTCTATATATAGGAGTCTAAGGGGTCACAATATAATCATAGCCGACATAACAATAATATTGTAAGGGAAAAACAATAAAAATAGTGGGATTCTAGGGGGCACAATAATAACAAGGCGGGGATTACATGGGCGCAACAATAAAAATAGTGGGCTTATATGGGGCAGAATAATAACAATATGGGGACTACATGGGCACAACAATAACAATAAGGGGGATACACTAGAAATAAAAATAATGGGATACACTAATATTATAGGGACCTAATTTCTCTCTATATTTAATATCTTCGAATATTTGTGCTTTCTCCTTCCTCCTTCCTATAGCGAGACACCCTTCTCCTCATTTCCCTTTTGTGGGCCTTCCCATTTCTTCCCCTTGATCCTCTATAACACCCATCCTCCTCCATATTCTCCTCTTTCTTATGAATTTTACGAGCCCCTGAGCTTCTTTATTTGGAACTGGTGTTGTCATCACTGGAAATCAATCAAAGTTGTTATGGGACATATCAAGTTTCTGCATAAGCAATGGAAGGAATGATTCCAATATGAAATCATTTATCTCAACTATCAATGAAATGAGCACAAAAAATCCTTTGATAAACTTAATGATCATTGCACTCATATCGAGCATGCTCTACAGAATTTGCAAGAAATTGTGGGACATAAGTCTGGGGAAAACTCCAACTCAATGGATCACTGTAGTGGGTTCCAACAGAATGAGGAAAATTCGATTAACAAAGAGTGACAAAAAGAGACATCTTTAGAAATTATCAGAGTCTACTTTGATCACAATTAGAATTCATCTCCAATTTCTGTTTCTTGAATCTCTCTTTAGTTATTCATGAATAGTAAATGTACTCTTCTACTCCAGCAATATGTTAGAATTCACAAGCTAATATTATGAAATTTATGAATTTTCCAGCTCCATGTAAAAGCAGGAAACAATATGTTAGGAAATTTTTTCAATCTTCCTTCCCGTTCTGCTCAAATATTTTGTTTCTCGAAGTTTATCTCCCCCTCCTTTTTGAATAAATATATCATAATTTAATTTGTTACAATAAACAAAAAAAAATTGCAAAAAACAAATAAATTGTTAAAGTTAGGAGAATAATTTCCAGTTGTTGCAATTCAAGGAATTTTCACGTGGTATAAGAGTAGAGATTATTGGATCAGAGGATCTAGGAGAAAGGAAATGAAATTGTAGAGTTTTTTATGGAAGTATAAAGCAAAAAATTTCATATATGTGTAGGCCATCCAAACAATGCGAATTAATTGAGGAAGATAACTGATTTCCAATTTAGGATGAAGGAAAAGTTAGATTTGCATCAAGAGCAGTAGAAACAACCAATAGGATTTTCGGAGAGGGTTTTTGGTGAGAAGATTAGTGTGTTCGCAGAGAAAATCTAGTGCAACGATTTTTCAATAAGGGTTTTGTAGATGTAGATCAACACAGGGAAGGAAGAGAAAAACACATGAGGGTTTCATTTCTCTAGTATTCTCAATGTCAAAGAAAGGCCAATTTATCTACAAAAGAGGGATAAAGCAAGAAGACTGAGTATCCATATTTCCCACTTCACAGATATGTAGTAGTTACTTCATTTCTAGTTGCTAGATCTATTTTCCAAAGGAAGTGCGAATAGATTTAGAGTCAGAGGGAGGCAACACATTCCCTATAACATATTTTCGGGAGTATTCCTCAGTGAGCAGTGCGAGTTGTAGGATCTAGTCTGTGATTTTGCAATAGAAGGTCGAGTTAGTTTTGTAGGTCGATTTTCCAATAGGAGTGGGGTATATTTTTCTTGTTTTCCAGTTTCCGAGAGATGGCCACAACAGGTCTCAAATATTAGGAAATATTGGCCGAAGCCTCCAACTATGGCATCTGGAAGGCTAGGATTTAGTTCCTTTTAGACAAGCATGACCTGAAGGAATTTGTGAAAATGGTAATGGATGAGCCTATATATCCACAATAGATGGAAAACTTCAAGAAGGACATGGCAAAAGCCAAGAGGATAGTCCTTGATGGAGTTTGGGATCATATCATCCCGCATATTGCAAACAAGAATATAATAAAGTACATGTGGGATGTAGTCATTTGGAAAATGACTCTCAAGGAGAAGATGAGGACAACTAAAATGCAGAAGGGTGAGAGAATTACATCCTATCTCACCAAGATTAAGAAGGTAAGATATGAACTTTCAATCGTAGGAGAGAAACCATTAGATAGTACACTGAATGGGTTTACCAAGGAGTGGCATACATTCTTCCAAGTAATTTTTGGACAAGACACACTTCCTGGTCAGGAGTGCCTATGGAGTGAATTTTCTCAAGGGGAGGTGAGGCTCATTCTCATTGGTGGTCCTACCAACAACATTGGAAAGGGACCGAAGGTGGAGAAGGAGGAGGCAAATGTAGCTCTTGTAGGAAAGGGAAAATTGAGGAAAATTACCACTCTGGGATAAGGCTCGAAAGGAGAGAAGAATAACAAGGGCCTATCGAAGGTCAAGTTCTTCGGATATGGCGAGTTTAAAGTGAATGCATGAAGATGAGGTACTCTTTTGGGCCAAATGTGGCGATGAAATTTTAAAATTTTACTCTTTTATTGAATTGAAGCCCTCAAAATTCATATAAGCATTGTGAATTTTGATTTGAAGTAAAATAAAAAAAAATTGTGGAGAAATATGTTGTTGTCCTAATGATATTTTTTTCAAAAAATGTAGTGTTGTATATGTGAAAATTGCTAGATCTGAAATCCTATTGCAACAACTGGTATAATTCTTCTAACTGAAAAATTAATTATTCAGTTTATTGCTACGACAACATCAAATTAAACACATTGCAACCTTCACTAAATAAACTGTGGAAAAATACAAGTGAAAAAACAATAATGAATAAGAAGAAATCATAGATGCATCTGACATAGTTTTTTTTGGACTAATGTCCCCGAAAAAACCTAATGCGGGAAAATTGGTGCAATAACTGAGGGTTTATTTATTATGCACTATTAATTTCTAAATACAATCTCTAGATTCCATTCTCGAAAATCCAGTTACAGAGAATATCACTAACAGAGAGGTTAGTGAGGTTACCTCACACTATCACTGGAAATCTCGATTGATACAACCACTAAATGAACTACAACTGATAGCCTCTATGCAGCCACAACATCAGCCCTCCTTGGTATAGTGTCACCCCTTCTCTGGATCAATTTTCTGCCCAGGAACTTCGATTTCTTCTTCTTGGTCTCACACCCTGACTCCTGGCTTCTGCAATCGATTCCTTCAGCAAATTTTTCGGATTCCCTCTTGGCCTCTGCTCAACCTTTGTGTAGCCCTATGAGGCTTTGCATCACCCTCCCTGGCTCTGTTGGATCTCTCTGCCTTCTTAGCTGATGATACTCCAACCGAGAAATATTTCTCTTCGAATACTATTCCTGCTCCTCTCTAGAAAGAATCTCTTGATCGAAGTTTCTCCCTGAGCACTGCTCACTAAAGAAATCGATCTCTTGATCCTTTCAGTGTCTGTGTGTTTTCCAAATGACCCTCCAAGCCCTTCTTATAGTCTTCTCATTGAACCTTCAACGACCGAGATTAAATCTCTAATCAAAGGCTAAGATTAAATTTTGACTTGATCTGCTTTTTCTAGAACATTCACACCCATATTATATTAATTCACTTTAATTGTTTTATTTTCCTAAGTTTAGACTTAGGGTCCTTTTAAAATAATTAATTTTTTTAATAAAATTCAATTTGGGTGGAATTTCGCAAAATTATTTATGGGTTATCTAGAATACATGTGTCTAAGCCTCCCTGCAAATTTTGAGACTTATAGCACATCTGGTGCTAATGGAAATCAACACTCCCTCTTAGCAAGGAATGTGCTCTAGAAATACCCACTGCTAAGTACTACTCTGATTCTACAACATCTCCCTCTGCATTGTTGATGTCTGACAATGCTGCCCATCAAATGTGCGCAAACACTGCATCTGTACTACTGTTGATACTACCACTATCAAAACTACATCTATATTGCAACTCCCTCTCAAATTATGCATATGTGCTGCTGCTGACTCTGCCACTGCCAACTACTACTTCACTACAATAATGTTTCTTACTACAACTAAAAAAAAACATCCAAAACTAAACAAGTGTTCATCATGATGCATCTTGGTACTAAAGATATGACTGTTGCTAACCTCTATGCTATCCCTTTGAAGATGTTGCGTTGTTGCTGACTTCTCCGTTGTGCTTTCTTGTACTGCTACCAACTATGCTCTGTGCTACTCAGGTTCTGGCATTGCTAACTACTACACTATCACTTCATCACTCCTCTAAACCAACTGGCACTCGTCCATCCTGCTACATATGATTTGGGCTCCTGTAGCAAGGTATTGATCCGAGCGGTGGGCCCCTCAAGGATCCTTCCCATTCTTTAGATCTTTGGGTCTAAAACTTCAAGTCATCCCACCTCCCTCCTGGAGGTATATGAGAAATCATGGTGAACTCCTTCTCATCAATCCTGGCAGGTGCGGCTTGCGGATCATGCTTCTCGTCTTTGTCTCTCTTCTTAAGAGGACAATGTTTGGCATAATGAACCATTTCGCCACACCGAAAGAATTTGATCTTGGAAAGGTTCTTCTTCATCTTACGTTGCTCATGTTGCCCCTTTGATTCAAGGGACACTTTATCCTCCTCCTCCTCCTCCTTTGGCTTCTTCCCACTATTGTTGCTACCCTCAAGTGTACACTTGAGTAATTCCTTCCTCATCTCTTCTTGCTGAAGAGCATCCCACATTGAATCCCATTCCGAAAAATTATCTTTGCCCAGGATGCTCTGGAAAAAGACTTGATAGTCTTCAGACACTGATTTGAGGGCCAATATGACCATCTCAGTGGCCTAAGGAGATGATCCCACAGCTAAAATTTGGTCTCGGTTCTCTTGAAGTCTAGATAGGAATGAATCAATGCACTCTTCTTTCTTCATCCTAGTAGTTTACATCTTCTCCTCCAGATACATCTTCCGCTACTCGATATATCCTTGATATAGCTTCTCCAAGGCCTGCCACATTTCTTTAGTTTTTTCTTTGCTAGCTATGTGACACACGAAATGATCCCTTACTCCATCCAGGATTGGGCGCTTTTCCTTAGCCATATTTTTCTTGTATTCCTTTAGAGGATCTGAATCTACTGAAACAACCACAACACCTTCGATGAAGAGCTTGAGATCATGCTCATCTAGTAGGAATTTGATCCTTGCCTACCAGATCACATAGTTGGAGGCTCCCTCCAACCGATATTGATCTCTCATCTGTTTATTGCCATTTCTGTCGATTGAAAAGGTCGAATATAGCTCCCTACCTTTATCCTCTACACACGCTGGAGTAGCTTACCCACTCCTTGGTGGAGATGGTAGATATGCCACCCAAAACTACTGCTCAACTCTCGAAAAATAGAATTCCTTGGCCAGGAATTCCCTGAGGAATAAAATTCCCTCAAAGTGTCTCCAGATCTCTCTTTTGACACAGCTGCACCCACAATATCTGTTATGCAGAAAACAGTGTCGCTCCAACAACTGATGTATAAATTATACAAAAATTATGTATATCATGGATTCAATCCCATCTAATAATGTACTAAATCTAGATATTGAATCTCTTCTACAAATCAATTGCGGAAATTAAACACAATCTCCAATCACATGAAGCAAAGAAGAATCAATCAAAGATAATTTCCTGGGGAAAGCTTGCTACTCAAAACCCCACTATATTCTATTGTATATTCAACATGGATACATGAAACAATTACAATAAAATTCTTCTCACAAGAGATTCCTGTACTCAACTAACTGTCTCACACTATCCTGGACAAAACTGAACAACATTAGCGAATTCTCAGCCTCTAAATAGCCTGCCTTGCTTACGCAATTCCTGATGAATAAAATCCCTATTCTTTAGGAATTTTGGCCTTCCTAAACTGCGCAAGGATCATGGGCAATCCAATGAGTGTTTGGTTGCATGGGTGCAACCCAATAATCCTACAACTGATAGTTAACATCCCTTTCACCTAGATCTCAACTGGGTCTCCACTGGAACTGACATGCATGCAGCTAATAATAGTAAATCATCAGTTGCATGTTAGATCAATGATTGTGAATTAAATAATATTTAATTCACTTTATCTCTCACTAGTGCAACAAACAGTTACAACTAGCACAACTAACTTTAACTCATTTAACTGAGTTAAACTGATTACACATGCATTAACTAATGCACCAACTGCACTTTGAACTCGGTTACAACTAGAATTACTCTGCATGCCTCACCAACTACCCTCAACTCGAAATTCCTGAGCTAACTGAGTTTATCACACTCACTTAACTATTACAAGTGATTTTGTGATAAGATTACATTTTATTGTCCATTTTAATTAAGGGAAAATTAAAATAGACATGCACCAAATTTATCCCACACTAGTGTAGGTGCTGCTAAGACTTGTGGTCCCACACTAGTGTAGGTGCTGCTTGTACCTCCTAGTCCCACAATAGTGTAGGTGCTAAAATTTCTTGTTAGACTTCAACACTCCCTCTCAACAAGAAAAGGATTATCCTTCACCCCGATCCTGCCTCTATGGTATTTGACTTTTCTCCTGGTGAGCGCCTTCGTCAGAATATTTTCATCCTGATCTTCTGTGGGAATGTACTAAAGTAACATTATGCGCCTTTGCACACAATCTCTGAGATGGTGGTACCAGATGTCTATGTGCTTGGACCTATCATGAAACACATGATTAACCGAGATTTTAATGCAACTATGGTTATCACAATGTAACATTGTTGTATCCATCTGAGAACCAAACAAACCAACCAAGATATTTCTCATCCATATGGCCTCGCATGCATCTTGACTCGCTGCCATGTACTCTGCCTCTGCTGAAATGAGTTCCATTGATCACTACTTCCTGCTGTACCAAGAAACATTTTGTGATCCTATGCTGAAGATCCCTCTTGATGTGATCTTTCTGTCTGATGTACTTCCTACCCAATATGCATCTGTGAAGCCTTGAAGCTTCACTCCATTTTCCCTTTTGTACCATAATCCATACTCTATAGTGCCCCTCAGGTATCTGAAGGCACACTTCCCCACCTTCCAAAAGAGCTTGGTATGCTTAACCATAGCTTGAATCAGCTGGTTAATTGCGTAGCAAATGTCTGGTCTAGTTTTCACCATGTAGATTAGTGAACCTACTAACTGTCTGTAGAGAGTAGAATCCACTACCTCTCTTGAAGTAACATCCTATTTCCTCCAATTTATTGGAAGAGGAGTGTCCATGGGTTTACAACTCTCCATGTGAAACTTACCCAGTATCTCTTTGGCATACTTGCCTTGAGAAACAAAAAGTTCACAATCCTGTTGCCATATTTCCAAACCATGGAAATAATGGAGTCCCATTTCCTTCATTTTGAACTCCCTTGCAAGATCCTCCTTGCATGAGTGTATCAGCTGCTCATCACCAGTCAAAATTAGATCATAAACATAAAGTACAATAATCAAGAGCTTACCCTCAACCACAATCTGGTACAGGTTTGCATTAGCTTCACTTTTGGTGAAGCCCAACCCGATGAAATAGCTGTCAATTCAAGTGTACCAAGCACGAGGTGCTTGCTTTAGCCCATACAATGCTCTCTTGAGTCGAAACACATGTGACTCACTGTCAAAGATATCAAAAATTTTTGGCTGCTTTATGTACACTTCTTCCTCAATAACTCCATTGAGGAACACAGTTTTCACATCCATCTGATGAATGCGCCACCCCATCTACGTTGAGAGTGCAAGGATAGATCTAATGGAAGAGTACATTGCAATTGGTGAAAAAGTCTCATCATAGTCGATCCCCTCAATCTATGAGAATCCCCGGGCCACAAATCTGGCCTTTTACTTCTCCACACTCCCATCAGTAGCTTGATTTACCTTGTAGATCCTCTAAATCCAACCACTAATTTACCAACTGGTCTTGGGACAATATCCCATGCACTATTATTAACAATGGAGTCATACTCTTACACCATTGCATCAACCCAAATTGGTTGCTGCACTGTCTCCTGAAAGGAAGATGGTTCTATCACAATACACTTGCTCATAAGAGCCATGTATCTAGTAAACCTGTCTGGAGACTGTCTCTGTCTACGCAGTGAAGTAGGGGCTCCTACATTCTCCACTACATCAAGTCTCATTCTATCAGCTTCCATGGTGCACCTTCTACCATTTATGGTGGATGGCTCTGCATGAGTGTTTCCTGCCACTCCATGATCCTCCGCATGTGGTTGCTCCACATATTGAGGCTCATCCTTTGGAACCAAGAGTTCCTCCTCTGCATGCAAATCCAACTCCCTCTCAAGGGAAAATCGCATGGCTTTCTCGGCATCAAATTTTATATCCCATCGCACCATAACCATTTTGTTGTTTGGAAAGTACACCCGATAGTTTTCGGGAATGTCAATGTACCCCACAAATGTCCCAATATTAGCTGTTGGTTCCATCTTCTTCCTATTGTCTTTGGTCACATGCACATAAACAGATGAGTTAAAAATCTTAAAATGTGAAACATCAGGTTTCTTACCAGTAAAATCCTCTTCTAGTGTACTCATGCCAATTATCCTATGAGGAAAATGGTTCTGCACAAATACCATTGTGTTGCATGCCTCCACCCACAGATGCAATGGTAGGCCCTGATCATGCAACATCACTCTTGCTGCACCCACAATTATTATATTCTTTCTCTCTGCGATCCCATTCTGCTGTGGGTTATGAGGCGCATTCAGTTCTCTCCAAATTCCTTCTTTGCTACATACTTTCTTGAATTCGTTGGAGATGTACTCACCACCATTGTCGCTCCTAAGAGCCTTCACATGCTTCCTCATGTCTTTCTCCACCAGTTCTTTGAACTCAAGAAACTTTGAGAACATCTAATATTTCTTTTGCATGAAGTAGATCCAACACTTTCGAGAAAATTCATCAACAAATACCACATAGTACTTATGCTTTGCCGTCGAAGAAACATACAATGGTCCACACACATTTGAGTGAACTCTCTCAAGGATTTCAAAAGCTAGGTTATCCTTCTCATGAAAGGTGGCCTTTACATATTTTCCCATAGTAAATCCCTTGCATGTGTGTGACTGCACAAGTGTACCCTTGGGAAGACTTGTAGAAATATGCTGCATGACTTTTAAGGCTCCGTGGTGAAGATGGCCCAATCTCCTATTCCATAACTCACCCTCATCCCAGCTCACCACTTTGTCTGCCTTACCCATCAATGCTGTGTAGCCATCTACATCAAGTTTATAAAGATTCTTAACTCAAATCCCAATATCCTTTGCTTTTCTTTTTGTTTTGTGTCATAGGAAAGTTTTTCCTTCACTGAAAACAACATCATAGCCTCTATCCTCCAACATTGCAACTGAGACTAAAATTTTATTCAAGCCTGGTACATGCATTACATATTTTAATTGAAAGGGTTTACCTGACTGTCTCTGAAAGGTAATGGTACCAATATCGGTAGCACTGTACCTCCCGTCATCACCCATTTCGATATGCATGTGGAGGTCCTTCTCCTCCAAGCTACTGAAAAGTTCTTTGTCGCATGTCATGTGAAAGGATGCACCACTATCGAAATACCACACTGATCCCATTACACTTCACACCATGCATGCAATGAGCGAGAGGTTGAGCTCAAATTGTGAGGCCAAAGCTTCACCAGCTGCAGATCCTGAAGCCTTCTTTTTCTTACTTCTTTTGTGGATAGTTAGTGGCATAATTACCATGCTCGTGATAGTGAAAACACTTCACTCTGAACATGTCGTGCTTCTTGCCATCTTTACTGGACTTAGATTTGGAATGGAATTTATTTCCTTTCCCCTTATTCGCCCTGGAAGCAAAAGCACAATCTTATTCATATTCATTCTTAGATGAATATCCATCTCTAGTATTTTGTTTGAACTCCTCTTGCACCAAATCCGACCAAAGTCATTCCCAATCTGGCAACTTTTCCCTTCAATTGACAGAGTCCTGATAACTATGCCAACTCTTGGGAAGTCCTAGAAGATCTAGGCTCACCAAATTATCATTAGTGACAGTAATGCCAACGATCCCAATCTCATCTCAAATTTGGACAAACTTTGTTAAATATTTTGGCATGGAGTCACCCTTCTCCATCTTGATCTTCCTTAGTTTATCTTTTAGTGCCAATTTCCTATGATCACTGCTGCTCTGAAATAGATATTTCAAAGCTTTCCACATTACATATGGTGTGGCTTTGCCATGGAGACTTGAGACAATGTGGTCTTGTCCTCCCTTTAGTAATATCCTCCTCACCTTTGCCACTTTCTTTTGCCATGCATCAAGATCTGTGGCATCTGTCACAACGGGTTTTGGAACATCATTGTCAATGAATTCCTTTAAGCCATTGTATTCAAGTACTGCCTCCATCTTGTCTTTCCAATAAATATAGTTAGATATGCCCTCGAGTGTATAGTCCAATCTCAAGCCATTGAAAGCCATTTCGATCTTGAATCACTTGTAGCACCAAGAAAGTCTTCTGCAAATTTTAATTCTATTCAGTCACAAACTCAGCTCCTCCTCAACTATTGTGATTTCCTGTTCTCTGATACCATGTAGAAATTATACAAACAATATGTATATCATGGATTCAATTCAATCTAACAATGTACTAAGCTATATATTGAATTGCTTCTACAAGTCAATTTTGGAAATTAAACACAATCGCCAATCACATGAAGCAGAGAAGAATCAATCAAACTGCAACACAGATAATTTCCCGGGGAAAGCTTGTTGCTCAAAACCCCACTATATTCTATTGTATATTCAACATGGATACATGAAACACTTACAATACAACTCTTCTCACAAGAGTCTCCTGTACTCGACTAATTGTCTCACACTGTCCTATACAAAAATGACCAACACTTAGCCAATTCTCAACCTCTAAACAACCTTCCTTGCTTGCGCAATTCCTAATGAATGCAATCCCTATTATTTAGGAATTTTGGCCTTCCTAAACTGTGCAAGGATCATGGGAAATCCAATGAGTGTTTGGTTGCATGGGTGCAACCCAATAATCCTACAAATGAGAGTTAACATCCCTTTCACCTAGATCTCAACTGGGTCTCCACTGGAACTGACATGCATGCAGCTAATAATAGTAAATCATCAGTTGCATGTTAAATCACTAATTGTGAATTAATAATATCTAATTCACTTTATCTCTCACTAGTGCAACAAACAATTACAACTAGCACAACTGAGTTTAACTCACTTAACTGAGTTAAATTGATTACACATGCATTAAATAATGCACCAATTGCACTTCAAACTCTGTTACAACTAGAATTACTCTGCATGCCTCACCAACTACCCTCAACTCGAAATTCATGAGCTAACTGAGTTTATCACACTTAGTTAACTATTACAAGTGATTTTGAGATAAGATTACATTTTATTTTCCATTTTAATTAATGGAAAATTAAAATAGACATGCACCAAATTTAGCCCACACTAGTGTAGGTGCTGCTAAGACTTGTGGTCCCACACTAGTGTAGGTGCTACTAAGACTTGTGGTCCCACACTAGTGTAGGTGCTGCTTGGACCTCCTGGTCCCACACTAGTGTAGGTGCTGCAATTTCTTGTTGGACTTCAACAACTGATATGTGTTTCTCCCTTTGCCTTGGACAAACTACGAACTGGAAAATCCAACCTCTTTGTCGGTTCACTCAGAGAGAAATTTCCTTGCTGGTTTTGGCGCTCTAGGCTTGGACTGTGCAATATTCTGGGAGATCGATCTGCTACTTACATAACTCTTTGATCTCGGCTTCACCAATGTTGGATCTATAGATTTTTTCTTTTGTTCCTCCTGCACTCAGTTATACAAGCTCTGATTCCATGTGAAAATTCCTAGGTCTTGAATCCTATTGTAGCAACTGGTATTAATTCTTCTAACTGATAAAATAATTATTCAAATTATTGCTACAACAACATCGAATTAAACACACTGAAACCTTCACTAAATAAACTAGAGAAAAATACAAGTGCAGAAACAAAACTAAACAAGAAGAAATCATAGACACATCTCACAAAGTTGTTTTTGGACTAATGTCCACGGAAAATCCAAATGCGGGAAAACCGGTGCAACGGTTGAGGATTTATTTATTATGCAAAAGTAATTTTTGAATAGAATATTTGTATGCCTTTCCCGACAATCCAGTTATAGAGAATATCACTTATGGAGAGATTAGTGAGGTTACCTCACACTATCACTAGAAATCCCGTCTAATCCGACCAATGAATGAGATGCCCCTGACAACCTTTGCGTTGCCTCTGTGAATTCCCAATGTCAACCCTCTTGGGTACAACATCACCCCTTCTGTAGATCGATTTGCTACCCAAGAAATTTGATTTTTTTCTCCTTGTCTCACACCCTGACTCTCAGCTTGTGATGGGGTTATTAGCAATTTTTCGGATTCCCTCTTCGCCTCTGCACAACCTCTGCGTAGCCCTACATGGCTATGCATCACCCTCTCTAGCTCTGCGTTGTATCTCTTGGATCTATCTCTGCCTTCTCTGTTGATGATTCTTCGACCGAGAAATATTTATCTTCAGATACTATTCCTACCCTTCTCTACAAATAATGTCTTGATCGAAGTTTATCCCCGAGCACTGCTCACTAAACAAATCAATCTTTTGATCCTTTTGGTGTTTGTATGTTTTCCAAATGACCCTTCAATCCCTTCTTATAGTCTTCTCGTTGAACCTTCAACGATCGAGATTAAATATATAATCAACGGCTAAGATTAACTTTTGACTTGATTCGCTTTTCTAGAACATTCACACCCATATTCTATTAATTCACTTATTTTATTTTCCTAAGTTTAGAATTAGGGTTCTTTTAAAATAATTATTTTTTCAATAAAATACAATCCAGGTGGAATATCCTAAAACTATATATGGGTTATCTGGAATATAGGTGCCTAAGTCTCCTTGAAAATTTTGAGACTTATAGCATATCTGATGCTACTAGAAATAAACAATATAATCTGTCAAATTTCCATTAAATGAAATGTTTGTCCTTGCAAATTTTCGCACTTCTTAAGAGGTATGTGTGTGTTCGCATAGCATAACTGACTTTAAAATGTGTAATTTAAAAAGTTTATATATGAACATGATCTACATGTATATAACTAAGTTTTGCATATTATTATTATTATTTTTGCAAAATTATAATTTTCTATTATTTATCGAAGTTGGCGAGGTAATATTTCAATTGCATTTTGTAGACATGTGTTCGCATAAGATTTTTTTCAATAAATTAAAAAAACAAAAGTATTTTTTTGAAGAGGAACCATAAAAAAATATTGTGGTATTTTTTGAATTTTTTTCGTTGTGTATATTTTATGTTATTAAATTTTCATTCAGACCCTTTGAAACTTTCCAAAAAAAATTCAAGCATAATGTTTAAAATAAAATAGATGAAAAATATCATATGAATTTGAAAATGTCAAATTCATATGCCATTGGATAGAGGATTCCTTCCTGAATCCAACATGATCAACTTTGCCACCTAAGGAGAAGTATTGCCTTAATTCCTCTAGGCTACAAAATGGTGTTGCAAAGAAATCTGCAGAAGGGGAGTTAAAACTCTGTTTTTTTATGCTCTCAAAAACTCGATCGAGTATTTAAGGTAAAAATTCAAATAGCTCGATCAGGGGTTTAAGAAACCCTCAATCGAGCCCTTAACATGGTTAAACAATGGCTCGATCAAGACACCTTTTTTAATTTCATGCCCATGATGTATTGGCGAGAAATTTAAAAAATGGATCGATTGATCCCATTGCTTGATTGAGCCCCTAACGTCGGGTTACATTGGAGCTTGTTTGATGGTTTGTTTTAATTCTTGATCGATCAATCTTTAAGCTCTTAAATATCTCGATCGAGGGCTTAAAGATTTCTCGATCGAGCGCTTAAAAAGGCCCGATCAATCTTATTTTTTCACCCACAACGAACCCTCCCTTGTCAAAAAATGTAACCCAACTCCATTAATATACCCTTTAGTCACTAATTCACCCAATGTCCCAAGAGGAAGAAGGAAAATTAGGGGAAGCAGACTACAACATCGACATAGATTAATGACTTGTCTGCTAGATTGGAGGATGAGTAGGAGTATGATGCTCTAATATGCCAAATTGGATGGGGTCCATGGGAAGAGCAACAGGAGGTCTAGATCTAGCCATGGAGATATTGATTAATAGATCAAATCCATCTTTTGTGTATTCTTCAGATGGATCAATACCTTTACTACATGGGTCGATAGTAATAAAGTAGCAGGAGGATCGAAGTGTTAACAAGGCACAGTTAGACACTTAAGGGGTAGTTGCAGAGCTAGTTGCAGTCAAATACTCAAGGGAAAATTTCAAAGCCAGTTGGGTGCAGTGAGGTGCTCAATAGGCAACAAAGGACTAGTTGCATTCAGAGACTCAAGGGACATGTGCAGAGCCAGTTGCAATGACATAATATATCAGAGATAGTTTGAACTTAGAGGGAGTCTAGCTTAAGAGGGAGCATCCCTATGGAAGCTTGATCTTCAGTTTCTGAGCATATCAATACACATAATTACAGTGGTTGCAAGAATGCAAAGACATGTTTTAGGTAGTGTAAATTTCCAAGTTGCAGACAGAAAGGTGTATTTCTAATCAAAGAGACCCTAGCGTAGAGGCATCAACAGTGTGAGATCAGAGTATACATAGTAGCATGGTGGAAAATGTTTCGTAGGATGATTTCTTCATAGTGATTTCTAGTGACAGGGAATAAAATTAGTTTGAATATGTGAAAGAAGGAGGTATAATAGATGTCAGACACCAACAACGTGGATCCGTTTGGCTACAACATGTTCCCACAAACCAACTGGTGGCTAATTTTAGGGCTTAGTAATTACTTCAGGATGAGGAGAGGAACCCAAATGTAACCCCAAACCAATATTTAAGGCAACAAGCTAGCCCTTCCAAACCTAGAGAAGGATCTCGCTTATGAAATATTATAGATTTTAGGCTAGATCTATAGATTAATGGTGGCGTAATTTTTTGATGGCAAGGGAGAGGGAAAACTAATTGGGCATGGAGTAATATTAATCTAATGATTTCCAGTGAAAAAATGGGAAAATGAAGGATCCTTAGACAGGGGAAAGATAGGCAATATTTATGGTGTTTCTTTCAAATTTTGTTGTAGAGAGGTGAGTAGAGGGTAGTGGAATTGATAATATCTAAATAATCTAGCTGAGGATGAATTTTAGATATTACAATGGAGGAAGAAACACTAGACCGTTTAGTTATCTATAACATAGCATCTGAACATGAATTCTGAAATTAATTATTTAACTAAACATTGAAGACACAACATTCAAGCATGATTATAACAAGAGAGGAAATCACATACACAACATAAAACATCACCATAATAAATTGACACGTGAATCCTTGAACAAGTAAACTTTGGCCTTCATCATTCACTGAAATTTTCCAATGGAATTATACAATGCACAAGGTTTTTCTCTATCACACACTGACCAACCCTTTTATTAGTAAAAAATACACCATATATACATAAAAAACTATTAGTTCCTCCCTTTAGGAACCAAATTCCCAAAAAAGATTCAGTTATGTTCTTGTAGCAGCGAATATAGAACTACTTTCTACAAATTAGGGAATTTTTTTGAGTAAAGGAATCTTGAACAAACTACAATGAATTCATACATAAGGATGAGGCTCAAATTTTTAAAACACTTCAAGAACTTTGTCATAACCATAAGAGTAAATTTGATGAGGTTTAGATTCAAATTTAAAGTTCAAACTGTTGTCTGTGTGGAAGTACAAAAAAATTGTTGCGCTACTTCCTTCTTCATCAAACATGCAACAAATTAGCGCAGTCAGTTCATGATTTTCATACCTCTAACCATCCCCCCTACTTCTAAATGTATCATAAAAGTGGAAGACAACCCATGAATAATCAATTACCTATTAGAAAACATTTTTTGCATGTTTAAAACTTCCCTTCTTGAGAATTACTACCTACAGCAAAAGTACAATGACTAAGCGCATCAAGCTTCATTTGCATATATTTGACTAGGTCTCAAAGAATTTGACTGAGAATAAATAGTTGGTAGAAATTTTTTGACAACCTGAAGAACCTTATTTGAACCTCCATTCGCAAAAATTAATGCCAAAACCACAAAGCTTAACTAAATATTAATGCATTTGACAATAACGCAACAAATTTGTTGCGTTACTGTGACACTTACCTTCTTTGAAAAAAAATCCAATAATGAAGAGGATATGATTATATAGACCAATACAAACAGAAAAAAGAGGAAAAAAAAAATCATTTTGGTTATTTATCCAAAATAAAACCTTAGCCACCTTAGATAACAAGTACATATTTTCTCTTTCTTCTTTCTATTTTACCTGCAATGCCTCGGTATCTTTTGCTTTGTAGCCCTCCGATCCTTCTTCAAAGTGATATTTTTCTTGCAAGTGTTCTTGATTTGTCTATGTAGGGTTATATTTTTCTTCAACGTATACTTAGCCTCAAACAATGTTGGCTCATAGATATTCAGGTGGTCATGTATCTTATGTTTAGCCCTTTCATCTTGTTCTGTAAGCCTAATAATTTCAGCTTGAGCTTTCTTCAAGTGTTTCCTTATCCTATGAAAAGTGTGTTGTTCTTCATATAACTCAGTATTCGTCTTCTCTTGCATTGAATCTCCTTTGATCAAACTTTATTTATGTAGCTCCAATTTCCTAGTTGAAGATCTAGTCACAGGGACCCTTTATTGTGAAATATGTAGCTCCTGAATGTCCTTTGTTTTTTCCTTTCTTTTACCTTCAGATATGGTTGCAAGTGAAATTTTCTAAATCACAGGTTCTGCTTCATTAGTTTTAGATGCTTTCTCCAAAATTTTCTTCTTCAATCCCCTATTGTCATGAAGCTGAGAAATGTTTGATGGGCCTTTTTCAACTCCTCCTGCAATTATACAATCTCTTTCTCCTTGTCATCTAATTCAATGTTTTGTGATATTGTGACTTGAACTTTAGTATGTTGCTCAGGTGTTTGTTTTGTGGGTAACCTCTTTGTAGCAACTCTTGTGAGTGGTTTCTTGGAAACCTCCACCCCCTAAGGAGAGAAATGAAGGTTTTTTTCCATTTTTCCTATTAGATAGGTTAACTGAAGTTTGTTTCCTTTTGACTGATATTTTTGCTATTGGTTGAAAATTCTTTGCCATTGATGAAGGTGTATCTTTCTTGCTTCAGGGGCTATCTAAAAGTTCAACTATTAAGTTGGATGAATCCAGAAATTCTTGCCATGACTAAGTTCTCTTCTTCAACTCTTCCACATGGAAAATTTTAAGGATGGAAATTTATTTTAAAGTTTAGAAACCTTGGTGAATCTAACTATTACATAATATGAAATTTGTAAAATGTTTGGAAATGTTTTTGTAAAAGTATTCAAATTTCTAATCATTTTATATAGTTTTTATATAAAATTTTGGCGATTTTTAAGTTAAAACAATTTTGATACTATAAAATTTGGGCGAATAATTTTTTGAAAAATGGAAATTAATGAATCTTCATTTTGGAAAAAGCATGGAAAATCAGCCCACTTGTGAATATTAGCCCCTAAAATTTTCCCTGCGATTCTTCCACCACTAACAATTTTATCAAGGAGAAATGAAAGAGACAGGGCTCCACTTGACTTTTCTTACCCTGAATCTTATATACTGTCTTACCAATGCTCCTAAACAAGTAAAAAGGTAGACTTAAAGAGAGTTACTTGTAAAATGCATCAACAACCTAAAATGATATTGATAAACTCTCCCAAATCTGCCTTCACAAGTGAAACATATTTGAATGACCTCAAGTAATTTGTTTCAGGGTTCAAGAAGGTATTCTCTCGACACATTAGCTCCATATTCTTTGTTTTTATACTTTGTCTTGATGAAATATTTGTAGTTGGATATATCTAAAGGCATGCCCTTGAACCATTGTTCTCCATGCAAAGGGATATTTGTAGTAACTAAAATAGTAACCTTTGACATTGGGAAACTCAAATATCCAATCTTGGCTTCTACCCGAGTGAAGTTCAAATAAAATTCTTTGGTCAGCTCAACACTGTGACCCTATATATTTTCACAAAGCCTGATGCCACCGGTCTGCTCAAATGCAACCGTAATAGTTGGATATGGATTTATCTAGGAAATATCTTAAGGCTCAAGCTTGACTATGTCTCTCCCTATGTTCCTTTTCTTCATGTTTGTTATTGTCATGACTCACAATGAAAAGGGAATTCTAGGGTTTCAAAATGCAATAACATCACTAAAAAAATTAGCGCAAAAAGAGTGAAACAACTATGGAATTAGGCTTTAGATGAGGGATTCTGGCAAGTTTTGGATGGAAATACCGTATATTAAAAAGCTCAAACTACAAGAACTCAACTCACAGACCAAAATGCAACAATTTGTTTTTCCTATATGAAGCAAATTTTCCAATACACAGGTGCAGAGAGAAAGCACAAGTTGAATTTTATGAGGGTTTCAATCTCATATGGGCACTCTCCATGGTTATTAAAGACAAATATAAC
The DNA here is from genome assembly GCA_034641835.2 of Pinus albicaulis. Classification (NCBI taxonomy): domain Eukaryota; kingdom Viridiplantae; phylum Streptophyta; class Pinopsida; order Pinales; family Pinaceae; genus Pinus; species Pinus albicaulis. The sequence continues at coordinate 833,170,434 of CM076581.1, read as the reverse complement.
AATACAAAACATGAATTATGCTAGAAAATAGAGATTTCAAACCTAAGGGTGATCATGGTAGCAAGAAAACCTTCAAATTTTAGAAGCACAATGGATCCCCTGTAGCCAAAATGCAACAACTCTCATTTGTTGTTCAGAGTATCTGAGGAGGACGATAAACTTGCTCGATAAAATTTTGAGATCCGATTCATGTGTTTTTAATCCTCCATGTGGCTCAGGACTCCCTCTAATTGCAATGATGCGTTTCATATTTGAAATGATCAAGTGAAACATAAAGGAAAAGCACAACAATAGCTTGTGGTGATAGAGTTATGATGAAATATTTGATTTGACCTTGAAACTAACTTGAAACTACACCACTTATTTGCCTCAATTATGAGAGAATAACGACCCACTACTATCTTTCACTCATGACTTGGATTACACCTTAGATTAAACCCCAATCCCTTTAAGCCTTTGACAACTTGATTTTTATTTACCACTCAAACTTTAATATATCCTATTCTAACTGACACTAAGACTTGACCACTATGAGATCATAGCAACAATTTACATATTGAACAAAATAATAAAAATACCAAACTTGACTTTGACTACTATAACATAGGAAACTAACATTGGCTCCAATGGGGATGATATCCTCCCTGTGAGGTTCCAAAGAATATCGTAGACCATGTGCCTTATCCATTGGACTTTATTGACTCTATACTTGACTCATGATTGACCATGATTGACTATGATTGTATACTTTATTACAAAAACCTTTTAATCTTGAAAATTGGCAACAACTCCTTAAAAAATGCCCACACCTGCAATACTGGAAACCTTAATGGATATATGCAATGGAGTGATAAAAACCAACTTATTTTAGGAAAAATAATTCTTGATAAACCTTCCATTTACAGGCCCTCTAACAAGAAATTCTTTTGTAAAATCCTATAGAAAATATGCATTATTGTCGTGGAAAGTTGCAATCTTGAATTTCCCTTTCCAAAGATGTTCAAATTTACCATGTTAGGCTTTGTCTTCATTCTGAGAATCCCACTGCAAAACTAGATTACCAGCCTTAAAATGTTCAACCTTTATTCTTCGATAAAAAATATTTTTAATTTTATCTTGGATTGCTTGGGTATTGTTATTCACTTCTCTCTCGTTTGTTGCAATTGAATCATCTAGTTTATTCTTCTTTGAAATTCATTTGGCTCTACATATTCTTCCTGCAATAAATTCATCATTGGAATTACCAAGGAAGTAGGAAAAATAACATTTGTTTCATATACCAATTGACTACTTAGTGTTCACTCTATCAACCCACAATGCATAGATTAAATTTTTATGTCACATTTTCTTATTTTCTTGCAGCAAATTCTTTATAATGTTCAACAAAATTTTATTTGAGGACTCATCTAAACCATTACCCTATGGGTAATATGTGGTAGAATGACTAAGTACACTATTATATTTATGACAGAATTCAATCATATTTTTGGACTTCAAAGCAGCAACATTATCAATGATTATTCTACAAGGACAACAAATATTGAGAGAGTGTTACCTCCCATACACTGAATGATGACTGAATCTGTTGCTTCCCTATTGGTATTGCTTCTATCCATTTTGTAAAGTAATTTTTGGTTGTCAAAATCCATTTATGCTGAACTGAAGATGATGGATGGATTTCCCCAATGAGATCCAAACCCCACTGCTGGAATGGTGCTTCAACTGTAATTGGTTTCAGGTGTAGAGGCAGAAGCTTCTTTTTACCTTAAAATTTTTGACATTCATGGTAGCTTGATAAATTTTTTATAAACATCAGCAAACAAGGTTGGCCAATAAAAACCAACCCTCAAAATTTTGTTAGTTGTGGCTTCCAAAAATGGTGGCTTCCACAATCCCCTTTTTGAAACTCTTCCATAACCTTTTATGCTTCATCTTGCAGTAAACAATTCAACAAGACACCTCTTGAGTCTTTCCAATAGAAGAATTGATCTATAATACTGAATTTCACAACCTTTAGTTTCATACATCTTGCCTTTTTTTTTTCCATTCCTGGAGGAGCCTGTAAGTGTTGTAAGACATAAACTATATCAACATACCATGGAGAGGAAAGAATTTCTTCCAATACCTATTGAGAAGGTTCTGAATTATTGTCATCCGATAAGCAAACCATGAAACTTATGTCTAATACATTCAGATTTGAATCAACCATCAATATTTCCAATCCTTGAACCTTTACTAGCTTAGTAGGCTTGATATCCACATCAAACTCAAGAAGAAATACGATCCATATGCCTCTTCTACCATTAGGATCAAGTTGGGTGAAAAAATATTTCACTATAACATTTGGGACATAAGAAATCACATGTGAATGAAGTACATAAACTCTAAAATATTTCAAAAATTTAACCAATTCATAAGCCCGCTTTTCCAGAATATTGTACTAAATACAAGAATCTCCCAAATCCATCCTGAAGAATTTTATTGGTTTTCATTACCTTGTTGATTTTTCTGCATTAAAACTACTGAAATTGTATGTTCTAATGCAAAAGAGAATATGATAAAGTATTTAGTATAATCTACAATAACTAAGAAAGGATCATTAGTCAAGGCTAGATTTACCTCATCAAAAGAATTATTTGCGTAAATTTTCCACCCGATTTTGCTTTATTTTCCAGAATATTGGTCAAGTACATTATAATTTATGCTAGGTTTGGAATGAACCTTCTCAAAAAATTTACCCTTCCCAAAAATGACTGAATTTCCTTCTTATTCCTTGGGATATAATTTTTTTGGATTGTAGAAATAGTATTAAGCTCAATTTTAATTCCATCCTTTGAGATTATATGCCCCAACAACTTGACTTCCTCCATTGCAAAATTTTACTTCTGTGGATTTAAAGATATACCAAATTTTCTGCACTTCTCAAAAACCTATTTTAGATGTTGCAAATGATCTAAATCAAATTTTGAAAATACAGTTATATCATCAAGGTAAATGAAAATGAACTTCTCATTTTCATTAGAAAATTAAATATCCATGGCCCTTTTAAAGGTAGCCCTTGCATTCATCATCCCAAAGGGATTTTTTTCATACATAAAATTCCCCATGTTGTAATAAAATTTGTTTTTTCTTAGTCATCTGGGTGCACCAAGATATGATTGTAACCTGAGAAACCATTGAGCATAGATATACTCTGAGATCCAACCACCATTTGCAGTATATGGTCCATCTTAGGTAAAGGATAATTGTCTTTAAGCGATACATTGTTGAGGTTTCTCAAATCAACACAAAGTCTTATTTCACCGGTATTTTTTCTTACAGGAACCAAATTAGCAAGCCATTTTGAAAATCTTAAAGGTTCTACAATTTTGGCATCAAAAAAATTTCTCACTTATTTTTCAATAAGAGGAAGCAACAAGGGATTGATTCTTCTCAGCTTTTGTTTAAAAGGCTTCTGATCCTACGTAATTGGAATCGTATGTTGAATAATGCTCTTATCATACACTTTGAGGTCTTCATATCCCCAAGAAAAAATATTTGAATATTCCTTCATAAGATCAAGGTATTTCTGTCTATCTTCATGGGTCAAAGATATCGAAAGACTGACAATTTTAGGCTATTGTTCTGTCCCTATATTGCAATATTCTACTTCAGTTTCAGTGGGAACTACTTTGGGGTTCTTAGCTACATAATTATGATCAAATAACTTCTCAAGAGGGACCAAAATTTTCAGTATTACATTATTCTTCAATTGTATGAACTCCATATATGCTACTTGATTTTCAAAACCATATGAATCTGAACTAAAAACTTGTTGTTCATCCTCATCCAAAATATTTTCTTCATCTATGCGCAAGCTAGAAAATTCCTCATACATTTGAAAAAAATTATTAAGCTGCTTGTCATCTTCAAACACTTGCCAATATTTAACATTTTCTAGGACTGATCATCTATGTTTGACTTCTATTTCATACTTGCTATTGGGATATATAGGAATATTAAACACTCTAGCTGAGTTGTCCAATGCATCAACTATCATATTTTGTCCCCTAGGAATTAAAGATAAATTGTATTCTGAAAAAAAATTACAGCGTTTCTAGGACAACATTCCTATAGGCCATCATCCTTGGTTGTTTGGTCTAATACACACCTTTAATTCGATTTATAATGAATTATGAATCTCCATGAATTGAAGTCCTCTTTTCCTCCAAGTATTTCAAAACTTGCAACCCCAAAATAAGAGCTTCATACTTGACCACATTATTTGTGTAGTCAAAAGCTAGCTTGAAATAACATAGTTTTGACTTGTCCATATTTGGGAGCACTATCATTAGACCAGCTCCAACCCCTTCACTCACTGCTCCATCAAAACCCATGTTCCAAATTCCATCACTATCATCTTTATGATTTGACTTAGTTTCTTGCAAATGACATTATTTTTCATCTAATAGGCTAACCCTGTTTTGACTTTCTTCCTCCAAACACGTGCCATTATAAAATATGAAGGAATCCATATCAGAATGAAGAGAGTAAATATGATGATTAGTAGTCCTTTCATTTCTACTTACCATTATGACATCAAGGTCTCTCTGTACAATCTCCTTGGCTGTCCAAAATCAGGAATTGTGACATATAACATATCCATTTGTAAAGTGCCTTTCAATTTTGCAGCCCATGACCTTGATAAAAGAATACCGAACTTCAGAGGAATATAAAAAAAACTATATCCATGGCTGGGATTTTTTTTGGAATTTGAGTAAGAGATACAACCAAAACCTTGATTAAACCTAAACACTTAACTTTACTCGAATCAACGGAAAAGAGGTCTTTATATGGCCTTGTTATGTCCAAATCAAGTTTCTCCATGATAACCTTTGGCATTAGGTTATGTGATGCACCTGAGTCTAACATTGCATTATGTAGAACCAAATAATTTACATTCAAGCTAACATGGAAAGGTAGGGCATCTCCATCTTGAAAATCTTATCCATATTTTGGAACAAATAGAATTGCAGGATGATCATCATTCAAGTTAACAAAATCTAAAGTATCTCCTATATTTAATGATTTGGAAATTTTAATTTGTACTTATCATTCTTGATCAATTCATTAAATGGAATGGATATTTTAATCTTGGGTATTTAATTTTCTAAACTGAAAGAAGGTTGATTTTTATCTACCTCTTTAATGGTTGTGCCCTTGTTTTCTGAAATATGCTTGGCAGGATCATATTTCTTCTGATTGGAAGAAGGTACATCAACTTGGCCTTTCTTTGGAGGATTTACTATAGCCTTCTTGTTTCTCAAGTTATATTGTCTTTGCACTTCCATGATTGCATTTTGTTACCCTTTCTTATAATCTTTTGATTCCATGAGAAAGATATATTCCTGTGGCTGAATGAATAAGTATTGTTCTTATTTTTTCAAATAGATTATGTCCTCCTCTTCACCAAAATAATGTATCTAATCTTTATCTTATGTTGTTTCTTCTTCTTCTGCAAAATTTTCTTGAAAATTATACCTTATTTTTTGTTTATCTGCTTGATTCATTTGGTCTCTTTTCTTTATTTGAACTAGAGGTCTTCGACAATTGGGATTTCTTACTTGAGGGGACTCTAACAACAACTTTGTTTTCCAAATTTAACCTTTCAACCATATTTTCCATTGCTTTAATCATAACATCCAACTTGTTATATGATGACGATGAAGGCTCGTACTTAACCCCTCCCTTTTTTTTAGTTTTCATTTTAGCCTTTTTTTAGCATATTTTATTCTACTCCAACATTATTTTTCTCCATGTATTCCAATGTGGATGGATTCCTTTATCTGAGCTACTAAGAAAACTCAACATCGAATCCATCAGGGTAATGAAGAAAATCCATCCCTGAGGGATATTTTATCTCAGAAGGTATCGAGTTGTGCACCTTGTTAAATAAGGCAAAAAACTCACGAACTGATTATCCTAGGCGTCTCTTTAGGTTTTCATATGCAACCAATATCTATAGAGGGTTCTTCTTTGCTTCCCATCTGGCAAGGAAAATTTTCTCAAGCTACTAAAAATTGGCAATGCTTCCAATTGGAAAATCTATAAACCATTTCTTGACTTCTCCTGAAAATATATGAGAACGAAGTCTCAATTTAGCATCTTCATGGTCTACCTCTTCTATGTATATGAAGTAATTCAACTTATAAATATTTTTTTGGGATGTAATAACTCTTGTACCATCAAAATGGGGCAAGCACTGACCATAATTTTGTCGCAGGTCATGTAATGGGCCTTGTAAATTTAAAGGAGCACAACGAGCAACCATGATTGTGTGAGATTGAATTGTACTAACTTTGAGATTTTTAATGAGGATGAGTGTGGTAAGGAGACATTTTTTTGAAAAATTGATGATAAGGGAGGAGTGAAAACAATAGAAACAATAGGGACAGCGCAAGATGGAATATTCAGTGGCAAAGAAATTGTTGGAACAAAAAATGTTGAAACATGATGCTGAAATGTGAGGGGCTTAGAAGCAACTTCTTGCAACTGATGCATAATATGTTCTATTTTATAAAACTATATCCAAGTGTCCCTATTTTCTTCTAAAAAATTCACCTTCTCAAAAGGAATATAGGATTTTTTCTTTTCCTTATCAAGGACTGTTTCTGACAGGCTATATTTTGAATTAGATATGAATAAAATATGTTCAAAATTTAAATCAAATTGAACCTCATCAATTGATTCTACTCTTTTAAGGAGAAACAAAGATCTTTCTGGAAAACTAGTACTTGTTTCTTTTGCATGCCTCTTTTTCCTAAAGAGATTCTCTGTACTGGTCAAGATCTTGGGTGGATTGGAATTTCGATGCTGGCGAGTATGTATTCTTCTTGGTGCCATATTTCCCTAAAAGAAAATAATTGCAAATGGTTCTAGAAACACTAGTACTTGGTAAATATTTAGCCTGTTTAGTCTCTAGTTCATTGTCACCTTGAAAAACCATATTTATCTTTAAGAGAAAAAAAATTTAGGGAAGTTTTCAACCTTTATCCCTGGCAAGGACACCACTATGTTAGCACTTCAAGGCTAAGGAGAGGAACCCAAAGGTAACCACAAACCAATCTTTTGGGGCAGGAATCTATCCCTTCCAAACTCAGAGAGGGCTCTCCTTCTGAAATCTTATGGATTTTAGGCTATATATATATATTAATGGTGGAATAGTTTTTTGATGGCAAGGGATAGGGAAAACCCATTGGGAATGGACTCATATTAATCTAATGATTTTCAGTGAACAAATGGGAAAATGAAGGATCCTTAGACAGGGGCAAGATAGGAAATATTTGTAGTGTTTTTTTCAAATTTCGTTGTAGAGAGGTGAGTAGAGGTGTTGTGGAATTGATAATATATAAAGAATGTAGTTGAGGATGAATATTAGATATTACAATGGAGGAAGAAACATTGAAATGTTTAGTTATCTATAACAAAGCATCCGAACATGAATTCTGAAATGAATTATTTAACTAAACATTGAAGACACAAAATTAAAGCATGATTATAACAATAGAGGAAATCACACACACAACACAAAACATCACCATAAGAAATTAACACATGAATCCCTGAACAAGTAAACTTTGGTCTTCATCATTCACTGAAATTTTCCAATGGAACTGTACAATGCACAAGGTTTTTATCTATCACACATTGACAAACCATTTTCTTAGTAAAAAATACATCATATATACATAAAAAACCATTATTTCCTCCCTTTAGGAACCAAATTCCCCCCCAAAAATTATTTTTCTGCTTGTAGCAGCGAATATAGAACTACTTTCTACAAATTAGGGAATTGTTTTGACGAAAGGAATACTTAACAAATTACATTGAATACCTACATAAGGATGAGGCTCAACTTTCGAAAACACTTTAGGACATTTTTCATAACCATAAGAATCAATTTCATGAGTTTTATATTCAAATTGAAAGGTCAATCTGTTGATTGTGTGGAAGCGCAACAAATTTGTTGTGCTACTTCCTTCTTAAACAAAAGTGTAGCAACTAAGCGCAGCGAGTTCATCATTTGCATGCCTCTGACCATATCCCGTACTTCTGAATGTATCAAACAAGTGGATAAAACCCATGAATCATCAATTACCTATTTTCCAAATTTCAAACTTCCCTTCTTGAGAATTACCACCTACAACAAAAGCGCAGGGACTGAGTGCAAAAAGATTCATTTGCATAGATTTGAGTAGGTATCGAATAATTTTACTGAGAAAAATAGTTGGTAGATTATCTTTGAAAACCTTAAGAACCTTCTTTGAACCTACATGCACAAAAAGGAATTCCAAAATTAGAACCCTTAACTAAACCTTCATGCCTTTGACAGTAGCACAACAAATTTGCTGCGTTACTTTGTCTCTTGCCTTCTTTGCAAAAATCTCCAATAGTGAAAAGGATATAATGATATATACCAATACACTCATACAAAAAAGGAAAAAAAAAACTAAATTCATTTTGGTTATCTATCCAAAATCAAGCCTTAGTTGCCTCAGCTAACAAGTCTAGATTTCCTCTTTCTTCTTTTTGTTTTTCTTGTAATGCCTCTTGTAATTTTTTTTTGTAGCCCTCAACTCCTTCAAAGCAATATTTTTCCTGCAAATGTTCTTGAGCTATACCATGACCCAAAATATCTCATGGATCAGATATATTTGAATCAAAATGAGCTCGGCCCTGCAACAAATGCAACAGATACAACATTAGTAATTATTCAACCTGCTACAAGGGTACAAGCCGTTAGGCATTCTAGATAGTTTTTCCTTTTCTACTTTGTTATGAGGGTTTATAGCCACCACTATGATGAATACAGGAGATATTTTATCTTGGAATGCATGATAGTCATCTATCTACAAAATGTAGTTTTATTTCAATTGATAATAAAATTATGTTTTTTCCTAGAAAAAAAATTATTTAATTTATATAATATATAAAGATAGTTAAATAAACATTATATTTTAATATATATTTTTAATATAAATAATTTATTTTTTTGGACTAACAAATGTAAGAAATTGTTGTAGATCTCAAAGGGGCATTATGAACTTAATTTCCTTGGGGTTTAAGTATTGTTTCTAGCAATATTGAAGAAGTTTAATTTATATGGACAGACTGAAAAAAGGAATGTGTCTGCACTCTCTTTCTATTATAATATATTATAAAATATAATCAATTATATGTGTTGAGCACACACCAAATTAGTAATCTGATTTGGATAGCTCGTTTGATTTCATTGTATTTACAACACACACACACACACACAGATATACCCTTGGTTTTCATCTTTCAAGAGGTCTTTTAAACTTCCCATAATTGTTGGCCTTCATTTGAGGGTTTTTAACTTCCACCTAAGTGAATGTGCCAAGTTCACATAACCCAAGAGGATTATGTTTCCAACATTTCCCCCCTTAATCTGAAGAGGTGAATACGAGTCCAAGATGAGAGATAAACTACAAAAGTGTATGGCAGCCAATGGTTGGATGTGCTCTCTAAAATGGTGGTTTAAGGAAGACCATAAAGCAAATTAGGTATCAAAACCCAAAGTTTATATCGATGATGGTTTAAGGATGACCATAAACTCTGGAACTTGGGTCAAAGCAGTTCTTGGAACAATTTTGATTTCGGTTAGAAGCTTAGATCTAGTGTAAGTGCTCCCTGATGATGGTTTAAAGATGACCACAAAATCATGAAATATGTAGTAGAAGCCAATGTATTCTACCAATGGTGGTTTAAAGTTTTCAACCAACCAAGTCATTATCATCGAACATGAATTTGTGTTAAATTTATATAGACATGGAGTGTTCTACTCTTAATGAAAATTTACTTCAATCTTTCTTAGGCCCGATTCAATTTAGAAATCACATAAACATGAAAGTAAAATGTTAATAGAACACAATAATATATCAACAGAAGACAAGATAATAATATAGATCAGATTTTACAATTCTTCTTGTACAACAAGGACATAGGATAGTCTGCGTTAGGATAGTAAATAGGATGCACCAACCAGAAAAGTCTTTCTCAACATCATATCAACCAACCCTCCAAAATTTCACACACGGCCCTCAAAGAAAGCTCATCAAAATTCAATGCTGGTCAACCAAATTCAACGTAGAAAAGTCAACGTTGTTGATTTAGGGCTTTGGTAAAACTTATCCTTTTTCCTTGATTTTTGTGCCCAGCTGTATGGCCTACAAAAATTGGATTTTTAACAAATATTGAAGGTCGAACAGTCAAGGGTTGACTATGGTCAACGCTGGTCAACGCGCAAAAAAAAACTCTAAACAGATCCACAGATTTTTCCCAATTTTAGCTCCGCACGTGTGAAGGATAGAGGCCTCCAAAGACTATCGAACAATTCAGATCACAATGAGAGAATGTGTGATGAGTTGATGAGAAAATGACCTCCAAGTCTCTCCAATTAATATCCATCAGTGAGGGTGTGTGACACATCTATTAGGCTTGTGAGCCTACATTACAAATCTGTTTGACCTTGCACGTGTGGAAAATAAAATCAAAATATATGTTCTACTCATCCAAATAAGATTATCTTTAGATCAATCTTGCACCTCTTCAAAAGAGGAATCCAACAAAAATATGATCATCATCATATGAGAAGTGCAACGTGGAGTTTGGACCTATTTTCCAAAAATTAACACTCTCTCTCAACTAGGGAGAACTCCATCTGTCCACATGTGCCATCCAGAGATCAGTACCATCATGTACCATCATATAGCATCGTGTGTCATCCTGTCATAACTTTGTTTGATGGCTCTCATCATAAATAGGATAAGGAGAGTGAGTCACAAAGACATAACGCTCTGCTAACCCGAAGTTAGCTTCGACTCAAAAGAGTCACTTACTAACCCAAAGTTAGTTTACTGACCCGAAATCAGTTTAGAGGATAAAAACTCAACAGACTTGATCCCAGATCAAGGTGTTGGACACATGCCATCCTAGACATAGAGAGTACGACAATCTATGATGCATCCATCGGTGTTTCTATTTTTCTCTATCCACATTTCTCACCTCATTGGAAAAATGAGAGGTACTTCCCATGAGTTCGAAAACCCATGGGTAGGATTCATGCGGGGCATAGATCAAAGAGAGGTGAACCAAATCAATATCATAACGATGGGGCAGAAGCACAACAAGGCTTAGCAAGCCTAGCCCCGTGTGTGCTCATAGCTCCAAGAAGCTATCCCCAAGCTTTGTAGTGCTCCGAGAGCTCATAGTCCAACTCAAGAAATATCCTCAGTATAGGGTCTTTCCACAGTTCCAAGTTTCTTACGGAAGGTTAGGAACTTGACCTTCCCTAGGGGCTTCATGAGAATATCCACAACCTTCTCATAAGTTCCCATATGATCGAGCCTTACGCATCCTCGTTGTACCATATCCCGGATAAAGTGGTACCTAATATAAACATGCTTGGATCAATCGTGGAACATGAGATTCTCAGAAATACGAATCCCACTCTGGTTATCACAAAGGATAACAATGGTATCTAGCACATGCCCAAACAAATCACTAAAAATATTTCACAACCAAATAGCTTCACAACAGGCCATACTCATTTCAATGTATTCGACCTTAGCGGTGCTCAAATCCACTGAATTTTTCTTCCTACTCATCCAAGCTATCAAAGCAGAACCCAAGGTGAAGCAACATCCAGATGTTCTATTGCGATCGACCACACTGCCAACTCGATCAGCATTAATATATCCATGGAGTCTCAAACTACCGACAGTGTATCTCAGCCCATGGTTGATTGTTCCCTGAAGATATCTCAATAGATTCTTGGCACCAAACCAGTGAATGTGATAAGGACCAACCATATGTTGACTCAAATTTTTCACTAAAAAACATACGTCCAGACGAGAGTTCACTAAGAACATTAGGACCCCCATGAGTTGTCAATACTCGGTGGGATTTCCTAGCTCAGGCCCAACATCTTTCCACACAAATTCTTAAATTTGAGTTCCATCGGTGTCGACACAGACTTATAGTCCATAATACCAAATCCGTCCAGCAGCTTCATGACATATTTTCCTTGAGAAAGGAAAAGCTCACCTAGCCTATTCTATACCTCCAAGCCAAGGAAGTAATGAATTAGTCCTAGGTCTTTCATCTAAAATTCGAAAGCTAACTTCCTCTTACACTTATGAATGAGAGGGTCAGCACCTGTCAGGAAGAGATTGTCCACATAGAGAACTATAATGAGAGGCCTTTCTTTATCAAGCTTAAAATAAAGGTTGGGTCAGCATTACTTCGAGTGAAGCCCAACTTCATCAAGTAGTTATCTATCCTCTCATACCAAGCCCTAGGGGCTTGCTTCAACCCATAGAGGGATTTCTTCAACCTGCATACATAGGTGTCTCTATCTCAGACTTCAAACCCCAGAGGTTGCTCCACATACACCTCTTCCCTTATAGAGCAGAAAAGAGGTATTCACATCCATCTGATGGAGACTCCATCCTTGCGTTTCGGCAAGGGAAATGATAGATCGGATGGTGGTATAGCGAGAAAATATATCATCATAATATATGCCTTCTTTTTTAGAGAAGCCTCGGGCAACAAATATTTCCTTGTACTTTTCAGCACTACCATAAGATCCATGCTTGGTCTTATAGAGCCATTTTGAGGTGAGAACAGATTTGTCCTCCAGTCTTGGGACTGCTTCCTAGACATCATTTTTCATAATGGAATCATATTATTCGTGCATAGAATCCTTCCAAACTTGATGGTTTACAGCTTCTTCAAATGATCTAGGCTCATATTGTACAATTGTACTCATGGCTACTAGATACCCTTGGTATCTATTCGACTTCTTGCTTTCACGGAATGTCCCCCTTGGGGAAATATGTCTCTCGGCATCTGCGAGATTATCCCTAAGCCATGAGGGTCTTGTCGTATTTGAAGGAGGTGGATCAATATAATCCATAGGTCCTTCAACATTGGGCATCGGTTCATCCTTCGGCTCTTCCTGCTTCCCTGCTACTTCATCTTCTTTTTCTTCCTTTGAGCTAGGAATATTTCTCACTTTCTTGAGGGCAACATATTCATCGAAGGTGGCATATCTCCACTTCTTTTTGACTAGGCACATAGATTCTATATGCCTTTGAATTTTCACTGTAGCCCACAAACATTCCCTTCTTTGTAGAAGCATCCAACTTGCTTATCTTTCTTTCGACACATGAAAGTAAACAGGACGACCAAAAACTCTAAAATGAGAAACATTAGGTTTCTTACCAGAGAATACTTCTTTCGAAGTTTTGGAGTCCAAAGCGGAATGTGGGAAGCTATTTTGAACGTACACAGTAGTGTTCGCAGCTTCTCTGCATAGAAACTTCAGAAGACCTTCACATAGCATGGTGCGGGAAACTTCCACAATGGGCCTGTTCTTTCTTTCAACAACAAAATTTTTCTTAAGAGTATACGCAATTGTGGTCTCCTTCTTAATGCCAGCTTCTCTGTAAAAGTCATTGAATTCATTTGACTCATACTCAGTCCCATTTTCAGTCCTCAAAACTTTGATTCTCTTCTTGATTTGATTTTCCACCAAGGCCTTAGGTACGAAACCATTTGAATACTTTGTCCTTCTTCTTCAATAAATATATCCAGTTTTTGCGGGAGAAGTCATTTATAAAATTCATGTAATAGGAACATCCTCCCAAGGATGTCATAGGAAACATACCAGATAAATCAGAATGTATCAACTGCAATATATCAGTTGTATTTGTGACACTTGATAGCAGATTTAGGGCTTCGATCAAACTGCTCCTTTTTCCTCGATTTTTGTGCCCAGCTGTATGGCCTACAAAAATCAGAATTTTAGCAAATATTGGAGGTCAAACGGTCAAGGGTTGACCACGATCAATGCTAGTCAACGCACAACAAAACAACCCTAAAAAAATTTGCAGATTTTCCCTAGCTTCAGCTCCACACGTGTGAAGGAAAGAGGTCTCTAAAGGCTATTGAACCAATCAAATCACAATGAGAGAATGTGTGATTAGTTGATGAGAAAATGACCTCCAAGTCTCTCCAATTGATATCCATCAGTGAGGGTGCGTGACACATCTATTAGGCTTGTGAACCTACATTACAAATCTGGCCGACCTTGCATATGTGTGGAAAATAAAATCAAAATATATGTTCTACTCATCCAAACAAGATGATATTTAGATCAACCTTGCACCTCTCCAAAAGAGGAATCCAACAAAAATATGATCATCATCATATGAGTAGTGCAACATGGAGTTTGAACCTAGTTTCCCAAAATTAACGATTTGTCTCTGGTGACAACTTTTATTCTGACATTAACTGATTCTATATCTAGGCTCTGGCTCAAGCTCACTTGATATTTATTTGAAATAAGTTGTTGAACATCAATTCCCCCTTGTCAAATTCAATGTGAGAATATGAATATATCTCCACTCGAAGATGTGTCAATACTCGAAAATGAAATTTGATGTATGACTCATATATCTTCTTGATTGTTGAAGACCATTGCCAAGAAGAGATCCATCCAAGGTGAATCTTTGACCTTGCGGGAGTCTTATGTTTAGAAAAGATGTTTTAACAAAGATTATTTTTTCCACGGTGCTCACAAAGGTGAATATCAAAACACTGATATTTCACATGGACAAATCTATCACAATGTTGTCCTTTTATAACATGAACCAGATGTGGAAGAGGAAGTGGAGCATGTGAAGATGAACTATCCTAAAGAAACACAACAATATGAAATTGGATGGCTTTAGAGTAGTCTATAACATGAAATGACAAATCATTATAATATCCAAGATAGGTTCAATTCATTTTGTTGATGACTTATACCAAAAATTTGATGATGGGCTTGTGAAGTGCACACAAAAATTCTACACATTCATGTGAAACTGCTTCTGAAATGGCCTCACTAACCTGATTAGGTGTTGGCTTCTGATAAGGGTATGTCTCAAACTCATAAATAGAATTATTCTAAACAAAAACCATATTATAATGATGAATCTTCTACTATATCTCATCTCGCTAAAGCTGAGATTCGAGCTGCAAAAATTCAATCTTGTCTTTTTCATGTTTTAAATAGGTTCGAATATCAGTGAGAGAGACTTTGCTGATTTTGAATGTATTAGAATCAATAGTGGAAATTATTAGAGTATATTTCAAGTCTAATACCTTAGTATTCTATCCATTTTATTAATAACTCAAGCTCAAAAAATTAAGGGTTTTGCAATGTGCATTTAGATGATAAATGATCAATGAATCCCACCACCAAAACTGGTTATTGATTGAGTTCCAAAAAAAAAACGTTGACCAAAATAAGATGGAGTGTTTCCAAATGATGTGCCCCTCCCAAATATTTTTTTCACTTTTTGATTTAAAAATACTATTCCAAATTTCATTTCATCATATTAATGTCCATCAATGTGTTAATATACATACCATCCACGTTGATTTGGATGATTGCAAGTGGGTTCAACCTTTGAAATATGAAAAACAATAAATTAGCAGCCTTGAAGATTCCAACGATGGACAAGATGAACTGCGAGTATAGACAATACTTGGCCTTTTGAGAAGGGATGTTGCATTATTGGTGGTTTGATTTTTTGGGAATTTTGGTTACAACATTCCAATCATGTCTAAACATCCTCTATGCATGTTGCACCCAATATACAATCCACTAAAAATTGTAGAATGGTTCATCAAGGATTTTGCAGTCATGATGTGATGGATTTAAAATGTCATTATAATATTTGTTCCCGATGGAATATCATTTTATGCTGCTTAAATGGAAAATTATAATGGTATAAATTTATCCAAATTTAGCTCACACAATGGTGACTCTTCTACCAACATAAATTTTGTCCACACCTTCTCTCACAGTAGTTCAAACAAGCGGTGAATCAAATCCCCAAATGATTGAGTATTGTGCAAGGTATCTATACCTTATATATTCATTCTCACAATGGTTGAAGTAATATACCTGCCCCACTTTGAAAGGTCCTTGTTATTGGAAATGTTGTCATTGATGGCAAAGGAGACGACAAAGGAGGAGCACCTGAAACATTAGCCAAGGAGCAGAGGAAGCAAAAAGAGAGGCAGCAGAGGCAGCATAGAAGGAAAAAAGGCAGCATGAGATAGATGAGGTGGTGTTGCAGAGTAGTGAGGATAGTAGAAGGGGGCCATTTAAGAGTAGAACTAGAGAGACAGAGCAGTGAAGATTGGAAGGGTCTGAAGGAGCTTAATACAAGGGTTTAATACAGTTTGCAGATGAATTATTGAGAAATTATTCATTAATTGAGTTTGTATGGCATAGACTTTGATTGAAGACTACAAACCTGTGGTAAAGACTTAATATCTGTGAAAGGAAGTTCGATCCAAAGGGACAACGTTCCACAGAAGCGCCGAAAAAGTTCGAATCAAATTGGTTGAACAAAACGTGGGTTTGAATTGCCTTCAGTATGTAAGGGCGAGAATCTGAGATTGAGGAATTTGTAAGAGCTGTGAGGTTTGGGGATAGCTCCTTGAGATATCATTGCAGATATCATATCGAGGACTGACGAATGGGCTCGATGGGCGATCGAATGATGGAGTGATAAGGTGAGCCAAGAATAAAACAAAACAGAAAGGCAGCTTCATGAATGGTGTGGACCAGAAGTAATTCAAGAGCAGAGTCGTGAATTGGAGTGGTTCAGTGCACATGAAAGGTAGAGTTCATATATATATAATTGTGATGGAACCCTGAGGGAGAAAGTAGCGGAACCATGACTGGAGTGAATAGTAAAGGCGGGTTTCTAGTTTTGATCGCACCGCCTTTGTCGGGCAAGCGGTAATTATAAAATCAGCGCGATTCCATACGTTGGGTGACACGTGTCCCTGAGCGATTTTGGAAAACCACCCCTCATCACGAGTTAAAGTTCGTGCAGTTAACTCGAGCGATATCCGTCGGATCGTATGAAGCAAGGCTATGTGCTGTCCACCGTTGGATGTGGAAGGGTCGCTAGTGCGGGGCCCAGTTCTAGTTTATATTGATCAGGACTGTTCAAACTATGGTTGCAAGTTTAACCGAGGGCACATATAATGGTTGAATATGCGAAGTCGGTGCAATATGAATTGTGTGATATATGGGTTAATATATGTACATGCCGAGCATTGAGTTTGGATTGAACCAGGGTCGAGTTGTAAGATTGAATGTACAAGGTTGAATTCATACATGTATGCTAAAAATGAGTTGGTATGTGAATGTATAAGGTGGATGACCAAAAACCTTATGTAAATTCTTGGATATAACCAAAATTAATATGCAAGCGGGACCCCACATAAAATTTCGAGAATCATTACCCTAGCTGGTGGATACATTAAAGACCAAAGTGGCAAAAAATACATACATACCTATATGCAGCGCTTTATATATGGGTAGCACCTTTAATGAGTCCCAAGGCATGTATATATATATATATATGGAGTGGTTTATACACAAAGGACCAGGACTACAATACAAAGTATATATATAGAGCGCGATATCTAAAGAACCAAAGGTTCTATCAAAAGCAAAGTACCACATGGTGGGACCCTCATCAATCGCATCGGAAAAAAAGGTTGGCAGCGGATCATATGAACAGAAAGTTGTGATTGCGATTGAAGCCCAGACCCGATGGGTTTATAAACCATGATTGATATGTGTTTGAGTTCCTGCATAACAGTGATTGCATTGGAACATGCAACTAAAAGAGTCGATTGCAATTAATCGCAATCGGAGTAATCACATCGCATCAGATTGGAGTGATCGCATCGGAGCATCGGAGCATAAGAATATCGGAACATGCAAATGAAAATTGCGATTGCGATTGAGTTCCGGACCTGATGGGCGTATAAAATGTGATTTTATAGGTTTGAGTTCCGGCCTAATCGCATTGGCACATTTAAATGAACAATGGTCAATCTCATCGGACTTAAAGCAGGAAACCGGAACATACTACTGAGAGTTGCGATTGCGATTAATCGCATCGGAACTATCACAATTGGAAGTATTCAGAAGCGATTCATCGCATCGGTATTTCAACATAAATAGTGTTTCATCTCATCAGTTGTTGAAGGCATCGTATATGTTAACATATGCGAAAAGTTAAGATTTATTGTTGAGACCAACATATACTATGAAGAATTGTGATATGTGTTGAATAACCCTGTGGGCCCGAGTTATTCAATTAAGTGATTTATTCAAATGTTAAATGGGTCGAAGTTCAATAGAGAAAATAAATAACTAGACTGCTGCACTCAATGATGAATATGTCGCAGAGCATTATATAAAAGGGTTGATTCTAAGGTTTGAATATAAAAATAATAATGCCGAGAAAGAACATTAATTGCTTGAAATAATAGAAGGAGAGAACCTTGCATAGAGGAAATATATTGGGTTTATAACCATGGAGATATTAAAGCCTTCGCATTTAGTTATTTAAACTGCCAGTAAAGGAAACCAAAGAGTTGGAATTTTCCCAGATTTAAAGTCAGCAGTTATATATATTGTAATGTAGCTATATGTATACAGCAGACACACAATCAAGGTGAACATGAATATGCATAGGAATGAACTTGACAGGTGTACATGCATAGGTGCACAGAGTAGTAGTAGATAGAGTATGCAGAACAGTTTCTTAACAACAACATAAAAAGACAAAACCAGCAAAGCCAAAGGCCAGAAAATGGGCTGAGTGAAATTGTTTTTATGTAACCGAAAAGGTGAAATGTAAATGTTTTAATTGATTTATATTGTTGTGATGCATTGGCAAGTCTCCGGAAGAGAACAAATATCCCACTGTAATGTTAAATTGGTACCTACAGTTATATTTTCTGAATGGGCAGATAAAATAGATGAGAAGGCAGAAGGCAAAGAGACATGGCTGTCCATTTCGAATTCCCAGTAGAATACAAACAACCATGAAGCTATTTTGTATAAAACAGGGTAATATCCAAGGGGAGAAGGCTATGAAAACAGAGTGAGAGAAGAAGAGAGTGTGCAGCAGAATTGAAGAGAGTTGAAGAAAATAAGAAAGCTGCAAGAGGTTAGAGAGAGTGAATATAGAGAATGCAGAGTATGGAATTGAGGCAGAGAAGATGAGAAGAAGGAGGAGCAGAACAAGATGCTGTGAAAAGTCATAGAATGCAGAAATGAAGCAGTGAGGCAGAGTAGAAGGAGGAGATAAGCAAAGAAGAAGGAGAAGCTGATGGTGAATCTGAGAAGATGCAGAAATGATATAAGGACAGATATGAGGATTGTTGAACAGCAGAAGAGAAGGTACAGAACAGAGCTGATATCCAAGGTAAATTAGCAAGTGTTTTTCTTTTGAAAGAGTAAGGAAGTTGGAGCTTCCTACTGTTGTAGTTTGATAGATGTCACAGGGAAGTTTATCGAGGTAGGAGCCTCCCGTAGCTTGTGCCTACATAAAATAGGGGATGGGAGTTGAAGCCCACATCTTGTTTTAGTTTGGATAAAATGTCGGGCTAGGAGCCATGTGAGGTTGGGAGCTGCATCGTAGGTTGGTGCTTACAGAAATTGATGGTTTAAGCCTTTGCAAGCGGTTGTAGCTTGCGTAATTGAGGTTGGTTTCCGTAGGTTGGTGCCTGCAGAAAAACAAGGGTGAGAGGGAGTTGGAGCTTGCCTTTGCATCACAACAATAATAAGATGTGGTTTTCTCCCTTTATGGGTTTCCACTTATATCTGGTGTCTCTGTGCACGATTTTTATGTGTTGATATGGTTTATATCATCTGCTTAATACTTACTGCTCTCATATTAATTCTACTGTTACATTATATTAATGCTTGCTGCTCACATTCTAAGATTACTCACATGTTAAGTTGAACATGATATGAAGGTGTAAACAAGTGTTAATGAAAAAGTTTTAAAATTCCATGAATGTGTTAAACTTATTCACCCCCCCCCCCCTCTCAGTTTCACAAAGGGTTCAACAATTGGTATCAGAGCAAGTTCCTTTGGTGTAAGCTTAAAGGCTTGAAGGAGATCTGGTTGAGTCATGGACTATCAAAATGTACCTGTGTTAAATACAACAAACTTTCCTGAATGGAGAGATAAGGTTAAAACGGGTTTAATGGCTGATGAACCTGAGGTATGGAAGCTTGTTTGTGATGGTTACTGCTCAGACTCCCCCACGGTGAAAGAACAACATAGGAATGCCAAGGCAAAATGTGTGATATATAACAGTCTTCATAACAAGGACTTTGAGTTGATAATTGATCTAGACTCTGCAAAATAAATTTGGGACAGATTGCATTTCATGCATGGAGTAGACACTGAGGATTGCATTGTCAAGAAGGAGAAGAAAATTAAGAAGAAGAAAAATTCATGTCAAAAGGAAAATGTTCAAACACATGAGGTACCTGCTAGTGTGAATGGTAGTAAGAACCATGAAGAAATTGTAGCTGAAGAAAAGGCCAAACTAGACACAACCTTGACTGAAATAGAAAGACTAAAGAATGAAAACAAAGACCTTAAGACAGTGGTGCAAATTTGTGATGAGAAAGAGTATGAAGATAAGAAAGAGATTGTTGGCCTGAAGACACACCTTGAAGAAGCAAGGAAAATAGAAGACACTCTACTGCAACAAATGAAAGAGAAAATTACGGAATGTGAGAGACTAGAAGAAGAAGTAGCGAGCCTAAGAAAGAAATTAGAAAAAGCCCAAAGATAATTATTAATGAATACTCCTCAAATGAAAAGCTTTGAACAACTAGACCAAATTCTAAATGCTCAAAGGTCTCCTCTCATAAAGGCTGGGATAGGATATGAAGGAGAAACCAGTAAGTCCAAGGCAGAAGATAACAAGAAAATCATCTTTGTAAAAGATGTAAAGGACAGTGAAGCAGCTCAGCAAATTACTATAAAAATAGAAGCCAGCAAGAACAAGATTTGTGAAGAAACAAATAGAATCAAGCAGCAACATGGTAGGACAGAGAATGAGAAGATGAAACAATCAGCTGCTAAAGGCTCATATGCTCTTGAAGATTAATTGAATAAATTTGGAAGATGCCAAAGGAGGTTCTTTCCTCCTATGAAAAATTTCACATGTTTTACCTGCCACAAACAAGGACATACTGCAACATGTTGTAAGACAAAGCAAACCCAGTCCAACCAGCAAAAGATGCAGCAAACAAGAAGAACACTTCAAGCAAGCAAATGGAAATGAAAATCTTCCACCAGGTACACAAATCATTTCCATGGCTATTGTTATGCATGCAATAATTTTGGACATAAATTTTTTTATTGTAAACTGTATTCAAGAAGACGAACAAAATATTATACATCGGCTCAAATGCACCTTGGTCAAATAAGATGTTATGTATTCCTCAAGCGTGGTCACAAAGCAAAAGACTATAAACTTCCATATATATTAAAGAACTCCAGACAGATGATGAAATCCAATCCAATCAAACAAAACTATGAAGCAGAAAGGAGTGTAGACATTATGATGAACCCCAATAGAGTATGGAAATAAAAGAGAAAAGGGGAGCCTATCATCTCAATAACATAATAAATCCTCCATAGTCTCATGGGGAGCTGCTCTAAGAAGCAAAACAAAAATCCATCCAGTGACAAATATGAAGCAACATCCCAGGGGGAGAGCGGTTCATATATAGACCCCATGAAAGTAGTCTAAGAAGAGCACCTTAGAATTAGAACGGCTATAAGATCATGAAGGGAAAAAAAATTCCTCTAACAAAGAACTATAGAGGAAGAAGATTATTCTGACAGATTCATGAAAGAAGAGAAGGAAGCAAGCAACCATGGTGGTAGAGAGGAAACATCAGTCATGATCATCTAATTTAAGAAGACATCAGCACGTTAAGTGATGATCACAGTGTGCAACACTCTGCTAGTATGAACAATGATTCACCTTAAGAAAGATGAGTAAGAAAAGAGCCTCTCATCATTGTATCATTTCTTCTTCCATCTATGAAAATGTTCCTTGGAGAAATACAACTAAGTAAGTGAAATATCTGAATGATTTATCAAAGAAGCATCAATTGGTATTTAGGTACACGCAGCATGACTATCAACAGAATACTAAGTGTTATTAGTGGAGCAGAAATATGGTACAGGTCCTCAGAATCAAGGGATTATGGCAAAAGTACATCGAGGTAGTATTCCCAGTGTTATCTGGATTCTGCATTCAGCATGAAAAGGTCAGTAGCAGAGCTAAAGGATCAGTATTTTGTTTACACTTGAAACATTATATTGAACTTTGAAACAATATCTTTTTCTATATACGATTGCATGCCCTTCTGAAGTCAGTACATATATAACTTCAAGGCCTCTTTTCTTAAGAACTTTCATAAAACTGTGAGAAGGTACTGATTCATCACAAGCATACTTCAGCAGAAAGGAATTGCTAGTAATCCACCTTTAAAGAGAGATTGATTATTGACATACATACCCCATTATGTCATAAATAAAACTGCATGGTTGATAAGTGAAACTGACCAATACATTGAAGGGTTTATTTTGGAAATACATTGTACAAGAAGGAAAGTCATTTGGCCTCTAATATTGAAAGATATTGCCTATTCTTACAATAAGTTATAAGCTCTGGTTTGATTCATTGTTTACAACAGCAACAAGGACCTTTCAATATTTAAGTGTATTATCCCTGTCAGCAGTCTAGCACAGATTACAAACAACAGGCAGTACATATGAATCACAGCTATAAAAGATATATTGGCATCATTATCATAATTGAACTGGTGTGGTACTGCAGATGATTATTGCAAAAGATGACATACTCCATCTACAATCTTCCTCAACAGAAATATATTGGCTCACTACATCAAACAAAGACAGAAGTATATTTGAAGCCTTCTCAGTATTTTAGTTTTTGATCCAATCATACATCTCTGATTAGATAAAGCTAGTACAATATGTTATATAAAGTGTCATTATCATCACTTTAGCTCTATACAAGTGAAAGAAGTCTATGCGTTTGAATTGTATCAATTTATAGTGTATATTCAAGTTCAATAATCCTCAAAGTGTTCTCTCAAAAAGTCTTGTACACCAGTCTGGAGCAGCAGGGTACAAAATCAAAAGAAGGTGGTCTAAACACAAATCAGAGAGAGGAAATGCAAAGACAAAATCTACACTAAGAAATGTGCAACCCTTTGTCATTGATGTCAAAGGGGGAGGAAAAGCAGGAAATAGTAGAAAGGGTCTTTTAAAAGAAGCTAGGCAGAGGAAGGCTTGGAGGAAGCATTGGATTATCGGTGGGTGTGTTGCCATCAATGCCAAAGGGGGAGACTGTTGGAAATGTTGTCATTGATGGAAAAGGAGACGACAAAGGAGGAGCACCTGAAACATCAGCCAAGGAGTAGAGGAAGAAAAAAGAGAGGCAACAGATGCAGCATAGAAGGAACAAAGGTAGCAGGAGACAGATGAGGTGGTGCTGCAGAGTAGTGAGGACAGTAGAAGGGGGCCATTTAAGAGCAGAACTGGAGAGACAGAGCAGTGAATATTGGAAGGGTATGAAGGAGCTTAATACAGGGGTTTAATACAGTTTGCAAATGAAGTATTGAGCAATTATTCATTAATTGAGTTTGTATGGCATAGACTTTGATTGAAGACCACAACCCTGTGGTAAAGACTTAATATGTGTGAAAGGAAGGT
The DNA here is from genome assembly GCA_034641835.2 of Pinus albicaulis. Classification (NCBI taxonomy): domain Eukaryota; kingdom Viridiplantae; phylum Streptophyta; class Pinopsida; order Pinales; family Pinaceae; genus Pinus; species Pinus albicaulis. Next base: position 833,146,720 of record CM076581.1, on the reverse strand, counting down.
CGATCCAAAGGGACAACATTCCACAGAAGCGCCAAAAAAGTTAGAATCAAATTGGTTGAACAGAACGTGGGTTTGAATTTCCTTCAGTATGTAAGGGAGAGAATCTGAGATTGAGGAATTCGCAAGAGCTGTGAGGTTTGGGGATAGCTCCTTGAGATATCATTGCAGATATCGTATGGAGGACTGACGAATGGGCTCGATGGGCGATCGAATGGTGGAGTGGTAAGGTGAGCCAAGAATAAAACAAAATAGAAAGGCAGCTTCATGAATGGTGTGGACCAGAAGTAATTCAAGAGCAGAGTCGTGAATTGGAGTGGTTCAGTGCACATGAAAGGTAGAGTTCATATATATATAAGTGTGATGAAACCCTGAGGGAGAAATTAGCGGAACCATGACTGGAGTGAACAGTAAAGGCGGGTTTCCGATTTTGATCGCACCGCCTTCGTCGGGCAAGCGGTAATTAGAAAATCAACACGATTCCATACACTGGGTGACACGTGTCCCTGAGCGATTTTGGAAAACCACCCCTCATCGCAAGTTAAAGTTCGTGTAGTTAACTTGAGCGATATCCGTCGGATCGTATGGAGCAAGGCTATGTGCTGTCTGCCGTTGGATGTGGAAGGGTCGTTAGTGCGGGGCCCAGTTCTAGTTTATATTGATCGGGACTGTTCAAACTACAGTTGCGAGTTTAACCGAGGGCACATATAATGGTTGAATATGCGAAGTCGGTGCAATATGAATTGTGTGATATATGGGTTAATATATGTACATGCCGAGCATTGAGTTTGGATTGAACCAGGGTCGAGTTGTAAGATTGAATGTACAAGGTTGAATTCATACATATATGCTGAAAATGAGTTGGTATGTGAATGTATAAGGTGGATGACCGAAAACCTTATGTAAATTCTTGGATATAACCAAACTTAATATGTAAGCGGGACCCCACATAAAATTATGAGAATCATTACCCCAGCTGGTGGATACATTAAAGACCAAAGTGGAAAAGTATACATACATACCTATATGCAGCGCTTTATATATGTGTAGCGCCTTTAAACAAAGGTCCAAAGTAGGAGAAAGAGAAGAAAGAAATATATATATATATGTAAATATATATATATAAGTATATGGTTATTAAGGCCTAAAATAATCGTAATTTACAATAATAAAGTATATATATATATATATATATATATATATATATATATATATATATCTATATGTAGCACAAGATTCAAAGAACCAAAGGTCTATCAAAAGCAAAGTAACTTGATAAGGGTGTGGACCCTCATCAATCGCATCACAAAAAGACAAGTGGGGTGGATCATATACATATGAACAAAATTTGCGATTAAGATTAGCCTGTGACCATGGGTTTATAAACCATGATTGATATGTGTTTGAGTTCCCGCATAACATGATCGCATCGAAACATGCAATCCAAAGGCGATCGCGATTAATCGCACCGTAGTAATCACATCGCACTGGACGGAGTGATCGCATCAAAGCATTGAGCATAAGAATATTGGAATATGTAAATGGGTAAATTAAGCACAACAGTTCCGGACCCGATGGGCGTATAAACTGTGATTTTATAGGTTTGATTTCTGGCCTAATCGCATTGGCACATTTAAATGAACAGTGGTCAATCACATCGGAGTAAAGGCAGGACATCGGTACATACTACTGAGAGTTGCGATTGCGATTAATTGCATCGGAACTATCACAATCAAAATTATTCAGAAGCGATTCATCGCATCGGCATTTCAACGTAAACAATGTTTCATCAGACGCACAAGTTAGCTACGCTTGGATATGTTAACATATGTGAAAAGTGAAGATTTATTATTGAGACCAACATATACTATGAAGAATTGTGATATGCGTTGAATAACCCTATGGGCCCGAGTTATTCAATTAAGTGATTTATTCAAATGTTAAATGGGTCATAGTTCAATAGAGAAAAGAAATAACTAGACTGGTGTGATTAATGATGGATATGTCGCAGAGCATTATATAAAAGGGTTGATTCTAAGGTTTTAATATCAAAATAATAATGCCAAGAAAGAACATTAATTGCTTGAAATAATAGAAGGAGAGAACCTTGCATAGAGGAAATATGTTGGGTTTATAACCATGGCGATATTAAAGCCTCCGCATTCAGTTATTTAACTGCTAGTAAAGGAAACCAAAGCGTTGGAATTTGCCTAGATTTAAAGTCAGCAGTTATATATATTGTAACGCAGCTATATGTATACATCAGACACACAATCACGGTGAACAGGAATATGCACAGAAATGAGCTTGACAGTGTGCTGCTACAGCAAGTACAATGTAGTAGCAAGAATTGAGTATGCACGCTTTCTTAGCAGCAGCAGAAAAAGATAAAACTAGCAAAGCCAAAGGCCAGAAAATGGCTGAGTGAAATTGTTTTTATGTAACCAACATGTGAAAATGTAAATGGTTTAATTGATTTATATTGTTGTGATGCATTGACAATTCTCCAGAAGAGAACAAATATCCCACTGTAATGTTAAATTGGTACCTACAGTTATATTTTCTAAATGAGTGGATAAAGGAGATGAGAAGGCAGAAGGAAAAGAGACATGGCTGTCCATTTCGAATTCCCAGTAGAATAAAAAAATCCATGAAGCTATTTTGTATAAAACGGGGTAATATCTAAGTGGATAAGGTTACGAAAATAAAGTGAGAGAAGAAGAGAGTGTGCAGCAGAAATAAAGAGAGTTGAAGAAAATAAGAAAGCTGTAAGAGGTTAGAGAGAGTGAGCATAGAGAATGCAGAGTATGGAATTGAGGCAGAGAAGATAAGAAGAAGGAGGAGCAGAACAAGATGCCATGAAAAGTCAGAGAATGCAGAAATGAAGCAGTGAGGCAGAGAATAAGGAGGAACTGAGCAAACAAGAAGGATAAGCTGATAGTGAATCCGAGAAGATGCAAAAATGATATAAGGACAGATATGAGGACTGATGAACAGCAGAAGAGAAGGTACATAACAGAGCTGATATCCAAGGTAAATCAGCAAGTGTTTTTCTTTTGAAAGAGTAAGGAAGTTGGAGCTTCCCTATCAAGTTGTAGCTTGATAGATGTTAGTTGTAGCTGACTGAGGTTGGAGCCTCCTGTAGGTTGGTGCCTGCAGAAAATAGATGGGAGTTGGTGCTTCCACATCAAGTTGTAGCTTGATAAAATGTCAGTTGTAGCTGACTGAGGTAGGAGCCTCCTGTAGGTTGGTGCCTGCAGAAAATAGATGGGAGTTGGAGCTTCTTTGCAAGTTGTAGCTTGCAGAATTGAGGTTGGAGCCTCCTGTAGGTTGGTGCCTGCAGAAAATCAGTGGTGAGAGGGAGTTGGAGCTTGCCTTTGCATCACAACAATAATAAGATGTGGTTTTCTCCCTTTATGGGTTTCCACTTATATCTGGTGTCTCTGTGCATGATATTTATGTGTTGATCTGGTTTATATCATCTGATTAATACTTACTACTCTCATATTAAGTCTACTGTTACATTATATTAATGCTTGCTTCTCACATTCTAAGATTACTCACATGTTAAGTTGAACATGAAATTAAGGTGTAAACAAGTGTTAATGAAATTTTTTTAAAAGTCCATGAATGTGTTAAACTGATTCACCCCCCCCCCCCCTCTCAGTTTAACTAAGGGTTCAACACTTGCAATGTTGACTTTGATTGGATGTGCTCTCTAATGGGAGCATGTCGATTTACAAAAACAATTATAGTGCAGGCTTAGGCATATTCATACAATTATGACACTACCAAACATTAAAACCTCTGGCAGAAAATGGATGTGCTCTTTGATGGGAGCATGGTGGTTTAAGCAAACAACTATAGTGTAGGCTTGGGTATAAGCATCCAATTCTAATACTTCTCAAACACTAAAGCAATTATTTAGAGTTGAATATTTGGAAAATCCCCCAACCTTAATCTTCATTTTCTTTGAAATGCAAACAATCATTTGAATTATTATGGTGTCTGACCAATGTTCAACACAAAAACTGAGACTAGAATTTACATTTGAAGCAAATCCTTCCTTCCCTTTTCACTGGAAGAATTGGGACACCATTGATGAGTTATTTATTGTAATTATTTTCGCATGAGATGATTCAAAGAGAGTCTATGTGAAAAATATAGGGATGTGGTGGAGTGAATAATGTACCGGAGATGACAAAATTATGCTATCAAATAGAGGGAATGAATAGAAATAGATGGAGATCTGCTAGTATGAAACTATTGAACTCCAAAAATCCACACTATAACCACTTGTAATACCCTTATTTGGTATCCTCAATGAAATCCAATCATGCATATGGGAAGAAAGAACCTGAAGTCAAAAAGCAGGTCTATATTCACTAACAACCATAGTCCTATGATAATGCTACAAGAAATATCTACAACACAAGCTTGCAACAAATATATTCGCAGAAGGCAAGTTAACTGAGACTACTAGTAAAGAGGAGGCTAGGTGTTACAACTTGTGCACATGATCTAAAGCTCTAAATATGTTGCAAAAACATAGGAAACAAAGAAACATTATGTCAGAGCTAACAAGATAGTTGGAAAGCCTTCGTGAATTTACCAAGTCCTGGAACACATTTTGGAAAAAAATAATGACTTCATGCATCCCCTAGTTCAGCCTTAGCAGAGTCGTGGCTTTGTAGCCACAAAATCGACCCCTAATGCAACATAACTAGAGAGAAATTTGAGACTCAACGGAAATTTTTATGTGTAAAACGGCTCAGGTAGAAATTACAATAACATGATAACACACAAACTTAGGAGGTTGAAATATAATAGTCTTTAGCAGGCCTAGTCGCCTGAGGGGCCGTGACTGAGGGAAGACATAGTTATGCTGACAATCTGTTACAGGACATTTTTTCACATTTGTTCAATAGGCCTACAAATTGGATTAACCAATATCCATGAACATTTTGTCATCATCCCTTCATAAATCCATAAACATGACCTCTCCAAAATGTCTGAGTTTGTGGGAAAGTTTTCTCAAAAGAAATGTTTTTAGCCCAAATGCATACTACCTTCTTGGAAACCTACGTTCAATGCATGTTGCATGCTTATTCACCTGCGCGATCAAAACATTTTTCTCCCTTCTGCAGGTGAACTGATTCTAGAAATTTGGGAACATAAAAATAATTCTGAAGCTTCCTCTTCGATAATATTCCAAGGTAGTTTTAACTATTTACCACGGATAAAGGTCTATAATTCCTATCTGATCCTATCTTCGACACCTTATCCCTTATCCCTTATCCCTTGAGCTCATCCTCCCATCATATGTGGATCTCAAGCCTATAATGGTAAATCCTAAACTACCACACTCATCCTATAAATTATTACCTCCCATAAGGTTTGGCTTTTGGAGATTGCTAGTGCCCTTGTGCTGTTGGTTTAAGCCTAAGGAGTCATCATATTCATGCATTAGGGTTGACGTTGTTTTGTGCTTTGTGACAACGAAGGACAAGTTAACTTGGGGATACATCTACAAAGTCAGCTACTATTTATGGTTGTAAACTCTCTCCTATATTTGTTAATACAAAGAGTATCGTATTTTCCTATATTTGTTGTGTTATGTTTGCACTCATGTATTTAAATTATATGTTGATTCATTGAATATATATTTTAGATTATTCTACATGGATGTTGTGGTTCCTTTGCTTGTTCTATTCATGTGTGTAGGTTATAATTATAAAATTTGGAGTTAGAGTTGGAGATTACAAGCAAGGAGGAAAGAAAGGGTTACTACAAATTCCAGGTAGGCTTCTTTCCCAATTTCTAATTTTCTCTAAGGAAAACTCAAATATTTTTGCCTTTTTTTGGTATATATCATGTTATCTCCTAATTTGACCTCAGACTGAAGAAAGTCAAACCAGGGTAACCACAAACCATGCTTAACCTTCTAGCTAGCCCTATAAGGCGGGGATAGGGCTCTCTCCGTAAAGAATCTCAAAAGAAATATGATTGCAAAAATGATTTTAGGCTAGGTATAGTAGCTCAAAATATTTTTTATAAATTTTCTGGGTTTTTTGTTGGATTAGATGGAGCTGGGCAGTTTAAATCTGGGGAATTAAATCAGAAATACAGGGTATTCTATGGGGCAAGGTAGGCGTGGATTTAACAAATTTGTTTTAATGATGGTGAAGAATTTAAGACTGATGAGGAGCTGAGGAGGGCATATGAGATGGATCCTTCTCAAACAGCAAAAAACATAAAATATTGAATGATTTTCCCAAGGCAGAGCACTGCAAAAAGTGGATTCTACCTATCTAACTTGAAAACATTCAAACAGAAATAATGGAATGAATGAATGGCATACATAACATTTAATAGATGATTACAAAGAAGATATTGTATTAAAATTCCATACCACAGGGATCCCGTAAAAAATTGTTGCAAGTCTTTATTAATTCCCTGCTAAGCTGGTTACAAATACATACAATGAAGAGCGTCCCAGTGATTTCCAACTTTTTCCACCTTACAAATGACTCAGAAATTACATTAAATAGACAGGATTTCAGGGGGCGAATCTGTAGAAAAAGGAGTTGTTTCACCCGCCCCGAAACCAAAACCCGAAGATAGAAAAAAAACCCAACAGAATGCCTCTAAAAAAGTGGGAACAATACATATCTAACCATCTGGAAGAATACTTTGTTACATTTATTCCAAAAAATAGGAAGAAAAACAAATCTGGAAACCTTGCCCCCTCATTTATCGTTTTCTATCGTTCTGTGGTTAATGCTGAAATGATCCTTGCTTTTATAATTAGCTCACGGCCTTAAAATGTCTTTTTCATTTAACTTGAAGAAAAATCCCTTTCACCGAAGAAAATGCCTTTGAAACCAATAAAAATTGAATTGTCATTTTAATGAAGAAAAACCCTTTTTTTTCATTGAAATGAGCGAAGGACTGGCGGTGGGCCCAAAAATCGCAATCGCAAATCGAAGCGGAAGGGGCGGGACTACTTTAGCGGAGGAGATTGCGATATGCGATGGCGATGGAGCACTTTGAAGCAATTTGATGGGAAAAAGGCCGATGGAATGGAAGGCTGATGAGATGGAAGGCCAATGGGGGAAGGCCGGATGAAAAGGCCGATGGATAAGGGAGCAATGGAATAAGCCGATGTAATAGGAATGGAGGTTGTCAAAGCGGTGAGGGATGAGCGAGAATAAGCCGACGCGAAGAGGGATAAAGGATAAGCGAAGAAATCCCTTAAAACCAATGAAAATGAGTTTAGCGCTTTTACACGGGAAAAAGTCTTTTCCTTTTGAAAAGAAGCGGAAAGCTTTTGGTGGGACCGGGGAATATCACAATTGCAAATCGGTGGAGGAGCAGGACTACCTTGGCGAAGGAGATTGCGATATGCGATGGAGATGGAGCGATGGCATCGCATCGGAGAAATAGGGGGAGCGAGGTTAGACTGCTGTATAAATATCTCATCAGCAAAAGTGAGGGGTGTGGGTTCGGTGCTGCGGGGAAAATGATAATGCGATGGGCGATATGCGATTCATCGCATCGGCGGAAATGGGAAAGCGGGGTTAAGTGTTGGGGAACATGCGAGGTTGTGATGCGATGGTGCGATGGCAATGCATCGGTGATGTGCCATCGCATCGGGGTCTGGAAATGTAGAAAATTTAAGTTAAAGGCAAAAAATTATAAAGTTAAAGAAGCATTGGAACAATAGAAAAAAGGACAGATTCGTGCTTTTGGGGACTTTTATTCACTTAGGCATATTTTGAAATCCAGAAAGTGATTTTGGGAGTGTGATATATCATTGGAAAGCTCTTTCTAAGCTGCTCCTGATGGACATATTTACAACATTTTTTCAGTAAAGATCGTATGAAGAACACCTTTGAAAACCAGGCAGAGAGAATCCCCTTTGACCCTTGGTGATGGGAGCTTCAAAGTTCAACTTATTACATATGGAGACATAAAATTACATAAGAAATGACAATAAAAACAAAGTACCCTTTTTTCACCTCAAAACATGTTTTGAGATGAAAATTACATCCAGCTGAAAGAACAACTTCTTTGATTTTCCAGATACTATGCTTCGAGTTTATTTGGCATCCTCATGTCCTTGCTAATATTTATTGACACTTTCATCATTAATTTGACCATGGGGGAAACCTAAAACCTAATGAGACCAACCCTATGACCTAAAATCATGAACTGAAGAGTGAAAGTGAATCATGACTGAAGATCATAGAGAGGAGAATCAGCGAATATATTTCATGAGGGAAAAATGATGAAGTGACCCCAACCATCAGTGAATCCATGACCTAATGGAATGATAAAAAATTTATAGTATGGGACTTCTACTACGCAAATGCAAAAGAGCGTATTTGATTACTAATGGCAGTATGACAAGACTGACACTAACATATCATACCACTAGATTTAGGGAATTAAACTTTGTTCACAATCGTGAAAATTCCACATAAAAAATTAGCAACTCTACTAGGGATCGATTCTTCCCTTAGTGGTTTCCTTGACCTTAGCATATTTTTCACCTCTTAAAGCGATCTTGATTGACTCACTTAGACATTGATTGACCTTAGTAAAAAATCATTTTAAGCTTGGTTGGGTTTCTTGTGTCGTGTTTTGATTGAAACTACCCCAATGCATTCCATGTTCTGAGACAAAGTGCTTCAACACACTTGATCCTTCTTTGTGCCTATGCTGCGGAGCACTAGTCTTAGTTCTGCACCTTCACTTATCCTTTAGGATACAAAATTTTGCATTCCTTTGCCTTGCTCTTTAATTTTCTTTGATCCAACAAGTTTTCCTTGTATATTTGAGTTTGTCTTTGTTTCTGGAAAGCCAATCCTTTGTGTGAAATTGTTTGTTTTTGCTTTCATTTTTGAAAAACAAATTCCCTCTCAATCATCAAGGTGGGGGGTGGGGGCTGAATTTTGTATGAGTTTTATTCACCTCTGAGTATCATCACCTTTTTGATAAGATTATTTTTCATTCATTCATTCTTCTTTTCAATTCAGGTTTGTATGCATAGATTGATTGTTGAATTGGAAAAGTAAATTTTACATTACAGTTAAAGTTAGTGTGGTTTATTTTCGTCGGCAATCAATTTGAATTCATATGTTTCTTTTCATTTGAAAAATTAAAATAAAAGGAAAGGAAAAAAATTATTTGCATTGCGTATAGGGCTTTGATTTTGATTGGAATAGTGAAGTTGAGGAGATCGATTGTTGCATCAGTTATTTGTTGCATTGTTGATTGATTTCTTCTTCCCCTACTTAGTTAGGCCTTTCATTGTGAAACGGAAAATGAAAATAGTTTTTTTGTCATATTAGTTCCATCATAGGTGTGTTTAGGTGAAATTGAGTTTTGAGCCTTGAAATCGAAACATAATTCAAGATAAACTCTAAAATTCACTCAATTAACCTATGGAGCATTTGGAGCATTAATGCAAACATCTATATGTCTAGGCTAGAGACATGTTCTGACGTCTTTAAACGCAGGATTTTTTGTTCTATGTCAGCGTTACATTCCGAGGGTAATATCCTGTTCCATGTACGTAAGTGTATAGGACCGTTATCCATGTACCTTCAGGTATTTTAGATGATGCTCCATGAATGATAAGTATATGGGAAAACTCTCATTGAATGATTACACATTAGACAACACTTTTACGAAATTTACTTCCACGTACCTCCTTGTTAGACAACACTTTTACAGAATTTACTTCCACGTACCTACATGTATATTTTGGAAGTCCCCACTAGGTTTCTATCCTTCCATGGGTAACTGAGTTGGCCACCTTGCACACTGTGATACATTGAACACAAAATTCTGGGAGATTTCCTGGTTGTACGTAAATCCTTCATTTTTCAAGGTGGTATATTGCAGTCCACAATGAATTGGTAATCCTTATCTGCATGGTTACCCTTTTGTTTTGTTTTGTGTCTTTAATTTCTAAAATAAATTAATTGACCATGTAACAACATCCTCAACATGGAACAACTCCTTAGTGGATCTTAGGTTGAGACTAATGGTGACAGTTCCCAAGTATACAGATAAGGAAACCCCTTTTATGGGAATCCTAGCTCTTTTAATTCTTTTGGAAATATTGGTGCTCCTTATATCGCAATATTTTCCCTTCCCCGATTTTCCATTCGTTTTCCAACTTGGTTATTTTCTACCCCTATGGATCTGAATGTCCAAACTTCTCCTCAACCAATTTCTCTTCCACCTGAACAACATCAACCTTGTTTTGAACCTAAATTTGACCCTTTTCCTTATTTACTTGTTATTTCTTCATCCCTTTATTCCTCCTCGCCTGGTGAAAGTCTTGATTCTAGTAACCAGGAAGCTAAGAAGAAGACAAAATGGATGAAGAAGAAGAAGAAAAATAAGAAAGGAGGTAACCAATAAACCATTGATATGATTGCAACCAATGTTGAGAAACCTTCAAAGCCCCATAAATTTAAATTCCTTTACAAGTTATGTAAGTGTGACCACTTTCTTAGAGATTTCCCTTTTATTCCATAGGTATTAGAAGTATGGTCCACATGCTCACATCAGCCCCGGTCATCAACCTTTGGAGATCATGCTGGTGACAAACCATCACCTAGTGATAGTAAGACCCACGGGGAAAAGGGTAAAGTTAAGTTTCCCTGTAGGTTATGTGAAGTAAATCATCCTATTCACCTTCTCCTTATATGGATGAAGCCTCAAAAGTGTTGGAAAACCTCACATCTTCTCAGGCTCATCTTCTAATTAGTTATCAAAACATTTCTCCTGATCCTCCACTAGTTGATGAAGTGATTGATCATAGTAAAAATGCAATCAATCCCACTCTCTTTGAACATGAATCCCATGAGTTCGTTCTCGACCAACCATTGGTTGAGAAAATTCTTGACTCGATTCCACCTTTCGTTGATCGTACTTTTCTCGTAGAGAGTGAGTCTGATACCGCTCAGGTTCTTCTTGTTTCTTTAGGTTCCAATGAACTACGGGGAAATCCTCCCATTCCAAAAACACAAGGGGACAATCCTCCCATTCCCATGACACAGAGGGGGAAATACTCCCATTCCGACTGCACAGGGGAGCAGTTATCCCATTCCCATAGCACCAAGGGTGTAACAACCCTGGGTAAAAATTTATGTAATAAATTTAATAAAGGAAAAATAATAACCATGGTCATGGGACACGTATTCCACGTTGAATATTTGGAAAAAACATAGTGATGGGGATCACTTGTGATTAATTAATGGCTATGGAAATTGGCAAAGGAAATGGTAAAGGCTTTGGAAAGGAAAAGTGGCTTTTATTTGCATTTTATTTATGAAAATAATTGAAAATAGGAGAAAAGGAAGGTGAAATATCATAGGTTGCATGTGAGGTGCATGTGAGGAAGAAAATGAAGGAAATTAATGGAAATTTGAAGAAAATAGAGGCCTCTTTAATAAAAATGCTTCTGAGGATCAGTTCATGGATTTTTGTCCGTTGAGTTTTGAAGCTCTTATTCTATTCTCTCTCTCTCATACTCTCGGACACTTATATTTTTTTTGGATTACTCTTGGAGGATTGTGGCATACCTAGGATTTGGGGCAAAAAGGAAAAGGAAAAGTAGGAAAGCCTAAGAGGACATTGGGATCAACAACCAAAACAAGTTTTTCTTGCAGTTACCGAGTTGCACGTATGATTTCCTTGCTATTTTTTTCATGCATGACATATGCATGTGGTTTCTTGGTTATGATCTTTCATTGGCATGGAGGATTGCTTGATTTGATAGTGGTTTTTCCTAGCCTTTCCATTTCCTGGATAGTCATGTTGTTGTGGGTTTTAATTTCTATTTTCTGGTTGGTTCTCATGTTCCTTTGGTTGTGGGTTGAGTTACTAGTTCTTGGAAGCCTTGGTTGAACAAATTTTCTAGAAGATCTGTAACAACTTAGGTTAAGTTACTAGCCCTGGAAGCATTGGTTGGAAAAACGCTCTGGAAGTCGTGCAACAACTTGGGTTGAGTTACTAGTCTTGGAAGCCTTAGTTGGAAAAACTCTCTAGAAGCCCTTGGTGGGTTAAGTTACTAGTCCTGGAAGCCCTGGTTGGAAAAACGATCTAGAATCCCGGAAATGGTTGTGGGTTGAGTTACTAGTCTTGGAAGCCTTGGTTGGAACAAATTCTCTAGAGCCCTAGAAAACTTAGGTAGAGACCGTTCTAGTAATGGTTAGTAATGTCCAAGAATGAGATGGGATCATTGGTTGAGGGTTGAGGCGGTTTGGCCTCTAGAAGCCCCGATTTAGTTTTTATTGGTTATTCCATGAGATCCCACATTATTGCTTTCAATATGGAAAAAGGGTGATTGGATGACGGAAATATTTGGTTCAACCCAATATATGGTCACGTGGTACGTAAAAGTCCCATAACTGGTTGCATTTTTCATATGTTAATAAGATCTCTTTCCCTCGAGTATTTGATGGGTAGATATACTTGTTCATAAGTTTTTTTTATGTTTTTTATATCCTTGTTATTTATGTTGGTTATATGTTGGTCATGAGTATGTTTTATGACATACTTGAAGTATGGATCTCATCATGTTTTGATTAGAAAATGAATGAAAAATGAATATATGACCTAATAGATTATAATGCAGCTATTGTGATAAGAAATCAATGATTCCTTATGATTATCAGATAAGTATGATATCCCTATGCTCAGATCCATTGTTATGACCTGTAGATTTCATATTTGTGACATGCTTGACGAAATTCCTGTTATGGCTAGTAGGGGTAAGATCAAGTACTTGCACAAATGATCACCTCTTTAGCTTTGTTCCGTTGTTATTATTCATTTCTGAAGGTTTCATGAAGTTCTAGCTAGTGTCCTAAGACTTGGCCTTGAAAATGTGGCTCAGAATCTAGGGTCGCTGGCACAAATTTTCCTGAAAAATTCCACAGTCGCTGGCATGGCTTGCTATGGGAGGGACTGGAAGGCCTCAGTCACATGCTTGGCTTGTCTTGGGATTTTTTGAGGGTCCATATCAATGAAGTGTCAAGTTTTCTTATGGGTTGGCCAATTGGAAGGGTTGGTTGGCTCTTGAAGGTTCGGTATCATGCATGGAAGGTCATTTTGGTTTCGTTATGTCAGTTCCACTTCCTTAAATATACATGGGGAGTTGAATAACATCATAATATCCTCTCGTCACATGTTTACCCTAGTGGACCAGTTAGCTTCGGTAAATTTGGGAGGAGGGTGTTACAGAATGGTATCAGAGCATGGTTCACCCCTTGGACTGGATGGCTAGTGTGTTGGTCATGCATACATGTCAATTGTATATGTGTTCCTTATTCTTGTGGTATATGTGCTTGTTGTGTATGCATGGTGGTGGTCATGGTTGCAGTTGTGTCACCATGTGAAAGTTGATGGAGTTGATGTTGTATGTGTTTATCATGAGTATATGTCGATTATGCATGCTAGTGTTTGTATGCATTGGGTATACATGCATGTCGTACCTATGTTGTTATGAATGAATTGTGTCTAATTGATGTTGTGATTCTGGCATCATGCATGGTAACTGGATGATGATTGAGATGATGTCTATAAATTGTTGTGATTATGATTATACATGTGTTGTGCTAATTTGGTTGGTCTTGTAGATGAGATATCCTCCCTAAACTATACTAAGGTACGTTGGTTTGTTTACGATTTGGTTTAGATCACATAATATGCCTTCCAGGAAGTGAATAAAAAATATGACTAGCAGAATGGTAGAATACAGTTCACTAGATTCTCCCTATATATTAGATGAGAAGCATGGTGATGAGTACTTCCCTCACATAGCAGACACTTTGAGAAATTTTAAGGTAAAAATAAGGAGTTGAAAAGTAGACAATGATAGAATAATTTAATCAAAAGAGAGACTTGATAGGGCAAAGGAGAAATAAGAAGAAGTAAATGTATTTATCCTTCAGAGCTTGTCGGACTTGTAGACACAAGGACCGCTTAGAATTAGTCATGGAAAAGAGGATAGGACTAATGGGGCATATGGTAGTTGGTATCACGGTGGGAAGAGGTAAAATAGGGATGATGCGATCAAATATGGCAGGCTCATGGATACATCGGACAGGAGAGGTGATGGGCACATGCTCTATTCTAGTTTCGATTCTAATAGGTATCATTATCATTGTCGTTTTCATCCTTTCAGGAGGAATGAAAAGGAGATATTTTTCGGATGAGTTCAAGAAAGCAAAGCCACCTACATTTGATGGGGAAATGAAGAAGTCATAGGATGCAGAAGCATGGTTACTTTGGATGAATAAGTTCTTTCAGTTTCATGATTACTCAAAGAACATGAAGGCTAGAATAGCTACGTTTAGTCTTAAAGGTAAAGAAGATATTTGGTGGGAAGATGTAAAGAATGTTAGATATATTCATCAAGAGGAGTTGACTTGGAGTGAGTTCAAGAGACTATTCAGGAAGAAGTACCTATTGGATAGATACTATGATGACAAGGCGAAGGAATTCTATGAGCTAAAGATGGGATCTATGACCGATGAGGAGTACACTAGCAGATTCTTGCAGTTATTGGGGTATATGCCTTACCTAAAGGAGGAGAAAGTGAAGATTCATAGATTCATCAGTGGGTTGTCGATGGAATTTAAAGACAATATTGAGTTCAATGAACCTATATCATTGGAGGAGAGGCCATCCAGAAGCTAAAAAAAAATTATGAGCAATAAAAGCACAAATTTGAGACTAAGCCAGACTAGAAAGGTAATGTAAATAATAAAGGAAAATGGGACAATAAGTGAGTAAGGCCTCAAGGCACATGTGACAAAGAGAATGCAATGTTGTCTAATAAGTTTAATGCATCTAACAAAAGACATGGATTTCAGTCTGAATATCAGAACAAGGGTGCAAGGTGGAATCCTTTACAGTGTTGGACTTGTGGAAAATATCATCACAGGCAAGATTGTCCACAACATCAGGGTGGTAGACCACATATCTACAGTGCTAAGGAGGCACAGATAGTGGGGGATGTTGGACAAAGTATTCCTAAAACTTATGTAGCATTGGATAACCGATAGGAATATCATTAGGCATATATCATCGATATGGACAGTAAGCTTTGTGATCAAGTTGTTTCTAGTTTGTTTGTCCCTGGATCTAATTATAGTTATGTTAATCCTGACTTGGTGGATAAGTATGGTTTGAATAAATAAGTGCATGCATAGTATTGGTTAGTGCAGTTGGCTACAGGTACAAAGAAAAGGGTTCATCATTGGGTAAGAGACTATGCATTTGAGTTGAATGGTATGCCTACATCAACGCATTTGAATGTAATTCTGTTGGGATCGTATAGTGTGCTTCTGGGTATGGATTGGTTGTATCTTCACAGGACTAAGGTAGAATCCTATGATAAGAATATTGAGTGCTTGGATGACAATGAGGAACAAAGAATCTTGTAGGGAAAGAATAAGGAAACCTTAGTTAGAATGGTGACAACTATGCAGGCAAAGCGCAACCATAGGAAAGGGTGTGTGTTATTGACAATGCATATTTAGAGTGACAAATGTAAGGAATTTGAGGAATCAATTTTTTTTACCAGGTACCCAATTCTACAATAGTTTCAGTATGTGTTCCCAGTGGAGATTTCATAGTTGCCGCATCACAGGGAAGTGGACCTTTCTATTGAGTTGGTACCAGGGGAAACACCAACATCAAAGGCACTATACAATTTGATCACTCAAGAGTTAGTGGAATTGAAGTTGAAGTTGAAGGAAATGATTGACAAAGGATACATTAGGACAAGTTTATCACCTTGGGGCACACCAATATTGTTTGTGAAGAAGAAGGATGGTACTCTCAGGTTTTTCATTTATTACAGGCAATTGAACAAAGTGACCATCGAGAATTGGTATTTGTTGTCAAGGATTGATGAATTGTTTGATTATTTGAAGGGAAAAACAATGTTCTCGAAGATTGATCTAAGATTAGGATACCATCATGTAGACATCAAATAAGAGGACATATACAAGACAAATTTCCGAACCAGGTATGGGAATTGTGAGTTTATTATAGTTCCTTTCATTTTGACTAATTCTCTAGCTATTTTTATGTGCTTGATGAATAGTGTATTGCATCCTTATTTGGATAAGTTTGTTATTGTATTCATTGATGATATACCAGTATATTCTAAGAATTAGGAAGAACGTGCCAAACACTTAGCAAGAATATTGAGATTGCTGAGAGAGCATCAACTGTATCCTAGCTCAATAAATGTAGTTTCTTTTAGACATAGGTACATTACTTGGAACATTTAGTTTCCAAGGAAGGCATAGCAGTGGATTCAAAAAAGATAATGGGTATCATGGAATGGGAAGCTCCTAGGAATGTGGATGAGATAAGATAATTCACAGGACTAGTAGGTTATTATAGGAGGTTCATCAAGAACTTCTCACAAATAGTGACATCAAGAAGATTATCTTGAGGGATTTTCATGCTAATTCGTATTCAGGTCACCTGTGATATCATAAGACATTGACAATAGTGAAGAAGTTCGACTATTGACCTAACTTGAATAAATAAGTGGCAGAGTTTGTGGCTATGTGCTTGGCTTTTAAACATGTAAAATAAAAGTGTAAGAATCCAGGTGGTTTACTACAACCTATTATGATTCTATAGTGGAAATGGGAGGTCTTTTCTATGGATTTCATTAGAGGTTTACCTAGGAAATCTAGACAACATGATTCTATTATGGTTGTGATGGATAGGTCGAAAAAGGTAGCACACTTCATTCTAGTGGAGTCTACATATTCATCTAGTGATGTAGCATAGGTATTCATCAAAGATGTGGTGAGGTTACATAATTTTCTAAAGATGACTGTGTTAGATAGGGATGCTAAGTTTACTTCCAGGTTATGGAAAGAGTTATTGAAGGTTTGGGTATAGAGTTCGCCTTTGTTACAACTTATCATATGCAGACATATGGAAAAACAAAGAGGGTAAATAGGATATTGGAGGACATGTTGAGGATGTATGTGATGCATCAACAATGAAAGTGGGAAGATTATCTACCTCTGGTTGAGTTTTATTACAAAAATGGGTATCACGGGTCTCTCAGGGTGAGTCCATTTGAGGTCGTTTTACACGTCATTTTGTCACCATGACATTTGACTATTCATATGGGTCTATCACCATCCATATCATGTTCCCTTAGAGGTCAAAATAACTAATTTTCCTAAATCAAGTTTTTGAATTAGAGAAAAACCCTATAAAACCCTTAAAAGTCTACCTGCGCGGTTTTTCTAGCCTTTCCCTATGCATGCGATACTATTTTTTCCATAAACTGCAGCAACTCCCACACTTTTTTTCACTATTAATTGCACATCCCCATGAAAAAAAAAAAATTAAATTCTAGAAGCCTAGTTGGTTGAATATTCTCCCAACTAGAAGCTTGTAGAGTCGCTATCAGTTCGTGCTTTATCCCTCCACTCATGGAACTTATCCCTTGGTCCATGGAGCTCAAATCCCTTCATGAGAGGAATCCATCTCCCTCTTCATGGAATTGAAACTAACTCCATTTTCTTATAAATTGGGCTTAAGTTTTAGGTTGAAGGGTAGATTGTGAATGATAGAAGTTGACCTATGTAGTTTCTAAGCTGAAGAGAGTTCATAAGAGTGCATACTTTCTACACTAGTGAGTTGTTGTTGGCATGAGAATGATCACACCCTTGTGTCTATAACTCCATGCTGGTATTCAAAGAGGTAGGCTTATTATACTGAAGGAGAAATGATTGTTCAGGACCCCAGGAGAAATCTATACAACATCACGGCATCAAGGTGTAATATTACTCTTTTATTCAAGATAATACATATGGATCTCTTTTTCTCATTTCTTTGTTTCTATGCTTATTGGATTAGAATTTTCGGATTATTATATGTTACAGATGCTTTGATTCTTTGTCTTGTCTCTGATTGCAGGTTCTACTCATTGGAGAAACCACTTTGGAGCGATGGGACAAAAGGCTACGTCAAACGTTTGGATTTCAAGGTAGGGGCATGTCCTCTCTACTTTACTATTATAATATTGGAATGCAATTAATCTAGAGGAAAAGGTTTTCAAATGGATCTTTGTTTCTAGTTACTCGTTGAGTACTAGGGAGATCGCCCTTGTCCGTAAGAAGGATTAATCCACGTAACAAAATGGTGACCACACTGGGGATCTAGAGCTTAGTTTTCTTTGTTAGTATTCAGTTTGAATTTTAAGTTTTCTAATTTTGACTTCTCTAAGTCTGGTTGGGTAGATAAATTTTAAGAATCCTTGAAAAATAAAGTTTTTATTTTATTTTTTCCAAGTTTTTCCTTGCTTGCGCGGTTTTCGTCAGAAAAAAGTGCGACAACTTGTGCAAATTTTATTTCAATTTAGTGCACATGTGCACTATATTCCACTGTAAGCTACGCACCCCCTGGAAATTTCTGAAAAAAATTAAATTTCTCTTTTTTAGAGAGAGATAACCTGATCCTTTTTGTTTTCCTTGATCCATCTTAGTTTTCAAATCTCGTGTGAGAACTTGTTTTCATAAATTTTGGTTTTTGTGTGATTTATCAACCTATTTGCATTTTATAAGTGAGTGTTTTCCCTAGTTTATTGTTGCTCTCTGCAAAAGATACCTTCATTTGCCTCAGCTTACTGGTATTATGATTTTGTCTTTTTTGAGCCATTAGGATCATTGCAAACCTTACTTTTATGAAAACTTGTTCACTTTTCATTTGCAAACCTGGAAGAGCTTATAGCTTACTGAAGCCTGATTTAACACCAAAGCACTTTTGGGTGTTTTCATTTCTACAGAGATAAGTAGACATTTTCTTAATCTGATCACAATTAGGAGAAATCATCCTCAAACATTCTAGGTAAACTTTAGAATTAGAATTTTGTTTTGATTTTGAAATTTATGCTTTTAGAGTTTTTTATAAATTGCTTTCTTTTGGGAATTGATTATTTGTTGATTTGTAGTTTTTGATTTGATTGACCCAAGGAATTTTATTTCAAAAGAGAAATTGATCATTCTTGCAAATTTAGTTCTTCATGAAATCATCTTCTTTTCAAAAACGATTTTGTTTATGAATGAAAGAGTTTTTGTTTTGGAAATTGATAAAATCTCTCAACTTTATCTTAAATAAGATTCATTGAGAAGAAATATTTACACTTCTCATATAGGTGTATTTAGAGTATTTTGAGTTGGGTCACAAACATGATTAAACTTTCAACTCCATATCCTTAGTGTTAAGTAACAACTGAATTATACAACACTTAATTAAAATCAATCTAGATATTTTACATTTTCTAGGGCTCATTCCACCAACATAGCTTAGGCTAGTGTTTTGGAATAGGTTGTAATAAACTTTCCAAAACAATTTAAACAAACAAGTAGAATCTTGCGGTAGGAGAATTCAATTGTTTCATTTGTACTCTGGGAAGCTCTTCTTAAAAGAGTTAATCACGAGATCATGTCGGACCCTGTGAGGCACTCATACCTATCTCATTAGAAAAGAGAGAATATGTGCATGTAATACAAACGGTAAACCTAGGATTAACCATTTTCGAGGAGCCTGGGGTCACTTGTTGGAAAACCTTGAATTTACCATGTCGATGAGCCTTCAATGGGATTGAGCTTGATACTTTTCCCTTGCGTGTATATCGGATCGTAGATTGTTCCCCTAGTTGAAGTTGTTTTCATTGGTGAACTTAGTGACCATAACTTCAGGTTTTTTCCCAAGGTGATGGTGGAGGGAAGGTCCATTGTACCTGGAGCAGACGTCGACTAGACTCACTTGGAATTTCCGGAGGGTACTCTTCACTTCGAGATGGCATAAGTGGAGGGAATTGCACCAGACTATTTCATTAAGAATTTTTTCGTGGTAACTGTTCTAACCACCAAGTTTTCCACATTAAAATTCTACGACGTTGGATTTCATCACCAACTAGTGTTTTTAGTGTGGAAGCATACTTTTTGTGTGTGGTTTGTCTCTTAGATTTCGCAGGCGTGTGTTCAAATCGTTTGTTTTCTTAGCGACCTTAGGTCTATTTTGTTGAAACATTTTTTGATTTCATGTGTTAATCATTAACTGTGGCTGAATTACCGAGACACTCTCATAGAATGCAGGGGAAACCCCTTGAGTATACACCAAGTCAATTATAAAAGCTTAAATCTAAAAGAGGTCAACAATCAGGAACCAGATCTACTAAACACGAGGAAACATCAGTAAATATACATCCCGATTATGAAGTAAATGAACCTCAAACAGAAGAACAACCAAAAATTTCGGAATTAATCACAATTGAGTCTGCAACCGGTGAATTCTCAGATAGTCAACTTATTGAACCCGAGATATGTGAACCTGAAACTAAATCTACTTCATCTCAGTCAACTTCAGAGTTCATAACCCGAATCCTTGGTCATCCTTGTTCACCTCGAGTGAAGTTTCGCATCATTGAGAACCTTCCTCTTGGCCTGATTAGTATCGAAGAGATTACTGACACGAAAGAAGAGATTGTACTTCCTTCGTGTCAAGAATCTTTAGATCTAAGTCATAGTGATTCCATTTACCATTACAACCATTTTAAATCAGACCCTTGGTATTCTCAATTAACCAAATTTCTACATAATTCTGGTCTCAATTATTCACCACCCCATATTCCTTTTTAATTCATACCCAGAGGTAGTTACATGCCTTCATCAAACATGTCTGGTGAGTCATCCATGTTTTATTCATCGCCACAATTTTTTTTGTATGGTGGTCCATCAGTTCCTACTGGATACCAGTTGCTCTCTCGTACTTTCTCAAGAGCATCTCCCTCTTCTAAAAAAATTACACAATCAACTAGTCTCAATGAATCTGACACCGAAAATGTGACAATGGAACAGGGCTATATGATGTCTAGAAATATTCCTTTACCTAACCCTCAAGGTATCAATTTACAACCTGGGGGGCAGTATACTCCTCAAGGACAACCTCTTCAAGGGCAGTACCCTATACCAGGGCCACAACTGCTTCAAGGGAAATACCTTATGCCAGGGCCACAACCTCTTCAAGGGCAATACCCTATGCCAGGGCCATAGCCTATTCAAGGACAACAACCTCCTTTGGGGTGGCCTTTTATCAAGAGCAACAATCCTTTCAAGGATGTTAACCCTTTATTGGATATTATCCGGAAAATTATCAAACTTATGTTCCAATACCTCAACTTGGTTATGGTCAACCTTACGCACCACAACCTTTAATGGGAGCTCCTTATCCTAGAGTTAACACTATGTGGAACCCGTCGTTTAACCAACAAAATTTGCAACCTATTGTGCAAGTACCTTATAATCAACCTGGTCAGCCAACTGGTCAATTTTTTATACCCAAGTCCAGCAACCTGCCCAACCTACACTTCAAATTGCACCTCAGATATCTGTACCTAGTATTCAACAAGCTGGTCTGAGTACGCCAAGAACTCCTGTCCAATCTGTTGTGAAAAATTCTATTCAACAACCAAGTACACCTATCCCTGGAGTTTTCCAAGTCCCTATTGCTACAACCTCTCAAACGATGATATCAACTGTATCACAGAAAATCCCCCAAGTCAGTGAGTCACTACTCATCAACCTAGACCTATGGTTTAGTCTACCGTTCAAACCTCTGTGGGACAACCTGTTACAACTACAATTCCAACAAGCCAACCTTATATAGGTCCGTTTGTTAATCAACCGTATCAAGGGAAGTTTCAATATGGACGTGTAGGACAAAATACAGTCTACCAAAGTCAACCATACCCTGGTTATATGTATCAAATACCAACTCAACCTTGGTTTGGTATGGCTAACCTTGGATACCCCAGAGGGATTCCAAGCTACCCTGGATATCCTCCTCCGGGTATTGGTATCGTTCCTCAAGGTTATCAGTTTGCTCAACAGGACCATAACCGTCGGTTACCATTCATTGCAACTTTTGACTTACCAGATTTTTCGTGCCTCACGAACGATCCGATTTATTATCTTCCATTTTGGCCACCAATGCCAAATAAGTTGCCTAGTGACATACCTAAGTTTGAAGGAAAATCAGGAGAAAACCCCTCAAACCATGTGATGACTTATCATCTTTGGTGCGCATCCAACACTTTAATCGATGATTCCATTCAATTGAGATTGTTTCAAAGAACATTGATAGACTTAGCTACAAAGTGGTATATTGAACTACCACGTGGCTCTTTCAATAATTTCAATGCGTCAGCAACAAATTTCTTAACTCACTTTCAGTTTTCAGTCCGTTACGACAATGGCACAAAACTCTTAACTTCATTAAAAGGTAGTACATCTACATACATTTCAGATCACATACATGAATGGAGACGTAGACGACGTTTAGTGAAAGTTTTCATTCCGAATCAAATCTTGGCATAATGGCTCATCAAATAATTACTTCCAAAGATCACTAAAGATGTAGCTAAGGGAGGCGTTGTTACAGAAGAATATTTCATAGCTCAAGAACAATACTTAGACCTTTTATACACAGAGTGTGGTACTTTATATGAAAAAATTCCTGACTTTCCATGCCCAGGTTAAATAACTGCAACTCCTTCTGGTTCTCATTCTGCAGACGATGTAATTGGTACAATTAGTTCTAACAAGAGTAATAATAAGTCATCCAAGCCTACTTCTACCATAATAAATTTACCAGATTCACCTAAAGGAGATTCTTCCTTTGAAACTTCTGTCGAAATTCATGTTGTAGATTCATCCACGACTAAAGCTAAAACCGACAATAAGAAGAAATGAAAGAATAAAAGTAAACAAAATACATCTCCTAAAGAGAAAAGAGAAAAAAACAAAACAACTGATAAAAAGTGGAAACCTCACTATCCTTGTCTTATTTGTGACGAGGATCACTATACAAAAGAGTGTCCACATCGGTCCGAGGTATGAAAATTTATCAAAGGTTCACCCACACCTTCTGTCTTGAAGCATCCTTTTCCCACTCAAGATAGTAAAATGATAGGATCTTCTTCTAATTCATCAGCATATATTTTAATGATGTCTTGGGTCATGGTTGCGACATGATCTCAAGACTATGGAACTAAGAATCTTGTAACTGGTAAAGAGACTGAAAATTCTAGTCAAACACATGCCATACCTCCTTCAGTTTCTAAACCTCTTCAAATCAAGAAACCTAATCCTGATCTGGCAATTAAACTGCCTGCTAAAGGTGTACTTCGAAAGTCAACTTTCAATCCACATGCGAGAGCTACTCAAAATTACAACATTGTTGAAGATTTGGCGATATCCCCTTCAGCAATGTCAGCCTTAGAAGTGCTACAATCATGTCCAACACAAAGGAAATTACTACTATCAGCTATTGGAGCTATAGATCCTTAGGATTCAAACCTCATGGTCTTTGACCTCGAAAATTTTGTACCTAGACTGCCTCATCAGATGGCTTTTCAGATTCCAGTATTACTAGTCAAATCAAGACGCGTTTTTTGTACTGTGATTGATAAGGGGGCATCTACATGTATAATTTCGTTAAATTGTTGGAAAACCCTTGGTTCTCTAGCACTCAACCAATCACCAACTATCCTTAAAGCCTTTGATGGAAGAGGATTTCATCCATACGGAATACTCCACGATCTACCTATAGAAGTAGAAGGAAAATATGTTAATCTAGAGGTGGAATTTTTTGATGCCCCTATTTATTACAACCTTCTTTTGGGTCGTTGTTATGAACACAACTCCAAAAATAGAAGAAAAGAGAGATAAACGCCTTAGAAATAAGCAACTTTGAGGGGGAAACCTCCTTTACATTACATAAATGAACAATTCTTGGATGATACAAATGAAAAAAACTCCTTCTATATATAGGAGTCCATGGGGTCACAATATAATCCTAGCCGACCTAACAATAATAATGTAAGGGCACAATAATAACAATATTGGGGTTATAGGGGTACAACAATAACAGTAAGGGGGTTACAGTAACAACAATAAGGGACTATACTAGTAATATAGGCACCTAACATGCCCCTCTCCTTCAAAAAAGTTTTGTCCTCAACGCTTGAGTAGCTACTGATGCTTCTGTATAAAATTCTCATCCTCCCATGTAGAATATTTAGTGGGTAAGTTCTTCCAATTGATGAGATTCTCCGAAATTGATCAATTTCGTAGTTGTCGAGTTCTTGTTTCTGTGACTGCTTCATGTTCCAGTATGATTTTTCCTTCCTCATCAAGTTCTGGAAATATTGTTTGAATTGGAAGTTTGTCACCTATAACCTTCTTTAAGCATGAAACATGGAAAACTGGATGCATTCGCGAAGAAGAAGGAAGCTCCAATTTGTATGCCATAGCACCAATATTTTGCAACACCTTGTAAGGACCATAGTACTTTGGCGATAATTTATTATCCTTCTTAGCTTTCTTGAGGGACATTTGTTTGTATGGTTGTAGTCGTAAAAATACCCAGTCTCCTACATCAAAACTTATCTCGCTGTGATGTTGATCTGCTTGTTGTTTCATTTTATTTTGTGCCAAATTTAGGTTATCCTTTAAGAGTTGGAGAACTTCATGCTGATGCTTGATGTGATCTTCCACTTCTTTAACCTTATAATTTTCTCTTAAAGAAGATGTGATGGACGGTGGATGATATCCATAAATTTCCATAAATGGGGTCATTTTTGCTGCAATATGGAAGGAAGTGTTATACCACCATTCAGTGAGAGGTAACCACTTGAACCATTGTGTTTGCTTATCAGATACAAAACAACGAAGATATCCTTCCAAAAATTTATTCACTATCTCGATTTGACCATCAGATTGAGGATGATAAGATGAGCTATGAGCTAGTTGAGTACCCAAACAAGAGAATAATTCCATCCAAAAAATTCCAATAAAAATGGGATCTCTGTCACTTACAATAATCTTTGGGTTTCCATGTAGCGTTTGAATTGTTTCCATAAATGCAGTAGCAGTTGTACTTGCTTTAAATGGATGAGATAATGCACAAAAGTGTGCATACTTGGTAAGTCTATCAACTACCACCATGATGACACTCTTTCCATCAAACTTAGGTAAGCATGTGATAAAATCCATTGAAATATCCTCCCAAAGTTGACTTGGAATGGATAAATGTTGTAGAAGACTTAAGGTCTTAATTGTCTCAACTTTATTTTGCCGGTAAACCAAACATTCTGCCACAAACTTTTGAATATCAGATTTAAGGCCATCCCAAAAAAAATCTTTCTTCACCCTATGGTAAGTTTTTAAAAATCCTGAGTGTCCTCCTAAAGGAGAAGTGTGTAATTCCAAAAGAATCTTTTGTTTTATTTGGGAATTATTGTTAATATATAAGTGATCTTTGTACCATAAGGAATCATTTTTCCAACTAAATGTATCAAATGTACTAGGATCTTGCTGCAACTTTTGAATGGGTGTCCACACTTCTTACAGGAGTAAAGCCATCAATACCATAAAAATGTATTTTGTTCTAAATGTAAAGTTGTAATGCGTACATTTTGTGCGTTTTGCACATTATTGAGATCAAAATATTGCTCCATCTTTAGTATCCATGTTACGAGGTCCTTTCCATCAAACTTCCTCATATCCATATTTGGAATATGGTGGTTCTTCAATCCAACATTAGACTTTATGAAATCACGATTAACATTTATTTATTTCTCATCATGATTTCCTTTACTATCTTTCTGCTATTAGGAATAATTTCATGTATTAACCTTCTCATCAAACCTTCCATGTCTGCTTTTAGATCATTCTTCATGTCTTCCATGTTGTCTTTCATTTTTTCATCGATCCTAGCTTCCATGTAATCCATCTTAGCTTCCATGCCAACTTCCATGCCAGCTTCCATGCCATCCATCTTAGCTTCCATGCCATTCTTCAAACCATCCATCTTAGATTCCACGCCTTCCTAAAACCATCCATCTTAGCTTCCACACCTTTCTTCAAAACTTCCATTTCATTTTTTTTTGCTCTTTGCGATAGTGAAATTTGGTGCACTTGCTCTTGTAATTTTGATATGTCATGTTGTGCTTCTTCCTCTTCATGAGTCATAGTAGAGCCTTCTGAAGGCTTAATGGGTGTTAAATTCTTTTTAGGTGGCATTTTAGAACCCAATATTGATATCTATGCTTCAATATTCCCTTGGAATCAATTCAAACTTATTTTTCACACAAGACTTATGCAATTCGGAAAAAAAAACACACACACACATTTTTCTTGCTTTTGAGGAGCTCAATATTGAAACTGAATTATCTCTGTGATTTAAGATCTTCAATATCTGAAGGCCCTGTAATATCCCTCTGAATCTTATTTCGAATGCCACATGTCTGACCTGATTTTGATTCTTCAAGGCAGAGTTATGCCCAATCTCCCACAATGACCTAATTGTGGACTGGTTCAGTAGAGAAAACTTGTATGACGTTCCACGTGTTGCAGTTTCCTCCTTTGGCTCTAAAATTGATACAAAAGAAACCAAATTCTGTGTACTTGTAGCCACTTTTTACATAATTTTAATCTGACTCTCAGAGAGAGAGTTATAACGATTTTTCCATGGTCCCCTCTTTGAGATGAAATTCAGGAGCTTGAAAAAACCCTAACTTCCATAGATCATATCTCCAAAAATATTGTGAACCAAGATCTGAAAATTTTACAGGAAGTTCCTCAGGATTTCGGCTTCGCTTTGTCAAAATTTCAGCTTCTGAACCTTTGTATAAAATTTTTTATAGTGCAAATTCCACAATGACCTATTTTAGGTGAAATTCAAGATCCAGAAACAACCCTAACTTCTACAGATCATATCTCCAAAAATATTCCGAACCAGGATCTGAACTTTTTACACAAAGTTCCTCAGGATTTCAGATTCACTTTGTAAAAATTTCAGCTTCTGAACCTTCATAGAAATAAAGTTATAGCTAAAATTCCACGATGACTTGTTTGGAGTAGCGAAACCCTAGAATCAAACCTCTGATACCAAATGTTATGAAACCAGCTCCAAAAATAGAAGAAAAGAGAGACCAACGCCTTAGAAATAAGTCACTTCGAGGGGGAAACTTCCATTACATTACTTAAATGAACAATTCTTGGATGATACAAATGACAAAAACTCCTTCTATATATAGTAGTCCATGGGGTCACAATATAATTCTAGCTATCCTAACAATAATAATGTAAGGGCACAATAACAACAATATTGGGGTTACAGGGGTACAGAAATAACAATAAGGGGGTTAAAATAACAACAATAAGGGAATTTGCTAGTAATATAGGGACCTAACAGTCGTAGTTGGTATTATGCCATGACTATTGTAGTTTCATCAATCTTTCGGGTCATCATGTTTCCTCATAAAGGAAATATTCTAAAAATCGATCAGTTGTCATATTTTTCATTGGACCCTACTTCTACGGATAACATCCAGCATGTCAGAAAAACGGTTATCCCATATGAATATGTTGGTGTAGGATAGATAAAGGATTCTTCTCTCATGGGAACTTTCGTTATACCTCCACCTAACGTACCGCGAACAATTGCCAACATCAATATGATCTCACCAAGCACTATACCATTTGATGACACATGGGTTGTGCCTTGAGAATTAGAATTAGACTCTTTCAACGACGAGATGCCTTTGAGTCCTCTTGAAATGACATATGTAGAAGTACAATCGTATTCTGACACCCCTTCAACTATCCCCAATCAAATTAATGTGATTAGCAAAGAATCATCTTCTCTATCAAGCTCAGCCTTAACACCATTTTCAGATCCCTTTCAACATTTATTTGAAACTGATGGAAGTATTCGGGAAATTTTGTCATTAGATGAATTACCCTGGGATGATCTACATCATAGATCCTCTTTTTTACCTGACCTTGATAAGCTTGAAAATTATTTTTCATCTATTTTTACGATTGATTATGTCAAGGAACCACAGAATCCCAAATCGATTACACATTCGGATTCTGACAAATTTTGGATATATTTCTACAACAGTTCCTATTGACATATTAGTTAAACCTGGAATTATTGAAAACATTTATATATGTGCTTCTTGTTTGACAGAAGAGATTAACACTTATAAAGCCCTATTTCAAGAATTCCGAGACATTTTTTCCTGGTCTTACGAAGAGATGCCAGGAATTGATCCTAAGATTGTAATTCATGAAATTAAGACATACCTAGATGCTAAACCTATTAGACAAAGATTACGTCCAATGCATCCACGAAAAGCTGCAGCAATCAAAGTTGAAGTTGAGAAGCTATTATGAGCAGGATTTATTTATTCAATTCCTTTGACGGAATGGGTATCTAACATAGTTCCCGTTACGAAGAAACAAGGAACTATAAGAGTATGTATCCTACGCCCTATATCGACCAAATTATTGATGATTGTTCCGAAAATGATATATTCTCATTTATGGATGGTTTTTTTGGTTATAATCAAATCAAAATACTCCCTGCCGATCAACCAAAAACAACGTTTATATGTCCTTGAGGCACATTTTCTTATTGCAAGTTACCTTTCAGACTAAAAAATGTTGGTGCAACTTTTCAAAGAGCTATGTCCTATACTTTTCACGATATCAAACATGTTGTACAACCTTATCTAGACAACTTACCTACTCATTCTTTACGCAGAGAAGATCATCCTATACACTTACGAGCTATCTTCATGAGATGTAGGCATTAAAAAATTCGTTTGAATCCACAAAATTGTGTTTTTTGTGTACAATCAGGATGATTACTTTGATTCATCGTTTCGAAAGATGGCATTCATGTCAATCCTTCGAAGGTTGAGGCTATCATCAATTTACTTCCTCCTTCCACTCTTCGCGAACTCCAGAGTTTCCAAGGGAAAGCAAACTTTTTACGTAGGTTTATCTCGAACTATGCTGAGTTGACAAAATGTTTTACTCGGTTGTTGAAACAAAGTGTTCCTCTTATTTGGGATGAGATTGCTGACAAATATTTTGATGCACTAAAAAACATGTTGACCCATGCACCGTTATTGGATCCGCCCAATTACCACCAGGATTACTTTTTATACTTAGCTGCCTCTGATTCCACAATTGGAATGGTTTTGGTTTAGGAGGATGAATCTCACAATGAACATGTGATCTATTACCTAAGTCGGAATCTCAACCTGATGGAAATCAAATATTCGCATGTGGAGAAATTGGCCTTGGCAACAGTTTAAGTTGTCCAACGATTCCATCACTACATATTGTTACGTAAAATGACAGTGATATCTAATTACAACCCGATGATGTATATCTTGATAAAACAATTACTTGGGGGAAAATACTCCAAATGGATTGTCATCCTACAAGAGTTTGATTTGGAATTCGAGAAATCCAAGTCAAATAAATCACTAGTGTTTGCCGAGCTTATGTGTGACTTTCCCAATACTAAGACGACAAAGCATCCTATTGTAGATGAATTTCTGTTTCTCATCAGTAATTTATAGCCTTGGTATGGAGATATCATTATATATCTTCAAACCCAAACCTTTCGCCTAGAGATTTCACGTTCAGATTGACGGAGAATCCGGTATCAATCCCGACAATACAATATTGTTGGGGACACTCTTTATAGTCGTGGTGCAGATTCTATTTTTCGATGTTGTATAACTCATGAAGAGGTTGAAAAGGTGTTGAAATATTTCCACTCTGGAGCGTGTGGTGGTCATATGTATGGGTTTTCCACAACCCAAAAGATATTGCGCACTAGTTATTTTTGGTCATCTTTATTAAAATATTGTATTATCACAGTCCGAAAATGCCACAATTGCCAAATTTTTTATCGAAATATGCGTGCACCTCCAACTCCTATTCACCCAATCATTGTTGTTGAACCTTTTGCGAAATGGGTTTTCGATTTCATTACATGTAACCCTCACTCGGGCAGGGGGCATGGGTATATTATTCTCGTCGTAGATTACTTTACCAAATGGGCTGAGGCGATGCCTACATTCGCAGCTGATGGAAAAATTGCAGCTATTTTCGTATTCAATCATGTGATTTCTCATTTCAATGTCCCTCAAGCTATTATTACGGACCATGGGAGTCATTTTCGAAATATTATGATGACTAGAATTTCTAATCAACTTGGCCTACGCCATGATAATTCTACTCCATATTACCCACAAGCTAATGGTCAAGTTGAGGCCATTAACAAGGTTTTAACCACCATGATTAAATTGATTTCCAGGACTCATAAATTGAATTGGCGTACCATGTTTTTTTTCTGCATTATGGGCATACCAAACCTCTGCAAAAAATGCTACAGGTTTCACTCCTTTTCAACTTGTCTATGGTTTAGAAGTCGTGTTACCCATTGAATGTGAAATACCGTCACTCAAATTAGCCATTGAGTTGTTACCAGCTGCCTCTGAAGGGCATAAACACTTTCTATAATTTAGCACAATTAGATGAGACTCGACGCACCCTTGCATTGGCTGTAGAAGCTCACAAAAAACGTGTGAAAGCTCAATATGATCAAAGTGTTAACCCTCACATCCATTCAGAAGGTGACCTAGTTTTAGTATAAGATCAAGCTAATGGCAAGATATGCATTGGTAAATTTGAACCAATGTGGCATGGTCCCTATATTGTCAAGTGTGTGCTTGCAAAAAGAGCCTAAGAATTAATTGATTATGATGGGGCCTCTTTAGATAAACCCAGAAATGGTATTTATCTTAAGAGATATTATGCTTGAATTTTGTGTGAATAACTCTCTTGTACAATAGTTACTTTTTAGAATAGTGTGCCTTAGATTAGAAAAGTGTGCCTAGATTAGTTTTTGTTGTTACTACTATCACTGCTTATCTTGATTACTCTTGATATTGCAGATGTCGACATCCCTTCAAACATACATTGGTTTTCCTAATGGTGCATGTCGTAGTACACATAATATCTCTTCTGTGGCTTGGGTTATCTATTCACCCACAGTTGAGTTAGTTTCTATTCATGGGATATGCCTTGGTCAAACAACGAACAATATTGTAGAATATAGCGTAGTCATTCAGTTATTATCTGATGCCATTACATTTGGTATTCAACGTTTGATCATTAGGTTGGATTCAAAACTCATTATATTACATTTAAACAGAGTTTATGCAATTAGAAATCCAGTGTTGTTAAGATTATCTTTGAAGGTTCGTCTCTTGGAACGACAATTTGATTATATCGAATATCAACATATTTCAAGAAATTGAAACACATTGGCTGATGCATTAGCTAATCGAGTTTTAAATAGACATTTTCAACATTAACAAAGTAAATCAAAACAACATTCAATCCATGTTGAATAAGATACTGAGAGAATGAAAGTAGTCATATCATTAGGATAGATATGTTTGTGTTCAAAAAATATTACATCATCTGTGATCATAGGTTCAAACACCTTATGATCTAAAAGATAATGATACAAAAAAAAAAAATGTTGATCTACATTGACCATCAACTATCTGTGATGATGATCATGATAATAAACTATAGCACGCGCCACCTTGCGCAGAAATCTCTTGAATGGACCTGGAACTACTGTCACGTGTCTCTGGAGCCTGAGAGGGATATCATCATGCCTTTCTCAAGAATATCAATGGTCAACCTCTCAAGGTTGTGCTCCATCCAAGTTTCCTGAGGAGTTCCACGATCTACTCGAATCAGTGAGGAGCGAGAAGTAGAATTCTCTCTATAGAAAATGAAATAAGAATGGAATCGTATCCAAAGTTTTTCAACTTCACATTCTTTGCTCTAGTCAATTGGACTTTCATATTGGCCAATACTTCTTCACACCAGTTGAATATTGTTCCTCCGAAAAACTTGACTGTAGTTTGCATCTGTGATTTAGTAGCCACATGAGGAGCCGCACTCCCACATAACCTGGCCATTCTGAATGCTATGACTTTAATATCTAGTCACAAGATGTTTTTGATGTCTATGCGACCATCCTTTAAATCTGCACTATCGATACAATACTGAGCTTTGTATTTGGCAGTAGGAATACCTCCCTGTCTAGTCCCAAATAAGGAGATGTTTCTCCCTCTTCGAGATAATATGGTAAGGAAACATATTTCTGCTGACTCAATCTCGAGCCAGTGGTCACCAATTATGAAACATTAGTCTTGAAAATCCCATGCATTCACAAGACAATTCATTAACTCCACTTGTGCCTTCATTCCCTAAATATCCTAGAACTTGTAAAAACCACAGTTTTTCAATGCACGCATGGTTGCATTGTCATCCATGGATTTGTTATCTATGAGCTCATGTTCTCGTTCCCACCATTCCAACATGATTAAAAATCCTACAAATCAATAAATTAAATAATTAAAATCATTTGGAGGAAACTTGGACCGTTTTTTGGGAAGAAATTTTAGTTTTTAAAAAGTTCACAGCGCCTGCGCAGGTTCTATGTGTAGAAAGTGCGGTTATCCGCAAGCGCTCCACGTAGAACCCGTGGCAACCCGACAATTTTTCTTTTAAAAAATCGTCGAGGTGCGTGGTTATCACATGGTTGAGATTCAACAAGATGATGAGCTTAGTGAAAAGAGTCGCCTTCACTAAGTGGGCCCGCAGGCTATTTTTGGCGCAAGTCTATTTTTAGACATGGTGATCATATTTCAGAAGTTGCAAGATGCTATTTGTGGATGGTTGATCAAGTTGGAAAAATAGATGAAATTCTATTTTTATAATATTGGGAGAAGTCTATTTATAGATCGTCGATCTAAAAATAGAAGTGTCGATTATTATTAACTCTTAATAATAATCTGACAATAAACAACAACTTATTCTCTTGGAGCACTTAGTTTCAGTGCACAGATTTGGAAAATCAGTGGGCTGAAGGAATCACACAATTCCTAGGGTTTACTGGTGGTTCATGCATGGAGGACTCAGTTAGAACTAAAGTGGAAAAGTTATGACAGAGTTGGAAGAGTAGTTCATGGAGTTGTTATTCAGTTTAGCTCAATCATTGGAGTTAAACTCAGTTGAGCTAGTTGTATCTAGTCTAACTGAATGATACACAAGTGAGAGTGGAGTGAATTAATTAGTTAATTAATTCATAAATAATAACTCATTAATCAGCTGAACAATACAGTAGTTAAATACAGTGCATGACAGTTACAGTGGAGAACTAGTGGAGAGATAAGGGAAAGGGCAAGATGGACTATCTGTTGTGACTATAGTGATGCATTTATTGCACCACACACACATTGTAGTTTCCAATGAGGATTGCGCAGTCAAGGCAAGGGTAATTAGAATTCATTCAGACCTATTCTTTAGCAGGGATTGTGTAGTGGAGGCAGGCTAGCAGGAGGGCAAAGATCGGTGCATGGATTTGCAGATTTATTCTAATTAGTGTGTGACGATTGGTTGTACTGAGAGCTTGATGTACTAAGCTTTGTATGAGATTGTTACATGATCTCCATGATACATAATATATGATAGTTGGGGTTTTCAACTTCAGTCTTTCCCGTTAAACAATTATGTTATGTGCGATTGTTTTTATTTATGCTTCACATGTGTTTGCAATTAATTTTCTGCAAAATATTAACAGTGGAATGATTTTGTATTTTGCAAGAAGTTGAGATCAGGGGAATTTGGATGTATGCATGCTTAGTGTATACTAATTTCTACATGGTATCAAAGCAACGTTAATTCTTGAAGATTGCAATTGTGAAGAATTGTTGAGTTTGTGCTGGTGGAAAATTCGAATTTGTTGCAGAAAATTCTTGGTGCGACAGTTGAGTATACATTGAAATGTCTTTCAATGGGTTGCGATTGCAGTATGCCCTTGATGGGAGCTCGAATTACATAGCCTGGAAGGATAGGATAGAGGCGGTGCTGGAGGATAATGAACTGAAGGAGTTCATTGATAGCGATGTTCCTAAGCTGGATCTAGCGATGCTGCATTACTTGACGCATGGAAAAAGAAGATAGCAAAGACAAGAAGAATTCAGTTGGAAGGTGTGAAGGACCATATTGTGTCTAGCCTTCACGAGAAAGCCACTCCATTCTTAATGTGGAAGGATTTGACAGATTTGTTCCAAAGCAGCAGTGACCAGAGGAAGTTGGCGCTGAAAGACAAGCTCAAAAAAATAAAAATGGAGAAGGGTGACAATATTCCAAAATATCTCACGAAGTTTGTCCACTCTAGAGATGAGCTAGGAATTGTGGGGATTACTCTTGATGATGAATACTTGGTGAGCTTGTCTCTCCTTGGGCTTCCGAAGAGTTGGCATAGCTACGAAGACTTTGTCAATGGACGGCCGGGATGGGAGCGACTTTGGTCGGATCTTGTGCAGGAGGAGATAAGGCGAGGTACCAGGTATGGCTCTTCATCGAAGAATGAAGATGAAGAGAATTTCACTTTGGCTGCCAAAGAAAGGAAAGGGAAGGGGAAGAAATTTCCTTCAAAATCTGAAGCTAAAGGCAAGAAGCAGGATTTGTCCAAAGTGAAGTGTTTTCACTGTCACAAACATGGGCATTTTTCCACTAACTGCCCACAAAAGAAGAAGAACAAGAAGGTTGCTAGAGCTGCAGCTAGAGTGGCCTTAGCCTCGCAATTTGAACTTGATTTCTCTTTGATCGCATGCTTGGTTTCAAGCTATATGGGATCGGTGTGGTATCTTGATAGTGTTGTGTCTTTCCATATGACGGGAGATAAGGAGTTGTTTAGTGACTTGGAGGAGAAGGACCTCCAGATGCATATAGAGATGGGCGACGATGATCAATACAATGTGACCGGAATTGGGACCATTACCTTTGAGAGGGAGTCTAGTAATCCATTCTTGTTGAAGGATGTTATGCATGTTATAGGTCTGAAGAAGAACTTGGTCTCGGTCGCAATGTTGGAAGACAAAGGTTATGATGTCGTTTTTAGTGAGGAAAAATATTTCCTTCGACATAAAACAACGGGTCAAACCAAGAAGATAGGGATTCGAGTTAAGAATCTCTACAAGCTAGAGGTAGATGGTTGCGCTGCAATGGTGGGCAAAGAAAAATAAGTGGTGAGCCGGGATGAGGGCGAATTATGGCACAGGAGATTGGGCCATCTTCACCATGGCGCTTTGAAGATTTTGCAGCAGATTTCTACTGGACTTCCCAAGGGTACTCTTACGCAGTCAGATCAGTGCAAGGGATGTACTATGGGTAAGTTTGTGAAGACCACCTTTCATGAAATGGAGAACCATGCTTTGGTGATCCTGGAGAGAATTCACACAGACGTGTGTGGACCTTTCTCGGTTTCTTCAACAGAAAAACATAGGTATTATGTTATATTTGTTGATGAATATTCTAATATATGCTGGATCTTCTTCATGCAGAAGAAGAGTGAAACATTCTCAAAATTCTGTGAGTTTAAAGCATTGGTGGAGAAGGATTCGGGGAAGCAAGTGAAATCTCTATAGAGAGATAACGGTGGTGAATACATCTCAGGCGAATTCAAATACTTCTATAGAAAAGAAGGAATTTGAAGTGAACTCATAGCACATCATAACCCACAATAGAATGGGGTCAAGAAGAGGAAGAACAGAACGATCATGGGTGCTGCACAAGCTATGCTTGAGAGGGAGCTAGATTTGCATGCAGTGGAGGAACTACTTCTTCCGAAAGATGAGCCTCCAGATGTGGATCAGCCATAGGAGGAGATTCATGGAGTGGAGGAGTCCACTCATGTAGAACCAAACATTAGAACTAGCAGAAAGCGTACCACAGAAGCTGAGAAACTGAAGCTTGATGCAACATAGAATGTAGGAGTCCATACATCACAACGCAGACAGAGATAGTCACCTGACCGATTTACTGGATACATGGCTCTGATGAGCAAGTGTATTGTGATAGAGCCATCTTATTTTGAAGAAGAAGTGTAGGAGCCCACATGGGTAGATGCCATGGTGGAGGAGTATGACTCCATTGTCAGAAACAATGCTTGGGAGATTATTCCAAGGTTGGTGGGTAAATCATTTTTAGGATCAAGATGGATCTACAAGGTAAAGCAAGCTGTTGATGGGAGCGTCAAGAAGTATAAGGCAATATTTGTTGCCCGGGGCTTCTCATAGATTGAGGGTATTGATTATGAAGAAACCTTTGCACTTGTCGCACGGTATTCTTCCATAAGGACCATCCTTGCTCTCTCAGCGCAGATGGGTTGGCACATTCATCAGATGGATGTGAAGACTGTGTTCCTTAATGGGATCATTGAGGAAGAGGTGGTAGACGACTGGAAGGATTTGAGGATCTCTGGCCAGTGGTCTGTTAAGTCCCTATATTAATAGTGTAGCCCCTTATTATGTAGTGTAGCCCCCCTTATTATTTATTGTACCCTTGTAACCCCCATTTGTTATTATTGTGCCCTTAAATTATTATTGTTAGGTCGGCTAGGATTACATTGTGGCCCACTAGGATTACATTATGGCCCCATGGACTCCTATATATAGAAAGGAGGTTTTGTAAATTGTATCATCCAAGAATTGTTCATTTATGTAATGTATTGGAGGTTTCCCCCTCGAAGTAGCTTATTTCTAAGGCGTTCATATCTCTTTTCTTCTATTTTTGGAGCTGGTTACACAACATTTGGTATCAGAGCTTTGGATTCTAGGGTTTCGCTGCTCCAAACAGGTCATCGTGGCATTTTCGCTATAACTTTTTTTCTACGAAGTTTCAGAAGCTGAAATTTTTAGGGTGCGAAGAAAAAATCCTGAGGAAGTTTGTATAAAAATTTCAGAGTTTGGTTCGCAATAATTTCGGAGATATGATCTGTGGAAGTCAGGTATTTTTTCAGGATCCTAAACAGGTCATCGTGGCATTTGCGCTATAAATGTTTTTCTACGAAGGTTCAGAATCTGAAATTCATATGGTACGAAGTTGAAATCCTGAGGAAATTCATCAAAAAATTTCAGAGCTTGGTTCGCAATATTTTTGGAGATATGATCTGTGGAAGGTAGTGCTTTTTCAGGCTCCTGAATTTCATCTCAAAGAGGTGATCGTGGGAAAAGTTCAATAACTCTCTCTCTGAAGATTGGATTGGAGTGCCATCAAAAGTGGTCGCAAGTGCACGGCCTGTAGTTTCTTCTCTATCAATTTCAGAAACAAAGGACAAAACAGTGACACGTGGCATGTCGTACAAGTTCGCTCTACTGAACCAGTCCAGAATTAGGTCATTGTGGGAGATTGGACACAAATTTGTCTTGGAGAATCAAAATCAGGTCAGACCTGTGGCATTTGAAAGAAGCTTCATAGGGCTACTACAGGGCTGAATTTCAGATATTGAATATTTTCAATTACAGAGATAATTCAATTTCAATATCGATCTCCTAAAAGCTAGTAAAAGGTGTGTATTTTTTTTTTTCCGAATTACATAAGTCTTGTTTGAAGAATCAAGTTGAATTGACTCCAAGGGAATCTTGTAGAATAGATATCAATATTGGATTCTAAAATGGCCCCTAAAAAGAATTCAACACCCGTTAAGCCCTCAGAAAGCTATACTATGACGCATGAGGAGGAAGAATTGCAATATGAGATATCAAAATTACGGTACCAAGTGCAACAAGTTTCGATCTTACGAAGAGCAATTGAAGATGAAATAGATGGTTTAAAAGTAGAAATGGAGGCTAAGTTGGGTGGTTTGAAGGATAAAATAATAGCTAATATGGATGATAAATTAGTGGAAGATCACATCGAGCATCAACAACAAGTTCTCCAACTCTCAAAGGATAACCCAACTTTGGTGCAGAATCTAATGAAACAACAGGAAGATCAAAATGACATCGAAAGAAGTTATGAAGTAGTCATAGAAACAATAACTCGACAAGTACGATCAATTTCAGAGTATCTCAGCAAGTGGAAGAACTTTCCTGTAGAATATTTCACATGGGAGGATGAGAATTTTATACATAAGCATCAAGAAATAATCAAGCGTTGAGGACAACACTTGTTTGAAGGAGAGGGGCATGTTAGGTCCCTATATCACTAGTATAGTCCCTTATTATTAGTGTAACCCCCTTATTGTTATTATTGTACCCTTGTAACCCCCATTTTGTTATTATTGTGCCCTTAAATTATTATTGTTAGGTCAGCTAGGATTACATTGTGGCCCACTAGGATTACATTATGGCCCCATGGACTCTATATATAGAAAGGAGGTTTTGTAAATTGTATCATCCAAGAATTGTTCATTTATGTAATGTATTGGAGGTTGCCCCCTCGAAGTGGCTCATTTCTAAGGCGTTTATATCTCTTTTCTTCTCTTTTTGGAGTTGGTTACACAACAGATTCGCATGTGTGCAGGTTCAAAAGAGCGTTGTATGGGCTAAAGCAAGCACCTCGTGCTTGGTACACATGGATCGACAGCTATTTCACTGGACTTGGCTTCACCAAGAGTGAGGCTGATGCAAACCTGTACCAAATTGTGGTGTAGGGTAAGCTTTTAATCATTGTTATTTATGTTGATGATTTAATACTAATCGGGGATGAGCAGTTGATACACTCATGCAAGGAAGATCTTGCAAAGGAGTTTGAGATGAAGGATTTGGGCCTCCTTCATTATTTCCTTGGATTAGAAATATGGTAGCGGGAAGGTGAACTGTTTGTGTCTCAAGGCAAGTATGCCTGGGAGATACTGGAGAAGTTTCACATGCAAGGCTTCAAGCCTATTGATACTCCTCTTCCACAAAATTTGAGGAAAGAGGATGCTACATCGGCAGAGGTAGTCGATGCCATTGTTTATCGACAGTTGGTGGGTTCACTCATGTATTTATTTAATACAAGACCGAACATATGCTATGCGGTGAACCAGCTTTCACAAGTGATGGTTAAGCCTACCAAGCTATTTTGGAAGGTAGGAAAGCATGTCCTGAGATATCTCAGGGGCACATCCGAGTATGGTTTATGGTATAGACAAACGGATGAGGTGAAGTTGCATGGCTTCATGGATGCAGATTGGGCAGGCAGCCCAACAAACAAAAAGAGCACATCAGGAGGGATTTTCAGTATCGGATCTACGACAGTTTCTTGGTACAACAGGAAACAAATATCTGTGGCACTCAGTTCAGCGGAAGAAGAATACATGGCAGCAAGTCAAGCTGCATGTGAGGCTATCTGGATGAGGAAGATCCTGGTTGGTTTTTTCGATTCACATTTAGATCCCACAGTGATACATTGTGATAATCAGAGTTGCATTAAAATCTCAGTTAATCCTCTGTTTCATGATAGATCTAAACACATTGATATCCGGTATCATCATATAATAGATTGTGTGCAGCGGAAGATCGTGTTGCTTCAGTACGTTCCTACGGAAGATCAGGATGCAGATATTCTGACGAAGGCGCTCACCAGGAGAAAATTCGAATACCATAGAGGCATGATCGGGGTGAAGGATAATCCCTATCTTGTTGAGAGGGAGTGTTGAGATTCAACAAGATGATGAGCTCAATGAAAAGAGTCGCCTTCACTAAGTGGGCCCGCAGGCTATTTTTGGTGCAAGTCTATTTTTAGAATATGTCTATTTTTAGACATGGTGATCATATTTCAGAAGTTGCAGGATGCTATTTGTGGATGGTTGATCAAGTTGGAAATATAGATGAAATTATATTTTTAGAATATTAGGCGATCGTCAATCTAAAAATAGAAGTGTCGATTATTATTAGCTCTTAATAATAATCTGACAATAAACAACAACTTATTCTCTTGGAGCACTTAGTTTTAGTGCACAGATTTGGTAAATCAGTGGGCTGAAGGAATTACGCAATTTCTATGGTTCATTGGTGTTTCATGCATGGAGGACTTAGTTAGAACTGAAGTGGCAAAGTTATGACAGAGTTGGAAGAGTAGTTCATTGAGTTGTTATTCAATTTAACTCAATTATTGGAGTTAAACTCAGTTGAGCTAGTTGTATCTAGTCTAACTGAATGATACACTAGTGAGAGTGGAGTGAATCAATTAGTTAATTAATTCACAAATAATAACTCATTAATCAACTG
This sequence comes from Pinus albicaulis, assembly GCA_034641835.2. Lineage (NCBI taxonomy): Eukaryota > Viridiplantae > Streptophyta > Pinopsida > Pinales > Pinaceae > Pinus > Pinus albicaulis. The sequence continues at coordinate 833,106,690 of CM076581.1, read as the reverse complement.
AACAATACAACAGTTAACTACAGTGCATGACAGTTCGAGTGGAGACCCAGTGGAGAGATAGGTGAAAGGGAAAGATGGACTATCTGTTGTGACTATAATGATGCATTGATTGCACCACACACACATTGGAGTTTCCAATGAGGATTGCGCATTCAAGGCAAGGGTAATTCGAATTCATTCAGAGCTATTCTTCAGCAGGGATTGCACAGTGGATGTAGGCTAGAAGGAGGGCAAATATCGGTGCATGGATTTGCGGATTTCTTCTGATTAGTGTGTGACGATTGATTGTACTGAGAGCTTGATGTACTAGGCTTTGTATGAGATTTTTACATGATCTCCATGATACATAATATATGATACTTGGGGTTTTCAGCTTCAGGCTTTCTCGTTAAACAACTGTGTTATGTGCGATTGTTTTTATTTATGCTTCACATGTGCTTGCAATTAATTTTCCGTAAAAGATTAATAGTGGAATGATTTTGTATTTTGCAAGAAGTTAAATATTGTGAGATCAAGGGAATCTGGATGTATGCATGCTTAGTGTATACTAATTTCTATAGATCGCCTGCGCACCCCTGATGGCATATTTTGAAACATGAATTTCTCCAAAAAATGAAATGAAAGATCAAAACAAAAAATGAAATGGATGAAAACGTAGCTAAGGATGATGTGGATTACCTGGTTCTCACAGTTTGAGCAATGAACAGTCGATTCTCCTGATATCTGCTTCAGAATTTTTTTGGCCAAAAGCTCTCTATGCACTATTTTGAAAATAAAAGGTGAAAATGACTTAACTCCTTTTCATAGTTTTTAATGAATAAAATATTATTATTTTATTTATTTTTCACTTTTAAAAGGTCAATTTTAAATATTTTTACATTTTGGAAGCAGATACTTGTAATATTTTGAGTTTTTGTGTAGGATATAGGATCTTTGGTGAAAAGAATTATTTTGACATCGAGTATACTTTTATCACTTTTTTGGGCTCTGTAAAAATACGAAAAATAAAAACCCTGGAGTCCTATTTTAAGACTTTTCAGACTCTCAAAATATGAAAATATGGCTGAGTACTTGACTATTCAAACTCGTTAAAGTAAATGAACAGTCGTGCATTCATTATAAGTTTACCCATTTTCTGGACGAAACTAGAATAATTACGAAAAAGGTATACATTGACTAATCATGGTCAATAAAGTTCTCTCCTGTGTTATTTTATCCTTTTTTGGAATGAGAGACTAAATTTACGAAATAGAACAACCATGGAGTTTACTTATGTTTTTATTCTGAGTCCCTAAAACTGAAAAACGCTGATTTATTCCCATACCAGACTCATTAAGATTTAACAGTAAAGAACCTATCAATCACAATAGGACCGAACCACTCCTTCTTAGGGTTCAATTTTAATACTAAGATGGACTCATCCGAAGGATGACCTTACACAAACAAGAAAATGTTATCCTCCTCAAGATTGATAAAAAATAAAGAGGTACTTGCCAGTAATGGTGGGGGAAAAAGAGAGAAAAAGAATCCAATTTTCATCCTTGTTTAGAAAGCAGCATGCCACTCTTGAAAACGAAACTTTGTCATACTTGTACCTAGGTTGGGAAATCCTTTGTCTAACAAGTTAATCAAACCACATTGAAAGTCTTTAGCCGGTTTCTGGGTATTAGCTTTAGGTCAAATGCTGCTAAGCCTTCTACAGTGTCGTTATGTGTTCAAGAGAAAGTTCAATAAACCATTCATTGCAAACATTTGTCTCCATTCACGTTGACCATCCTTGAGTCAGTCCTTGCAAAATATTTCTTCAAAACTTGATCTAATGGTTTCATGTCACGGGCTTTCCTGCGACAGATCACTTTCTATCGACATCATCTCATTATCTAGAAATTTGATCTAGAATACTATCAGTACCTTGGGATCTGCATGCCCTAATGGTAGGTTTCTCGCATTTGACGATAGGTTGCATCATTGGTCTTCGATCGAACGATTCTATGAGTGTTCGACTGCAAATCATTCATTCATACTTCATAGATTGTACTGGAGCACTTTGAGAGCCATTGTCATTATTGGTGGTTTCTCTCACACTTGTTAACGGTTCACATCATTGACCAATAATCAAGTGGTTTCTACCATGTTCGACTTTGAAACAATCAATTGCATGGATAGATTCGTACTAGTTCGAGAAGAGGAAATCAATACCCAGGATCTAGTTTCTACCATCCAGACTACGAGAAGTTTTATTATTCATGATACAATATACTACTTATGACAGATGGTTGTGTCCATACTATGTCTACTTTTGATGTAATATTGAAACCATATATGTACCATAACATTTAGTTAGTTTTGATCTGAGTATGGGAATGTCTACCTTAGTGATGATATATATATATGTGTGTGTGTGTGTGTGTGTGTTTGCATTGAATATTTTTACAGGTTTTCAACTGGTGTCTCCAGTCCAATCCTCATAATGATAAAGAACTTCACTCTTCAGAATAACCTCAGACTTCGCACTTTAGGGGGAAATCTATTACATGTCATTTTGTCACCATGACATTTGGCTGTTCATATGGGTCTATCACCATCCATATCATGTTCCCTTAGAGGTCAAAAACACTAATGTTCTTGAATCAAGTCTTGGAATCAGAGAAAAACTCTGTAAAACCCTTAAACGTCTACTTGTGCAGTTTTTCTAGCCTTTCCCTGCACATGCGCTGCTATTCTATCCATAAACTGCGGAAACTCCTGCACTTTTTGCCACTATTTCCTGCACACCCCCGCGAAAATCAAATAAAAGAAAAAATTAAATTCTAGAAGCCTAGTTGGTCTAATATTCTCCCAATTAAAAGCTTCTAGAGTCGCGATCAGTTCGAGCTTTATCCCTCCACTCATGGAAATTATCCATTGGTCCATGGAGCTCAAATCCCTTCATGAGAGGAATCCATCTCCCTCTTCATGGAACTGAAACTAACTCCATTTTCTTATAAATTGGGCTCAAGTTTTAGGTTGAAGGGTAGATTGTGAATGATAGAAGCTGACCTATGTAGTTTCTAAGCTGAAGAGAGTTCACAAGAGTGCATACTTTCTACACTAGTGATTTGTTGTTGGCATGATAATGATCACACCCTTGTGTCTATAACTCCATGCTGGTATTCAAAGAGGTAGGCTTATTAGACTGAAGGAGAAATGATTTTTCAGGACCCCAGGAGAAATCTATACAACATCAAGGCATCAAGTTATACGATTACTCTTTTATTCAAGATAATACATATGGATCTCTTTTTCTCATTGCTTTGTTTCTATGCTTATTGGAATAATGCCAATAATTAGACTCCTTGATCACTAAGTTGGATTAGAATTTTCTGATTATTATATGTTGCAGATGCTTTTATTCTTTGTCTTGTATTTGATTGCAGGTTCTACTCATTGGAGAACCACTTTGGAGTGAAGGGACAAAAGGCTACATCAAACGTTTGGATTTCAAGGTAGGGGCATGTTCTCTCTACTTTACTATTATAATATTGGAATGCAATTAATCTAGAGGAAAATGTTTTCAAATGGATCTTTGTTTCTATTTTCTCACTGAGTACTAGGGAGATCGCTTTTGTCTGCCAGAGGGATTAATCCAGGTAACAGGCATTGTATGGGAGGAGTTGTAATACTCCCATCAGTTGGATTGATCCAATGAACAGGTTATTCATTGGAACAGACGTGTTGGCAGAGATGGAACATGAAATGCAGGTAATCAAGAAGAATATGAAGGTAGCACAAGACAAACATACAATTTTTGTAGATCAACATAGGTTGTACTTTCACATCAAGCCCAAGAAGAGATACTTGAGGATTGAATCATGTGACATGTTGGAACCTCAATTTTGTGGACCTTTCAATATTTTTTAAAGGATCAAACCAGTAGAATATCGACTTGCACTACCTATGATAGTGAAATTCCATGATGCTTTCCATGTGTCATTGATTAAGAATTATGTAAATATGTTGAACATGTGTTTGACTGACTTGTATTGTAGGTGGATCCAAAATGAGAATTCCAGTCAGAACCTCAGTGCATTTTGCAAAGAAATATGCTCATGTTTTAAAACTGAGCAATCAAGCAGGTTAAAGTGCAATGGAAGCACTTTGGGTCTGATAAAGTTACATGGGAGATGGAGGATCATATGCGGGCTATGTATCCTTCTCTATTCGTTGGTTGAGAAATTTTTTTTGATATATGTTTTGGTGTGATGTCTTGGTACATGTGTATATATGTATATGGATGTAAATAATTCCACAAGATGTGTTATAAAGATCCAAGAAGAAGTATGGGTGTCATGTCATTATGATTGTTATGTTGTTATGTTGTTGTGTTAGTTTTCTTCTTAGTATATTGATCATTGTAAATACAGCAAATGAGCTAAGTTATAAAGCTCCATGAGTAGTATTTTTTTGTTTTTAGCAATCTTGTTGATTGTAGGTGTCATTGAACACTAAGGGCAGTGTTCCCCCAAGGGGGAGGGTTTTGTAACAGCCCAGGGTAAAATCCATGTAATAAAGTTAATAAACGAAAAATAATAACCATGGCCATGGGACACGTATTCCAAGATGGATTTTGGGAAAAAACATAATGATGGGGATCACTTGTGATTAATTAATGCCTATGGAAGTTGACAAAGGAAATGGCAAAGGATTTGGAAAGGAAAAGTGGCATTTATTGACATTTTCTTTATGAAAATAATGGAAAATAGGATAAAAGGAAGGTGAAAGGTCACATGTTGAATGTGAGGAGGAAAATGAAGGGAAATAATGGAAAATTGAAGAAAATAGAGGCCTCATTAATAAAAAGGATTATGAGGATTAGTTCATGGCTTTTTTTTTTCAGTTCAGTTTCTGAGCTCTCATTCTATTCTCTCTCTCTCTCTCATACTCTTAGACACTCACAGTTTTCTTGGAGCACTCTTGATCGTAGTTTCATGACATATGCATGTGGTTTCTTAGTTATGATATGTCATTGGAATGGAGGATTTCCATGACTGACATTGCTTTTTCCTAGCCTTTCCATTTCCTAGATAACCATGGCGTTGTGGATTTTACTTTTGTTTTCTAGTTGGTTCACGTGTTCCTTTGGTTGTGGGTTGAGTTACTAGTTCCTGAAAGCCTTGGCTGGAAAAACGCTTTGGAAGCCCTGTAATAGCTTTGGTTAAGTTACTAGTCTTAGAGGTCTTGGTTGGAAAAATGCTCTAGAAGACCTGTAACATCTTAGTTTCAGTTACTAGTCCTAGAAGCCTTAGTTAAAAAAACACTTTGGAAGCCCTTGGTGGGTTGAGCTACTAATCTTGGAAGCCCTGGTTGGACAAACGATTTGGAAGCCCAACAAAAAATGTGGGTTGAGTTACTAGTCCTAGAAACCCTAGTTGGAACAAATGCTCTAGAGCCTTAGAAAACTTTGGTAGAGACCGATCTGGTGATAGTTAGTGATGTCCGACCGTGAGTTGGAATCATTGGTTAAGGGTTGTGGCAGTTTGGCCTCTGGAAGCTCTGGTTTGTATTTGTTTGGTTATTCCATGAGATCCCATATTCATGCTTGGAATTTGGCATGGGGGTGATTGGCTGAAAGAAATATTTGGTTCAGCCCAATCTATGGTCAGGTGGTACATGGAAGTCCTAGACCTTGTTTCATTTTTCATATGTTAATAAGAGCTCTTTCCCTCTTGTATTTGATGGGTAGATATACTTATTCATATGTTGTTTTTATGGATGTTATATCCTTTTTCTTTATGTTGGTTATATGTTGGTTATGAGTATGTTTGATTACATACTTGATGTATGTATCTCATCATGTTTTGACTAGAAAATGAATTAAAAATGAATATGTGACATAAAATATGATAATGTGGCTATTGTGATAAGGCATCAATGCTACCTTATGATTCTGAGATAATTATGAGACCCCTATTCTCAGATCTATTGTTATGATCTGTAGATTTCATATTTGTGACATGTTTGACAAAATTCTTGTCATGGCTAGTAGGGGTTAGATCAATTTCTTTCACTAGTGATTGCCTTAGTAGCTTTTTTCCATTTTTATTATTCATTTATGAAGGTTTAATGAAGTTCTGGGCAATGGCCTGAGACCTGGACCTGAAAAAGTGGCTCAAAATCTAGGGTCGCTGGCACAAAACTGCCTGAAAATGTCCACGGTCACTGGCATACCTTGCTGTGGGAGTGACTAGAAGGCCTCAGTCGCATGCTTGGCTTGTCATAGGAGCGAATGAGGGTCCAGATTAGTGAAGTTTCAATTTGTCTCAAGGGTTGGCCACCTCGAAGGGTTGGTTGGCTCTTGTTTAGTCAATTTAATTGTCTTAAATTGATTCCATAGATTATCGACAGGAGTTGGTAATATTGTGAAGTGAAAGTGCACTATATATGCTAGAAACCTTTCTTACTTAATTTATTATAATGATTTTATATGTGAATAGCGTTTTTGAAGATGTCCTAAATCAAGTTAAGAAACTGAACTATAATTCATGAGAGAAAACTAAATCCAAGTGTAACTATGCCCCTAAATTTTTTTAAAAGAATCTTAACTAATTTATCTGTTAGTAAACAATGATGAATTTGAGAAAAACTTTAAAATTCTGGAAAAAGAGGAAACATTAATATTTTTGTGTCTTTTTGGAAATTTTATGTGAATGAAACTTGAATCAAGGAATCACTTGGAAAATATTTACACTATTATGCCCAAAAAGGAAATTTCTAAATCACTATTAAGAAACAAGACTATTTAAACTTACAAAAAGAATTTAACAGAAAACTAAAAATGAAATTCTAGAATATGTCTATCAAAATAAGAACTAATCAACAACAAACCACTAATGCATAAAATAAACTATGATTATCTCTGTGTTATGACTACTCAGAAAATGAAACTACATCAAATGATAAAAACAAATTACTTGAACACATATTCTAGCAAGATGAAATTTTGGAAATGATTATAGCATATAACATAATGACAAAATTAAACCAAGCACCTATATTACGAAATTTTGGAAATGTTGATATCAACTAACGTAATGAAAATGATAAACAAAAAATTTATATTACAAAAGTATGGAAATAATTGTAATTTCTAATATGAAAAACGAAATCAAAACCAAGACATATATCTACGCTACGAAATGCAGTGAAAACATAAACCGGGAAATAAAAACAAGGCCATGAATAACATCTAATTAAAAAGAACAAAAAGAAATAAAACATAACCTCTTTTGTTGTAGGGGCCCTCCACGACAGATGTATTCAAGTCTTAAACATTACCAACTACGCATTGAAACTCCAAAACGCTTCTTCATTAAATTTAGAAATAATTTTTTTTTAAATGAGATTACAGTCATGCAATAATTCGTACTGGCAATACAATTACAAGCCCAATATTTATAAAAGCTTATCATTAATTGTCTTGAGGATTTTACGCCTATCTGAACTAGAAAATTTTATCTCGAACTCTAAAATAGAAAGTATAATTTTGTTGCTTCATGATTTTCAATGTGGCATATCAAATCGCGAAGCGTGATGGCTTTAGACTCCTCGCTCGCTTGATTCAACACCTGGTTGAATGCTCCTTTGACCACAATTCTAGGCGATTTCCTGCTTGATTTTGTAGTATACCTAGGGGGAATAATATAGTATACTTCAGATCTTCATTAATATCAAAACCCTTGAGGTAGGGAAACACCATACATTCACTCCTTAAGGAAGGAGATCACTCCACAAGCCATATGCTTGCCAATACAATAATCCTTCAACCCTCTCAATGGAGAGTTTCTAGCCTCTATATAGGTTTCATACATGCAATACCATGGGTAGTTACCATGGGTCTCTCAATACCCTACATCCAATACAATGGGCTTATCACTTTATTCCCTAGCTACATGTGGTCCCTTGCATAATGTGGGTTAACCACTTTATTTATTAACTATGGCCCATTTATTTATCGTTCTTACATTATTACATCATATTATTACCTTGGGTACCTCCCTCTGTACCCTATATTATTCCCTCTAGGTATACTACATTACGCCCCTCTTAAACATGTTTCGTCCCCGAAACATGAGAAGAACACAAATAATAAGATCTACTCAAAAGAGTATTCCACTGGTACCATTCACATGCACCTAGCCATCCCAGAGAAAGGTGAACACTCGATCTAGTTGGTGCCTCACTCGTTTGAAATGGAAGCGGGTTCTGGTGGTTCCTCTGTGTTGATGTACTGTGGGTGGATCGTCGCACCTCTCTATGTGTTGTCCAGGGGTTGTTTTCCTTGTTGTTAATCCATTGCCACCTTGATGGTTGTTGTCTTGTTGGGTGATGCAGGTGGTGATATGTTGAAACTTTAACTAATGGAATATCTTTCATTAATTCCTCCACTATTGGTGATGGAGTGGTGTCTAGTGCTTTTTCTAGTACCTGCTTTGATGTCTGTGTTTGACTGTCTACCATAAAAGGCTCATCATCTGATGTGCCTGTGTCGTTAGAGAATTGTGCTTCTTCCTCCCTAGTCTCTGCATTGTTCCTCACGAAAATATCCTACAATGTAATTTCCTTCTTTTTATTCCAGAGCTTCATGAATTTCTTTTGCACATTAAAATTAACAGCACCAACAAATTCCATCCAAGGGTGTCCCAAAACAACATCCACATCAGTCATATCTGAAGCATAAAAATCGGAATGCAACACATACTTATCCATAGAAATATTCAAATCTTTATAAATTTCAACATCTTCATTATCAACCTGTGTGTTTTCAATATGTTTTGCTGGAACTTTCAATTTTTTAGCCAAATTCACATTGATACAGCTATGCTTGCAACTAGGAATGATAGAAACAATGGCGTTCTCTTTCTGAATACTTCCATTAACCCGTAATATGAAAATATTAGTAGAAAATAAGTCTTTATGGCTCTTACTGTCCTTCTTTCTGGCTTGAGACCACTTTTCCAAAGGGACTTTTTCAAGTTTTTTCTCAGGAAGTTTCCTCACTGAGCTGTCAAGTGAGGTCCACATTTATTTGTCTCATCTTTCATATGAAGCCCTATGGAGCATATCCAAAAATTTCGGTATTGAGCCTTGTGATATTGTAAAAAATATTCAATAGTAGGGCCATCATCTTTTCCTGTGAACTTCATCTTGCGAGAAACCCTAAAACAAAGTAAGAGTTTTGAAGAAAATAACTTACTTTGGCAAATATTTAAAATGGACATTAATCGGTCAATATAACTCAGAATCCTTAATATAACCCATTTTCGGAAATGGAATAGTCATTATGCATATATCCATGTGATTGAAATTCTGATCTTCGTACTCTGGAAACACAGATCTGCGCTACAACTATCCCGCCGTCACAAAATTTCTGAAAAAATGGTTGATTTTAAATCAGTGATAACTCCCTCATCCGGACTCCGATTTGACCAATTTTTTTTTTTGAAATCGGGTGATTTTTCAAGGGGAGCTCAGATCTATAATTATTCGTTTTAAATTTTGCACCAAAATCTACAAAACATGTCAGGATATCCGCCGTACACAAATTGTCATCAGAAACATTTCTACAACACAGCTGAATTTAAATCAATGATATCGCCCTCATCCAGACTCCGATTTGAATGATTGTTTTTTTAAAATTGGATATTTTTGCGCAAGGAATCCAGATATACTATTTATTTCTGAAAATTTTGTGCCAAAATTTTCATGTCTTCTCTGCAAGCTTTCTGCCCAAACATTTCCTGCAAAAAATGAAAAAACAAATCTCCCAACCTCTGCCCAAGAAAGTGCTCCGATACCACTTGTAATAGATCTTACAATAAAATTTATAGAAATGGAAAATATGCCTAAGAAATAACACCATAGAAAATAAAACTTCAGATCTTCATTAATATCAAAACCCTTGAGGTAGGGCAACACCATACATTCACTCCTTAAGGAAGGAGATCACTCCACAAGCCATATGCTTGCCAATACAATAATCCTTGACCTCCCTCAATGGAGAGTCTCTAGCCTCTATATAGGTTTCAAACATGCAATACCATGGGTCTCAATACCATACATCCAATACAATGGGCTTATCACTTTATTCCCTAGCTACATGTGGTCCCTTGCATAATGTGGTTTAACCACTTTATTTATTAACTATGGCCCATTTATTTATCATTCTTACATTATTACATTATATTATTACCTTGGGTACCTCCCTCTGTACCCTATATTATTCCCCCTAGGTATACTACAGATTTGGGCCAGATGGATAGAATAGGATCCATGATAATGTTATTTTTAATCTTCCCATATATTTCACTGCTCCATTAATACCCCAAAATCTATCAAACTGTGAAAATGGTTACAAAAACATCACTCAGCCGTAGAATTGCATTAATTCTGTAGCTAATGCAGATTTTAATCTAATAATAAGGAGCAATTGAAAATATGAAAAATAGGTCATCATAATACTTTACCAAGTCAAAATTTCAGTCTAACACTTGTTTGACTTAATGATGGTGACAAAAAGAAGAAAAATGAGTGAAAGGAGTTTCAAAATTGAGGTAGTCTTGAGGCTCTACATTCTCCCACGAGGAGACCATTGCATGTCCTCATGCAAAACACAAAACTGATGATCCTTATCATGCTAGTGTATCTGCCATGAGACTCTTTCTAAAACGTCCAAATTCAATTTATTTGCCTTCCTTTTAGTCACAAACATCCTTGGCTTTCTCATCAGGAGTTTATATTTCAGGTTTATGACTTGCCTGTTGAGATTTTTATTTTTCTTTTTCAACTTTTTATTTTTATTGAACCATAAACCCAAATACAAAAGAGTATTATCATTTATGGTTTTCTCAGTCTCATTCTGGAACTTCAAGGCTTCATGCTCTTATTTAATATTCTTGTTTAGTGTCTCCAGTTCAAAAATATATTACCTTAGAATATTCACTACTGGAGGTTCTTGTGGACTATGAGGCTGGGCTTCTTCCCTCTATTCTAAAAATGATGTCTTGTTTGTGTCTATATTCTCCAAGGAATCAATATAGTCATAAATTTGCTGCTATATTGGGTCAATATCTGGGGTCTTTCAACCTACACTCTGGGCAGGCGACATAACATTGGGTGATGGAACCTTGAGTTCCTCCTCTAAATCCAAAAATTTTGTTTATTTTGGAGCCATATTTTTCACTGTCTAGCTAAGTCTATCACTTCTCCTTATTGAAGGAGGATGGTTTTGAATTTTTACCCTATTCTTCTTTATTTTGGACTTTTCCATTTTTGTGGATGTATCTTTTCCTTTTTTGCCCTCTTCCTTCATTTTAATAGTTTGTTTCTTAAGTTTCCCCAGAATTTCTGCAATGGGAACTTTATCTTATGAATGTTCCCGAGGTTGTTGTTCACTTTCAATAGGGTCTTCAATTTTTATTTTCCTTCCCCTTTTTCCTTTGCCACAACTAGGTTCTTCTAGGTTTCCCTCTTTGAAATTATTTTAAATTAGGAAATTTTCCCAAGTATCCTCTGAGATTTTAAGGTGGAATTCGATAACAATTTTTATGAACCCATGATAAAGCATTGTGTTGTATATAAACTAAACTCTCTTTTGAACAATACCTAACATTTTTCTCAATCTATGTAGAAAAAATTAGGGAATATTTATTTCATTGCCTTCAGGAAAATTCATCAATAGCCTAACATGATAAAAGAACATGCATCCAAATATTACCTCAAAGGTAATAAATTTTTGGATTATCAATAGAAAATTCATCCTTTTTCCTTTAATTTTTGTGCCAGGGATTCCCTTTTTAAATATGGTGGTATCCATACCTAGGTTTTTTAGAAAGATTTTCCATTCTTCACTTTCGATTCCTTTGTTTTTGAACCACCTCTCTCCAATTCTTTGTAGTCTAGTGGCTTTAACTATGAAAGAATTTGTTATTGCAAAATTAACATATATTTTTTCGACCTCCATCCCGTCGAATTCTCTAGCAAATTATTTAGTTACCTCCTTGTGAAATCCTTTTAATTTTTCCACAAAACTGAGCCACTGTTCCTTCTGTAGTACTTTTTTTACCTCTAGGTAACCTTCCATGAATTTACTTCCTTCTGGTTCTTTCCTCATTATCACTCCCATGGCTCGAGAATTTTTACCTTAAGACTGCCTCTTGACAGATTAAGATGAAGGTTTTCGGTGTGAATAAGAGCGTGATTGAATTATGCTTTAGAATGAATGAGGGTGTGAATGAATGAATGAGGCTTTGGAATTATCGAGTATGAGTAAGGTTAATAATAATTGATAATTATGAGTTGGATGATTTCACCAAAGAAATCAAGATTTGATGTTGGAGCGGTTGTGTAATGATGAGGGTTAAGTGGCGGAGTTTGAGATTTGATTTTGATTTGACATGATCAGTTCTTGTTAATATTGTTTTTGAGTTGGTGCATAAAGTGACCATATAATTCATATGCCAATGTTTACATCCTTATTATTAAATCAAAATTTTCATTTGCATACCTTGTATTTGATGTTGTTAACCTTCAATTGTTTCTCTTTTTCTTGCCTTTAGGTGTTCTTCAGGGTATTCTTCAATTTCTTCAGTAAAAAAGGTATATATATATATATATATATATATATATATATATATAAGCTGCAAAAATCCATCAGAGATACATAATTTGAACAATTCTGTAGCTATATATTTTTATTCTTTTTGAAATAGAAAAAGGATGCAAAGAAACTGAGATTTTAGAACATGAATAAATAAAATAAATGGTGCCAAAAGAATCTTGGTTTTCACCTTAGATTTTCTGCATAAGTATGTCAATCAATGACTGGTTCTCATACTTATACAATATGTTTTCTTTATATATATATATATATATATTGATTTTTTTTTAAATGATAAAATGAAAGAAGACTTTTAAGTTGGGGAAGAAGAATAAGTCTTCTTCACCAAATTTATATCAACATTATCTTGAAAAACCTTAACAAATTCCTCCTTTTTCAATGGTTTGTGATAGATCCTTAGTCGATGTCCATTTACGAGGAGAGGAACTCTTTCTTCATAAATGGTTTTGATCCTAACTGCTCCATTGTCAAAGACTCTCTCAATCTCATAAGGCCCAATCCAATGAGTTTGAAATTTTCCCTGAAAATATTTGAATAAAAGAGTAGTCGGCCCAATTTCCTGCTTGAAATTTTCTTTTTTTGATATATTTATCATGCCATCTGGTTTTCTGTTGCTGAACTAGATTGGTCCTTTGAATTTCATCTTGCCTCATTTCATAAATCTCATTGACTTGTTCCATTCTATGCCTTTGTGCTTCTAACAGGTCAAGTCCCAATTTAATAACTGTCTTGAGAGTTTTTATTTGGAACTCAATTGGAAATAAGAATTTCTTCTCATAAACAAGTTCATAGGGAGTATGTCATGTTTTGATTCTCCATTTGGTGCGGTAGTCCCATAAAGATTATGGAAGCCTTTCTGCCCAATCCCTTCTATTCAAATGTACAATCTTTGTAAGGATTTCTTCAATCACTTTATTAGTGGATTCTACTTGTCCATTTTCCCTTGGATGATGGAGTAAGCCTCCTATGCTTGATTTTGTATTCTTCTACTATCTTCTACATCATTCTGGATTTAAATTGAGTTCCTTGATCTATCACAATTTCCCTTGGGACACCAAAACGAGTAAAAATATCCTCAAAAAAGAAATTAAACTACAACATTTTTAGTAGCAAAAGAAAGTTCTTTAGCTTCTACCCATTTAGTGACACAATCAATGCACACAAGAATATACTTATTTTTTCTTGATGGTGGATTGATTGGTCCGGAAAAATATAGAGCCCATTTTTGAAAAATTTCAATAAGTACCTGGGGTTGTAAAGGCATTTCATATGAAGGAACATGTTTCCCCATTTTTTGACAACTATCACATCTCTTAACATATTCCTTGGCATCCTTAAAAACGGAAGGCCAATAATATCCTAAGTGAAGAGATTTGTAAGTATTCGTTTTGTCAGTGAAGTATCCTCCACATGGTTCATGATGACATGCTTTTAGTATCTTAGGTATTTTTTCTTCTCTTACACACCTTCAGATAATGAGATTTGTACCTATATTGTACAATTCTTCATTTATTCAAGAATACAATGCACTAATTTGAATTATCTTTCTATTTTCTCTAGGAAACAAATATGATGGTAGCTTCCATGTGGGTAAATAGTTAACAGTTCCTGCAAACCATGGAGATTTAGTAGACAATGCAAAAATATATTCATTAGGAAAACTATGTTCTACTGGTGTATCATTGTTATCATTTTGAATTCTAGACAAGAAGTCAACAACTGTGTTTTATTTTCCAGATCGATATAAAATGGTGATATTGAATTATTGTAATAATAATAACCATCTTGTGACTCTGCCATTAGTGATTGATTTATTCATTAGATATCTAATTGCGGAATGATCCGTGTGAATGAAATTTTCATAGCCAGTGATGTAATGTCTAAATTGGTTAATGGCATGGAAAAAAACTAAAAAATACTTTTTAGTAACAATATAGTTTAACTCTGCAGGAGTCAAATTTTTACTTGTATAGTAAATAGCATAAAGAGTCAAGTCTTTTTTTCCCAATATAGCTCCCAGAGCTGTTTCTGAAGCATCGGTTGAGATATGAAAAGGAAATTTCCAGTTTGGTCCTCTTAAGATAGGTGCTTCATAAATCTTTTCTTTCAAAGTCTCAAAGGCCTTTTGAAAATTATGATTCCGACTGAATTCACAATCTTTTGTAAGAAATTTGAAGAGTGGAGATGCAATCTTTGTAAATTTTTCTATAAATCTTCTATAATATCCAGTGAAACCGAGAAAACTTCTAACATCTCTTTGACAAGTTGGAACAACTAATTTGGAAATTACTTAACCTTTTTATGAGTCCACTTTTATTCCATTTCCTGAAATATGGTGTCCTAAAAAAATTCCCTCAGTAAACATCATAAATCATTTTTCACGACTTAATGAGAGATTTTCTTCCTTACATCTTATGAGAACATTTTCCAAATTTTCAAGGGCTTCTTCAAAATAATTTCCATAGATTGTAAAATCATCCATATAAAATTCCACACAATCATGGATTAAATTAGAGAAAATACCCAATACCGCTCGTTGGAATGTTGTTGGTGCATTTCATAATCCAAAAGGAAGTACTCGGTAAGCATAAGTTCCCCATGAGTAGGTAAAAGTGGTTTTTCCCTGATCTTTTAGTGCTACCTGAATTTGATTATATCCACTAAAACCGTCCAAGAATGAAAAACATTTCTTCCCTGCTAATGTATCTAAAACTTGATCTATGAAAGGTAATGGAAAATGATCTTTTAAGGTAGCTGTCAAACCAGGAGGTAACTCCTCAAAACTAGAATGTGTATTAGTTGAAGAATGTACATGCTCTTATAGATGGGAGGTGAGGCTATTGGGATTCATCTCCCAATGACTCTTGGCCTTCCTTATTTCCTAATATTAAATAATATACAAAAATACATATGCACACCAATCCATAGGATTAGGTGTCAACATTCCCCCCTTTAATCCGAAGGGATGTTGGTGAGTCCAAGCATCGATCTGAACTTTTCAAACTTTTCTCTTCCAAGTGCTTTGGTGAAGATGTCAGCAGTTTGCTCATTTGTGGAACAATGATCTAGATGGATGGTTTTGGCCTGAACATGATGTCGAATGAGATGGTACTTTGTATTGATGTGCTTTGTTCGATCATGGAACTTTGGGTTCTTGGCCAACTTTATTGCAGAAGTGTTGTCGATCATGAGTGGAGTGGAATACATTTGTTTCATTTGCAAATCTTCCAGGATTTTCCGGAGCCACACAATTTCCTTTGTTGCTTCAGCTGCTGCCACATATTCTGCCTCGGTCGTGGAATCTGCTGGAACTGACTGTTTGCGTGATCTCCATAAGACAGCTCCTGATCCAAGACTCATGGTGTAACCTGTAGTAGACACCCCTGTTTCTTTGTCACCATCAAAGTCTGAATCAGAGTATCCGATCAAGCTGAAGTCGCCTACCTGTGTATATTTGAGTCCAAAGTCTTGAGTCCCCTTCAAGTACCTTAGTACTCTTTTTGCAGCAGACCAATGTCCTTCACAAGGTTTTTGCATGAACCTTGAGAGGATTCCAACAGCAAATGAAATGTCAGGTCTGGTGGTGGTCGGATAGATAAGACTTCCTACAAGCTGTCTATACTTAGTTGCATCCTCAAATTCCTTCCCTTCAATAGATGTGAGCTTCAAGTTTTGTTCCATTGGAGTGCTTAAGGGTTTACAATCATCCATGCCAAATTTGTTCAAGAGATCTCCAATGTACTTCTTTTGAGAAAGAAATATGAATTTATGATGTTGAATTACTTCAATACCCAAATAGTAATGAACATGACCCAAATCAGTCATTTCAAAACCTTTCTTCAACTCTTTCTTCATGGATGCAATATGGCTCTCATTGTTTCCTGTTATCAAAAGATCATCTACATATACCACAAGATATACAACTGTTTTTCCAACTTTCTTAACAAACAAAGTTGCATCATCAAGATCAAAATGTTTGAAATCAAGTTTCAGAAGATGCTTGGTCAACTTCTCATACCAGGCTCATGGTGCTTGCTTGAGGCCATACAAGGATTTTACAAGTTTGCAAACTTTGTGTTCTTGACCCTTTATCACAAATCCTTCTGGCTGGGACATATAAACTTTCTCCTTTAGATCTCCATTCAAGAAGGTTGTTTTTACATCCATCTGATGGACTTTCCATCCATTCTGAGCTGCTAAGGCAAAGAGAGTTCGGATGGTGGTCCATTTTGCTGTGGGAGCAAAAGTTTCTTCATAATCGACTCCTTCTTTTTGTGCGAATCCTTTTGCCACAAGCCTGGCCTTGTGCTTGTCAAGTGAGCCGTCTGCTTTGTACTTGTTCTTGTAGACCCACTTATAGCCAATTGGTTTCGTTCCCAAAGGTGGATCAACCAGCTTCCAAGTGCCATTCTTTATCAAGGCATCATACTCCTTCTGCATCGCTTCTTTCCATTCATCATGAGAAGCGGATTCTTTGAAGGAAGTTGGTTCATGATCTGTAGACAAACTCAATTCACGGTTATAAGCAATATCCATATCAACAGGGGAATCAGAATTATCTACATCACCTTCGATTTCTTGAGTGGAACTTCTTGTTCCTGTTTTTCCAACCTCATCGGGATGAACATCCTCCAGTGTCTTTGTCAGCCATTTGGGAGGACCTTTCTGAGATGGCCCAGGCTGGTCACTTGACTGAGTTGGGATTGATTCAAGATTCAATCTCCCAATTCTGTCAATCACATCATCCAATGTGTCATCCGTGGTTGTTTCTTCATGCGAGGGAGAGAGTGCTTCAGGATATGATTCCACAGTTTGATTCAATATCGGAATCCCCCCTTCAAGGTGTGGAATCACATTATCAAATTCTTGGAAAGACTTTGCATGTGTGAATCTATCCAGGCGATCAAGTTGCCGCTCAACAACCTTGTCACTCTTGGAAGATTCAAGAAATATGACATCTCTTGCTATTACAAACTTCTTATTTGCTTCATCATAGAGACGATATCCTTTGGAGGTATTGGAGTACCCCAAGAAGAGACATTTTATACTTCTAGCACCAAGTTTGTTCCTTTGACCCTTGGGTATCAAGGCATAACAGGTGGACCCAAAGACCCTGAAATGCTTTACCGAAGGAATGTAGCCATGCCACATTTCAAAAGGAGTTTTGTTTCTAATTGAACTTGAAGGACACCTATTCTTTATGTAAACAGCACATAGAACTGCATCAGCCCAAAACATCAATTTTACATTCTTGAAAAATAACATGGAGCGGACCATATTTAAGATAGTTCTGTTCATTCTTTCAGCTACACCATTCTGTTGTGGATTATATGGCACTGTTGTTTGATGTTTGATTCCATGTTGACGAAGATAATTTTCAAATTCATTTGAAGTGTATTCTTTTCCATTATCAGTACGTAGAGAGCCAATATGTGTTTGTGCATCATTTTCAATCCATGCATGAAAATTTTTGAAAGTTTGAAAAGCATCAGACTTATTCTTCAGTAAGTAAATCCAACACATCCTGGTGTAGTCATCAATAAATGTCATCATGTATTTGTTTCCATTTGCAGAAGCAATAGGCATAGGGCCACATAAATCTGAATGAACAAGTTCAAGTTTCCTATATGCTCTTGAGTGTGAATCATGAAATGGCTGTTTGCTATGCTTTCCTAGAATACATGCATCACATTCCTTAGGTTTTCTAGGAATTGTAGGCAGTCCATCAACACCATTTTTCTTCAGCAAACGAAGGCTGTCATAATTTAAGTGTCCAAATCTAGCATGCCATAAAAGACTTGATGGAAATGTACCTTCATCATGATGTGAACTGAATGCAAAGTTTTGAGCATGAGCAGATGAACCTTTCAGCTTCAAAAGTCTCCCTTCTTCTATTCCCTCCATGACAAGTGAGCGATCTGATGCTTTTCTGACCTCTACCTTGCCATCAAACAAGTGAACTGAGTGTCCTTGCTGCCGGATTTCGATCAGGGACAGCAAGTTTCTCTTCAACTCCGGGAGGTATAGAACCTCATGTAGGATATGATCAGGAAGACCAGGCAGTTTAAGCCTGACTGTGCCAAGCCCTGATGCTTGAGTTTGGATTTATCTGCGAAATATACTGCTCCATCAACTTTGTCAGTGAAATCTTCAAAAAAATCTTTTCTAAATGTCATGTGACATGTTGCTCCTGAATCTAGCAACCAATCATCTCTCCATGAAGTAAATGAAACATCAAATAGGTTTTCAGTTACTCCATTGTTACAATGTGCTAGAATAGAATGAGCTGATTCAGCTGGTTTACCTTTGTCTTTGTCATCGGTTTTACCTCTGTCTTGATTTGTTTGCTGCTGAGCTTTAGATTGTCTACCCCCCTTTTCTCTGAAGTTTCTTCTTCGTCTTCTGCCTTCTCTTCCTCTGGATGGACCTGAAGCATGTCTCTTTTCTCTCTGTGCCAAGTAGGCAGCCTCTTTAGAAGATGAAGGGACTGTCATCTTCTTTTGAAGGAGGAGAGAAAAAAAAAAAAACTCTGCTGGAAAATTTCTCTTGAAGGAGAGAAAACAAAAAAATCTTTGCTGGAAAATGTAATGAAAAAACTCTTTGCTGCAAATATGCTGAATTTTAAAAGGACAGAAACACTTTGCTAAAAAAGCTGATTCTACAAACACAAGCTCTTTGCTAAAAAACTGAATTCTGCACAAAAAAAAATGTTTTTTTTTTTTGTTTGGGGAAAAAAAATTTGTGAAATGGTAGGGAGGTCGATATGGAATGTGAAGTGATATGATAGTGAGAGGGCGGTATTGTGAATGGGAAAGCGGTAATTGGGGTTATTATATATGCAAAGGAGGCGGTATTGAATATGGATGGGGGGAAGGTATTGTTAAACGAATGCAGTGAAATGAAGGGGCGGTAATATAGAGCGTGGACGTTGTATTGTAATATGGAAAAGGCGGTATGAAAGTGTTAATGTGGAGAGGGGGCGCTATACAATACGACAAGGGAGAGCCATATGAGGGATATTAAAAGACAGCGTATTGTATTAAGAGAGGGCGGATGTGTATATGACAGGCGTAGTATATATGAGGGCGTTTGAATATGACACAGCGTATATTATGATATGGACAGCGTATAAGCAGTCAACGAGGGCGGTGTATATATGACAAGCATAGTATATATGAAAGGCGGAGTGGTATATATGGGCAGAAATGGTATAGAATATGGAATGTGAAGTGTTACATATGTAATGGTTAGCGCTTTATGGAGACAGCATTGGATATTAAACGACAGCGTTTATATATGGAATGCGTTGTTAAATGTGTAATGGACAATGTATTGAATAAAGCCAACGTATTGAATATGTGAGAGCGGTGGATAATTGAAGCGGTAATCCAATACAATGATGTGGACAGACAGCGTATTAAAGTGGTGATCCGATACATATATAAACAGTGGAGGCAGCGTATAAATGACAGGCGGACAGACCAAGTCAAACGAGCGTATAGCCACCTTTATAACTGAGACCACAGCGTTTAAATATACAATGGACAGGCGGTATTGTATGTGAAAAGGAGCGCTCGACAGCGGTATTGCATACGAATGGAGCGTGGGAATGAATGGCGCACTGAGCGTAAATGGTATATAGAACTGTCTTACAAAGGGCGGACAGTGGTGTAAATGACAGAGATATATATAAATGCGTATAAGTGGAGGCGTTGTAATATATGAAAATGTATATGAGTGAGTGCGTTGTAAAATGGAGGGCGGTATATGCCGGTGTGTATGATAGGCAGATAAAATGCTGGAGCGGAGCTTTGTAGAAATGGAGTGATATAACACTGTATGGATGACTTTGACAGCGCTGCATATAATCTTTGACAGCTTTGACACTTTTGATAGCGCTGGATGTAGATGTATATAAACGATGAATGGACTGTATATAGCTGAAAAAGTGGTGTTAGATAAACGCAGGTGGACAGAGCGGTCTCATAAAGGCGTGGAGGTGGATTACAAGTTGGGCGCTGGTGTTATGGGAATGCAGAGTAGTGAGGGAGAGGGCGCAGAGTAGTGAGGGAGAGGGATGTAAGCAGAGTGAGGGAGAGGGCGTAGGGCGCAGAGTGGAGAGATGGGGGAGGTGAATGGGTCGATAGGTATGGAGAAATGAAGGAGGCCCAAAAGGGCGTTACAAAAAATAATTTTGAAATTGAATCTGCAGAATGACAGAGTTGCAGGACTGCTGGAATCGCAGAATGGCAGAGCCTGCAATTTGCAGAATGACAGAGCCTGCAGTCTTCAGGAGCTGGAGCTGCAAATGTCAGTGCTATCTAGGGAAAAAAAATGCAGAATAACAGTCTAGCAATTAAGAGCAGCAGAAAACTATTAAAAAATATGACTGAGCAAAGGATAGGGAGTTACACCACAGGGCAGAAATGCCAATTGTGGGGCTGGCTCTGATACCATGTCAAACCAGGAGGTAACTCCTCAAATCAGAATGTGTATTAGCTGAAGAATGTACATGCTCTTATAGATGGGAGGTGAGGCTATTGGGATTCATCTCCCAATGACTCTTGGCCTTCCTTATTTCCTAATATTAAATAATATACAAAAATACATATGCACACCCATCCATAGGATTAGGTGTCAACAATAGCCTTATTTAGTTCCATATAATCAATAAACACTCTCCATTTTCCATTATTTCTAGGAACAATTACTAAAGGTGAAACCCATTGACTGTCTGATATTAAATAAATAAAGTTTACATTAAACAATTTTTGTAGTTCCTCCTTTAAAATATCCCTTAAGTTTGGATTCATTCTTCTCTGAGGTTGTTGGATTGGTCTGGAATTCTCTTCAATATATATGTGATGCATGCAACTTTTAGGATTAATTCCTTTCATGTCAGTGTATTGCCATGCAAATGCAGAAGAGTGTTTTTGTAATGTTTCTGTTAATTTATTCTTTTGGAATTCTCCATGTTTTTGTTCAAATTTTAAGTTTTACCTTAAAAAAATTCTATTGAAGAATTACCAAGTTCTTCCATAGAATATAAATATATTTGTATGGATGATAAATACCCAATATTTCATTGTTCCTGAAAATTTTGACTACTCTCACATTGTGAAGATAATTCATTATTTTCTATAGAATTTAAAATCTAATTTTCTTCACTAGTTTGAGAGATAGTAAAAATATGTTGTATGTCATTGTCATCATCCATCCATTCTTCATTTTTTACCTCTATCATTGTTTTTGCTGGTGGGTATAATGTGAATTTCTTCGTTGAACTACCATCAGAGATAAACATATCACCGGATCTACAACTGATAAAAGAATCAGTTGTAGCTAACCAAGGTCTTCCCAAGATTAATGGATTTCCTCCTAAATTATTTTTGGGGGTTAAAATCATAAAATAAACTGGATATTCCCAAGAATCTAAAGATACATAGATGTCTTCTAACACACCACCAGGTTTAATTACAGATCTATCTGCTAATTGTAATAATGTTGGTGTATATTGAAGATTTGGAAGTCTTAGTTGATCCACAGTTTGTTTATTCATGATGTTTATGGCTGCTCCTAAATCGATCAATGTGTTTGGGATTTCGATACCATTAATGCGTGTCTTCACAATGGAACTTCCTGGATCCAAATATTTTTGTATTGTAGTTTTTACCATCATGATGTCTGCAATTTTCCCAACTAATTGTATTCATTTTACTTCTCTCCTTTTTCTTCCGAGTTTATTTATACTCAACTCTCTTATTGTCTTTGCAAGGATTGAAATTTATTTGATAGCTTGTAACAAAGGAATATTTATACAAAAATTATTCAACTAATATAACATATCATAATAAGGCATCATGAATTTTTTTTCTACCCCTTTATCAATTTGTAATCTTTCAGGGAAAGGTGGTTTTGAGACAGATACTGAAGTTTGTTATATAATAGGATTTGAGATTATTGGTGTTTCATGTGTTTGTTTTTTAATTTTTTTATTTTGGTGAAGAGATGTCTCTTCATCAAAATGATCATCTTTTTATTTTTCCTGGATAACAACAGATGGTAATTTCTTTTCTAATATTCTACCAAATCTTAGTTGGAAATTTTTAAGATCTAGTGGAGTTATCATATAGGTTTGAAAATTTTGACCCTCCATGTTGTAAACAGGTTGTGCATTCTTATTGTTTGGGTTTGGAAGTGGTTGAGCAGGAAATTGATTTGGTCTTTGTGGAAATGGTAATGAAATTTGAGGGTTTTGACTAGATTGAGGAAAATTTTGTGGTGGAAAGTTTGGATAAGGTTGTGGATACCGCTGATATTGAGAGCATCTACCATAAGGAATTTTCCATCATTATATCCAAGGTTGGGATTGAGACAAATGCTGCTGCCATGGTATTGGTGCAGTCTAGTTATTTTTTGGGGGTTGAGTATACATCTGAGTGTTGAAACCATGAGTTTGAGATCCTTTCCATGGTCTTATAGCAACAAATAAAAAAGGATCTACCTCGTTTGGAAACATTTCCTCTTGGTATACAACTTTTAGACTTGGTATGGAAGGACACTTCTTTGTTTCATGATTTTCTGTACATATAACATAGGTTTCTACACTTTTCAAATCAAGAGGACATTCTCTTAGGGCATGTTTCTTTCTTCACTTAGGGAAAAATATAGATAAGGCATCACTTTCAACTCTTTTCTTGTTTTGTAATTTAAAGGTGTCTATTTGTTCACTAAGACTCCCGAAAATATATGTTTTAAATTCATCAAGAAAATTTCCTATTTCATCCCTACTTATTGTTCTAGCTACAGATTTATTGATTTTAGAGAGTACAGGATCTCTTGAATTCTTTCCAACTCTTGATTTACCTCTTGAAATATGTATGAATAATTCAGAAATTTCTGGTAATGGTAGCTGAGAAATGTCTCCTTTTCCCATCATGTTAAGGATATCTATCCATTTATCTCTAATGGATTTTAGTAGGAGAGCTTTCAAAGTATCTTGATCCAAATTTTCCATTTTAGACCTTTTTATATTATAACTGAATCCTTCAATTAAATCCTCCAAATTATTATATTCTCTTTTCAACATCCTAAAGACTTCATCTTTTCGGTTATGAGGCATGCAGTAATCCTTGTATTTTAATAAGAATGAATTTTTCATTTCTTCCCATGTTCTAATAGAGTCTGTTATTAAGCCCAGAAACCATTTCAATGCTACATCATTAAGGGTAGCTGTAAACAATTTCAGTTTTTGAGAATCGAGTAGGTAGTCATATGATCTACATGAAACTTCAAATTAAAAAATAAATATATCAGGATCCTCACTTCTTAATCCATGGAAGTTAGGAAGGATAGAGGGTGAGATATTTTTCATTGTGGCAGTAGTATCTTCATCAAGTATAGGAAATCCAATAAGATATGGATCTATTTTGTCTTCTCCTCTTCTCCTCTACCTTCACCTCTTCATCTTCCTCCATCTCTTCCTCCGCCTCTACCTCCACCTCCAATCCTAGGTCCACCTCTTGCAATTCTTAAATTTTCATCATTGTTGTCTACTTCTCCTTACCCTTCCCCAGCCATTGTAGATTCTTCTAAACTGATATAAGATTCCAAGATTGGGATTTTTTGTTCTTCTTCTAATTCTTCTGGTTCCTCTATCAATGGCATATTAAAGAAGATTTATTCTTCTTATTCTCACTAGGGATTTCTAGTTCTTGAGCTAAAAATTTTTTTTGCAATATAAGTTATGAAAATGACTCCTTCTGTTGGGGATGTAGGGTATTGTTCTTCTACAACTACTTCATTTGATGAATTTGGTGAGTCCCTAGGTTGAATTTCTGATCTTAATACCTTAGGAAGTCTATGTCTACCTGCTAAAAATGGTATGCGAGTTTGGGTGGATGGTGTGGCATACGAGGTCTTGATGGGGTGAGTGGTGTTGTTGGAATTAAGATTCTTCCTCTAGCTACAAATCTACCCCTAGAATATCTTTCCCTACGCATGTCATTTTTGTAAAAAAATAAAAATAACAAAATTTAAGAGAGAAAAGGCTTCTATTTACACTTCCTCAGCAAGGCCAAATTTTTTAGTCAATTTAATTGTCTTAAATTGATTACATAAATTATCGACTAGTTGCTAATCTTGTGAAGTGAAAGTGCACTATATATGCTAGAAACCTTTCTTACTTATTTTATTATGATGATTTTATATGTGAAGATAGTTTTGAATATGTCCTAAATGAATTCAAGAAACTGAAATATAATTCATGAGAGAAAAGCAAATCCAAGTGTAACTATACCCCTAAAAACTTTTAAAAGAATCTTAACTAATTTATATGTTAGTAACCAATGATGAATTTGAGAAAAAAATTAAAATTCTAGAAAAAGATGCAACATTAATATTTTGTGTCTTTTTGGAAATTTTGTGTGAATGAAACTTGAATCAAGTAATCTCTTGGAAAGTATTTACACTATTATGCTTAGAAAGGAAATTTCTAAACCACTATTAAGAAACAAGGCTATTTAAACTTAAAAAAATAATTTAATTGAAAACTGAAAATAAAATTTTAGAATATGTCTCTCAAAAGAAGAACTAATCTACAACAAACCACTGATGCATAAAAGAAATTGTGATTATCTCTGTGTTATGACTATTCAGAAAAAACTACATCAAATGATAAAAACAAATTACTTGAACATCTATTCTAGCAAGATGAAATTATGGAAATGATGATAGCATCTAACATAATGAAAAAATTAAACCAAGCACCTATATTATGAAATTCTAGAAATGATGATATCAACTAACGTACTGAAAATGCTAAAAAAAAACATCTATACTACAGAAGTCTGGAAATAATTGTAATTTCTAATATGAAAAAAAACCAAAAGCAAGACATATATCTAGGCTACGAAATGCAGTGAAAACATAAACTGGGAATTAAAAATGAGGCTATGAATAACATCTAATTAAAAAGAACAAACATAAATAAAGCATAACCTCTTCTGTTGCAGGGCCCTCCACAACAGATGGCTTCAAGTCTTAAACATTACTAACTGCACATTGAAACTCTAGAATGCTTCTTCATTCAATTTAGAAATAAAACAGAGTTTAAATGAGATTACAGTCACACAATAATTCAAATTGGAAATACAATTACTAGCTCGATGTTTATAAAAGATTATTAACTGTCTTGAGGCTTTTACACTTATCTGAACTAGAAAATTTTGTATTGAACTCTAAAAGAGAAAGTAATATTTCGTTGCTTCACGATTTGCTACGTGGCAGAGAAAATTGTGAAGTGTGATGGATTCAGACTCCTCGCTCGCTTGATTCAACACCTGGTTGACCGCTCCTTTGATCACAATTTTGGGTGATTTCGTGCTTGATTTGGGCCAGATGGATAGGATAGGATACATGATAATATTATTTTTCATTTTCCCATATATTTCAATGCTCCATTAATACCTCAGAATCTATCGAACCATGGCAGTGGCTACAGAAACATCAATCAACTGCAGAATTGCATTAATTCCATACCTAATGCAGATTTTTCTCTAATAATAAGGAACAATTGAAAATATTAAAAATAGGTAATCAGAATACTTTACCAAGTCAAAATTTGCAGTCTAACACTTGTTTGAGCTAACGATGGTGACAAAAAGAAGAAAAATGAGTGAAAGGAGTGTCAAAATTGAGGCAATCTTGAGGCTCTACAGCTCTTAAAGGTTTTGTAGCATGTGTGGAAGGTCAGGTTGGTTACGTTAAGAGCATGTGTTTCCTCATAAGAGGTCACAAGTTTAAAACCAGATGGGGGTAGAGTATGTATGCCTTCGTAGACTTAGCAGTCAAATCGTTGTGCAGAGGTGGGTCCCTTGTCTCACAAACAAGGGGTTTCATACACCAATTTGGTGTCTGGCTTGGCCGTGACCTTAAAATTGGATAATAATAATAAAGCTATGTCAACTTCACTTCCTTAAATGTACACGGGGAATTGAATCACATCATAGTAGTATCTCATCACATGTTTACCCCATTGGACTAGTTAGATTGTGTGAATGTGGGAGGATGGTGGTTACAAGGGGGCAGTTCTCTCGTTCCCACGAAAAATCCTCCAAGTAGTATGGTCACTTCCTTTAATTGGAGTCGACTGGAAAGATATCGTATTCTTCCTTACGCGCCCTTCCATATCATAGTATAGACATATAATATGGTTTTACCTGCAACAATCATGGATGAAAGCATGTCTATTAGTAATATGTCCTCAATTTCTTGGAAAGCTTTAGGTTCTACGTAGCTTGTTCATGTACCTAGAATCTATTGGCTTTCTACATAGGAACTAATCAACCGTTAGGGATCCTTCCTCAGTTTCCTATTAATTTGGGATGAAATATTGTTTATATCAATGTGATGGTAGTCCAAGGCCCTTTGGATTTAATTACTCCTTGGGTGTGGCTATGTTTATGACATCAGAGCTCTTGTTTCTTCACTCTTTCATGTGATGTGTTTACAACATGAAGGAAGAAACGTGACCATTTACTAACTTTCATTCGTTGGTCCTAATTTAACTCCAAATAAACCAACATCCCTAAATGGTCCCTATATGCAAGTGTTATCTCCCCTGCCATAGATTAATTATATGACAACATGTTCCATGCCCGTGTCTACAGATGATATAGTAGGTGATGTAGTGCGTCATTTACTGGAGGCATTTGAGCTTGATGTTTCTTTTGGATCCCTTGATATGTATCCCTTCCAGAGCATTTTTATTCCATATGATGAGAACCCCTTGGAAGCCTTGGCCTCCTTGAGGTACTTGGAGAAGAGTCCCTTTTCTTGTGTCAAGCTCCTTAAAAAATGAAACAAGGTCCTGGAGCAGAGTCACTTTTCTTGTGTTAAGCTCCTTAAAAAATGAAACAAGGTTCTCGAGTAGAGTTCCTTTTCTTGTGTCAAGCTCATTAAAAAATTAAACAACGTGCCATGAGAATAGTTCTTTTACTGTGTAAATCTCATTAAAAAATGAAACAAATCCCTTCCAATTTGATTCTTTGATTAGATATCGTAAATGTTAATTAAAGTATTTTAATTGATATTTTAAATGAACCTTTATTCCATTCACCTGTTAGTACCCAATAGTCTACTTAGGTGAATGAAATGAAGATTGGGGGGCATGTTCCTAGAATTGAGTCATTATGTTGGGGGCATGAAAACCTACTCTCAAGCATAGTTTTTCTCTGTTTCAAGCTTGTGTAAAAAGTAGTTTCCCATGTTTCAAGCTTCTGTAAAAATGAAACCAAGCACTCTCAAGCATAGTTTTCTCTGTTTCAAGCTTGTGTAAAAGTGAAACCACTCTTACTCTCAAGCATAGTTTTTCTCCATTTCAAGCTTGTGTAAAAAAGAAACCAATTTCAAGCATAGATTCCCATGTTTAAAGCTTGTGTAAAAATGAAACCATCCTCACATTTTATCTTGTGTGATTACCATTTTTTATCATCCAGTTTACGCCATATGATCTTTGGTTTTCAAATTCCATCGTCACCATTTTCTTGCTCGATCATAAGCTTTCACTTGGTTTTGTTACCCTTGCCTGAGGAACCGCTGCAATGAGTGGTCTTATTAGCCTACCTCTTAACCTCTATATGTTTTTAGTAGTTCTATCATGGGCGGAACCAGTTGCTACCCTTTATACCACTCGTTCCTCTAGGAGGAGTCCTCTTTCAACTATTTTCAGACTCCCAAAACATGAAAATATTTTCCAGCACTTGTCTTTCTGAATTTGTTAAAGTAAATGAAAAGGTATCAGCACAGTATAATTTTAACCCTTTTCTAGATTGGGATAGAATTTTTACAAGAAAGGAATAACTTAGTCGAACATGGATAAGAGGTTCTCATAAGTATTTTTTTCTTCCTATTTGGAGTCAAGAGACAATTTTGTGAAAATTAACCTTTGGAGTTTTATTTTTGCCTCCTTTTAAAACTCTCTAAACATGAAAAATGAGTCGAGTTACACCTCTGCTGGACTTGTAAAAGCATGACACAACATTGGAATCATCGAACATGAAGGAGCCAAACCACTCCTTATCAGGGTTCATTAAAAATACTCATATGGATTCATCTGAAGGATGAACTTATATATCAATCATATGTTATCTTCCCTGATCTTTTCAAAAATAAAGAGGTATTGAAAAAAAATGGTTGGGGAAATTGGGAAAATAGGGTACTTGACCTATTAATGACAACGAGTCACTCTTGAACATGACACTCTTTCACTTCATCTCCGTGACTACTGGGTTGGGAAATCTGCTTGTATTTTTGGTTCATCACACCATATAAAAAGCCTTCATAATTGGTTTTGATTCAATGCTACCAACTCCATAAAGTTCCACCAATATTTTCAAGGGAATTCCTTCAGTTGATATCAGCTACAATACTCTTAAACCTTCATTTCATGTATGTTCCTGAACCAGTTCCACATCAACATGATTTTGTCTCAAATCTTGATACTCTTTTCGTGTCATTAATGGGTGATACATCAATACCCTCTTGCAATGGCAAGACATCCACTCATTATCCAGGAACTTGACTTAGAAACTCCCTTTGGCACCTTGGAGTTTGCATACATCAATGAAAAGTTTTCTTGCTTTCGACGATATGTCTTCATCATTTACCTTCAACTAAAATATTATGTGTGGTGTTCGACTTCAGCTCATTTATTCACACCACATATATTGTACTAAAATACCTTGAGAGCCATTAAAATCATCGGTGGTTTCTCTCGCATATGTTAATGACTTACATAATTGGTCGTGTTGATATTGGCAACATGAAGCTTCTAATATAATTTTCCCTTAATTAAATTAGATGGAAATTGTAATTCTACATCACATGACAACTTGTATGAGTTAACTTAGTTAGGAAGACTTAGTTAGCTCAGTCAATTCAATTTGGGGATCAAACTAGAGGCATGTAGAGTTATCTCTAAGTTTTAGGGGATCAATTGTAATTATTTAACTTAATTATTTGAGTTAAAATCAGTTTAACTAGTTCTAACTAATGGAGAAACTAGTGAGAGGTCCAGTGAATTAAATATGATTTAATTCACATGCAGTAATCAATCAGACAAATTATAGTTCACTATAAATTGTTGTTGCATGTAAGCTCTGAGGAAGACCCAGTTAAGATTGGAGTTAAAGGTAAATATATTATCAGTTGTATGATTATAAAATTGTACAGGTCATGCATGAGGTCAGTATAAGTCCCTAGATGTATTGCGTAATCATTAATTGGGAATTTCCTGATTAATAGGGGCTCAATTTCCATAGGGATTGCGCAAGAAAGGCTGAGCATACAGAGGCAAGAAATTGGTTAAGTATTGGACCAAACATGATGGGGATAGAGTGAGACAATCAGAGATAGTGCAGAGAGCTCTCAAGCATGAGAGAAGCATTGTATTGTTTCATATTCTTGACTTAATGTAAATACATATAGCGAGGTTTTTAACAGAGGCTTTCCCTAGATAAATCTTTTTGTTGTGCGATTGAAATTGTTTCTCTTTCTTGTTCATGTGATTATGCGATCGTTACTGGTTTCCACAATTTGTAGAATAGATTCAAGTATTTTTTTTAGCATATTACAAGATCAATTGAATCTAAGTCAATTTTCTACAGGTTGGTAATCAAATGGTGTCTACCATGTTCGACTCCAACTCATTTATTCGCATGGTTAGACTCGTACGTTAAGTGATTGATTGAAAGAGATAAAATACCCCAGATCTTGTTCCATCCACCTGGGCTATGATTTCAGGATTAATACAAGATTACAAAGTATTATGGCTACAATCATTCAGACAATCATCCAAGCATGGGACCACACTTTGTCATCAGTGGACGAGATTAATTGATCAATGTACATGTGTAATATTGGCTTATATGTTGAGCATGGGTATGCCTCCCTTAGAAATGTTGTTATGATGAAAATGTATTGTAACAGATGATGATATCGACTAGTTGTTCTTTATCTAGCCTTGTCAAAAGGTAAAGCACTTCAGTTATCAATTGCTGCTTTTGACTTTGTACTTTAGGGGAAAATCTGTTACAGGAAATTTTGTTGCATCTTTTAAATAGGCCTGCAAACCAAATCAACCAATATCCATGAAATTTTTTTCATCATCCCTTCACAAAGCCCTAGGCATGACCTCTCCAAAAAGTTTGAGTTTCTGCGAAAAATTACTAAAAAGAATTGTTTTTAGACCCACCGCACATTTCCTTCTTGGCCACCTACGTTCAACACATGTTGGATGCTTGTTCACCTATGCTAGTCAACAGATTTTGCTCCCTTCTACAGGTGCATTGATTCTAGAAATTCAAGAAAATAAAAAATAATTCTGAAGATTCCAAGGTAGTTTTAACTATTTACCATAGATAGAGATCTTGAATTCCTATCCGATCCTATCTTGGAGACCTTATCTCTTATCCCTTGAGCTCATCCTCCCATCAAATGTGGATCTCAAGCCCATAATGGTAAATCCTAAACTACCACACTCATCCTATAAATTTACTGTCTCCCATAAGGTTAAATTAGATTTTGGAGATTTATAGTGCCCTTATGTTGTTGGTTTGAGCCTAAGGAGTCATCATATTCATGCATTAGGGTTGATGTAGAGGTGTACTCTATGACAAGGAAGGAAAAGTCAACTTGGGGAGACATATACAAAGTCAACTACTATTTATGGTTGTAAAGCCTCTCCTATATTTGTTAATTCTTGTTTTCCTATATTTGTTGTGTTATTTTTGCAGTCATGTATTTCAATGCCATGCTAGTTCATTTAATAAATATTTTAGATTATGCTACATGGATGTTGTGGTTCCTTTATTTGTTCTAGTCATGTGTATAGGTTCTAATTATAAAACATGGAGCTAGAATTGGAGCTTACAAGAGAGGAGGAAAGAAATGCTTGCTACATATTCCAAGTAGGATTCTTTCCCATTTTCTAACTTCTCTAAATAAAACTTGAAGCTTTTTTCTTTTGTTGTTCTAGATCAGACCACTAGATCTAGGAAATTCACCTTTGTCTGCAATCGTGAAAATTCTGGATACCAATCTCTATAGGGAGTTAGAGTAAAAAATGTTTTGACATCTCATAGAAATGGAATCAGATAAGGCTGAGGGAATGTTATGCCTAAGCAACACAAATATGAGACATAACATGCCTGAGTAGGTGGTATAGGAGTTACATTGGTCTGCATTCAAACCTAGGTTTGATAAGTTTGAGATGGCAGAGGTATTTTGAGCCAACTATCTTGGATACCATGTTGAACACATGCCAAAATAATAGGAATATTTGGATAACTCATGTGATCGCATTCTATTCACAATAGATATATATTAATGCATTTTTATTGACCCCTGGTTTTCATCTTTCAAGTGATCTCTTAGACTTCCCATAACTATTAGCCTTGACTTAATGCTTTTCACCTAACCACTCAAGTGAATGTTCCAAGTTCACATAACACAAGAGGATTATGTCTCCAACAATATGGTAAATAGTTCAAAGTTGCTTGATGATCCTTCAGCATCCATTCTAGATAGGAGCATAGAGGAAAATTTATTCATATCCATATCATTCTTTCATGTATTGTGTGAGCTCAACATTGAGGCAAATTATTAGGTCAATCATGGAGTGAATTTAAAAGTTGGTGACTTCGTGGTTAACAGAGATTAAAACGCCAATTCATCACTTTAACTCCCACCAATACTATGATGAATTGCAACGTATTAAATGGGAACATGCTAAGTCATATGGTTACTCTTGTGGCAACATAATTTGGAACATGACACATCAACCAATATTCATCACCCATAAAATTCATAACATGAATATACAAGAGTTCAACTACAACTTGCATCAATCCTTATTTTTGCATGCTTATATTTCTTCAATGGTGTTTCAGGGATCATTATAGGATAATGGTTTCCATTTGTGTTGGATTCTTTTGGATGCTTAAACTATATTTTTTTTGTGTCGTGGAGATTTGTTTTTTTGTTTCATAGTTTGTTAGGTCCAAGAGAATTTACTTCTTGATATCCTTCTAGTCCACAAAGTCTCTGGTGCTCCTTGGTTGGTTTAGTGAGGGAAGTTCTAAGCGTTATTTGGTTTGAGGTCACTCAAGAATAGAGGTATTTTAGTTGGTGGGTGTTACAGAAATGTGTGGTAAGTGGAGGTTGTGTTCAACTCTTGGTCGTTGATGATTCTAGGTCAATTGGGAACCAAATGGATGCTTGGAAAGTCTAAGAGATCTTTTAGGGTGCTCATAGCCTTAAGGAACAAATGCATTATAATCAATCCTCTATTTTCAATCTAGTTTCTAATTTGCTTGAAATGCAGGAGCATATTTCATCATTGGTTGAAGTAATGAGATTTTTGATGGATTTGAAGAAGCAAATAATAATGGTTGTGGAAGAAAATAGTATTTTTCAAAACATTGCTTTAAATTTGCACCAAGAGGATGAATCTATATCATTAGCTTAGAAGATGGAATTTTTCTCATCCTAAGGTGTAATGAAGGGACAAGTAATGGTGGACCAAGAGATTGAACCTACATAATAAACCCTCAATTATACTTCCAACCACTATGCACTTATCAATTTTAGTGTATTTTGCATAATTATAATTTAAAATATTTAATAAATATAGTACCTAAGAAATATAGAATAATTTACTTAGAACCCAAATAATTGTGTATTGCAAACTTATAAAACAATTGCATTATAAGTTTATAGTAAATTTAAATAAAATTTGTATTTTAGTAAATAGATTTGAAACTTTGTAAACATGTAATACAGGTTACAATTTTTACTTTAAACTTTATGTAATATAAATTGCTCATTTATTATATATATATATATATATATATATTATTTTTTTAATATTTCATTTAAAATAAATAATTCCAAATATTTTAAATGTATTTAAAATTAATTATAATAAATATTTTAAAACTTAAACTATGTTAAATATTTCTAATCTCAATCACGTCATCCTAAAACAACTCTAAATCGTAATACTTTATATCATCAAAACGATAGTAAAACGAATTATAATAAATGTTTAAACCTCAATGGATCGTTTGGTCATTGATATTCTTTATTTCCATAAATAAATGCTTGAATCTCGATCTCTTAAACACCTTACCAATACAAATGAAGTTAAACCAATCATTTATACATATGACACTATTTGATTTTTTTAATCTAAAATTATATATAATAATTTAACCAAGTATCCCACCTTTATTACATTTTTCGTTTGAGATTGAACGTTACATATATATATATATATATATATATAATTACGCCTTAAGGCGTTATTATTTGAAAAGAACTCCCTAAAATGCCACCTATGTCTTTTGTACACCATTGATTATGGTGTTAGACGATTGAATTATTTTCTACTCTAAGATTGAAAACCGGTATTAGTTAGTTATGAATTTTCAAGCCATCGATGATCTAGCAGTTAGATATTGCCGTCTAAATTTTATCTTGTGCCCATCACCGAATTTTCACATCTAGACCATCATCAGATTCGAGTTTAATCTAAATTGTTTTCTGGATTTTTTGGACTGTTTACGGAGAATTAAGAATTTTTTGTTGGGGCCATAAATCATTATTAATTCAGAGTCGAGTTTCCCATGGCTCTACCTGCAACGGCTTCTCCGAGCCTTCGATTGGCTCAATAGGCTGGCAACAAAGGTTTCCCTGGCATTTGTAGCAAGCCTATGGTCAAAGTGGCCTCATGGATACCCATCACCCCTCCAAATGTAATTTTTTCTATGGCTACAACTTTGCAACCACAGCCGATCATTCTGGTTTTTCAAATCATGTTTTAAAGGCCACATTCTGCAGTTCTAGTGGTCCAAATGATGGTGACTTTGAAGATTCCGTTCGTTGCAGCACAAAATGACTAAAAGACAATGGCATAAAGACATTGATTCTCTCATTTCGATTCTCAAATCTTTGCTCCCAATGAAAATATTCAGGATGTATTTATTTAAAGGATCACAAGTGTTTTATTTTCATAGAAGTTCATTGGGCTTCGAGTGAAACCTGTGGAAATTAAAGCCTTTTCTTGCAGAAACCGTTCTCACATACTCATTAAGAACTATGGGTTGAAAAACCCTTTTTATTCTATTTTTGTACTGGCTAAGAGTTGTAATAGTTGTGGTTTGAAAAGACCCTTTTTTGGTACTTTGCGGATCGAAATAGGTTTTCAACGTGTTTTTTTAGCATGGAGAAAACTTTTATTAGCTCTCGATCCATCATGCTGGGTAAAACAAGATCACCAATTTGATGTTTTCGTTTCTTAGAAATATAATAATCTATAGCATGTAAATAGGTAGACTGAACACCGGATGCGGTTGCCTCCAGTTAATTATGATGGGACTCGAGTCCCTCGTCGCCTCCCGAGGCAGAACCTTTGTGCAGGCCATATGGCCTCCCACGCTCGCAATTACTGTGGCATTCAATCCGCCACCCCGCGCCATATTAACTACAGTCTCTAGAACCGTCTTCGCAGGAGGCTCTTCACCTACTTTATTTCAGCTCTTGACATGGATCGAGATTTTATGCTTAGCGCCTGCCCTGTTTGCTCTGCTGTTGTGTTTCACTATGTTGCTTGCCCATCTGCCTGCTCGATGCCCAGTGCTCGAACGCAGACTGGAAGAAGGTGTGAACTGGTATGCTGTTTGGAAACCACTCCAGAATTCCATTACTCGCACAGTCATTTTTGTTCTTCCAATTCGCAGCATCGCTCTAGAGGTACTGTGCATTCTCTACCTTCTTGCCCGCTTCATTTGCCTCCCTCCGCCATGCCTCGTTTACGCCAGCGCATGCGCTATCGACGGGGCTCCAATCGGGGCAGAGTTCATCGCTCTCCGTCATCCCTTGCCTCTGACTCTTCCTTGGATGATTCTTTGGCATCTAGAGGCCGTAGAGGCAGACCTCGTGGCTCTCCCTCCGCACCTCCCTCTGAGCCTCCGGTTCGCCCTCTTGAAGCTCCCTCCGCCCCTCTCCCGCACCCCTCTTCTTCCCGTCGTCAGACTTCCCAACATGCTGAGTTCACCTTCCACTGCACATTCGATCGTCCGGTACTCAAAGCCTTTTTTATGGTTTCGGTTTTCGAAGAATCTTTTCGCTCGATGCTTCCTCCGCCTTCTGCTCCTGGTCCCTCGGTCACTCTCCAGGGCCCCTCTGTTCCCAGGCCCGTTCCTGCTGACTTGGCCCAGTTAAATCCTATCCCCAACGTTTCTCTACAGGTTCAGAATGTGGAACACGAGGACAAAGACACTGTGCCACCTTCTGCGGAGGACGAGAGGAACAACGACGAATGGGGCTGCAGAATCGTTGAAGAACCGCCCTCAGCCACCGATGCTCAGTAGTCAGAAGATACCTCTGAGGTTTTGGTTTACCAGGTTCAAAGTATTCATGCTCTTTCTGGTTGTCTTGTGGTCTTATCCTCTGCTTGCAGAGCGACATGTTATATTTTTAGTTTTTTTGACAAACTATTGGGATGTAAGGCCGGTTTCCCTCACAAGGGCGGCGAATTTTAATCTTTTGGGACCGGTTTCCCCACGAAGGGCGGTCCAAACCATGATATTTCCTGGAAATCAGGCCCTGTGCTCAGGTTCCTTAGCTGGGACAGTGGCAACTCTGTATTATTATGTTAATTATTAATAGAATTAGTGTTAATTACAAAAAAAAATAAAAATAGGTAGACTGAAAAGACATACATAGTGGATTGCCTATGATTCTTGTTATAAGTTTCTTAATGATCATTTCTTGACATGTATATAGACATGTACAGTGCAATGTTATTTATTCAAAAAGACATACTTATTATAAAAAAAAAATCGCACTCTGTTATTTTTTATTTTTTTTTATTTTATGTATTTTATTTTTACTTTCTAAAGAAAATAAACTTTTAAAAACTAAAAGTTAATGCCTAAATATATAAAAATACAAAACAATACACCTCTATGAATGCTCAAATATCTTAATATGTTAATTTACATTATAATTAAAACAAAATATAGATATAGATATAGATATTCATTTATATATAATATCTTCCACATATAAATGTCATCACATGTTAACAATATATATGTATTTATTGGAAATATTATTTTAATTTATTTTTCAATTTTATTATCATTAATTTTCATGGTCAAGTTTTTAAATTCTAATAATATATATAAAAAAAATTAAAATGGAAAACATCAAAAAGTGTAGTATATTTATTTACAAAGTATTGATGAAATTTGTTGAATAAAATATTATGGAAATGCCAATTTAATAGAAAATTTCACACTTAGAATCTAAAATTTAACTATCACACCTATAATCTAAAATTTAACTAAATTTTAGATAAAATTTGAAACATAATTTCAAATATATGATTTTTCAGTGGCTAAATGGACATATGGACCGTAAAACTAGAGGAGTAGAGTATGTATACCTTCCTAGATTTAAGAGTCAAATAACTTCGTGGAAGTAGGTCCCTTGTTGAAATATATGTATTATCACTTATGGGATAGCCAAGCCTTACTAAGAACATAATTATATAAATTTTTTATCTATTTGAGTACTAATTGAGTAAAAAAAAAGAGATTTTGATTAAGTAAAGATTAATTATAAAACCTTTCAAAACTCTTTTGAGCATTAAATTATTATTTCTGGACAACTAACTCAATGTGGTTTTGTGAATTCTCTTACATCTAGACTCTGATTTTGATCATAGATCTCCATCATTAACTCGGTCTCGTGAGTTCTCTTACATCTAGACTTTGATTTTGATCATAGATCTCTATCATTAACTCTAAACTTACTTAAAAGAGGATTTATACCTTTAATTTATAAGGATAATTTATGAGAATCTTTATCATACATTTATTGCACCGTGGTACTGACACAAAGAGAAAGTTCTAGTTATGATACACTGAATGAAGAGGAAAAACAAATATTCTTTGATATGGCCTTTTTTTTCATAGTAGAAAACATGGATAAACAAATATTCTTAGATATGGCATGTTTTTTCAAAGTAGAAAATAGGGATAAGGCTGTAAAAATATGGAAAGGATCAAATTGGAATGGTTCTCTCAGCTTTCAAAATCTATTCAACAAATGCCTTGTAGAGTTAGACAATGAAAATAATATACGGATGCACGATCATATCAAGGATTTGGGAAGAGATATTGCAAATGACTCAAATTAATGCCTTGTAGAGTTAGACAATGAAAATAACATACAGATGCATGACCATATCAAGGATTTGGGAAGAGATAGTGCAAAGGACTCAAATTTCCTTTTGTCTCGTCATGTTTACCCTTCACCACAGAACGTTGACGATTTGTTACAACAATCATATGTAAGTTATCAACAATTCAAACTTTTGTAAATTATTAAGTACAATCATATGTAAGTTATCAACAATTCAAACTTTTGTAAATTATTAAGTCATATTTGTGTATAATAACTTTTTTAATTTTTTATTGTTCTGCTTTAAATGAATGAACAACCACCAACATAAGTGCGTGGAATTATAGTGGCTCCGACTGCGGGCTGTGGAAGAATATTTTTAAAAACTAGATTCAAATGCCTTATTATCAAAATAAAAATTGGGACAGGGCACAATTTACATTTTTCTCCACTCCACATTATAAATTATTTTAAAATTTTCAATTGACAACGTTTTTCTCCATTCCACATAATAAATTATTTTAAAATTGTAGATCTCTTTAAGAATCTTACGGCGTTTCCTTTGCAACATCTGGTGATGGTGCAAATGCTAGTTTATTTTGTTTTTCAATGTAATGAAGTATTTTGTTTTTCTATAAGATTTTTTTGGTTAAATATCATTTAACAACAAGTGTTGTAAGGCAATGTAGTCTTTGCTACTCAAGTGGAAATTATGTTTTGAGAAAAATTGCAAATTGATATATGACGTGGGAAAATTGCATTTCTAGTTGTCAATTATCAAGTGTTCTTACCTTACAACCAAAACCTTTGACCTCCACATGCGTATTTATCTAATTCTCCAAAACACTAGCGATGCTTCAAGTAATTTTTGTTCGTGTTGATTTAATAAAATTCTATTAGCACTACAATTTTATGATATCAAATTTGTTAAAAAAATAAGTGGAAATAAAAATTACTCACATATTTTTTATTGCACTAAATGTTAATCCACCACAAAAAATTATTACCCACAGATTTTCAATTCCATTAAATATCAATTTGTTGTCAAAACATCTCCTCCAATTAAATCCAATCCTCTGTAGTTGGTGTGAAATTTCCACAATTGCAATAAAATATAACTTAATCTTCTATCTACTGGAGATTATTTGTCTTCTATAATTAATTTTACAACAAATAATGATTAAATAATTATTGAAATCTTCACGATTAAGAATGCCACAAAATATAAAAACTAGAACTCAAAAAATATGCACACATAGAAAAATATGACACCGTTGTTTTTGGACAACTATCCTTGGAAAAACCCTGAAGGGAAAACCAGTGAAACAAGTGAGGTTTTTATTATTATCTTTAGCAATATGAGAAATATTACTAGTTTCCCTTCACTTGAAAACCTTCGATATATAATGATCTCCATTGGAAAAAGAATTTGGAGACAAATTGTCTCCTTCAAAAACTCAATATGGCCCTCTCCAGCCACTCACACTTCCTCAGGCTATTCACACCTCTGCCCAGAAATGTGCACTGTCTGCCTCTGGATTTTCGCACAACCTATGGAAATTCATCCTAGTAAGCAAATTTGCCTCTTGCAGTTGCTTGACCAACTCGCTATGTCTCTGAGATACTGATCTGGTCACTGAAAACCAAAATACGGTCTCTCCAGCAACTTGTATTAGATAAATTAGCTAACTCGCACAATTATTTCGAACTACTTCAGTAGATAATTTTAGCCTCCTCTTTCAGTCTCTCGAACATTGGAAAATACTGAAGAAATATCCTCTCGACTCCTTGTCCCAAATCTATGTTGAAACCCATGCCTCCGTTATGCAACTAGATCACAAAACATAAGAAAAAGTAGATCGACAACTTGAAAATTATCCTCTTCAAGGGGACAACCTCCTTTACATCACATAAATAAACAATTTTTGGATGAAACAAATGACAATAGATCCTTAGTATATATAGGAGTCTAAGGGGACACAATATAATTAGAGCCTACATAACAATAATAATGTAAGGGGATAAAAATAAAAATAGTGGGCTTCTATGGGGCACAACAATAACAATATTGGGGCTACATGGCACAACAATATGAATAAGGGGGTTACACTAACAATAAAAATAAGGAGGCTACACTAGTATTATAGGGACCTAACATGCCCCTCTCCTTCAAAAAAAAGTGTTGTCCTCAACACTTGAGTAGTTTTGGATGCTTCTATATAAAATTATCATCCTCCCATGTGGAATATTCAACAGGTAAGTTCTTCCACTTAATGAGATACTATGAAATTGATCAATTCCATAACTGTCAGGTTCTTGTTTCCATGACTGCTTCAGGCTCCAATATGATTTTTCATTCTTTGTCAATTTTTGGAAATATTGTTAAAACTTGGAGCTTGTCACTGATAACCTTCTTTAAGCATGAAACATGGAAAACTGGGTGTACTTGGGAAGATGCATGAAGCTCCAATTTGTGTGTCATAGTACCAATATTTTTCAAAACTTTGTAAGGACCATAGTACTTGGGTGATAATTTATTATCATTCTTAGCTTTCTTGAGGGACATTTGTTTGTATGGTTGTAGCTATAAAAATACCTAGCCACCTACGTCAAAACTTCTTTCACTGTGATGTTGATATGCCTATTGTTTCATTTGATTTTGTGCCATTGTGAGGTTATCCTTTAGGAGTTGGAGAACTTGTTGTTGATGCTCAATGTGATCTTCCACTGCTTGAACCTTAGAATTTTTTCTTAAAGATGATGTGATGGACAATAGATGATATCCATAAAGTGCCATAAATGGGTTCATTTTTTTTGCAATATGGAAGGAAGTGTTATACCACCATTCAACTAGAGGTAATCACTTGATCCATTGTGTTTGTTTATCAGATACAAAGCAATAAAGATATTCTTCCAAACATTTTTTCACTATTTCATTTTTCCCGTCAGATTGAGGATGATAAGATGAACTATGAGCTAACTAAGTACCAAGATATGAAAATAATTCCATCCAAAAATTTCTAGTGAAAATGGGATCTTTGTCACTTACAATAATTTTTGGGTTTCCATGTAGCTTTTGAAGTATTTCCATAAATGTAGTAGTAACTGTACTAAATTTAAAAGGATGAGATAATGCACAAAAGTCTGCATACTTGGGAAGTCTATCAACTACCACCATGATGACACTCTTTCCTTCATACTTGGGTAAAGTTGTGATAAAATCCATTGAGACCTCCTCCTAATGCTGACTTGGAATGACTAAAACTTGTAACAGACTCGGGTCTTAATTGTCTCAAATTTATTGGTAAACCAAACATTCTGCCACAAATTTCTAAATATTAGATTTATGGCCATCCCAAAAAATTCCTTATTGATACTGTGGTAAGTTTTTAAAAATACCGAGTTCCCTCCTAAGGGGGAGGTGTACATATCCAAAAGAATCTTTATTTTGATTTGGGAATTCTTACATAGATATAAGCGATCTTTGTACCATAACGAATCATTTTTCCAGATAAATGTATCAGATGTATTGGGATATTTTTTCAACTTTTGAATGAGTGCCCACACCTCTTCATCATTCTTTCGTTCATCCCTTGCTTCAATTACCCAATCAGGTTGGATAATAGAAATGTCATAGAGAAATGCTTCCACATCCTCATCCTTTCTTGAGAGTGCATATGCAACAA
Organism: Pinus albicaulis; assembly: GCA_034641835.2. Lineage (NCBI taxonomy): Eukaryota > Viridiplantae > Streptophyta > Pinopsida > Pinales > Pinaceae > Pinus > Pinus albicaulis. The sequence goes on along the minus strand of CM076581.1, from coordinate 833,065,098 downwards.
CATTTTGCTTCCCTTTTTTGTAGATGATTTAAAATTCATAACCCAACATCTTTGTGACCCATTTTTTTTGCTATTCTTAAGATAATCTTTGTTTCAAAAATTATTGATTCTATCATGATATTTTTTTACCTTGAAGTGTCTTCCCATTAGGTAAAGTTGGCATTGCTTTAGTGCATGTAGTATTGCCAACATTTCCTTATCATAAATAGCTTTGTGTAAATACTTTCCCTTGATTGGATGAATTTCAAAAGCAATAGGTATTCATTCTTGCATTAAAACAAGACCAATTCCATTTCTTAAGGCATCACATTCCACAATAAAGGTTTTTGTGAAATCTTGTGTAGCTAAGACTGATGCTTGGAAAATTCCCTCTTTATGATGTTCAAAGGCCTTAGTTTCTTATGAAGTTCAAGAAATGTATCTTTCTTCAATAATATTGTTAGATGCATTGATATTCTCCCATAATTCTTAAAAAAATTGCGATAATACCCTATCAACCCGATAAATCCTCGAAGATGCTTTAGGGTTGTGTAGATTTTCCATTACTTAATGGATTTAATTTTTTAGGGTCTACCTTAACAACCTCATAAGATACAATGTGACCCAAATATTCCACCTCATGTACTCTAAAGAAAAATTTAGAGGTTTTTGGATATAATTGTTTCTCCTCCAATAGTTTGAGCACCTTGTCAACATGTTGAACATGATCCTTCCAATACTTGTTTTAGATTAGTATATCATCAAAAAATACTTACACAAAATTTCTAAGGGTTTGAAAATGGAATTCATCAAACCTTGAAATGTGGAAGGTGCACTAGTAAGGCCAAAAGGCATGACCAAAAATTCATAATGAACTTCATGAGTTCTAAATGTTGTTTTCAGAATGTCTTCAGTATTCATTTTAATTTGATGATATGTTGAACAAAGATCAAACTTGGTGAAGTAAATTGCTCCATGAAATTCATCCAAAAATTCATCAATGAAAAGAATGAGAAATTTATCTTTAATAGTGAGCTTGTTGAGCTCCCTATAATATGGACACATATGCCATGATCCATCCTTCTTGTGCACCAATACTACTGGAGTAGAGAAATAACTTTGGCTAGGTTGAATTATACCAGCCTTTAGCATTTCTGCAACCACATGTTCAATTTCACTCTTTTTGGCATAGGGATATTTGTAAGTCCTAATGTTTGGAGGAACACTTCCTAGAATCAAATAAATAGCATGATCATAATCATGAATAGGTTGGAGTCCTTTGAGAATCTCATGAAATACCTTGGAATGATTGTCTAAGACTTTTTGGAGATATGTAGAAATGGATGATTTTGATGTTTGAACATCTAGTGAGAATAATTGTTCAATTGCACCCCATTGTTGTTTATTCAAAATATTTTTCATGCCACTAGATCTGATTATCTTCCATAGTTTCCCTGCGATACCTCTTAATTCAATTTCCTTTCCTTCCAAAAAAAAATTCAAGACAAGTCCTTGAAAATTAAAATTTATGGTCCACAAAGATTGTAACCATTGGAATCCTAATACAACATTAATACCACACATTGGAATGGAAAGCATTGGTCTATTCAATACATATTCCCCTGTGGTTATCTTGATATTACGACACTTTCTAGAGCAATTTATAGTTCCTACATTTGTAACCATCACTTGACTCTCTAGTGTTGGATATAGAAAACAATTCAATTCCTTGGATATCTTACAATAAATGCAATTGTGGTTACTACCCAAATCAATCATCACTATTACCTTTTTCTTCTTGATATATCCTTCTATCTTGAGAGTTTGAAGAGTGGTAATTCCTACCAATGCATTACAGGATATGGTAGGATTCATTTCTTCTTTCTCCAAGGTTGGTTCTTGGTGTATATCCTCTTCTTTTGATGTTTCTTGTTCCTTTTCTTCCCCCTCTTCACAATCTATGTAAAATAATTTCTTTTCGACACAAATTATTACCTTTAGTGTATTTTCTATCACAATTGTAAAAAAACCCTTATTCTCCTTTTTCGTCCAGTTGTTGAGGTGTCAACCTTGTAGGTTGTGGGAGGCTAGGAGAAAAAACACTTCCATATCTATAGTTGTGAGTGGTAGACTTCCTTGTTTCCGTAATTTTGCTTTCATCCCACCCAGAATGTCGTCTCCATGAATTAGGTTCCCAAAGGTAAACCTCATGTTGGATGTTATCCTTTAAAGTCCCTATGAAGACATCAATCATATGATCCTTTGGAATATCAGTTACCCTGATATTCAATTTTTGGAAGTCCTCAATGTGCTCCTCCATTGAAACCTTTTGTTTGATATTTATCAATTGGTTAAAGAAGGTGTTTCTCTTTGTATCCTCATATTGTGCTATCATTTCCTTCGTAAAAATTGACCAAGTGATAAGCGGTTTACGAGAAAAAATCCATCAATACCATATTGAATTATTGGGTTATAAATATAAAGATGCAATTCATACCTTTGTGTGTGTTACACATCATGTAGATAAAAATATTACTCTATATTTAATATCCATGTTATTGGATCCTAATTGTCATCAAACTTCCTGATATCGATTTTTGGAATGTGGTTGGTATTTAACCCAAAGTTAGAGTCTATGAAATCATGATTAACATTCCTTTTGTTCTCATCGTTATTTTCATGTAATACCTTGTCTCCATTAGGAAGCATTTCTTGTAGAAAAATTGTCAAACCTTTCATATCTACTTTCAAACTATCCTTGAAGCATTCCATATCTAATTTTATTTTTTATTATAAAACATTCATCTTAAGATTCATCCTCTCTTCCAATTCATTTTCAGTTACTCTTTGTAAGAGCGAAATTTGTTGCACTTGGTCTCATAATTTTGATATATCATGTTGCATTTATTTCTCTTCTTCATGTGTCATAGTATATATTTCTAGTTTCTTACAAGGAGTATTCATTTTTTTGTTTCAAGGCATCTTGGAACCAAATAATGATATCTATACTTTACTATGCCCTTTGAATTACTTTAGACTGATTTTTTAAACAAAACTTATGCAAATTTTAAAAAATACAAACCTTTTTTTTCTCGCTTTTTTAAGCTTGATATTGAAATTGTTCTATATCTATAATTTCGGCCTCGCAAGGTCTGAAATTTCATCCCGTGGTAACTCTTTTAGTCTTATTTCCAACGTCATAAGTCATACCAAGATTGGATTCTTCGAGACAAAATTATACCAAATATCTCATGATGACCTGATTATGGACTGACTCAGTAGAACGAACTTTTACAAGATTCCCCATGTCATTATTCCACCCTTCGGCCCTAAAATTTATACACATGAAACTAAGTCTGTGCACTTTCATTCACTTTTTATGGAATTAAAATATGATGCTTGAAAAGAGATTTATGATGATTTTACCTAGGTCACTTGTTTGAGATTGAATTCTGGAGCATGTAGAAACCCTAAATTATTTAGGCCATATCTAAGAAAATATAACGAACCAAGATATGATTTTTTTACAAAAAGTTCACCAATATTTTGGCTCCTTGTGGTCAAAATTTAAGCTTTTGAAGCCTCGTAGAACAAAATTTATAGTGAAAACTCCAAGATGGCCTATTCGAAGCAACAAAACCCTAGAATCCAAAGCTCTAATACCAAATGTTATGCAACCATATCAGAAAACATCAGAAAAAATAGATCAATGAATTGAAAATTAGCCTCTTCGATGGGAAAACCTCCTTTACATAACATAAATGAACAATTATTGGATGATACAAATGACAATACCTCCTTAGTATATATAGGAGTCTAAGGGGTTACAATATAATCAGAGCCTACATAACAATAATAATGTAAGGTCACAACAATAACAATAAGGGGGATACACTAAAAATAAGAATAAGGAGGCTACACTAGTATTATAGGGACCTAACAACCTCTAATTCTTCCTAGCTTCAATTTCATCCTTGTTGAATATTGCAACTAGGTAAGTCAAACTGCTCACAAAATACTTGATTCAATGCCTTCTCCAAACCCTTTGAATTGCTCTTATAATCTCTCATTGGAGTCTTAAAAACCATGATCACATCTAAATTAATGACTAAGATCATATTGACTCTATCAATTAACATTTTAGAAAGTCTCTAGAGAAAAATCGAACTTCCCCAATTAATTCACTTTAATTAACTATTTTTCCTAAGTTATACATAGGAAATATTTAGTTATCAACTAATTAATTTAATTTAGATGTATCGCAGTATTTTCTCGCAAAACATTTTCTAGGTTTTGGATATCTCGTGTTCCTCAACCTATTAGACATCATAGAGACAAGAACACCTGTCCCGTACTACCAAAAACTAACACTCCTTCGCAATGAAGGTGTTCTCCACTATATCCATATTCTCATTAATGTAGAAAAAAATTTCCGTACCCAAGGCCTTTGTGAATATATTAGCTACCTACTAGTCTGTGGTAACATTCTGTAGCCAAACTGACACACGATGCTAATTGATGCAGGAGCATTAGGCTCAGAAAGTCCTTTGTATTTTAATAGACATAGGGGTCTTGTGTTTTCAAAAGAATATTGGTTTCTTATGTAATTATTAATGTTTTTGAGTGATTTTAATGAGAGATATTAATTATTGAGAGGAATTTGTAAATGTTCACGAATGATTGGAGAACATGAGGGAAGTAGGATAGTTGAGATTCCATAGGGAATGAGAGATTTGAAAATTAATTGTAAATCTTAAGTTAGAATTGGTTTCATGATTTTATGAGTTTGAAAGGATTTTTAGGGATAAAGGATAGATTTTAGGACTGAGAGGATTTTAAGGAATTTGTTGAGAAGATAGAGGATCTGGAACTAGAATTTTTAGATAGAAAGTAGAGTTTTGGACAAACAGAGGTTTGTTTTAGTAAGCCTACGGGCAGTAGGAGAAAAGGGCCATTGATTAGAAGATCAGGCCAGGGACAAGAGGTCTTTTGTAATTATTTGATTATATGTATATATGGAGAAATTTGATTTATGAATTATTGTGTGCACTGATTTATTGAGTTTTAATGAAGGAAATGAATGAACAGAGTACTCGAACTCGAATGATGTGATAAATGAGTTCAGGAGATTGAGTGTGGGAATTTAAAAGAGTCAAATATTCATCGAATCCTGTGTGGATTTCCTTTACCAAAGGTCGATCATTGATCACAGTATGGATCAATGCCTTTGAAAGAAATATGATCTTGTAAATTTGATATCCAAACATAATTGCATAAAGGAGAGAAATATGTTCCTATCGTAGTATATACATGAAGGCTGACTTATGAGCTAAGGGTTCATATATAGGGATTTATGAAACTTGTGAATTGATAAACAGTGGAGAGATCACAAGAATGAAGTCTAAAAGACTATTATACAGTGAAAGGGCTATCAGTAATTGATGCCTGAAAATCATGAATTATGGCTCAGAGGATTTGTGTCAAGAACAAATGCGGAACCATGAGAAATGGCAAATGGAGCAGTGAAGGTGGTTTTGAAAACCAACCAATGGTTTTCACATATCACAAAGGTGGTAAGTGGTAATTGCTTGAACGAACGCAATAGCGTTTAGGAGTTGACACGTAGCAGTGGAAAACCACTTATTTCGCGTGAGTTTGAAAGTTCAAAGGGCATGCAACTTTGTTACGCGCTAACAGTTGGATTGTTGAGTTGGAGCATGATGAAGCATCAGCTGTTAGATTTGGACGATGAATAGGTATGATGAAATAAGTGTGGGCCATATATGATGTTGAGCCTCGACATATGTGCGACTTGTCGACTAGCATGGTAAGTTATAAAGTGTTATGTTAAATTTATAACGTAAAGTTTGGGTTAATGAAATTCCACAAGGATATGCGAATTATTGTGGCATGGTTCATAAAGGTATATTTAATTTCTATTATATTTCTATTATAATAGAAGTGAACGGAGAAAGAGTTCATCATAGGGGCAATCAAACTTTGGATAAGGTAAGACATGTCAAATAAGTGTGTTGGGTATGCCGTGGGTCCAAAGATTTTCTTTAATGACATTTTGGGTTTTTAAACCATAGTTGTGAGCAAGGAATTTAATTCCAAATTAAATAATTCTACTATGTGGTTTTTGAACCCAAGTCAAAGTCGGAAATATAAAATGTCAAGGTGGGTATTTTTTTATGGTTGATAACCATAGGCTATGAAAATGGGAACAACTTTCGATAATGAGGTTACCTCTATCTGAGGTCTATTTGAGATGTTTAATTTGGAAACACAAAGATTAACTTGGGATTGTTTAAAAGGGTATGAAACCTTAATGAACAGAATAAATTTCTGAGTATGAGATGGAGAATTTTGGGAATGAATGTGATAAGCATTTTTATATGGAGAATGTGGGATTTTGCTGCTAGGGTAGCATCATTTTTGGTATCAAAGCAGGAAACAGCTCTTTTGAAGGTTCAAGTTTATTTTAATTAAATTGGAATTAGAATGAATGCATGTGTGATGGAGAAAATAAAAAGAGATCAGATTTTGAATCTGATAGATTGCAGCACATAGAGATATAGTGCAGATGAGAGGTGAAACAAGATCACACAAAGATCTTGAAGGTGAGTTGATAAGTGTTATTTTAACTCTGGTTTGAAGATTATGTTTGCAGAATTCAGGTTGCAGGTAGTTGAAGAAAATCTCAGCAAAAGAAGATCACAGCTTTAAGAGCAGTGATAAAGGAAACTGCTAAGAGTTTCTGGGTAAAGTGTGGCAGAACCTTGAAGAATTCCAACAGAGGTTGGATAAAAAGGACAATTGTGTTTTGAAAATATGCATATGAGTTGAAGCCTAGAAGGAGCAGAGAAGAATGCTCAAGAGGTTCCAGAAGATAGAGAATCAATGCTTTCCAAAAGACCAAATCTAGAGAAAAGGATTAGTGAGGTAAGTTGTAACAAGGAGGACTTGTTATTGCAGAGGCTTTAGTATAGCTCATGGTGAATGAGTGAAGAACTCCCGAAGATAGAAATGGAGAAGAAGATGACTACTAATAGTCATAGAATAGATAGCAGAGGTTCTGAGAGAGACCACAACAGAAGAAAGGAGAAAGAAGATGCCAAGGCAAATGGCAAATGGAAGCAGTTGACTGATGAAGAATATGGCAAAGAGTTAGCTGAGATAAGAGAACAATTTAATAAATTGAAAATGATGATAGAAGAAAACCAGAGATATGGTTAGATCATGAAGAAGAAAGTAAAGTGGCAGAGGCTACAACAGAAGAGAGAACAACAAATGAATATGCAGTTAGTAGAAAAGTTGAGAAAGCTTGAACAGGTGATGACTGTGCAATTGGGATGTGAAGAACTCATAGAAGATGAGTTGAAAATGGAAGTTTCCATTTGTGAAGGATAACAGAATGAAGTTATGGGTGCAGATGAAGAATGGAGATCTATGAAAGATCTTATGAATTATTGTGAAGATTTAAGACAACAAGAAGTTTACCTTGCTGAAGAGGGAATTATTGATGATTTCTTGAACTGTTGGGAAAGTTCAGATCAGCATGAGGATGTAAAGCCTTGTATTTTTTAGTCTAATAGTTTTGATGTGATTACAGGTTTTGCAGAAGAGGATGAGAAATCTTTCGAATCTATCAAAAGCATGGAATAATATCTTTCAGAAGATAAATACTCTGAAGAAGAAAGTAAAGATGAAGAATGTCTCTTGAATGAAGAAAGCAGTGATATATTGTTATTTGAAGTTGTTACAGCACATGAAGAATTTCTTGTGAAAAAAGAAGATGAGATTCAGTTTGAAGAACTGATATGTGAAGCAACAGTTAATACTGTTGAACTTTGTGATTTACAAACTAAAAATTTGTGTATAAATGCAGGGATAGTAAGTGATGATGAAATACTTCAGAAATGCCAAAGAAAAATTGCATTTCCGGAATATTTGTTGGAAAACTTAGAGTATGATAGAGATATTGCAGAAGACAGAGTTCACTACAGTGGACAAGAACAAAGGAATATCATGGAAGCAGATGATGTGGAATAAAGACTTGTTGACAATCTTGAGAATCTTTTAGAGAATTCTTTGGGAAGTTTGAATCAGCATACTAATGTGCTGATAAAGGAAAAATTTTCAGAGCAGCATACTGAAATGTTGCCAGAGGAAAGAAAGGCACTGATGCCTTATGGTTTTTATTTTAATAATTGTTTTGTGAATGCAGGTTTTGTTGCAGATGCTGGAGAAAATTTGACACAGTTGGGCAGTCAAGTAAAGAAGAAGGAAGAAAATTCTGTGGAAGTCTTTAATCCATGGAATAAATAAATTAAATTACTAGAAATTATGTTGAAGAACTAGGATTCAATATAGGAAGAGAAATCTCAATTTCAATATTGGGAAATGCAGAATGTGAAGGTGCAAGAATTAGAGGACATCAGCAACAAACTAAAGTAAAGAGATGAAGATAGCAGTAAAGGGCATACTACGTACCAGTCCAATGAATTGCTGAAGAAAAGAGACAAAAAAATTGTCATAAGTGACAATATGGAAGAAGTTAGTAATTGCAGAAAAAAGAGGGTAAGGATGACAGGGTGGCAGTAAGAATAAAAGTTCAGCAATCAAGAGATGAAAGAAATTAGCAATTAGAATATTTATTGGACAGAGAAATTGAACTGATAAGAAGGATAATGATGAAAGTGTCTCAGAAGAAGATATCAGCAAGAAAGAAAAGAAGCAGCAGCAGCAAAAGGAAGACAGTAACGGACTGTGAAAGTACAGCCAGTGGAGCAAAGCAACATAAAGTGTGGAGACCTGGAGAAAAGCAACAAACAACAACAGAAATAGATGATAAATTACATAACAAGGTGTGGGATCCAGGAAAACAAAGATTAAAAGCACATGATTAGGAGATCATGATTATTTTTAACCTTGGGAGTCTAATGCAGGAGCATTAGGCTCAGAAAGTCCTTTGTATTTTAATAGACATAGGAGTCTTGTGTTTTCAAAAGAATATTGGTTTCTTATGTAATTATTAATGTTTTTGAGTGATTTTAATGAGAGATATTAATTATTGAGAGGAATTTGTAAATGTTCCCGAATGATTGGAGAACATGAGGGAAGTAGGATAGTTGAGATTCCATAGGGAATGAGAGATTTGAAAATTAATTGTAAATCTTAAGTTAGAATTGGTTTCATGATTTTATGAGTTTGAAAGGATTTTTAGGGATAGAGGATAGATTTTAGGACTGAGAGGATTTTAAGGAATTTGTTGAGAAGATAAAGGATCTGGAACTAGAATTGGTTTTAGAATCAATTGTATAAATTGTAAAGCCTCAAAGGAAAAAGAGGACAGTAGAAGGTAGAAGAGATTTTTAGATAGAAAGTAGAGTTTGGAACAAACAGGGGTTTGTTGTAGTAAGCCTACGGGTAGTAGGAGAAAAGGGCCATTGATTAGAAGATTAGGCCAAAGACAAGAGGTCTTTTGTAATTATTTGATTATATGTATATATGGAGGAATTTGATTTATGAATTATTGTGTGCACTGATTTATTGAGTTTTAATGAAGGAAATGAATGAACAGAGTACTCGAACTCGAATGATGTAATGAATGAGTTCAGGAGATTGAGTGTGGGAATTTAAAAGAGTCAAATATTCATCGAATCCTGTGTGGATTTCCTTTACCAAAGGTCGATCATTGATCACAGTATGGATCAATGCCTTTGAAAGAAATATGATCTTGTAAATTTGATATCCAAACATAATTGCATAAATGAGAGAAATCTGTTCCTATCGTAGTATATACATGAAGGCTGACTTATGAGGTGAGGGTTTATATATAGGGATTTATGAAACCTGTGAATTGATAAACATTGGAGAGCGCACAAGAATGAAGTCTAAAATACTATTATACAGTGAAAGGGCTATTAGTAATTGATGCCTGAAAACCGTGAATTATGGCTCAGAGGATTTGTGTCAAGAACAAATGCGGAACCATGAGAAATGGCAAATGGAACGGTGAAGGTGGTTTTGAAAACCAACCAATGGTTTTCGCGTAGCACAAAGGTGGTAAGAGGTAATTGCTTGAATGAACGCGATAGCGTTTAGGAGTTGACACGTAGCAGTGGAAAACCACTTATTTCACGTGAGTTTGAAAGTTCAAAGGGCATGCAACTTTGTTACGCAATAACCGTTGGATTGTTGAGTTGGAGCGCGATGAAGCGTCAGCCGTCAGATTTGGACGATGAATAGGTACGATGAAATAAGTGTGGGCCATATATGATGTTGAGCCTCAACATATGTGCGGCTTGTCCACTGGTGGAAATGGTAAGTTATAAAGTGTTATGTTAACTTTATAACATAAAGTTTGGGTTAATGAAATTCCACAAGGATATGCGAAGTATTGTGGCATGGTTCATAAAGGTATATTTAATTTCTATTATATTTCTATTATAATAGAAGTGAATGGAGAAAGAGTTCATCATAAGGGCAATCAAACTTTGGATAAGGTAAGACATGTCAAATAAGTGTGTTGGGTATGTCGTGGGTCCAAAGATTTGCTTTAATGACATTTTGGGTTTTTAAACCATAGTTGTGAGCAAGGAATTTAATTCCGAATTAAATAATTCTTCTATGTGGTTTTTGAACCAAAGTCAAAGTCAGAAATATAAAATGTCAAGGTGGGTATTTTATTATGGTTGATAACCATAGGCTGTGAAAATGGGAACAACTTCCGATAATGAGGTTACCTCTATCTGAGGTCTATTTGAGATGTTTAATTTGGAAACACAAAGATTAACTTGGGATTGTTTAAAAGGGTATAAAACCTTAATGAACAGAATAAATTTCTGAGTATGAGATGGAGAATTCTGGGAATGAATGTGACAAGCATTTTTATATGGAGAATGTGGGTTTTTGCTGTTGGGGAAAAATCACTAGTGTATGCCATCTCATTCCTTCTTCCTCTTTAGACACTAGTTGACATAATGACTAAGCTGACCACATTTGAAGCACTTGACCTTCAACATGTCCTTATTATTATTTTATCCTTTAGGGTTTTTTCCTTGGCTGGGACCCTTCTTCGCTTTTCCCTTCCCTAGAAGAGCGAAATTTTCCTCTTCCTTCTCCACCTTCTGTCCCTTGCGACTACTATTGGTAGTACCATCAACAAGACTAAGCCTCAACTCCTCTTGAGTGAAGTCACTCCACAAACATTCTTAATATGGTAGCTTATCCAATCTACTAATTACCTGAACTAATATTTTCCATTCCTTGGTAAACCCATTTAGATCTGTATGCACCAGTTCATCCTCTATTGGCTTCTCTCCAACTGATACAAGTTCATCTTTGACACCTTGAATCTTGGTGAGATAGGATGTTACATTCTCGCCCTTCTGCATCTTGACCATCCTGAGCTTATCTTTGAGTACCATTTTCTGACTCTCGAAAGGATCTTGGTACAATTTGACGATGGCGTCCAACATCTCCTTTGTTTTTCCCTTCTCTGCAATATGCGAGACAATATGATCATGTACTACATCAAGGACCGTCCTTTTAACCTTTCTCATGTCCTTCATGTAATCATGTAACAAGATAGGACCTTTTGGTACAACAACAACTGTTATCACAAACTCTTTTAGACCATGCTCATCTAAAAGGAATAACATCCTAGCCTTCTAGATGCTAAAGTTGGAGGCTTCATCCAATTTGTCTGTATCTATCAATATTGTTATGACCATCTTCGAAAAACTTAGAAACTCAATAAAATGGAGAAATAATGAATTGGGAAATATCCTTCCCCTTTTGGAAAATTAACTCGACCTTCTCCCTACAACTCACACTCCTATCTAGACTGTGTAGGTCTGCTTCAAGTAACTCATACTTGCCTCCAAAATCCCTTCCAGAAACTCGCTTTGCCTATTGCTTCTTCTAAGAAAATCGTTCTACCTTTTAAAAATATCCCAGTACTCACATATGCACTACTAACCCTGAAAAACACACTGAATCAATTGGAAAGCTCACACTGCCAGTTCACACTGCATATTACGGTCCTCTCTTTCTATAAATCAAGGCCAACTTTCCTGTTACTAGAATGTCGATAACCCTATGAGAATTTGCTGGAAATTCCCTCTTTGAAAATTATGTGTTCTTTCTCTTCCTTTCCCTACACTAATATGCTACTATAAAACACTTATTTTGTAAATATTTGTGCTAGATCTGCTCTATGAATCTATGATTTGCTCACCGGAATCCTTTTCCAGCAACCTCACTGCCTACTGCTAATGCTTTGAGACAATTCACACTTTTCCTCTGGACTAGACTACAAATAGAATTGTTTTCTCTTTGTAATTCACATATCTTGGTTAGTCTACATAAATATGTTTCTTTGTGCTTCATATCTACCTCTAAAATACAAAACCCTCATTTCCTGGAGCCTCTGATATGATCTTTACTTCTTTGATACCATGTGAAATTTCCATGATTTCAATAAATTGGAATTTAATTTTATATTTATTGGATATTATTTTTCTTTTGTAATTAAATTTATGACAAATAACAATTAAGTAATTATTGTAATCTTTATAATTAAAAAAATTGCGAAATATAAAAACTGGAACTGAGAAAATATGCACCCATACACACAAATATGACAATTTTTTTTTGACAATTTTCCCTGAAAAAATCTCGAAGGGAAAACCAATGCAACAGATGAGGGTTTTATTATTATATTAAACAATTTGAGAAATATTACAACTAGTTTCCTTTCACTAGCAAACCTCCAAAAAATATTGATCTCCACTAACAAAATAATATAGAGACTAACTCTCCTTCTGCAACTCGATTTGACCCTCTCCAACCACTTGCACCTCCTTAGGTTATTCACACCTCTGCCCATAAATGTGCATTACCTGCCTCTAGGTTTTCACACAATCTCTGGGAATTGGTCCCAACAAGTAAATCTGCATCTTGTAGTTGTTATAACACTTGCTTTGCCTCCATGATATTGATCCAGTCACTAGCAACTAAAACATGGTCTCTCCGGCAACACGCACAAGATAAACTGGCTAACTCGCACTGCTATTTCATCCTCCTTGTGCAGATAATTTCAGCCTCCTCTTCTTGTCTCTTGGAGACTAGAAAACACTGAGGAAATATCTTCCCGAATCTTGCTCCCAAATCTTTATTGAATCCCCTTCCTCTAATGCTTCCCTAGTTTCAACTGTGCCCTTGTTGAATACTGCAACTGGGTAATTTGAATTGCTCACAAAATACTCAGTTTGTTGCCTTTTGCAAACCCTTCGACCTTCTCTTATAATATTTCATTGGAGTCTCAATGGCCATGATCACATCTCAACTGATGTCTAAGATCATATTCTCTCTGTCAATTATTTTTTCTAGAAGTCTTTAGAGAAGAATTGAACTTCCCCACTTAATTAACTTTAATTAACCAATTTTTCTAATATAAACTTAGGAAATATTTAATTATCATCTAATTAATTTAATTGAGGTGTCTCCAAGTCTTTTCTCATGAAACCTTTTCTGGGTTTTGGATATCTCATGTTCATTATCCTTGTAGACATCGTAGAGACTAGAACACCTTTCTGTTGCTACCAAAAACTAACAATCGGTAGAGAAATATATATTTATTAGATAGACAATCCTTAGAAGTGTATATTAATTCAAACTTTAATATAATATAGAACCACATACAAGTCATACAAGTCCTACGTGGCACTAATGTAAAAACCTATCATTATCCAACTTGTGTGAAAATTCATTATACACTAAAGATTTACTTATGAAGAACTGGAAATGACAATTAGATTAGCGCATCATTGCAAGTTGCATTTGACACTTCAAAATTGGACCAATCCCTCTCCCTATTAATATGCCTCAGAAAAAGGCCACATTATCACTTCCCTTCCCTTTTCATTTGGTTTATAATGAATTTTCACAAGTTGGATAATGATAGTTTTTACATTGGTGAAGTAAAACAACAAAATTAGCAATCTCTAATCTAAGAATGTCTTTAAAATGCATCTCGTAACACGACAATAATCGGAAGAACTAGAAAGACTATTAGATCTACCTATTCTTGCACTTGACACTTGAAAATTGGTCCAAACCTTCTCCCTATTAATATGCCTAAAAAAAGTCCTCCCTTCCCTTTTTATTATAAAAACATAATTTCCATTTGAATAATAGAAACTAGACTACCCTACAACATTTGTAAATTATAATATATATATTAAAATTTTAAAATATATAATAAAATTTTAAAATATTATATAATTATAAAAATAATTTATATTAATTTATATATTAAATTATATTTAAGTTGTATGTTAAAACTAATCCAAAAATAAATTAAAGTAATACTAACAACCTTTTTAGAAAAATGCTATAATCAATGCTACATGAAATGAGTTTTCTTAAACTAGAGATAGAGGGCACCACGATGTCGGCTATGAAAGATATGAATATATTTTTGCTATTTTATAAAATGGCAAGAATATTAATAAATGCGAAAAATGAGTTCAACAATTTAGAAATATACCATTCATGATAAAATATAATAAATTAAATATTTATCACATAATGAAAAAATAAATATAAATATTTTAAAATTGTTTTTGTTTGGTTAAGGTTTTGATTTTTTTGCATTTAATGAAATAAGTTAATTCTTTAAAACTTAGATATATTTAGGAAAGAGCGAAATCTGCTTATTCTTACTACCACTAATCAATAATTTTAGATGATGTGGTTTTGGAAAATAATCAATAATGCACAAAGATGTTAATCATGAAAATCAATAAAAAAAATGAAATGATATTTTAACGTCCAAGACACTAAAAATAGTCTATGGGATCACCAACCTCTCTGCTCTTCACCTTTTGTAATTCAATCTTTTTCTTATTCGAATTGATGATGAGCTAACCCAACCTTCTAAGAGTCCTCTTGATGAAAAGAAAATGCCAAGGGACCGATGCTAACATATTCCCATAAGTGTCCCCAATGTCTCTCTAAATAAAATGTTTTTATGATTCCACTACTCAAGCCTGCAAAATGTACACTCGCATTCTTCCCAAACTTCATTAAGTCTTTTTAACCATTAATATTATATTGATTCTTTTTTACCTAATCGTAATTTTAATGAATATATATATATATATATAGACATATAATAATGGCAAAACATGGAACACATGAAATATAATTTTGACATATTCATTATAAAAATGTTTATATCAGATAAGTTTTGATTAATGTGCATCTCATAATGACAACACATATAACTCTTTCAATAATGGACATGGAATTATATATTAATTTAACATATGGCCAAATATAATTCTAACATGTAGTCATTTATGATGGACAGGAAACATATATCACTTTAACATATGGCCAAATATAATTCTAACATAGTCATTTAAAAAAATATTATAACATAAAATTTATGTTTATATATATATATATATATATATATAACAACTCATGAATTATGTTACTATGTTACTATTCTCTGATTCAATGGAAACTAAATCAAATATAACTATTCAATGCAGTGATGACGTCCAACCAACCATGAAAATAACAACACATTGATCCAATTTAGGGAACTGGCAATTCAATTCAAAGAAGCAAGAAAATAATAATTGTAAAGCTCAGAAATGAACAAATTTCAATTTCAAAATATTTAAGTGTGTATAATTATATCCGAATAACGTAAACAACATATTATATTGCAAGTTGTTGGTGATTTTTTCAATGTATACATCATGATCACGACAAAAGTACACAACTTTCATCCAATGTAATCT
Organism: Pinus albicaulis; assembly: GCA_034641835.2. Taxonomy (NCBI): domain Eukaryota; kingdom Viridiplantae; phylum Streptophyta; class Pinopsida; order Pinales; family Pinaceae; genus Pinus; species Pinus albicaulis. Next base: position 833,049,292 of record CM076581.1, on the reverse strand, counting down.
GGTCAATGCCAAGCAATCAAAACTATGTGGCACCATGGTTTCGCTCAGAAATTGGGTCACATATGAAATCTTAAATTCCCTCTTTTCGTGGCAGATTAAATGGAGCAATTTTTTTCTTTTCAATGGAAAAGGCAACGCTAACAAGGAAAACAATTAATATTGGGACTTAAGATTAATCTCAATCCTTGTTATAGATATATCACTGTCTTTTGGGTCCGAGCCATTTTCAGTATGCATATTATAAAATCAAGCCACAGAAGTCACCGAACCAATATTGTGCCTCCCTTGTAACATCATGTTAAATAAGGAACCCATCATTAACACTGGGTATCAGAGAGTTTAAGTGATAATGGTTGTTCTTCATAGAGACATATTTTGCCGATGGAGCCAGTTTTTAGCAACAAGTGGTATGGTGTTTCTAACATTCTCATTCTGATATTTGGATAGAATCATTAGCTTCAGTGTTTTCCGAGAATACTCGGGGGAGAAAATGGCGAAATGGGTATACATCTCCTTTTATTACAGGTCTTGTGGTGGATATTTGACTACTAATCTTGAGTGGGACTTACTACTCCATTCTTAGTGTTCTACATTACTGTGGAGCTGGAAATGGGTAATTGTATTATAAACCATATCTCCCACTTATTCCTCACTGCCAGCGGACAGGGAAGCAAGGCACCTGATACTCAACCTTCATCCTTATGGGGGAAGAGGATAAAATCCATTTATGTTACTAAGCCCTATAAAAGCATTGAAATACAACTCTGTCACCAATGGGGGGAAATCAAGGGTTGCCCCTACTATTGCTGCCTATAGATTGTTACTCTCCTTAGTTATATGGGGGATATTGTATTGCCAATTTCTATGGTGATATTAGGTTCTTGGAAGGTGTATTATGATGTTTTAATTCTATTGATATCCTATCATCAATCTTAACATTATGGTATTAGAAGATTGCACTATGGGGTTACACTGTCTGATTTCCATGGCAGTGGACTGATCTACCACTGCCTGTGCTCACTCTCTCCTGTCGAAGTTCATGGGGTCAGATTCCGACAATGTCAATTTTTACTACGCCGGCCGAGATTTTCAAACTTTTAGGGGTGGCGACTTGCGCATTTATGGTGAACATCCTTTGGGTGGCGCATAACACCTGGGGATAGTATTATACTCCTTTTAAACTGTCGTTCTCCTGACAACTGTTGGAGGCGAGCCTTATTTCAGCTGCCATAGGCCCATTAATGTGCCCAGGCAGGAAATGCCGACCGCACGATGATCTACGGTTTTAATCCGACGGCCGACATTTCCTGCCTGGGCGCATTAATGGGCCTATGGCAGCTGAAATAAGGCTCGCCACTGCGGGAAAGGTAGATACTATGTCCTTTCCAAGGACGGGGTAGATATATGTATTGAATTTATTGGGTGGCGGATTACATTTCTAAACAACTGGTGGAGCATCTTATTTCATAAACCTTAATATTTATCCTTTTTGTTAGGTGATCACACCAGGGGAAACACCACATTTATTTCCCTTTGTGGCTGTGTACCATTTTGGTTTGGCATAGAATGGGGCCGGTAACTTGTTTGGAAAGTTTTCTGGCGGAATTGGAGGCATATGACACTAACAACGACATAATACATGTTGTGAAGGTGGCGGAAGAGAAATCATCGTTTCAAAATAATAGAGGGGGTAAATAATCTGCGGTACAATGTCAAGGAAACAAGTTTCAGTCGGAAGGGAGAAGGGATAATAATTAGACAAAACTACACACGGTATATGGGCCTCTGATCCGTCCACACAAACCTTTCAAGCATGCGATGGAGGGCCAAATGCTTAGTTTTGGGCATGATATAATGTGGGACCGCACGACTAGTCTCACCACTTGGGCACTGGTCGGGCACTGGTATTTCAACCATGAAAGGAAAGAAAACATGGAAATTTGTCTCACTGTGGCTTGGACCAAACTATTAGGCTACCCGCCAAAAGTATGTAAATTTATCAATGGATGGAACAACTTTCATTTCATGAACCCGGAAGACGTATTGGAGGTTCTAAGGAGACCCTGGGTACTTGACAGATGCTTCATGGCGCTTCATCGATGGTACATTGGTTTTAATCCAACCAAGGATACTCCAAAGAACCATCTCACATGGGTAAATATGCCAAGACTCCCTTTGGAGTTTTGGACTCTGCATGCACTCACTACCATCGGAAACTGCATTGGTAGATGCATGTTTGTTGATCCTAAATGTTTGAGGGTCTATGATAAAAGGGCGGCGTGGGTGCTGGTTGAATTATCCTTCGCGGGTGGATTACCCCCTCATATCGACCTAGTCTGGGAACAACTGGTGCACAAACAACATCTGGACTTGGCAGACTCCCTTTAGATGCCACCTGTGCCACCAAACGAGACACCTAATGCAGACTTTCTAGTGGAATTTCCCAAGGAGACGTGAAGCTTGCCATGGAGGGGATGACACTCATCCTACGGGGGTGAGGAAGAATACTGAGACTTTCTCAACACAGTGGTGTGAATTTGGTAAGTACCAAACTACTGTTAATGATCCTCTTTTTACCATCTCTTTTAATAATTCAGGACGAGAGGTTTACTTGCATGGGCCTGGGCTGATGAATATTGGGAACCCCCCTACGTTGTCTGCTTCGACTATTAGTCTCGGCCCTAAACCATTGGTGGGTGGAAGTCATGGTATGTCCCTGGGTGGGTGTTAATCTTTCCTTCCGACTTTGGGTGAGTGAAAATCCCCTACACACCTGGTCGATATAGCATGCAGTGATAGCCTAGACTTGGCTGCTAATAGGAAACACTTTGTATCGGCTATACATGACCTAACCGAGCAGATGGGGGGTGGCTGTCGTGGTTCGATATCAAGTGGGTATTACTCCCCTTTAATGCCACTGGATGGGCATCGTCCTCCATTTCATATGCCTAACTTATTGTCCTTTGAATGTATGGAAACCAGTGGGGATTTTTACATCGCGCCAAGCCTACTCGACGTTCACAATCATAGGTAAATTTTGAACACTAATTGGATCAATCTTTGATATCCCCACACGATCTGGAACCTCCTATGTCGCCACATAAATCCATAGGTAGCGACCTGGACTTCATGCTCCATAACCAAGATGCTGAACTGGTTCCCCTCACGGTGCACATAGAGAAACCAGCATCTCCCACCATTATCATAAACCCAGACTCTGTGGGAAATGTCATCATCTGAAGGGGGAAAGGACGACCATGCATTAAGAAGAAACTCATCCATGGTGGGATGTTGTATTTAGATCTTAACATGGAAAATTTCTAGCATGTGCCATTGTCTCTTGCTATCAACATGGTCCTTAGAGCATTACAACTCGATCCCCGTGGTACCTGATGATTGTTTTTTCTCTGAATGTGAGGGGTCTGGGGGGAGGGACAAATTTTCTTCTTTGAAGAATTTTTGTAGCAATGTTGATTCTACACTAATATTTATCCAAGAAACCATGGTGGAGACTAATAAGGCTTTATCATTTTTCCGTGCTATGTATCTAGCATGGCACATAGTGGCGAAGGAAACAACGGGAAGATATGGGGGATTGGCTGTGTTATGGGATCCCAAATGGGCGGCACTCAAAGCTTTCAGTTTCTTTGGGGGTATCATTTTGACTGGTTTCCTTCGGGGTCATAAGCACAGGGTGCACTTGGTAAATGTATATGCCACATACAATGACAGGGGTCTTTTCCAGAGGAAAATGGAAGATTGCGGGGTACTTACTCTTGGTAATGCAATCATAGTGGGTGATATGAATTTCACTTTGGACTCAAAGGAGATTTGGGATGAACAAAGTAGAAGTGATCCACTGATAGAATACATTAGGGACATGATTAGGGAGGACAATTTAAAGGACATGAAACCGGAGGTTAGATGTCCTACCTGTTATAATGGCAAGAATGGGGATGAATACATAGCGAAAAGAATAGATCGATTCCTAGTAAACGAGGATCTTATACAATAGATGGGCATGGTCAGGACCTGCATCGAGGGAATTCTCATTTTGGACCACAGACCCATTGTCATGAAGTGGAAGTTTGAAAGGAAACTGAAAGGATGTCCTTTTAAATTCAATCGCATTTGGTTGGAGGACAGTGATTTTAACAAGTTGGTTAATGATTTTTTCATGACTCATAAAATGGGAAATGGGGTCTCCCCCATGGCACACATAACACAAATCCTCTGTGCCCTCATGTTGAGAGTCAGAGTGTGGGAAAGACACAAGAAGGGGAAGTTAATAAAGGAATTACAAGAAAATTCTAGAGAGACCAAAGAAATATTTGAGAAAATGGATGATGGTCACATGACATCTAAAGGCTAGAATAGAATCAAAATTCTATAGAAGGAGAAGCGAAGCATCCTATTGATTCAGGAGCAGACCTAGAGGTTAAAAATCCGCGCCATTTGGCTTAAAGAGGGGGATAAAAATGATAAATATTTCCATACATACACATATGGCCGGAAAATTACAAATGCTATATGGGAGATTAGTGCAGATGGACAACAACATAACACTACAGAAAAGATACAAAGTGCAACGGTCAAATATTTTGAAGACTTGTTCAAGGCAAGGGATGGAATACATATTGAGGATCAACTATGGACAGTGGAAGACTTTTCGCACAGGTTCCAACCAACAGATAATGAAATGCTGAGAGCTATTGTAATTGTTGTAGAAGTGGAAAGTGTACTCAAGTCCTTCGCCCGGGACAAGAGCTTGGGACCGTATGGGTGGACCCTAGATTTTTTCTTACATTTTGCTGATCACATGATGCAGGATATTACTGAGATGGTGGAGGAGGTGAGACAAAAAGGTCACGTACATGGGGCAATCAACTCCATGTTCATCGCTCTCATACCAAAAAATAAAGACACTCAGACTTTTGAGGACTATCAACCAATATCCCTCTGCAACACACTGTACAAAATCATCTCAAAAATCATTGCACAATGTATCAAAGGGGTTCTATCAAGATTCATTTCGTGGAATAAATTTGGTTTTCTTCATAACAAAATTATCCATGATGCAATGGATACCACACAAGAAATTCTACACATCATACAGAAGAGGAAGATGAAGGCAGCAGTGATGAAAGTGGACCTCAGCAAGGCTTATGATCATGTGGACTAGGAAATACTCTGTATGATTTTATATAAGGTTGGCATGACTAGTGCTTCTGTCGAATGGATTATGGGATGCATTACAGGGGATCCTATGGCGGTCCTCATAAATGGCACACCCTCCTGTTTTTTCAAATCTGATCACGGATTAAGATAGGGATGTGCTCTATCTCCCCTGCTTTTCATTCTGATTATGTACACTCTTAGAAACAAAATAAATCAGGTTACAAAAGCAGGTTTCTTCAAAGGCATTAAAATCATTGTAAATAGATAGATTACTCATAGTTTTTCGTAGATGATATACCAATTTTTGGCATGTTGATTAAACATATGTGGGTATATCTCAAAGACATCTTTGGAAAAATTTTCATGGCATCGGGCATGATAGACAATGTTGGAAAATCTTGCATCATCTTCGCAGATGGGGATCTGGAGATCATCAAACACATCAGCAAGACCTTTAATTATAAAAGCTCTGGAATCAAAGAAGACCTTACATACTTGGGTTTCCACCTAAAACCAACCATCTACAGGGTGATGGACTGGCAATGGCTAATTGATAAATATCGCAAGAGGATTAACGGAAGGTCACTAAAATGGCTATCAAAAGGAGGGAAACTAACCCTGGCACATGTTGTTCTACAACAACTTTTTGTATATTGGGAACACCTTTTCTCCATACCAATTACTATCATCTCTAAGATAAATTCCACCATCTCTAATTTCATATGGGATGGGGGAAGGGGCAGAGGAAAATATCATTTGGCTAGATGGGATTGCATTACAATTCCCAAGCGATGGGGGAGTTGGGGACTGCTGGACATAGACATTTTTGGGAGGGCTTTACTTTTAAATTCAATGTGGAGATGCTTATAGACTTCGGGCCTATGGAGTGACATCATCAGGCATAAGTACCTCAATAATCAGACTCTGGAGACAATGTACATATCTGGGTGGGAGGCACAGGTTAGGGATTCTGCAATATGGAATGGTTTCAGGAGTATCTGGCCATTGTTCACATCCTCATTAAGGTGGAACTTCGGGAATGGCATGAAAATTATGATTGGGGAGGGATGCATAAGGGGACATCCAGAACACAATATCACAGAACCTGGATTGAGTAACAAGATACATGGAATGGGCATATTTTATGTGGGACATATCATTCACAGCTGGCATGATGGATATCCACAGTGGCGTGAGGAAAATGAACTAGGATTACAAGGTAATGATGCGCTTGTGTGGGATAATTTTTTGGAAGGATTGATACACATGGGACTAATACAAAAACAATTGGGAGACTCCATCTGCTGGGGTGGAAATATCAGAAAAGGTAATGTCATTACCTCCAAAACATATATGGAACTCATCAAACAACAGTCTCGCCATGAACAATATTGTTTGTTTTTGCGCATATGGAATGAAAAAGTTCAGATAAAAATCACCATCTTCCTATGGCTCGTATGGAAAGATAAAAATCTTACCTGGGAGAACCTCATGAAGAAAGGTAGGATTGGGTCGGGGATATGCAGACTGTGTATGCAACATGATGAGGATAACACCCATCTTTTCTACAACTGTTACTTTGTGAGGCAAACCTAGAATATAATTTTTACAAACCTGAAATTCCAACAAAAGATTTTCATTCCAGTACAGGATTTCTTTAGCTAGTGGTATGCCAAAGGGAAACAATACAAGACAATTCCTCTACACTTTATGAGTGGGAAAAGGTACAAAACCTGAATGGGGTATTATCAACTAGATAAGACATAATCTTCAAAGTTGTTATTTTTCCTTTCTAATTGAATATATCAAAGTAAAAATTAATATATTTTTATAAGGAAAGAAAAGTTAAAATTAATATAATTTTTTTTTGAAGTTTATGAGTGTGGCAAGTTCTAAATATAAATAGCACACATGGAAACTAAACTATTCATTAAAACTAATTCATTGATTATAAGTACAGCTTACTTGTCAAGAAATATACATATGAAATATATTTCTTTTTATGCTTCCCATTTATTTCTCATTTTCATTAGATTAGATGTTGAAATCATTAACGCAATCTATATATGTGGCCATGACCCATTCATATGAATCAATGTGTACTTGTAAGTGTGGCCAAGACAATATTTTATTTCATTTATTGTATATAGGGATTATGCTTAATTCCAACCTGGTAAAAGATGATATGTGGGCTCAGTAATGCTCTTGGTAAGTAGGCCCTTCTTTTATGGGCCCATAACTCCAATCAGAGGGATATCTCCCTTTCTTGAAGGCTGGCCTCACTTGAGTTGTGTATAGTTGCACAACTCAAGCTATCATTTGTATCATATCATTTTTCGATCTTCTTGATTTTAAATACAAAGTTTTATACTCCTAACAACACTTAAGAGAGAGATGCAACATCTCTCTCTTAGGTACACTTGTGTATCTATATTTTCTAATACTTGTGCTTGGCTTGCACACTCTCTAGTGCACTTATGAGGAGACTATTTAAAAAATTGGGTGAGATGTGGTTCTATTAATATTTATGTTGATTTTTTAAGTCTCAACATGGTATAAATTGTGAACCTTACTCCCTCAATATTTTTGGTTGATCCAAAAGCTAGTGTCTAGTGGAAATTTCATAGTGTCCAAAAGCTATGTGTAGAACTAGGTTTTTATTACATATCATATATTCTAGGGTTTCTCTAGGGTTATATATATATATATATATATATATATATATATATATATATATATATATATATATATATATATATATATATATATATATATATATATATATATGGTTGTGCCTTTATTTAAGGGATTTTTTTTCACTTTTCACACTTTTTTGAGGTCGACACCTTCATTCATTGGGTTATCTAGGGGTTTGAAAATTTTGGATATGTAAAGGTGAAATTATAAATCCTTCATTCCATAAGGACCCTTCATCCTACAACTATAGATTCAAAGTAGTTGTTTCTCCATTTTAATGGTGTCAACTATCATTCATTAGTGTTGGAATTTGATAGCTTGGAACATATTTCTGAGTGGAAAATACCTTGGGGGATTTTTGCTTTTGACCCTAAGGACTGGGCTTGGAACCTAAGGAAAGCAACTTAATATTCTAATTTATTGTTGAGTGGTGAAGTGGGGTCTCTTGAAGGACTAAGAGGGCTCCTAAGACACCTAAAGGAAAAGTATATATTGAAGGCCAAAGGATAGGCTAAGATATCATCACAAGTGGAGAAGGACATTCATCTTGTGGAGTGGAGGAGGATAAAGTGACCTCGATGCATGATAACCCTAGTGGAGCCATAAAAAGCAAAGAAGGGTTGAGTTTTTTATTTTTTTGTTAGCTAAAGGGAACCAATTTTAAAGGGAGAAGGAGGTCAAGTAAAGGATTGAAGAACACAATATGGAGTTTTGTGTGAGGTTGAGTTAAGGAGTCTGCTATCCAATAAGAAGTATCTAAAGTATCTAAGGTTGAGGCTAGGTCTCCTAGAGCGCGGTCGAGGTCTATAGTGGAGCGAGGTAGGTAAGTTGCAAAGGGAATACCACAACCCAAAGGACCCTGGTAAGGTCAACTTAGCTAGAAAAAGAGGGGTTGAGGCATAGATAAGGCAGGTTGAGGATGGATAGGCCCTAAAAGGCAACTGGATGAGGATAAATGGATATATTTTAAGTCTTATCGCAAACCAATAAGGCTACATGAAGGGCTAAACAGAGGTTGAATGGGTTGGCCAAAGGAAATAACAAGTGGTCGAGGTCCTAAGTAGCATGCAATAAGGGACAAGAGAGCTAGTAAAGGTAGATTAAGGGTTGTAACATGCCTAACTGAGGTCTGATCAATAGGGTTGAGGGTTGTAATAGGCCTAGTTGAGGTTTGTTAGGGTTATATTAAGAGGGCCAAGGTTTTTTAAGTGCTAAGGAGGGTAGGTCAAGGCCTACAGAGTGTTGGCAGGGCCTAATGGAGGTTAGAATAGGTATATCAAGGGTCGTTGAAGAAGGTCAGGGCTAACATCAAGGTGATTTGAGGGATGCCACTTCATTTGGAAGGAATCAATAGTGACAACAAGGTTGATTGATGGGGATGGTTAATCCCTAGGACAACAATTTGATGAGACTAAGCACAGTAAGTATTTTGTATGATGCGAAATTGGGAGCCTAAATGAATTGGCTTCAACCCTAGGTTATTGGTCAAAGGACAAACTTGTATTATAACATTATACTGGGGTTTTTAAAGTGCCATTATCCTTGGTAGAGGAGCCCTATGGTTTTCTTGTTGAAGGACTAATAAGGAACATGTTTTGGGCCATAAATACTATGTACTATTATTGATATCATTGGCGTTATATTCCACTATACAAAGTTGTTTAAAGTTTTGCATCTCTAGTGTGTTTATGTCCTTAACTAAGGCATAGGATAGACCTAGGGTGAGAGATATTTCCAACATGGAATTTTGAATGGTAGCCACATAAAAGTGTGCACAGGTGTCAACTATAGTTGGGAGCTATGAGACTGTTGCAAGAAGAAGAAATGTTTCTAAGTGAGTTCACTAGACATGGAGTAGAAGGCTCAATTTGAGGTTTAACAAAGAATAGGTTAGAGATGCAATCTTGAATTGTTTGGTGACGAGATACAGTGGGAGTTATGGTGCATAAGTGGAAAACGCGTTGCACAATAATATGTTGAGTGATGGATTGTTGACACCATTGATGAACTTTTGTTGACTTGCAAAGTAAGTTGAGACAACTTAGATACCTTGGAAAGGAGTGATTTGATATGGATGAGGTAGCTTCATGTCAATGATAGGTTGATTGTGAGATGGTATCTTCATTGGGTTGCAGAGTTTCACATCTGATAGTGGAGCCATGCACATATGAGGTGTTTGACCCAAGAGGATGAGGACACTTGCAAAGTTTATTTGTGGTGGTCTAGAGTGGACTAGGCCAAGTGTTCAACTGCATCTTGATATTGACCTTTAAAGGACATAATTTTAGTTGCAACACTTTTTGGGAGGGAAAGTAGAGTGATACAAGAGGAGTTTTTGTAGGCTTAGAAAGAGTTTGGCTACAAAGGAAGTTAGTAGGCTCAGAGGGAGATTCAACCACCCTATGGAATATGACCTTCATAGTGAAGAAAGAGAGTAGAGCCTTCCAATCCATGCAAGGAAAGTCATGAACCATGCAAGAAAAGTCAAGGTGTGTGCAAGTAAATTTGTATACCATGGAAGTAAGTCATGGTGCACATGAGGAAAAGTAATGGTACAGGAAAGGAATTCATGCACCATGTAAGGAAAGGCATGATCATGCAAATAAAAGTCGTGGCTCAAGCAAGGAAAATTCATGGGGATAGATATTTCTAGGAGAATGGTGTCTTTGGAGATCCATGTCTTCCAAAAGGATGTGGTTGTGGATTAGATTCAGAGGCAGAGCCACTTCTAGGTAGTAGTGGAAATACCTTCCTCACTAACAGAGAGTGTTGAAATTTGGTAGTTCATAAGGTATTTTCAAGTGGAAATTCCCTTGGGGGCTTTGTGGTTTTTATTTTAGGGTTTTTACCCAAAATTTTGGGCTTGGAACCCAACGAAAGAAATTTAATATTCTAGTTTATTGTTGAGTGTTGGAGTGGGGTATCTTGAGAGAATAAGAGGGCTCCCAAGACACCTAAAGGTAAAGTATATATTGAAGACCAAAGGATATGCTAATATATCATCACAAGTGGAGAAGGAAATTCATCTTGTGGAGTGGAGGAGGCTAAAGTGACCTAGTCGCTAGACAACCCTAGTGAATCCATAACAAGAAAAGAGGGGCAAAGTTTTCTATGTTATATTTAGCTGAAGGGAGTCACTACCAAAGGTAGAAGGAGGTCGAGTAAATGCTTGAAGGACATAGCAAAGATTTCTGTGTGACATTGAGTTAAGGAGTGTGTCATCTAATAAGAAGCATATGAGGTAGTTGAGGTTGAGGCTTGGTCTATAGGAGAAAGGACGAGATATGAAGTGGAGGGTTGCAGGAAGGATAAACATGGAAAATCACATGCCAAAGGATCTTGGTAAGGTCATTAAATCCAGCAAAAGAGGGGTCAACACCTAGATAAGGCATGTTGAGGTCGGATAAGGCCTAGAAGGAAATTGGCCCAGGGTAAAGGGAGGACTATTAGGGCCTTCTATAGACCAAGAAGGCTATAGGAAGGTATACAAGAAGGTTGAAGGGGTTGGTTAAAAGGATAAACAAGTGGTTGAGGTCCTAAGTAGCAGGAAAATGGACAAGAGGGATGGTAAAGGTACATCTAGGTTTGTAACAGACCTATCTGAGGTATGTTAGGGTTGGATCAAGAGGGCCAAGGTTTGTTAGGTGTCAAGGAGGGTAGAACGAGGCCTACACAGTGCTAGTAGGGCCTAATATAGGGTAGAATATAAAGATTGGGGGCTGCTAACGAAGGTGGCTAGGCCTAACAACAAGGTGATTTGAGGGTTGCCACATCAGTTGGAAGCAATCAGTAGTGACAACAAGGTTAAATCAGGGGGTTGGTTAAGCACTAGGACAACCGTTTGATGAGACTAAACAATTGTAAGTATTTTGTACTATTTTTATTTTGTATGATGGGAAGATGAGATCCTAAAGGAATTGGTCTTAGCCCTAGGTTATTGGTCAAAGGAAAGACTTGTATTATAGCATTGTATTGGGTTTTATAAAGGGCCATGATCCTCGGTACGAGAGCCCTAAGGTTTTCTTATTGAAGGAATAATAAGGAACTTGTTTTGGGACATAAATAATATGTATTGTTATTGATCTCATTAGTGTTATATTCCACTATGAAAAGTTGTTTAAATTTGGGAACCTATAATGTATTTTTGTTCTTAGCTAAGGCATAAACCATACCTAGGGTGTGTGGTATTTCCAACAATTGGCAGATAAGAAGACTACCCTACTTAGAATCAAAGGTCTATGGATGTACTTGGAAAGGTTGTGTCTTGCCAAATATTATGACAATGAATACCTTATATGTGAGAAGGATGAAGCTCCTAGGTTTATCACTTTCTATGCCAAGCCTAATCCCATTCATCATACCAAGGATACCAAAGGTGTGAAAGAAATATAGGATACCACAAAAATATCATGGGTAGAGTGAATACTAATAAAATCAATTAACTTGAAAATAATCTCTCTAATCATGAGATGGGTGACTTCTGCATAGTTGATGAACATATTGGAAGGTTTAAAAACTTGAATTATATCATTATTCAAGTAGGAGGAAAAGAGGAATCAAATCATGAATTTTAATGTATTGTTCTAAATAATCTCTACTCATCAATAAAATTCTTTACTCTTAATCGCTACATCATTCCTTTATTTTTCAAGAACCCTATAACCCCTACTGTTATGAAGGTTTCCCTAATCTCATTTAGCATAAAGTTACTTTGAGGAATATTGGTGAATTACCCCACTTGAATCAAGCACGTGCAAAGGCTATCTCAACCCCTCTTAAATCCAAGTATGACTATCGAAAAAGGGGAAATTTTGAAATCCTTCAAGATAAAAAAAGTTCATATGCAACTACTATCATAAGAAGGGCCATCCCTTTAAATCCTTCCTTGATTTTCTTCAAGAAATTGAAGAGGTTTCAAGATCAAATACTTTTTTCATGAGAAATATGGGTCCCTCATCATGCACATTTAGCCATAAAATTAGCACTTTAGTCCTCTTCTTCACAACAAGAGTGCATTTTTTACTTTGGAACTACCAAACAATGACTACAAACAATAACCTTCTCTTCAATTATAGACAAAAACACTATGGAGAAAAGTTGTTATTGGTGATAAATCAAGAATACATATTTAATGATATGTTAATTTTATTACTAATATAACGAATCTTGGAGACGTTATTTATGTTTCAAGTGTTGGACCAATATGTATTTCTTTTTATAACATTACAAATACTAATAAAAAGGTGAAATGTTTGTCAAACAGATAGGTTGTAATAGAGATGAGTGATGGTTTCAAGGTGGTTTCCTAGAGGTGACTAATCTAATCATATGTAAAAGTTGGGAAACAATCCTTCTTAAAAGGAAAAAGGGTTTGTTTCAATGATATCCAATGGCAATGACACCACCATGCTACGGTGTCAGCATTTGAATCACACCAATTATGTTTGTGGACCCACGGTTACATATTCTAGGTATTTCCTCAAATTCATCAATGATTTTACACTTTCACTGGATGTACACCATTAAATTAAAGGACAAGGTGTTTGTCGTCTTTCTAGAATTCAAATATATTGTGGAAAATCAAAGCATTAGGAAGATCAAGTGTCTCAAAATTAATGGCAGATATTAATACAACAAAAATACTTTCTAGAAAATTTTCATATCTAAAGGCATATATTAGTAGAGAATTGTTCCTTACAATCCATAGAAAAATTGGAAGCATCGGGGATATCTTGCTACAAGCTTCACTCAAGAAAATGAAGCTTACATTTTAGGTAGAGGCAATTTTTTGTCAGTCCGTATTGTTGTAACTAAAATTCTCACCTAAAGAAAAGTATTCACCTCAATGGAAGAGCCAAGGGACAACTCTTAGGCATGCCACCCACTATCACCTCAATGGCCTCGCCTCTCACTTTAAGGCTAAGGAAGGGGCTTCATAAATATGAGAGTGTTCCTACAAGTCAAGCTAACATAAAAGGTGTAATGAAGAAGGAAATGTCCTTTAACTTGGATTGACAAAAGGAATTTATCAAATGACACTACCAACTCTCTAGGATATGAATTAAGCTTATTTCTGAATGAGTAGTATTCCAAATTATTATGTACAAGCACAATATGTGTTTAACTTAGAGAAACAATGCTTATTAAAAAATCAATGCCTTGGAAGTGAAAAGAGAGTCGTTCTCAACAAACCATTCACTAGTGTTCAATTTGCATCATGAAACTCAAGGAATATTAAAATCAATGACTCATACACCCAATGGCACGATAAATCACAAAATTATATTTTCAAAAATGTATTCACATCTCATTTCATCAGCATTATCCACAACCCTAATGAAGTCAATAAAAGGTTGTTACTCAATTTTATGATATCAGAAATGTGCCAGATTTAAACCAATAAATATGTTATCTAGTAATGAGGGTTAATGTATTAGATATTTGAAGTGTAATATCATGTCATAAAAATATTTCAAATGATAAAATCACACCATGAAGGCACCCTTAGCCACAATATTCAAGAGAAAATCACAACCTCTAGGGAGAGTGATATTTTGGAAATATTCACAACATTGTTATTTCATTTCAATGGTTATATTAGATATTTGAAGTGTAATATCATGTCATAGAAATATTTCAAATGATAAAATCACACCATGAAGGCACCCTTAGCCACAATATTCAAGAGAAAATCACAACCTCTAGGGAGAGTGATATTTTGGCAATATTCACAACATTGTTATTTCATTTCAATGGTGAACTTATATATATTAACTATGATATTTCACATTTAGAATATGAAATATTTATGTCAATAATACATAGAGAAACATTAACCCTTAATATCCATTTGGTATCACGTATTGAAAACATTTTGAGCATATTGTCATAAATTTTTCTTTAATATTTAATAATCCCACACAATGATGAATACTACACTTGAAGGAAAATACCAATTTTCAAAAAATGACTATTTATTTATAGTAGATTACCATCATTCCAAATCAGTTTTCAATAATGGAATTAGAGTTCTCAAGAAATGGAACCACGTCAAGTAAGCCATTTATACATTCACAATGTTTTTAATTCAATCATTAGTTCAAAGAGTAGGGATTTGTATCATAGAGGTCATTCTAAATAGTGAAGATAATGTTTTAAGTGTTGGAAACATTAACTATAATCATACACTTGTAAAGAATAAAGACTTTAATGAGAAACATCATTATTCTATACTCAAATTAGTGGTTGAACCCTCTTACAAGTGTTGAATCAGAGTGATGTTGAAAACATTTAGTTGGTCATTTTTTTTCCAGCAGTTGGCTTTAGAGGACATTAAATATCATAAACAAAGCCCAAACACCACCATAAAAATGAACCATATTGTAAAAATTGTAAGACTTTGTTACCATTATTGATTGATCAGAGGATAAAATTTCGAGTAAGCATGTGTTCTTATCAGTGTATAATGATGTTATTCATGTCATAAGATGTTCACAAGTCTTGGAAGTCATGTTCAAAGGATAAGATAATATGCTCAAAATACAAGTCATTCAATTATAGTGTTAATTCATTCAACTTCTTTAAGCATCGATTCAATTAGTATAGGCATTATACCATGAAAATATCACAATGTGTGTACAAATATGCATGTGAAGTAATAAGAGTAATATTATCCTTTCAACATGTATTTCTAACCATGAAACTAAAGTAAACCAAGAGCGAGAATGAGTAGATTAAAGAACCTCTTGAGTTTTGAGTTTATTACCAAGGGTTGGATCATGAAAATATGAGATCAATAACCCAATACACTTGCTAACATTCGAGGATGTATATTGAAAATTTCATTAACATGAGATAATATAAGTTTTCAAAAATATAGCATGAAGTACTTCTATATCTTAATAGCCAAGATGAAAAGATCGAACAAGTAAAAACCTAGGCTACAAAAATAAAGAGAAAAATATGAAGCTTTTAGTTTTTTTTTAAGGAAAGATTAATTTAATACATTTAAAAGGAAAGATTAATTTAATAAAATTTTAAAAGAAATTATAGATAGTTACTTTGTGATTGATCAAAAGAGATTATAAAAGCAATAAGAGGCTATTGAAGGAAGAGATTGGAAAAAGTGAAGAGAGAAATTTCTTTTCTGACAACAAAGAGTGATCTCATCATTTGTTATTTGTTTCTATAAGAGTTATGACTATGAAAATTATATTAGGAATTTTCATTATTTTTCTTTTTTCATGACACCCAATTTCCTTTGTATGGACATTTAACATCTTTGGCTTCTAAAGTCATTTATGGTCCAAGTTTTCACAAAAAATTCAAAATATAGTTTCCAATACACTATTATTTGATTAATAAAATTAGTTTTGACTATATGTTCAACACATATCTCTTTAGATTTATTGAAATATTGTTCTTTATAATGTTGAGAAAATTTATAACATGTGTTGCCTAATTATTGATTGTCATTTGCCATAAATTTTAGGACATGCACAATCTTTTTAAACTTTACAATATTCCTATAATCTCTATTATTTTGTTGTTTATGTGATGAATTTCATTCACTTTTCATAATTGTAATATGTTGTTTTTATATAACAGTATTTAAAAGTTTGTTTTCTCATTGTCGATAATCATAAATTTGATATATGTGTGTGTGTGTGTGTGTGTGTAACACACACACACACACAAAATAAGAGATGATAGGGCTATAAGTAATTGGGATATGTTTCCATTATCTCACTTATCCATATGAAATTTAAATATAGTGTAGGCAAAGCATTAGAACTTCACACCTCAATAAACACTCAACAAGAAGAGTCTAATGCTCTTCCTCCAAAATGTCTCCAATGCACAATGGTCCCTCTTAAGCCATGTGCGTCTATGGTTCCATCACACCTACATGAAGTAGTGTTCAACCCAACTGTCCTCAAGTCAAGAAAAAGACTTTCTGGAAGAAACTAAGAGACCACATGCAACCTAAGCCTCAACACCCTCCTAGATGGCCAACACTCCTCCTACAAGTGGGTCATCCTCACAAGCACATAACTAAGTCCTCCATGTGAGTGTGGTATAAGGGGCACTCAATCTGTCCCATTTTTTTGGGTTAAAATTGGCTATATATTTGGTAGGAACTACATTAGAAGTTAGAGTTCCACCTTTATGTTGGGAAATTTTCCCCTAGGGGTTTTGGCCAATTTTAACATGACCTAGATTGTTGTTTTTTCAAAGAATTGATTAGAATACATGGAAATTTGACTTGTTGTAAAACAAGGCTCACAAAAAATGGAGCAATTTGAGTGTCCTGTTACTACAAAATCTAACATTCTACTACAAAGCCTCACTAGGAACTCTAGGTCAAGGGAAACAATGAGACCAACCACCACTATCACCTCAATGGTTGTTCCCCTATTGTTTTATGGACATATATTATCCCCACAAGGGAGGCCTTTGAAACATGTTTCAAAGATTAAGTAACCTAAGGATTACCAAGCTAAATACCCTCTAGGGAACATGTTAAATAGACACCACAAAAATATATTCAATAAGGTAGGGTTCTCATTGAAAATGAGGTATCAAGTTAAAAAAACATATGTCTAAGTCTAAAGGTTTGAGATGAGTCCTGAAGATGTTCAAATAGATTCCAAACACATGATACCTTGCGTAACTAATTGTTGTTATAAATTAGGATTTGAAATAAAGACAATTTACAACATGCAAAATTTATGACAACAATAATAAAAGTCGTCCTCAAGTGATGATAGGCAATAAAATATCAAAGGGCATTAAATGAGTATACAAGGAAAAGGATAAGGACACTTTTAAATGGATAAAAATGTAGAAACAACTATAAAACCTAATTAAATAATTTTTGTTATAAACTAGGGTTGGAAATAAGGACAATTTACAACATGCAAAAAAATTATGACAAAAATAATAAAAATAGCCCACAAGTGATGATAGACAATAAAATATCAAAGGACATTAAATGGGTAAACAAGGAAAAGGCTGAGACAACTTTTAAATGCACGAAAATGTAGAAACGACTATGAAATCCTAGACACTAGTCCTAGAATTATAGCTGAAAATGCAAAAAAATAATGTTTTCCCTTTTCAATTTAATTGATGCAAACCCTAAACCTAGGAATGTGATATTTAAGGTAATTTATTCTATTTTATGCAAATTTTCCATCAATTAATCCTAGTTTACAACAAAAAAGAAGAAAAAATAAATTTTCAAAAAATTGACACACAAGGACTAACATCTTTTATCAATTGTGCATATGGGGTCAAAAAGGTGAGGTAAAAAGTGGAAGTCCTTGACTGAAGAAAGTACGAGAGAGGAATACCTGTAAATATAAACCTAGTGAATTTCAGAACATAGGATATTTAAGGTCAAGGAATGCTATTATAAGTTTCCTTGATGGATAATTGGTGGCAAATATTGCAAAGGAAGATTTTAGAGTCATAAATATTCAAAAATCATGAAAAGTTCATATTAAAACCCTAATTCTACAACATTTCCAAACTAGAAGAAAAATACTAAAAATAAGATAGCACAATTCACCATAGAATCACTTCATTAATACAAAAGAAAGTCCATCCATGCAATTTTATCTTCCCCAAGATGATTCCCTAGCCTAGTGATCCATTGCATCCAAGAGAAAACGACGAGTTGGTGCACACTTTCTCATAAGAGAAATAATGAGTGTGTGTGACAATGATCCTTCTAAATCAACTTCCCTCTACTTATATTAGGAAAACCGAGTCAATTTAAGGAAAAAAATAGATTAAAATTCCTAAAGATAATATTTTAAGTGTATAAAAGTTAATTAGGTCATAAGCCAACCTAAAAAATAGCTCTCTCAATGATAAAAAATAAAAAATAGCTTCTTTTTAACCCACATATGTGATTAAAAAGGCCTCCAAAGGTGACATCATTCTCTAAAATTGAAAATCTTGATCAAAATAGTGCAAATGATTAGTCACATAATTGCTCCTCATTAACAAGGTGTCCAATTATCAAGCAAAACCCTTCTCATCAAAATATTTCCATCAACCAACCCCACATCATCATTCTAGGTATCATGAGGGTGATGTCACAAGGATATGGCATAGCATAATTATCAAGAAATGTGTACCATCCCTTCCAAAGGGATCTCAAGTCATCACCATCCTTAAACTAGTCTAGGAACAAGGCAACATCAGTAAAAAAGGTGCAATTCTAGCCTAGGGGAATCTTATGGTATCTGTGGTACATCATCCTTCCTGGAAATATCCTAGCTTCATTGGGTAGTGTTTTGGGCTCTGGAGGAAGGGGAGAGTGTCATCATTAATGCTAGATCCATCCTAGGGTCAATTATCTTCTCAAAAAGGTCAACATCCTAGCTATGGTGTCTAGAAGGGTCATCAAGAGGGGTTGGACGTCCTCTCTAATGGGCTAAATAAATCTCAATCAATCCCTCAAAGGATAACAATTGTACCTAGGATAAGGAATCTAAAATATACCCTTAAAATCAAGTGAGATCATCATCATAGGTAAAATAATAATAAAAGTATCATAGTGGGACTATATTTAATGCAAAACGAACAAGAGTAATTCACACAAGCATCAATCTTCAAATGTATTTCTAACTTAGGCTTTTTACAAAAGTTTGCATGCTCAAATATGGGAGGGTTATCTAGAGATCTTGTTAAGTGTTTCCAACCACAAGGGGAGGAATAGTTCCCAAGCTGACCTATCAATCAACAAGTGCAAGTGAATAATGGTATGGTAGGGGATTACTTCATGGAGGATGCCACCACCTATGTACCAGCTATGAAATACCATCATTCTTGAGCATTAATATGTGAAGAGGGAGAAATTGTGAGACCTGACTCACCCCTTTCCTGGACCTATTTTTACCACCCCTCTTCTGTGCCTTTTTCTTACCTAGCTTGGGATATAAGATTTATTTATGTATTAATTACCCTTTCAAGATGAAGCAGTTTATCGTTCATCATGGTTGGGATATCAAAGTTCCTTTCCTTTTGGATATATCATGAATTATATAGGCACTGGGCGAGGGCTAATGAGGGGGGTAGAGCTCAAGATAGCCTTTTGTCCATGCATTTTCTTTTATCCCAACTAAATCTTTGCATTTTATCTTTATGGCTCATGTTTTTTCTTTTCTTTATATTGCATCGACCTCTGAGGAAAAATTTTCCAAGCCCCTACTCAAGAATGAGGAAATCAAGGAACCAATACTGGTGATAGATAAAAATCAACCTAAATATTGGGACATGACACTGGGGAAAAATGGAAAGTGATAAGTATGGATTACCTTGGGCATGCAACATCAATAAATTCCTCTTATTTGTACCCCTAATAGACAATGGAAGGAAAGGCCTCAATGAAAGTCAAACTGGACTAGGTGTAGATGATAACCACCAAGGTGAAGCATGGGAACAAAGATACAACCCAAAGTGGTAAATCATTCAATTAAATCTATTATTCATAATAATATCCTCTTAAACATTAAACATAAGCACTTGATTATAAACATAGTTAATGCATGAACCACCTTCATATGATAAGTAGGCTAGATGTCACAAAACAATGATCAGAGCATAAATGAAGGGCCTTATATCCAATGCAATACAACCAAGGGTGGTTAACACAACATGCACCCCACATCACATGAAGCACCCCTAAGCATGGTGAAAATACTTTTGAAGTAACTCAGACGTTAACAAGATTCAACACATTGTTGATTTGTTTTGCAAATTTTAAGAGTTTATATATATAAGGAATTAAGAAAGAAATAATTTGATAAAGTGTGTGATTTTATATTTTTTTCTTTAGATAAGATTTTTAATTCTTATTTCGTCACTCATATGAAAGCACATGAGACTCAATAATCTTTATCATTTATCAGTATATCAGATTTGTCGTTGAAACCAAATTTACTATAATTGTCCTAGTCTTAATGAATTTACTTAGAATATTGTTTATAATATTTCAAGTTTTTTCTACCTTTTGGAATATATATAATTGGGTATAGGGAATATAAGAAAAATAGAGAAGTATTTTATCTAATTTTGTTTCTAACTATATTACCTTCATAGACTACAACCTTATATACTTCTCATTTATTTAGAGGCCACATTTAAGCTATTTTTATTCTAAATCGAAAAATTGTGCTCCCAAAATCACCCAATTTTTTTCAAGGTTAAAATTTAGATCATGTTTAAAACTGCAGCCTTGACAACCAATTTTCAATCAAAACCTTAAAATCAATCCTCAAATTGGAAAGCAATGCTCCTAGTAGCACCCCCTTTTTTCCAAGGTCAAAATTGCAATTTGTTTGAACCTTGACCTTGATAAACCCTACCGATATATAAGTGCCTTTATGATGATAGTAAGAACACAAAGAGATGAGGACTAAACTCTAAGAGTTAAAAGAGAGGTGGAGATATGTAGACTTAGGACATAATGTCCACATTTGATAGTGGAGATAAGTAGAGAAACCTATGTTGTGAACTGCAACTATCCAAGAGTAATATATGAATATGTTCAATTGTTCATATGAATTTTATAACGCTATAAATATGTTGTACTTCAAATATTAGATGACCAATTTATAATGTGTGCACACAATACATACTTATGTACTACATATGCATATAAATGCAAATAAATATAAATATGTATGAATGGCAAGTAATTGATGTGAGAGATGTATCTAGATATTTATTTTAAAAATATTTAATATTATTTATTTTTATATTTTTATATATAATATGAAATTTCTATCTATTTATTTATACACATACATATAATAAAACTTAACATTTAAGATAAGTAAACCAACCGAGAAAGAAGCATTTGACAGCAACTTTTTTTTCATTCTATAAGTATTATCTAGAGAGGAAAACAAACAAACAAAATAAGGATAGAGTATGCAAATATCTACCATATAAAATTATCTACGATAGTATATTTGTTGAGAAGAAAAGCATATAAAATTATCTACGATAATATATTTGCTGAGAAGGAAAGCAAGGTGATTGCTGCAGATAATAAGATTTTCTGCATACACGAATTTAAAAACCCAATTTGTTTCATTTCAGTTTAGTTTACAGATTTTCTGATATTTAATTGTGTATTAAATGTATACAATGCGTGGAAATTGTGAAGAATTTTAGGAATTCGAAGATAATCAGAGTACCAACTCTGTTTTCCAATTCATACTATTAAGGGTAAAATTGTGAGGAAGTTTAGTAATTCGAAGATAATCATAGTAACAACTCTACCTTATTAAATTTATCAAACCGTTTATTGATCTGATGGAATGATTGAAGATGGACTGTAAATAATAATTATTCAAGTAAACCTGCCTTTTGCAGGAAGTAATAAAAGATCAAAGATATCTGCTCATAGCTTTTCTTGGGAGCGTGACGTTTTTGAACCTTATTATAGCCATCAAAAAATCATAGGCTCGGGGCAAGTTTTATCACAAGGGTATGGACAGTCAACTTCTTTCACTATACTTCGGTCAAAATACCAATCTCCCACAGCCTGTGCAATTGTCTTTAATGCAAACATGAAATGTAATTAGCATAATAAATAGTGATGATCCGCCACAAACAGTACAGATCATATAAAGGTATAAAGAAAACACAATGTCATTCTTGTCATGATTTACGTATTCAATGTTGATGATTTAGTTAAATATAATGCAAAATGCAATTGTAAATATGGCATCAGTGCGTAAAGTACTAAATAGTCACCATTGCATTATCAGCGATAACAAAAGAAAATTAGCACATCATTTTTATTTTTATTTTGACAATGCAAAGCTTTTGTGTATGCCAAATTCTGGACATAAATAGCACACACGGAAACTGCATGACTCATTAAAACTAATTCATTAACCATGAGTAGAGCTTACTAGTCACCAAAAAAAAAGAAAAATACATCTTTTTGGTTCCCCATTTCATGTCTTATTTTGTTAACATAGGTGATGTAATTATTGCTATAGTTTTAGCAAGTGGCCATGGCCTAGTATCATTGCATACTTTCTAATTTGGCTAAAAATATATATTTTATTTCATTTATTGTATACTAAGCTTATAGTTATGCAAACCTAATCAAAATTGATATGTAGGTTCCATAACTCTCTTAAAGTATGTACTCTTGTTTTAAGGAACTATAAATGCCTCTTGAAAGGATGCCTCACTTGAGTTGTATAAACTCAAACCTCAAGGTCTCATTTGTGCTATCTCATTTTCTTATTTTTTTAATAAAAAATATAGTGTTATGAGCTATGTTACTAGGATACGGAAATGGATCTGGATACAGATTTGCCAAATTTTTTATAGTTAGGATTGGATACAATGAGGATACATCTATAGAAAATCCATGTAGATTCAAACTGATATTTGTAATATGCTAAAACAAAATACTTGAATTTGCTCTACAAATTGTGGAAACCAATTACGATCGAAAAATCACATGAACAAGAAAGAGAAAGAATTTCAATCGCACAACACAAAGATTTATCTGGGGAAAGCCTCAACTAAAAACCCGCTATTTTTTATATTGCATAAGTCAAAGAATATGAAAACAATGCAATTTTTCTCTCAGGCTTGAGAGCTCTCTACACTATATTTATTTGTTTCACTGATTCCTAAGCAAGCTTGGTTCAATTCTTAACCAAATTCTTGGCCTCAGGATTCCCTATTTCCTTGCACAATTTCTTGGGTAATTAGACCCCTATTAACAAGAAAAGTCCCCAATAATTGTTGTGCAATACATCAAGGCTCTTCCTCTGGCTCCATGCACCACCTGTACAATTTTTTGATTATACAATTGATAGTACACTTCCCTTTAACTCCAATCTTAATTGGGTCTTCCTTAGAGTTGACATGCATTAATTATTTTTGAGTGAATTATCAGTTATCTGATTGATCACTGCATGTGAATTAAATCTAATTGAATTTGTTTGACTTCTCACTAGTTCCTCCATCAGTTAGAAATAGTTAAATTGATTTTAACTCAAATAAATTAAGTTAATTAATTACAACTCAAAATTAAACTCAACGAGAGCTCCTAAAAAGTAGGAGATACTCTAAATGCCTCTACTTGACCCTCAACTCGAATTAACTGAACTAACTAAGTCTTCCTGACTTAGTTAACTCGTACAAGTTGTCATGTGATGTGGATTCAACCCTCCCTATCAACAAGAAAGGGATTCTCTGCTACCCCGATCCTACCTCTGTGGAACTCGAATTTGCCTCTTGACAATGCCTTTGTCGAGATGATTGCATCCTGCTCCTCTGTAGGAATTTACTCTAATGACATAATCCTTCTCTGCACACAATCTTGAGATGGTGATACTAGATATCAATATGCTTGCACCTGTCATGAAAAACTGGATTAACCGAGAGTTTGATGCAACTCTGGTTATCACAATAAATCACTTCGGATCCATCTTCTGACCAAACAACCCAACAAGGCTCTTCTTCATCCAGATAGCCTGACAAGCTCCTTGACTAGCAACCATGTACTCTGAACTGAGTGCAACTGATTTCTGCTTCCTGTTATACCAGGAAATTGTCTCTGATCCAATACTGAAGATGCCCCCTGATGTGCTCTTCCTATCAGCTGGACTCCCTACCCAATCTGCATTTGTGAATCCTTTAATCTTCACTCCCTCTGTTTGTATGTACCAAATACCAAACTGAGTTATGCCTCTGAGGTATCTCAACACATGTTTGGTTTCCTTCCAATAGAGCTTGGTAGGTTTAACCATAACTTGAATAAGTTGGTTAAATGCATAACACATGTTTGGTCGTTTCTTCACCAAGTACATGAGTGAACCCACAAGCTGCTTGTAGATGGTAGCTTCTACCACTTCGCCTGAAGTAGCATCTTCTTTCCTCCAATTCCCTACTAGAGGAGTCTCCATGGGTTTACTTCTCTCCATGTGGAACTTCTTCATAATCTTGTTGGCATAATTTCCTTGAGATACAAACAATTCCCCATCTCATTGCTAAATTTCTAAACCAAGGAAATAATGCAAGAGGCCCATATCCTTCATCTCAAGTTCTCTTGCAAGATTTGATCAATTGCTTATCACCTATCAGAATCAAATCATCGACATATAATACTATAATCAATAATTTACCTTCAACCACAATATGGTAAAGGGTCGCATCTGCTTCAATTTTGGTGAAGCCTAACCTGGGGAAGTAGTTGTCGATCCTAGCGTACCAAACATGAGGTGCTTGTTTCAGTCCATACAACGCTCGATTGAGTCTGCACACATGCAACTCTCTGTTGAAGGTCTCAAATCCTTTTGGATCCTCAATGTACACCTATTCCTCAATCATTTCGTTGAGGAAGGCTATCTTTACATCCATCATATGTATCTTCCATCCCATCTGCATTGAAAGTGCAAGGATAAATTTGATTGACGAGTACATTGCAACTGGAGGAAAGGTCTCCTCATAATCAATTCCCTCCACCTGAGATAACCCTTTGGCCACAAATCTATCCTTGTGTTTCTCAACACTCCCATATACTACCTGCTTCACCTTGAAGATCCACCTAGATCCTACAACTAAATTTCCTTCTAGTCTTGGGACAACCTCCCATGTGTTGTTTCTAATGATGGAGTCATACTCTTCTACCATGGCATTAACCCATATTGGTTGTTTCACTGCCTCCTTGAATGAGGATTTATCATTCTCTACTCTCTCATTCATAAGAGCCATGTAGCCAGTGTATATATCAGGGGAGCTTCTCTTCCCGCGTTGTGATGTGGGTGCTCCCACATTCTCTCTAGCATCATGCATCAATCTGTCAGCCTTTCTGGTGCGCTTCCTTCTGTCTCTAGATGTCTCTGCTTGATTGGGTGCTTCCATTCTCTGTTCCTCCACTTGTGGCTACTCCACATCTTGAGGTTCTTCTTTTGTAGCTTAGAGCTTCTCAACTACATGCAATTGAAGCTCCCTCTCAAGGAAAATTCGCATGGCCTTATCTTCATCGAATTTCACATCTCTCCTTACCATTGTCATCCTGTGAGATGGCATGGACACCCGATAATTGTGAGGTGTATCCCACAAATATTCCCAACTCAGCTGTCGTTTCTATATTTTTCTTGGCATATTTGGTTTCATGACAATAAATTGATGAACCAAAATTTTAAAGTGTGCCACATCTAGTTTCTTACTAGAAAAATATTCCTCTAGTGTACTCATCCCGAGAATTCGATAAGGACTAAAGTTCTGCAAAAATACTATTGTGTTGCATGCTTCAACCCACATGTGCAACAGTAGGCCCTGATCATGCAACATTGCTCGTGCTTCTCCCACAATAGTTTTGTTCTTCCTTTCGAAAACCCCATTCTGCTCTAGGTTATGAGGTGCTATCAATTCCCGTCGAATGCCTTCTGAAGCACAAAATTTCTTGAATTCATTCGACACATATTCTCCACTGTTGTTGCTCCCGAGAGCCTTCATATTCTTCCATGTATCTTTCTCGACGAGTGCTTTGAACTCACAAAATTTCGAGAACGCCAGATATTTCTTCTGCATGAATAATGTCCAACACTTGAGTGAAAAATCATCTACAAAAATTACATAATACCTGTGTTTTGTTGTGGAGGATGTCGAGAACGGTCCACACACATTTGAGTGAACTCTTTCAAGGATAGCCTTCGCTCGATTTTCCTTATCATGAAAGGTGGTTTTGTTGTACTTACCCAATGTACACCCTTTGCATGTATCTCGCTGCTTAAGTGCACCCTTGGGAAGTCCTATAGAAATCTGTTGCATGATCTTCAAAGCACCATGGTGTAGGTGGTGTCTGCTCAACTTAGTGTTCCTAAATTGAGGTCATAAATTGTCAACCAGGGCTAGTAAACTGTTGAAGTGAAGTGCATTATATGTGCCTAGGTATTTGTTTCTCACTACGTTGTGTTTAGTGTTTTTTTTCCAATGTTTTTAGTTTTATGTTTTTATTCTAAGAGGAAAATAACTAAGTTTTGGCAAAGAGAAGTTGTTGGTCACACTAAAACAAAGCAAAACCTATTCTAAACTATGTATGGCACTTAGAAAATGCAAAACTTTGACAAGAAAATAACTCACAACATGAACTCAATAACTCACAACATGACTTCAGTCCAATTCATTCATCAGAAATATGTTGGAATAGCTTGAGAAAATGATAAGTTAGTGCCATGAGGTTCTTCTAAGTAAACAACCACCTACAAGATCACAGAGAAAATCTTATCCATGGCTAGAAATTTGTTGGAACATATTTGGAAAAGATAGTCTACAACACAGTGAGGAACTCTACTCTAAATTAACCTAAGACACTGAAATTAATCCATTCTGCAACTTAAATTGTCACTACTAAGCCTTATTCGGAAGTTAGAAGTCTTTTGGAATAGTTTTGGGAAAAAGGATATTTGTACAATTATAAGAGATTGCAGAACAGTCAAGGCCTTGAACTGATATCACTAATTCCTGTCCATATGATGATGTGTTGGAAGAGATTAATAACAAGAGTAGTTTGTAAATAATGAAGGCCTTGAAGTTTAATGGAACAAAACTAGCATACAACTAACTAATGAAACTAAAAATACAATAGATAAAGCTGAACTAAAATGCAATCATTCAAACTTCAAATACAGTGACCACAACTGTACTAGAATGCCATTATCCTAACTTGAAATATAGTGAACAGAAACTGAACTAGCGTGCCATTAGTCTAACTTGAAATACAGTGAACAGAAACTGAACTAGCGCACCATTAATCTCCGGAGTATTACAACTACACTTATAATGCAACTAATCTCTAAATTATTACAGCCCTATCTCGTTCAATATTAGGGATATTTTGGAACAGTTCGGAAGAACAAGTCTAGCTGTAACAATTGATGTAATTGAGCACAAAAACGTAAAGTTCAGAAAAATGCAACTAATTCCTAAAATACTACAGTTATATCTCATTCAATATTAGTGATATTTTGGAATAATTCGTGAAAACAAGACTAGACTGTAGCATCCAATACAAGTGAGTATAAAACACAAAGTTCAGAAAATTGCTTAAACTAGGAATGCAACAAGGCTAAAGTTATTTATCTAAACAATGTGCACAAAGCTTCTCGGGCAGTAGGGGCCCTCTACCACCGGATCAGCATACAAATCTCCTCAAGATTGTCTCAGATCTTGCAATAAAGCGGTGCTTCTTTCATTAAAGGAAAAGTATTTTAAAAACAGAGTATTGCGGTCTTTTGAGATCTAGCAACAAAACATAAATCTAGCTAGTTGTTTCTCGGTCTCCCGAGTCATTCTTATAAGAAAATTACATAACTGCCCTTGAGATAAAATAGGAATAAATGTCTTTCCCAACTAAAATCAAATTAGAACTCTGGTGGAGGTCTCGTACTGTGATTAAAGACATCTGTACAGTCCTTGTCCTATTAGAAGTCTGTCTCTTAATTTTGGTTTCCCACGTGCATAACCACCTGTAGAATTCTGCTCAGACTTCGTAGGGAGCAAGGAATGATGTGGATTAAGTTTGGAATTCACCCATATGTGTTTTTCCTTGAGGTGACTTCTGGAACCTGTGAGAACATGAAGATAGCTGCGGAATCGGCAACTAGCTACAGAATGGCTGCATTCTGTAGCTAAGTCTAGTAAAAAATTACTACAACAACAAAACGATAAAAGTGTAGCAAGTTAGTCATTATATACATTCTTAAAGTGTCTTTAACCAATCCTATTGACCATTTAAGCCTGTAATTGATAAGGGACAAAGGAAATGAAGTGAAATTTGGTGAAGGGGAAGGACATCTTTGGGGCTCAACAGGTGGCCCAATATTCTATGCCATAACTCATCGATGTCTCAGCTCCGCACCTTCTCTGCTTTAGAGCTCAAGGCAACATAGTCTTCTACATCCAATTTGTAGAGTTTCTTTACTCAAATCCCAATCTTCTTCACATGTGCCATGGATTTGTGATGAAGGAACGCCTTTCCTTTGCTAAATATCACATCATAGACAGGATATTCTAACATAGTAACTAAAACTAAATTATTCTTTAAACCAATAACGTACATGACATATTTTAATGTGAGAGGAGTATCAGACTCCCTCTGAAAGGTAACAATACCTATGTTGGTCGCACTATCTCTCCTATCATCTCCAATCTCGATGTGCATTTGGAGATCCTTCTCCTCCAAGTTGTTGAAGAATTATTTGTTATCGATCATATGGAATGAAGTTCCACTATCTAGGTACCACACAGAACCCATCATCGATGACACCATGCATGCTTTGAGAGTGAAATGAAACTCGAATTGTGAAGCAAGAGCTTCACCTCCTGCTCCTTTTGAGGGCTTCTTGTCGGCCTTCTTGTGCATAAACTTTGCGGCATAATGTCCTAACTCATGACAGTGAAAAAATTTAATCTTCGACAAGTCCTTTTTCTTGCCTTCCTGATCAAAATCTGATTTGGAATGGGATGCTTTCCCTTTCTCTTTATTTTCCTTCCCATCCAAGGAAAAATTCTCCTCATCATCAGTCTTTGATGAGGATCCATCTCTGGTATTATGCCGAATCTCTTCTTGTACCAAGTCGGACCACAATCACTCCCACTCTGGTAGCTTCTCCATCTCATTCATCGAATCCTGGTAGTTGTGCCAGCTCTTGGGAAGGCCTAGAAGTTCTAGGCTCACCAAATCATCCTCGAAAACTGTAACACCAACACTTCCAAGCTCATCCTGACACTGAGTGAACATGGTCAAGTATTTTGGTATTGTGTTGCCCTTCTCCATCTTGATTTTTCTGAGCTTGTCCTTCAGTGCCAACTTCGTGTGGTCGTTGTTGTTATGAAACAAATCCGTTAAGGCCTTCCACATAGCATATGGAGTTGCCTTCCCACAGAGATTCGAGACAATATGATCTCGAACTCCTTCCAATATAATCCTTCTTGCCTTTGCTACGTTTTTATTCCATGCATCCAGATTTTGAGAATTTTTTTTTGCGGGCCTTGGAATATCACTGTCTATGACCTCCTTCAGCTCGTTTTCTTCCAACATTGCTTCCATCCTGTCCTTCCAAGCTATGTAATTCGAACTACCCTCAAGGGCATATTTGAGTCTCAATCCATATAAAGACATCCTAATCATGTTACTGGTACTGAAGAGTAGATCTGCAAATTCGATTCACCTGCTCAAAACAAACTCGTATCATTATCTTCTATAGTGATTCCTGCTTCGATACCATGTAGAAAATCCACGTAGATTCAAACTGATATTTGTAATATGCTAAAACAAAATACTTTAATATTCTCTACAAATTGCGGAAATCAATTACGATCACAAAATCACATGAACAAGAAAGAGAAAGAATTTCAATTTCACAACATAAAGATTTATTTGGGATATCCTTAGCTAAAAACCCCACTACCTGTATATTTCATAAGTCAAAGAATATGAGAACAATACAATGCTTCTCTCAGCTTTGAGAGCTCTCTACACTATCTCTATCTATCTCACCGATTCCTAGGCAAGCTTGTTCAATATTTAACCAATTTCTTGGCCTCAGGATTCCCTATTTCCTTGCGTATTTTCTAGGGTAATTAGGCCCCTATTAACAAGGAAATTCCCAAATAATGAATTTGGAATACACAAAGGCTCTTCCTATGACTCCATGCACCATATCTACAATTTTTTTATTATACAACTGATAGTACACTTCCCTTTAACTCCAATCTCAACTGAGTCTTCCTTAGAACTGATATGCATGAGTTATTTTTGAGTGAATTATCAGTTATCTGATTGATCATTGCATGTGAATGAAATCTAATTTAATTCACTTGACCTCTCACTAGTTCCTCCATCATTTAGAACTAGTTAAATTAATTTTAACTCAAATAAATTAAGTTAATTAATTACAACTCAAAATAAACTCAACCAGGGCTCTAAGAAGTAGGAGACACTCTACATGCCTCCAATTTGACCCTCAACTCGAATTAACTAAACCAACTATGTCTTCTTGACTAAGTTAACTCGTACAAAATTTCTTGTGATGTGGAATTACAATTTAATTCTAATTTAATTAAAGGAAAATTAAATTAGAAGCATCTTCTTGTTTCCATTTTCAAAAACATCAAGTACAATATATATATATATATATATATTTTATTTAAAAAAATATATTCAAAGTTCAAATCAAAACCATTCATGAATCACAACATTAGCACTAAAATCATTAGATAATTTATAAATTGAAACACTGAAATAATGTGTATTGCCTCATACATAAATGATATGATAAAGTAGAGTGGGTTTAACTACAAATCCTGAAATGGGTCTATATCCTCATCATCTATATATTACAAATCTACATCATAAATAGACAATGGTGGGCCAGGAATGTTGAAAGTTGTAGTAGAAGTAGGCATTGGTTGCGTAACATCCTCAAGTAAGTTGATGTGAGTCATGGCATTCAATGTTATGTTTAAGTAAGATATGTCAAGTTCTGCTCTCACATTTTGCTCAAACCTTTCTTATACTTTGGACTAGAATGTGATAGAAAACAGAGGTTGGAATGAATATATACAAGATCCTCGACCTTTGTTTCTCTCAGTCTATTTTACTTCATTGAATGGATGAAGTTGTATGTACTCTAATTCCTCTTAGCTAATGAGGAATTGAAAACCTGCGATAACAACCTCGTGACTAGAGTTGACATATGAATGTTGTCCTCGCCATGGAAACCCCACTAAGTAATAGGATCCATATTCCTTCGATCATCCATGGTTAGTGGATTTGAAAAAGCTACTAGTGAATTGCACAAATGCTCCAATAACTTGCGCACTTCCATTAGGGGAATTTTGAGGTAAAAAATGGGCCTTAAATGAAAATGTACTAACAAAATCAACTTTGAGAGAACCAGTAGGATTCAAGATGATGATGTCATCCCCAAGGAGAATATTTTGGAGAAAAAAGAATAAAACTAGTTTTTTCAGTCATATTTTTACTTCTCTCCTTATAGGTTTACTCAAATTTCAAGTGTGTACACCCATTGGATGCAAAGTTAGATTTTGCACCCATCCAATGCCCAATTTGCATAATTTTGGAGTAGATAAACACTAAGAAAATTTCAAAATACATGAAAAAATGTGTACGTTTTTTCATGTATTTTGAATTTTTCAGTGGATGTACTCAAAAGTATGTATAGTGGGTACTCATTATATCTGTAATTTAATTATCCATCCAACAAGTGTGCACATTTGAAATTTAAGTAAAATGACAAGGAGATAAGTCAAAAATAAAATAAAAAAGGTAGTTTTCTTTCTTTCCTTTTAAAAATTTATGACGCTTGGTTTATTATTTTTCCTATTATTTTATTATTTTCCTTAGGAGGCCCATTTTAGACCTCAAAATTCCCCTAATGCTTTGCAATTCCTACATCCTTGTACATTATCATCAAAGTTTTCTTATATCATATACCACTTCAGAATCCTTGTTAGGAGTTGTTCTACTAGGTAAATACAATACTTTGGAATGATAGTATTTCGGGTGTAGTGCATAGGCCAAAAGGTGTAATGGTGTGGTCATTTTATTCCACCTTTTGGTAACTATGTCCTTCACTTCATTATAAAATACTTCAAAATGTTTACTTTCACTTGCTTTTATAATTTCCGTTATCCTCTCCAACATACTATCTATGTTTTCATAGACTTCCCCCAAGCAAAGCATGTAGTGTGTCAAATGCCTACTCATAGTAGGATTGGTTCTGTGAACTTAAATAGGTATTGTGCCTTGTCCCATCATGCATCATCAAGAATGATAGCCTTTACTCTTTGTCTTCTATCAAAAGTTTAAGTCCTTCATGATTCCCAAATAGGGTCAATGACCATAGCTTGCGATGGTTGTCTAAAATCCGCAAGCCTCATCATGACTAGAGTGTGGGAGGAGTCAAATCTCAAATCAAAGATCACATGCAATCAAAATTAAGAACTCATAATGCAAATAACATTAATTAAAAAGAGAGTACCTTTAGTAGCTCCAACATTGCAAAACCCTAATATATGGGTTGAGACATTAACTGATTGATGATAAAAATTTGGATCTCCTTTGATGTTATATATATTTCGTTGATCCACTCAATGTCACCGATCTTGGAAGCATGAGTTTCAAATGGACTGTGCATGGAACCTTCAAGATGTGATCAGATTGACCCTTCACGATCAATCCCATGGCTCTAGAAATTTTTGCATTGTTTGTGATGACCTAGACAACATTTTGTCGGCTCGCGTTTTCTATTGCATCAATAAGAATTGTGGAGATGAATGTTGCATCTTTCTCTATTGTCACCTAATCCGAAAAGATTGGGATTATTGTAAATATTGTAAATATTTCAGTTATGAACTGGAGAAAACCAAGAGACCTTGGAATTGGAAACCCGAGAGTCTCTCCACTCATGTATATATTCATGCTTTGTTTAATTCAATTAAACAAGTAGCATTCAGAGTTACAAATCTAACTTGACATTGTATCAGAGCCAACTCCTCATTTTTGGCTTCCCTTTCTACCCTTGTAACTACCTTATGGAATTTTTTGCAGTCTGTCTTGTATATCAAATCTCTTCCATCCTCTACTTGTTTGTATTCATTTCTCTGCCATTGAATGTATATGAACATTGTTTGTTGGATCATGGTGTTGGATGGTGTATTCCCTCTGTGTTAAACATTGAACAGTTGGGAGATGATGTGATGGTCGTTTCAATTTAATGTTGAATTTTGCATTGATTAAACTCTTGAGCTATAGAACCTACATCGATCATTAAAATTATGTGGAAAGACCATGTAATGAGCTAGGTTGTGTATGGATGACTGTGAACTATGTTTTGAAGGGTTGTGGTACTCTTGTGTTGAGTTGAAGGTCGTAAACATGAATCTTGTATGTACAATGGCCTAACTCTGTTATGCATTGGAATGGTCATAAATGTTTTTCTGAAATCCTTGCATTGCAAATGGTATAATGGTGTTACATTATGGTTAAGGGCTACATTGAAGTTTTAATTAAAATACTTTAAATGTGTTCCCTTTAAATCATTAGTATCTTTCTTCTGTTGAGTTTTTTTTAGGGCAGAGAACCATGCGGAAATTATATGTGTGAGAAAGGCCGCATTCCTTCCATATGTTGTTTTGAATGGTCATAGTTCATAAATGTGATGGTTTGTATATGCATACATGCGTTGAATTTTTTTTTGGGGTTGTCGATGGCATGTGTTGAATAGTTTTTAAAAGGTTGTGTATGGTGAGTGTATATGTCGATTGCTTCCTTTTTAAAGCCATGAAAAGCGTTGGTTCAAACAGGTTGTGATGCGTATGTTTGAGACGAAAATATAGTTTGATATGGAAGTGTGTATGTCAATATATTATATGGAATATATGTGATTAGTGGTGGTATATATATACCATGCTACAGTTTAATGTATATGCCTAAATTAAAAGTTTTGACATAGTATAGAGTGAAGTTTTTCCATTTATGTATTAAATCAGTTTCTTACCTAATCAAGAAGGTGGAAAGTAAGGTTGTAATCATTTTGGAAACTGAAAACAGATAATGTTTTTGATGATGCATTCACTCATATCCATAGCAGGAGTAGTTCTCACTGGAAAATAGAACTACGATGAGTGGTCCAGGAAGATAAAACATATGTTAATTTTTAATGAGTTTTGGAAAGGAGTTTGTGGAGGAGGAGGCAAACCTCCTAAGAAGCCCACTTCTGACAAAGAGCTTGCCATATGGGAGAACAAGAGAAACAAAGCCTATGTATTGATTGCAACATCAATCAATGAAGAGGTGATTTGTTATATTATTCCATTCAAAAATGCTTTTGAAGCCTTAAATAAGCTGAAATATTTATATGACTCACACTCTAAGCTTGAAGTTGTTCAAATAATGATCAAGTTGTTTAATTTAGAATTGAAGGATGATGATCCCCTTGCCTTAGCCTCTGAGATAAGAGTCATTATGCATGATATAGAAGTCACTAATGTCAAAATGGATGATCCTCTCACTGGTTTTCTCAAGGAATTGTATCCCAATTATTCCCATTATCTTGAGTCATTACAAGCTAGTGGCAAACTTAAGGAGATTTACTTTGACTCTCTTGTGGAAAATTTTGTTGAAAGAGATAAATATTTTGGGAAGAAGAAGATAGCTACCTAGTCTCCTAAAGAAGTTGTATGCCTTGAACAAAAAAAGAAGAATCAAGCACATGATTCTTCTAGAGGAAGAGGTAGTCGAAGAGGATGTGGAAGGAAGAATAATAGAGGCAAGGGCCATACATTTCCAAGGAGAAAGACTTGATCTCCCTTGCATATGGTGTAGCAGA
This sequence comes from Pinus albicaulis, assembly GCA_034641835.2. Lineage (NCBI taxonomy): Eukaryota > Viridiplantae > Streptophyta > Pinopsida > Pinales > Pinaceae > Pinus > Pinus albicaulis. Next base: position 833,014,004 of record CM076581.1, on the reverse strand, counting down.
ATTGGAAATGATTCTTCCACATGTGAACTTGCGGGGGATAGGATTAGATAGGAAAGGGACGAAGATAAAGGGAAATTATCATATTTATGGGAAAGGTAAAGCACCCAAATCCGCTCATTATGTTGTGGCACATTACAACAATGGAGTAACTGAAGACTTATTTAATGCTTCATGGAAAGATGTTTGGTTGCTTGATTCACTTGCTTCATGGATGATGTAATATTGTAATGCTTGTTTTGAGCCTTTCTTTGCTAGAATTATTTTTCTCATAATAGAAATATGTCAGGGTTTTAGTTCATGGTGTTCTTCTATCTACAGATATGTGGTATGTGCTAGTATTTATTTGTTTATGCTCTATATTGTGCCAAAAAATTATAATTGTTGTTTCATTTGTTGGATATAAGAACATTCTATTGGTATGAGTTATCTTAGTTGATATGATTCACCATATGATCTAACAATTATTTTCAAGATTAAAAAGAGATCTGCAGGACACTATCCATTGGAATCCAAGTTCACAGACTGTGGGGAAGGATCGACCTTGTTTGAGCTCTGGGATTTTATTTTGACTAATTATTTTGTAGGAGGGTTTTGGCCAGTAGTTTTTTTTGAAGTTATTTATCCATATGGTCTACTCTAAAAACTCTAAAAAAAAACTTAATCTCTTTCTTGCACTATAACGAAATTTACATGCTAATGAGGGAAAATTTTAATTCATAAATATTGTAAATATTGTAAATAATTGAGAATAAATTTTTTAACCCTTGTATTTTAATTTTAAATTTTGTATAGTACTTGGGGTTTGGGGTTTTTAAGATTTTTTTATATATATGGGGTTTTGGGAATTTTTCTTCAGTTGTACAGGTGAATATTCAAACCCTCAAAGGAATTCCAACTTTTGTGGAGGAAGTAGCCCTTAGGCTAGGGTTTCAAGTGTTTTTCTCCTCCAAGGCATGACGTCTAGCCTTTTGGAAAAATTATTCAACAAGAGAAAGGCTAAATCAAGGCCTAGGGGCTACATCAAGCCTCCTAAGGCCCTAGAGTCTCAATGCACAAGCAAAAAGGAGGACCGCAGGCAGTAAGAGGTAAATTTTTTGAAGTTTCAAATTCAATTTTTGTGTTTTCCTCTAACTTTTGTTTTGTAGGGCTCCAAAAACACTTTTGAGGCCTCTAAGGCCTAGTTGAAGGCTCTCCAATCCTTACAAATGCCCTATTACCCTTGATGCATCTTCCTTTTTCCTTCTTCAGTGGGTCGTAACCCCTTTTCTCCTTAGTGTGATCCCTAAAGGTCCTCCTCTTCCTCTCAACAACCCTTCTTGGTCCTTTTCCTAGCACTTGTAGCCTCTTTTGGCCCTTTTCCTTTGTACCTCAAGCTTAGGTAGGCCTCAAGCCCTCATGACAAACCTTACTCTTCCTTCTGTGGTGTGTCGCAGGCCCCTAAGGCCTCTCTTTTCCCTACTGGGGGCCTATAGGATTTTCTCCTTGTCATTGTAGACCTTTCTAGTCCTTTTTCCCTTGTGTTGTGGCCTTGTCCTAGCCCCTAACACTCATCGCTACCTTCCTCCTAGCATATGTCCTCATCGTTTCCCTCTTTAGGCCCAGTCCATCCTCCTCTGCCTTCCTCCTTGTCATATTTTGATCATAAGCATTAGTTTCAGCACTAACAATTTGTTTTGTAGGTGATTTCAAGTGGTTTTGGAGCTAATAGTTGTGGTTGCAGGTGGACAAATTAATTGGAAAAATCGTAGTAGCCAATATAGTCACAAATATGGCCATAAGGCCTAGTGGTTTGCCTCCTAACCTCCTCTTCACATCATTGTTTCATTTGCAACATTAAAATACTTGTTTGAAGTGGTATAAAATACATAACAATGGCATAAAAAGTAATCTATAGCCATCTTGTCTCATTGAGAAGTCACTTGCATTGTTGGGTAATGTTGACATTTATTCTGATTTTTGGATTGCTATGATCATTGGTCTCTTTTCTGCCTCATATCACTATTGCATCTTATTCATTACACTCTTGCATGCATAAGCATTCATTGTTAGCAATCTCATCTAAGTGATAAGATACATATGCTCTCATTAAGTAAATATTCTCAATAAGAAGATAAAGGCTTTAAAATTGGTTTACTTGGATTGAATTGGCATTTCTTGCATACGATTAACTTGCTGCTCTAATAAGTCTTCTCTTTCTCCTTTAATGTCATCAACATAAATCTAAAGAGTAAAATAGTTGAGTACCTAATGGTTATCAACTTCTTCTATTTGTCTTTCATTAACATTGTAAAGCATTGATACATTGTGTAGCCTAAAGGATTACTAGCATTTCTCGTGACATTGGCTTTAAAGGAATAATTGTGCTTGTCATTGTTATCATCAACTATTGGACAAGTGGTTACATCACTATTGTCATAATTAGCATTTCTTGTGTAATAAGTGATCCAAATTATTGTTTTTCAAGTGAGCATCATATCTAAAATCACAATCTTGCAATATTTTGGTCTCCAAATTGTGATGAGATTAATCTTGAAGCCATCTAAGTAATCTCAAGGATTGCTAATTGTGTTGATATATTGGTGTTTATCATTGGCACATTAGCATTGTTAAGAGAAGCATTGGACTTGTGCATTTTTGTAATATTCCTACTAATGATAAACAAAGACATGTAAATACAACAACACAGAATATTTTCAGAAATTACACACATAAACCAGAAATTTCTCCAAACCACCAAACTGGCCAAGATTTTATTAATAACAACGTTGTAGTACAAAATGAGTTGGGTAAAGTGCACCTGGGATTGCACAAGGCAAGCTACAAGCACCAAGTCATGAGTACAAAAATGCCCAACAGCTACAATAGATCATCTCCCCAGAAAACTGCGTTGCCCCTCCAATCCTACAATGCTGCCAGAGTTTTCCCACTAATTTTCCCTCACTAGATTGCCCAAAAAATTCTAGGAAATTGAGGGCCTTGCCCCAAACCCAAAAAGGATTTCCCTTGGCTCCAACCTTCCGAAATTGACCCTTCACAGCTTAGCCCCCCTCCAAACCAGAAATCTGTCACTCTGACTGCACCTGTCAACCTCTGCTCCCAAAACTCCAGCAATCTACCCCAGATGACCTTCCAACCAATTTCCCAACACCACAGCTCCTAAATCCTCTGGATAATGTTGTCCCAAAATGTCTCACTCCAATGACTACGCAGTCATGAAGAAGATGACACAGTCTCTAGGTATGGGAAATGAGCACTGTGTGTAGGATGGCTCTCCCGAATGAAGATACACTCCTGGAAATGAAGAAGAAACACTCTTGTAGCCCCACCAAACAGTATCCAACTACACTTATCCTTCAACAACGTGGCTCCTCCCTCTGCGTAGTAGTGACCCCAAAACTGCATGTTGTGCCTCCATAATTGCGTGAAGCCTGTCAATGGTATCTCCTCTGGTCTCAGTGATAAAAGAAATCCTTCCTTGGGTGGCACTCGAATTCCACCAAAGAAAGGTTGAGCTTCTCTCCTTGCAAAGCTCTTGTGCTAAACTACACAACCTTGGCTCAGCTGAACAACTAAAGAAAATTTGATTTTCAAATAGACAAAAGACCTCAAATGCTCCTTCATTCCTTCTATTTATAGTTGATGACCATGACTTCCTTGTGGGGCTCATCTAGAATTCAATTTTCCTTAGAGAATTCGGGTTCCCTTTTTCCCCAAGTGCATATTTCATGTGGGTGAGTGGCCCCTTCATTCCACCAACATGCAAATAATTTCATTTCTCCTATGTTCCCTTCACAAAAACTGCCTTGGGCTATTATTAATCAAAATTGAAAAATTAATTCCTCAAACATTAGGAAAATATTTAGGAAGGGACATTACAATCTTACCCTCTCGGATGTTGCTTGACCCCAAGCAACTGTAGAACTAGATGCTGCAAATTTTATTCATTCTTCCACGTAGCATCCTCCTTCCGTAAATCCTTCCACTTGACCAAATTCTCCCAGAACACCTTGTTTCTCAACCTCCTCTCTCGGGTCTCCAATATGAGTTCCAGTGTCAAAATAAAATGCCCCTCATCATCTAATGGAGGCAACTCAGTTGTTGCCACGACCTGCTGCCCCAACACCTTTTTCATGCATGAGACATGAAATACATTGTGGATCTGGCTCTTTGAAGGCAGCTCCAACTCGTCGGCCACCTCACCTACCCTCATGACTACCCAGTGAGGTCCATAGAATTGTGGCTGAATTTTTTCTGCACCCTTATGCTTGAGTGAAGACTGTCTATACGGCTACAAGCAGAGGTAGACCATGTCTCCTACCTCAAATTGTCTCTCCACCCTGTGCTTATCAACATATATCTTTTGCTATTTTTTGTCCACATGCAAGTTTTTCTTGAGTGCTCAGAGAATATCCTGTCTCTCTTGAACCCAATCCTTTGCCCCTAGGGCCCTGCTATCTCCAAATACCATGTCAAAAAAAGTAAGAGCATCATACACATAAAGAGCTTCGAAAGGGGACATACCAATAGACATATGATAGGTTGTGTTGTAGCAAAACTCCTCTAAATGCAGCCACTTGACCCATGCTCTCTATTGACCAGTCACGTAGTTGCGTAGGTACCCTTCCAACCATTTTTTCACGATCTCGTTCTGCCCATCATTTTGGGGGTGATAGCTAGTGCTGGGTGTAATATCTGTCCCCACCAACCGGAACAACTCCTGCCAAAAATCTCCCATAAATATGTTGTCCCTATCACTCACAATGGTCTTGGGAGTACCATGTAACCAGAATACCTCCTGAAAGAATAATTCAACCACCTTAGAGGTTGAAGATCTAGCTGAAATAGAGAAGAAGTGGGCAAACTTGGTCAACCTATCGACCACTACATATATGCAATCATGCCCCTACGCAACTAGAAGCCCGGTGATGAATTCCATAGATACGCTCTCCCACTTCCTATCCATAATGGGAAGTGGTTGTAGCAAACCGGTCGGGTGTGACAACTCGACTTTGTTCCTCTGGAAATCCACTCACTCCCTCACGTGCCTTAAAACATCTCGCTTGAGCCCCAGCCAAGAGAATCTCTCCCTGACAACACGGTATGTCTTGAGGAAGCCTAGGTGCCCTGCTAATGGAGAATCATGGGCTTCTTGCATGAACCTCTCCTTCAACTGAAATCCTAGCACCAAATAGATCCGGTCCTTGTAGTAAATCACATCATCCATCACTCGGAATCGATCATCCCTGTGTGCTATCCAAAATATCACAAGCATGCCTGTCCTTGGAGTACTCAACGAATAGTTGAGCCTTCCAATCCTGTGTGACATCCATCAAGGATAGTGTTGCTGGTCTGCTAGAGAGGGCATCTGATACCACATTTTTTTTTCCCTTCACATACTCAATCACAAAGTCATAAGCTTGGAGCTTACTTACCCATTTTTTATGCCTCTCCTCTAGTGACTATTGCTCTAGGAAGAACCAAAGACTGTTGTGATCAGTGCTCACTTTGAACCGACTACCTACAAGATACTGTCAAAATTTGGCTAGAGCATGCATCACCGCCAACATCTCCTTGTCATACACTGAGTACAATTTCTCATGAGGTAGCAGCTTCCTGCTCTCAAACGCAAGAGGATGGCCCCCTTGCATCAAAACGACCTAAAACCCTTCACTAGAGGCGTCACACTCCAGCACAAAGGGCCGTGTGAAATCCGTCAAGACTAAAACCGGGCAACTACTCGTGACCCTCTTGAGGCGCTCAAAATCCTCCTCTGCTACCTGCGTCCACTCAAAATCTCTCCTCTTCATCAAATCAGTAAGAGGTGTTGCAAACTATGAGAATCCTCTCACAAATATCCTGTAGTATGTACATATGCCCAGGAACCCCCTCAACTCAATCACGTTCTTAGGTGTGGGCCAATCCATAATAGGTTGAATCTTCTTCTGATGGACCTTCACTCCATCTTCCCCAATCACATGTCCCAGGTACAACATATCCGTTAGTCCAAACATATCTTCGCATATATCTGCTGCTCCTAAAGTATGTGAAGCACAACCTCCAAATGTTGAAGGTGCTCCTCCCATGTCCTGTTGTAAATGAGTATGTCATCAAAGAAAACTAGGACAAAGTGTCTCAACTGCCCACGGAACATGTGGTTCATACATGACTGGAATGTAGCAGGAGCATTGGTTAGCCCAGAGGGCATCACCAAGAACTCAAAATGTCCATAATGGCAGAGGAAAATAGTCTTTGGGACATCCTTCTCCCTCATGCGGATCTAGTGATATCCTAAACAGAGATCTATCTTAGAGAAGTATTTAGCTCCCCTAAGATCATCCATCAACTCGTCAATGTGTGGAATGGGATATATGTTCTTCAAGGTCTTATTATTGAGAGCCGAGTAAACTATACACATGCGCAACAACCCATCTTTATTCTTCACCAACACCATGGAAGAAGCAAATGGACTCGAGCTAGGCCTGATGTGACCCAACCTCAGTAACTCATAAATGGCCTGCTCTATCTCATCCTTATAGGCCTTTGGGTGCCTATAATGGGTGGTGATGACTGTGTTCACCCCATCCTCCAGCTCAATGGTGTGCTCAAATCCACGGTTTGGTGGTCTACCTGGTGGGAGATCCCTAAATATCCCCTGGTGCTTCTCCAACAAGTCTAATATATTTGGATGTGTAGCCTATTCTCGTGCCCCTGACACAGAAATCCTCAACTCAGAAATCCTCATGTTGTAGATTGACCTCCATCCTGTGGGCTGAAACTGTCTGAGATGGATAAGAGTGCATTCCCCTCAATGATACAGGCTTCCCATCTGGCCCCTTGAACTCCATCTCCAACTTCTGCCAATCAGTGGTGACCTTCCCCAATGCATACAACCACTGGATACCCAACAACACATTAGTGCCTGGGACGTCAACCACAAAGAAATGATCAGTGAGAGAGTAGTTCCCCATCTTCAAAGTAACCCCGGGAACATACTTCGTACACTGCATGGTCCGGTCTCCTAGCACCAAAATTGAGAACCCCTAAAATGTTGTTGTTTGGATGCCCCTACGCTCCACCATCTGGACATCAATGAAATTGTGGGTGGCCCCACTGTTAACCAAAACTGACACACGCTGCCCCTATATGGTCCCTATGATCCTGAGTGTCAAAAAATTCGACACACCCCGAAGTGAAGCAGGGACTCCCCATGTTGGGGCAAACGATCCTCCCCTAGGTCGTGGTGGTGGTTCTCTTGATGATATTCCTCCCTCATCCCCCAACTCATCTACTATTTAGGTCTCCTCCTCCTCTGGCTCACTATCTAAAAACACCTCAATGAATTGGGCCTTGCCCTTGGTGCACTTGTTCCCAGATGTCCAAGGCTTATGGCACATAAAACACAACCTCCTCCTCTTGAGGTCCCTCCATGTATCATCATCCAACTGGTCACACCCTCCATCTCTTTGTGGTGGTCTAGTATCGCTATTCCCCTGTGGGGTCGTGGGTCTCGTGGGGACAAAGGCTTGGTTCTTGGGCACTGCATCAATCATATCCCGGGTCCTGGAAATGGCATCCTGAAGTGACATGGTAAGCCCTCATCCGGCCACGCAGAGGTTCAACAAGTCCCTCCACAAACAACATAATTAGCCTGCCCTCTAAAATATCTATCACCATCAATGCTAGGCTTTGGAACTCTGTGATGAATGCCTTTGCGCTGCCAGTCTGTCTCAGGTGGGCTAACTCCTTGAAATGCAACTTCTGGTCCTTCCTTTCAAACCTCTCGAATAGCCTCCATGTGAACTCTGTGTTTGAAGGTAATGTTGATGTGTCCCAATCCCATGGTACCACCACTCTTGGGAATCCCCTTCCGAATGAAGGGTGGAAAATTGAATGGCATATGTTTCCTGCATGGGGTTCAGATGAAAATATGTGTCCATCTTTTGTATCCATGCCTTGGTTTAACTCTTTGTTGACCCATCAAAGTTTGGAAGTGTAACCTTCTGGGCTAACCATTGTACATCTTGGTTGGATGATCATCCTCTATAATGGCTCCCAGCCCCTGTAGTACACCTCTCATAGAGGTGAATATACTCACCAAAGTACATCACCCACCTAATCCAGGTATCCAACCCCTCATACTCATCAATACTGGATGCAACTGAGTGGACCAAATATGCAACCGGGTTCGACTCCCTCTCTAGTTCCAGCTCATCCACAAAATGAGGCATCAAGGGACATCTAGTATACCTACGCTGAGGAGTGTGTGGGGGCTAATAGGTACGGTTGCCTCCCCCTGCTCTGGAACCCCCATCACCTTGAGGCTCTGTTGCTCCATCTGGCCTTGCACCCACATGCAGCCCCAACACCTGCTGCATCATGTCCATCATGATCTTCCCTTGTCTCATAATCTGTTGATTGGTTCTTAGCAGCACCTCCAAAATTTAGTCTTGGCCCCTTAGTCTAGGTTGTTCATCCTCCTCTTGTTGGTCCATTCCTCCCCTCTAGGCTTCTACCTCAGTATCTGAAAATGGATCTGGGTTATCTTCTCTACCACGACCTTGCCTCTACCTCTACCACTACCACGACCTCTTTAGAAAACCAATCCTTGATATCTCGATGGCATCACTTGCTCCTGTTCCCCACCCTGGTCAAGAACATGCTTTGATATCGCTGTAATATTCCTACTGGAAATTTACAATGATAAATAAAGACATGTAAATACAACAACATAGAAATTTTTTAGAAATTACACACATAAACCAGAAATTTCTCCAAACCACCAAACTGTCCAAGATTTTATTAATAAAAACATTGTAGTACAAATAGAGTTAGAGAAAGTGCACCTGAGGTTACACAAGGCAAGCTACAAGCACCAGGTGATGAGTACAAAAATTCCCAACAACTACAATAGATCAACTCCCCAGAAAACTATGCTGCTCCAATTCTACAATGCTGCTAGAATTTTCCCACTAATTTTCCCCCTCTATATTGCCCAGACAACTCTAGGAAATTGAGGGTAATCTCCTTGCCCCAAACCCAAAAAAATCCAAAAAGGATTTCCCTTGGTTCCAACCTTCCGAAATTGACCCTTCACAGTTTAGCCCTCCTCCAAACTAGAAATTTATCACTGTAGCTGCACTTGTCAACCTCCGCTCCCAAAACTCCAGCAATCTCCCGAAAATGACCTTCCAACCAATTTCCCAACACCCCAGCTCCTAACTCCTCCGGATGAGGCTGCCCCAAAATGTCCCACTCCAATGACTGCACAGTCATGGAGAATATGACGCAGTCTCTAGGTATGGGAAATGAGTACTGCATGTAGGATGGCTCTCCTAGCTGAAGATACACTCCACACTCCTAGAAATGAAGAAGAAACACTCTTGTAGCCCGACCAAACAGTCTCCAACTACACTACTCCAAAAGCGTGGCTCCTCCCTCTGTGCAGTACTGACCCCAAAACTGCATGTTGTGCCTCCAGAACTGCATGAAGTCTGTCAATGGTATCTCCTCCGGTCTCATTGATAGAATAAATTCTTCCTTGGGTGGCACTCAAAGTCCATCGAAGAAAGGTGGAGCTTCTCTCATTGGGAAGCTCTTGTGCTAAATAGCACAATCTTGGCTCAGCTGAACAACTAAGGCAAATTCGATTTTCAAATATACAAAAGACCCCAAATGCTCCTTCATTCCTTCTATTTATAGTCGTTGGCCATGAGTTCCTTGTGGGCCCCATCTAGAATTCGATTTTCCTTAGAGAATTCGAATTCCATTTTTCCCCAAGTGCGTATTTCATGTGGGTGAGTGGCCCCCACATTCCACCAACATGCAAATAATTTCATTTCTCCTAGGTTTCCTTCACCAAAACTGCATTGGGCTATTATTAATAAAAATTGAAAAATTGATTCCTCAAAAATTAGGAAAATATTTAGGAAGGGACATTACAATTTTATATTTATTGATCAAATGATTGTCCATTATGAGATTGTTAATCTTGAATTACTTTACATAACATTTTTTGGCATCATCTAATTGGTTCATTTAACATTGTTTTTTGTGAAGATTGTCCTTGTAATTGTTAAGTACTTTTCCTTTCATTAATCTAAATTGAATATTTTTGGGATAATTTGTCTTAAAGTACTTAAGGCATTTACCGATCTCGCCTAAAGCTAATCACTCATTTTGCACTTTAATTTTAGTAGTGCATTAATCAATTTACCTCTAAGCATAAGCTTGGTTGAAAGATGATAGGACCACCTTTCTCATCCAAATTGCAAAACTAGACCCTCATTTGTGGTTAACACGGTGACCTTGCAGTCATTAGAGACATAGTCTTTACAGCGCCGAAGGCATCGAGTGGTTAGAACTCCAAGGAAGGTATCGTTAATATAGCCTTTGTATCTTCTCCTGGTTTTCTCTCCACAACCTAGACTTGGGACTAGCTTTCAAAACAGTTGAGAGAGGATTCACTTAGATAGGAATCTAATCTAAAATTAACCAAGAGTTTGCACTTCACTTAGTTTTAGGTTTCGCATCGCATATAGGATAGTGTGCATCTTAAGCAACGACTGTTCATCTGGTAGCTTGGTAGTTAATTTATATTACGCAAGTAATTTGACTCCATAAGCCACTGGTCTCTCAAATAATCTAATCTAATCGTCAACTTGATCATCATAATTAACCGATTTTCTAGGCCATTCAGTTGCATCTCCCAAGCTTATCGATTCTTGATAAGCCTCTCATTTTCACATTTCATAGGGACTACCCCCCATAGCTTGTTGTAGGGAGATAGTTAGAACGAAGAGGGCAGGGATCAAAGTGACAGCCCTTACTGATAGCAAGTATAGGTGCAGGCGTTAAGGAGAGCCTCTATTTTTTCCTGCTATAGTTCCTAACTCCGAAGGAGTATGAGCTTTCTCCTTATGATTATTTCATTCATCAAATTTGGGAAATTTGATTAATGAAATTTACAATAGTCTCAGTTGTATAACTTCTAACCAATCAAAGCCTTGGTCCTTTTTTATTAAAGTACTCCCAAAACCATATTAAATCTTCGGAGTACTTGAGTTATTCCTTTGGAACCCTTTTGGAATTTTGCACTAACTGTATTTGAAACAACATTTCAAATCCCTTAGTACGAGTATCCAAGTCTTAAGCTTAGGATATTAAAACCCATTAAACTTCCGGCATAAACACTTAATCAACGCTGGCCCACATATTCATATCCCGATTATTTAATAAATAATTATCAAAAGCGCTGGCCCGTAGCTCAGCTTATCACCCTCGCAACTTTAATTGTGATTGCCTTTGGATCTTACACAACCCGGATCTGATGGAATTCGCATTTTTTTAACGACATACTTTAACACTAAAAAAAAATGCGAAATAGGCAGTATTTGCATGATGACGTGTTATATAATTATTGGATCGCATTTTATTTTAGAAAACCACTCCTTTGCGAAATAGGTGTGCGAGACCAGTGGTTTGTTCACACAAACCCGCTCCTTAGAAAATTTGGTATTGGAATGAGTTAATGCGGAATTTCCATTGCATTTTCTCCTTTCAAACACGTCTTTCTCTGCGTTAATAACCCAACAAATTATGGATCAATTCTGTCGATTTCAACAAAGGAGATAAAATTCGATGCTACGGCTTTTTATGCAGAGTTTAGTATGCTTAAACAAACAGAGATTCACTATGGTCACGCCCAACCAACGGAGCCATCTATTCGACCTTCTTCAAATTTTCTATACAGAATAAACACATTCAATTCATTCGTTGAGAACATGAATTCAACTACATTTAGAGAGAAAAAGGAGATTTCACACAGAATTGAGTTTTTTTCAAGTTATACACAAAAGTTCTCAAATCGAAGGAATGAGTCCTTTGGGAAAATTGTCACTAACACACACAGATAACCAATGAGTCTAAAATTTATTCATCCGAGAGCAATGCCTCTCGATTCAATCTTCTACTTGAAAATCCCCCCCCCCCGCCCTTCCTCTGTTTAGGGGTTACATTTATAAGTCTTTACATGACTGTTCGATTCCTTCTTGAGGACCGGTTTATTCTTAAAATAAAAGCCTAATTAAGTAATATTGCTCTAATTCTATCAACAGAACTAAATAGACTGACACAAATCAACTATTCAGCTTCCTCAATTATTAGACTAATCCTATCTATTCTAAGTGTAACTGACAGTTAAGGTATTGACACCTTTGCTGGTACATTTCTTTGAACATTCTCGAGCCCTTCTAGCCACAACATGTGAACAACTCTTCACATTGCTGACTAGACTCTAATGCCCCTACATCAAACTCCTGAGGGAAATTTTCTTCATGTACTCCTGTCCATGAGCTCTTTCACATAATTGCCCAGCTTCTACAACATAACTTCCGTCATCCAAGTAGCATCTTCATCTGGCTGGTCCTTCCACTTGATCAAGTACTGGAAATATTCTTGTCCTCTGGTTCTCTTAAACACCTTCTTGTCTAAGATCTTCTCTGGTTGTAATGGTTTTGCGGTAGGTAATTGTTTTACCCACTCAATCTGCTCTCTATCTGCTAGTCTTTCATCTGTTCCACCATCTTCATACCGGTATAAGTCTGCAACATTAAATATTAGAGATATCCCAACATCAGGAGGTAATTCAATTTCATAAACATTAGCAGAAAATTTTCTCAATATCTTGCATGGTCCTATCTTCCTGTACTTCAATTTGTTATATGCTTCTTTGGGAATCTTTCTTTCCTCAAGTGTGCCAAAACCAAATCTCCAACTTCAAAATTAACTTCTCTTCTACTCAATTCTGCTTTTCCCTTGTGCTTGATGCTGATGTCTCGTAGCTGTTGTTTTACCTGCTCATGTATTGCTTGGATCTCTGAAGAAAATTCTTCTCCATCAGCACTCCTCATTTCTGCTTTTCCCAAGTTTCTCAATTTAGATACTCCTCTAGGGTGCATTCCATAAAAAATATGGAATGGACTCTGTCCTGTACTTCTGTTCGGTGAATCATTGTATGCATATTCTGCCTGTGGTAACATATGATCCTACTTCTTAGGATGTTCTCCTGCAGGACTTCTCAAAAGATTTCCCAAACTTCTATTTATTACCTCAGTTTGCCCATCAGTCTGAGGATGATAAGCTGAGCTGAAACTCAGTTTAGTACCAAGCTTCTTCCACAATGTCCTCCAAAAATGACCAACAAATCTGGTATCTCTATCAGAAAGAATAATCTTGGGCAACCCATGTAATCTAACAACTTCTTTGAAAAACAAGTTGGAAACATGAGTAGCATCACTGGTTTTATAACATGGAATAAAATGTGCCATCTTTGAAAATCCGTCAACTACAACAAAAATTGTATCATCCTCTCCGTGTCTTGGGCAGTCCTAAAACAAAATCCAACTTATCATATCCCAACGCCTGTCTGGAATAGGCAATGGAATGTACAACCCTGCATTCTAGCTTCTTCCCTTTGCATATTGACAAATTTTATAGTTCTTCACAAATTTTCCCACTTCAGATCTCATCTGTGGCCAATAATAAAAATGACTCAGCTACTCATAAGTTTTATCAGTACCAAAGTGTCCAGCAAGTCCACCACTATGCTTCTCTCTGATTAAATTCTCCCTCATGGAACAATTTGGTATACACAATTGATTTCTTCTGAACAATAAGTCCTCTTGCAAGAAATAATCCAACCACGGACTCCTATCGGTCAAAATAGGGTTACAGCATGCTCCAAATGCTTCTTTGAAATTTGAATTTGTCTTATAGATTTCTTTAAGGAAATCAAAGCCTACCACTTCCAATTGGGTTTCTTGAACAAGCATGCTTTTCCTTCTCAAAGCATCAACTACCTTATTTGCTTGGCCACTTATATGCTTCAAAACAAAGTTAAAACTCTAGAGATATTCAACCCATTTGGCATGTTTGTGATTCAATTTAGGCTACTGCATGATATACTGTAAAGATTCTTTTTCATAAGAGGAGTACTTTCTTCTTGTTTCATTCAACTTCTCACTGAAGTATGCTACAGGTCTGTCTTCTTGACTCAATATAGCCCCAATGGCTTCTCCAATGGCATCACACTTCACTTGAAATGGCTTATTAAAATCAGGTAAAACTAGAACAGACTTCTCAGTTATCTTCTGTTTCAAAAGCTGAAAATTATTTTCAGCTTCAGTAGTCCATTTGAATGGTTGTTTGTCCTTCTTTATAGTTTCAATGATAGGTGCATTAATCTTGCTAAAATTCCTTATGAATTTTCTGTAAACACTGGCAATTCCATGGAAACTTCTTACCTCAAAAACACTTCTTGGTGAAGGCCACTCCAAAATTGCCTTGACCTTTTCTGGATCCATCTTCAGTCCTTCAGCAGAAACAAGAAAACCCAGATATACCAATTCTTCTTTCATGAATGAACACTACTTTAAATTTATCAACAGCTTCTCCTGATGTAACTTCTTCAAAACATAATTAAGATGCCTTAAATGTTTCTCCTTTGTTTTGCTATAAATTAGTATGTCATCCAAATATACTATTGCAAATTTACCAATAAATTCTCTTAACGCTTCATTCATGAGCCTCATAAAAGTACTAGGTTCATTTGATAACCCAAAAGGCATTACCAACCACTCATACAATCCTTCATTTGTTTTAAAGGCTGTTTTCCATTCATCACCCTCCTTTATCCTAATCTGATGATACCCACTTTTCAAATCTAATTTTGAAAAATATTTTTCTCCACTCAAACAGTCCATCAAATCTTCAATCCTAGGCAAAGGAAATCTATACCTGATTGTTATCTTGTTGATTGCTCTTGAATCAGTGCACATTCTCCAACCTCCATCTTTCTTTGGACTCAACACTGTAGGTACTGCACACGGACTCAAGCTTTCTCTGATTAGACCTTTGTCAACCAATTCCTGCACTTGCTTTCTGATTTCTTCATTCTTTGTGGGAGTCATTCTGTAGGCTATTTTGTTTGGCAGATTTGATCCTGGAATCAAATCTATCTGATGGCTGATTTTTCTTACAGGTGATAATTCATCAGGCAAATCATCCACAACAATATCACAATAATGGTCCAGCATTTCTTGAATTTCAATTGGCAAATCAGAAATTTTTGTAGAAGTAAGCACTACTTTAGGTTTGCAAACTAAAGCAAAATTTACCTCTTCCTCTTCAATCTGTTGTAAGTACTCTTTCCCACTCAACAATAAAGTCTTTGGATTAGACTTTCTGCTTGATGGTTCTCCTTCCTCCATAGGTATCAATGTTTGATGTATTCCATCCTTAAAGAACTTAAAAGTGTTCTTCTTACCATCATGTACTGCTGCTCTATCATACTGCCAAGCTCTACCCAGCAGTCTGTGACACACATCCATAGGCATCACATCACACATGATTGTGTCCTTGTAGCTGCCCATCTGCAGTTCTATTTCACATTGCTTCTTCACAATCAGCTGGTGTCCTTTATGAAGTCATGACACCTTGTAGGGTGTTGGATGTTCCCTTGTCTTCAATTTTAGTTTCTCTATCACCTCTGTAGAGACCAAATTGTCTGTGCTGCCACTATCAATGACCAATTGGCAGCATTTCCATTGGACCTTGCACACACTTCTGAACAAATTCTTCCTCTGTGTTGGTTTAGCAACTTCTTTTGTTTGTTTTAACAAAACCTTATTAACCACCAAAGACTCTCCTTTCTCTGGCAGAATTTCTTCCTCTGTTTCAGACAACCTTGCTGCTTCTTCTTCAATCTGAGCAACAACTGCATTTCTCTGACTTGTACCCATATTCTCTGGGCATTCATAGTGTTTATGTCCCAATTGGTGACATCTGTAACATCTCACTTATCTTCCTCTGTTTCTGCCTCCTCTTCCTCTGTAGGAACTCCTTCTGCCCCTTGCATCACCTTCTGTGGATGCATTCTGAGGTGAGCTGCTGCTAGCTCCATCTCTTGGTGTTGTAGACCTTCCTCTACCACCTTGACTTCCCTTTCCTCAGAAAGTACTTCTTCCCTTGGCAGACTGCTTTCTCAAGAGTTTCTCTTCAGCTTTCAAGGTCATTTGATAAGCCTCTTCTACTGTCTTAGGAGACAAAATACCTACCTCATCCTGGATCTCCAACTTGAGACCATTTACATACCTGGCAACCTTCTTTGTTGTGTCCTGGATTTGTCCAGCCCTTATACTTACTTTATAAAACTCTTCTGTGTATTCTTTCACTGTCATCAACCTCTGTCTAAGATTCTGCATTTGTCTGAATAATGTAAGCTGATAATCACTAGGCAAGAACTTACCTTTCAGTTTCGCCACCATTCCACTCCAACTTTTGATTAGTTGTTTACCAGCTCTCCTTCTCTCTGCTTGCACTCCATCCCACCAAAGTGTTGCATGTCCCTTCAACCTTGTCACTGCAAATTTGACTCTTTTGTCTTCACCCATCTCTTCATAATCAAAACATTTATTCATCTCATTGATCCAGTCTATCAATTCTTCTGGATTCAATCCTCCTGCAAAGCTTGACACTTAAAGTCTAGGCTTAGATGTAGACCCCAGAACTGATTTAAGGAGTCTCATCTTAGGAGTAATCTCAATATTCTCTCATGCCTCTTCTTCAGTTTTAGGTTCACTGACATCCTCAGGATCTCTTGGGTGTCATAATTCAATTGCTTCCAATCTAGCTCGGAACTGCTGCATGGTCTCCAATACTTCTGCATTGGCAACTGGCCTGCCTCTTCTTCTACCAGCAGCACCTCTAGCAATTCGGACAACCATGTTGGAATTCTTCTTCTAGCTTTTGGAATTCGGCTCAGTCTCTGCAAAATGTTTTGAAATCTGCTCTGATACCACAAATGATAGCAAGTATAGGTGCAGGCGTTAAGGAGAGCCTCTCTTTTTTCCTGCTATAGTTCCTAACTCCGGAGGAGTATGAGCTTTCTCCTTATGATTATTTCATTCATCAAATTTGGGAAATTTGATTAATGAAATTTACAATAGTCTCAGTTGTATAACTTCTAACCAATCAAAGCCTTGGTCCTTTTTTATTAAAGTAATCCTAAAACCATATTAAATATTCGGATTACTTGAGTTATTCCTTTGGAACCCTTTTGGAATTTTGCACTAACCGTATTTGAAATAACGTTTCAAATCCCTTAGTATGAGTATCCAAGTCTTAAGCTTAGGATATTAAAACCCATTAAACTTTCGGCATAAACACTTAATCAACGCTGGCCCACATATTCATATCCTGATTATTTAATAAATAATTATCAAAAGCGCCAGCCCATACCTCGGCTTATCACCCTTGCAACTTTAATTGCAATTGCCTTTGGATCTTACCCAACCCGGATCTGACGGAATTCGCGTTTTTTTAAGGACAGACTTTAACACTAAAAAAAAATGCGAAGTAGGCAGCATTTGCATGATGACGTGCTATATAATTATTGGATCACATTTTATTTTAGAAAACCACTCCTCTGCGAAATAGGCGCGCGAGACCAGTGGTTTTTTCACACAAAACCACTCCTTAGCAAATTTGGTATTGGACTGAGTTAATGCGGAATGTCCATTGCATTTTCTCCTTTCAAACACGTCTTTCTCTGCATTAATAACCCAAAAAATTATGGATCAATTCCGTCGATTTCAACAAAGGAGATAAAATTCGATGCTACGGCTTTTTATGTAGATTTTAGTATGCTTAAACAAACAGAGATTCACTATGGTCACGCCCAACCAACGGAGCCAGCTATTCGACCTTCTTCAAATTTTCTATACAGAATAAACACATTCAGTTCATTCGCTGAGAACATGAATTCAACTACATTCAAAGAGAAAAAGGAGATTTCACACAGAATTGAGTTTTTTTCAAGTTATACACAGAAGTTCTCAAATTGAAGGAATGAGTCCTTCGGGAAAATTGTCACTAACACACACAGATAACCAATGAGTCTAAAATTTATTCATCCGAGAGCAATGCCTCTCGATTCAATCTTCTACTACAAAATCCCCCCCCCCCCCCTTTCCTCTGTTCAGGGGTTACATTTATAAGTCTTTACATGATTGTTCGGTTCCTTCTTGAGGACCGGTTTATTCTTAAAATAAAAGCCTAATTACATAATATTGCTCTAATTATATCAACAGAACTAAATAGACTGACACGAATCAACTATTTAGCTTCCTCAATTATTAGACTAATCCTATCTATTCTAAGTGTAACTGACAACTAAGGTATTGACACCTTTGCTGGTACATTTCTCTGAACATTCTCGAGCCCTTCTAGCCACAACATGTGAACAACTCTTCACATTGCTGACTAGACTTTAATGCCCTTGCATCACTTACCCTAAGTCGTTGTCGCATGTACCTATACAATTTGGGTGAAAACATTTTCTGGCGCCGTTTTCGGGGACTAGTTTATATTGTTTTCAACGCTTTAACGATATTTTCTCCGTCTTTGTATCTCATCATATTCTTCACCCTTCAAGCAACACATTTTCTGGCGCTTCGACACCTTATCAATCTTCTCATCGGTTCATCACCTTGTCCACCATTACTAATATATTTTGGTTTCTATTTGCACCTTAAGCGCCTCGACATTTGGGTTAGTTTCTTGTTTGGGTGGCGAATTTGTTAGTTTTTGTAGCATCGAATGTGTTTTAGCCACGAGATTTGGTGGAGAGGCTAGAATACATGTATTCTCCAATACTAGAATTTGTTTCTAGAAATTCCACCTAGAGACGACTTAAATAAATAAATTAGTCAGTTTTTAATATTTCCTATGTCATAAACTTAGGAAATATGATTAATTAAAACAAATTAATTAATTCATGGTGAGAATTTTCTAGAAAAGTGCATGGATCGATTTCTAGTTACTCCTACCTATCGATTAAGATTTAATCGTGGTCGTTGAAGTCTAAACAAAGGATTATAAGAAGAAGTCAATGGGGCTTGGAGAAGAAACACTGAATTAGTTGAAAATTCGATTTTGCTGGGAAATTGATCTCCAGAGTAGCAACACTCAGTTTCTAGAGGTGATTCAGTGAGGTTGAAGCAGTGAGAGAGGGGCAGAGATAGTGAATCCAGAGGAAGCTTTTCCAGTTCCGGTGAGTGCATTGTCGTGAGGATATTCCGACACATAGGAAATAGTTAATTGTAACTTGGTCTAGCGTAAAGGTAGGTAAAGTGTGTTTCTTTAGTATGTAATTTTGTAACTTATAATCTGAAGGTCATGATATGTAGTGATCTGACGGTTCATTCTCGCCTCGGTATTACTGACACTTGATCCATGGCTTAACACAAAATTGGTCCATGATCTCTATTTAAAGAGCATGGAGGGTCATTTGTCTGGTGTCCGTTTATGAGAGAAGCTTATGTAAATTTTCTTTCTTTACATTAATAAATTGCCTGAAGTGGTCGCGTTGGCTCAGGTCGTGGAATGTTTCCCTCTTTGAGGGTTTTAACCATGTAAAATACTGGTGTACTGATCTATGATCTATTTGTGAGCGGTGACCTTTGGTGTTTGGTCTAAGGAACTTACCCTGTAAATTCCTACATGGTATCAAAGTTGTTTGAGTGTCGCATCTGTTTTTGATCCAAATCCAAGGTCGGTTTTGACTGCATGCAATTGTTGTTTTCCAGATCTATGGTTTCTGACCACTTTTGGGCCGGGAGTGTTGATTTCCATAGCATCGTAAAGTGTTCTAAGTCTCATTTTTGGTAGAGAGTCTTGGACATCAGTTATTCAAGGAACCCATAAATCATTTGTGGAAATTCCACTCGGATATGACTTTATTAAAATAATTAATTATTTTAATGCAGACCCTAAGTACAAACTTAGGGAAATTAAATAATTAAAGGGTATTAATAAAGTAGAGTGTAAATCTTCTAGAAAACGAAGATCAAGTCAACTTTTAATCTGAGCCATTGATTAACGATATAATCTTGGACATTGATTCATCAACAAGAAGACTATAAGAAGAGACTTGAGGGCCATTTCGAAGTCAAGCCGGGGACACTCTCAGTACTTGAAGGAAATCGATTCTGAAGCAAGAGAATTCGATTTCAGTGGGTGAGTTTGTAGAGGCAGGGTTGCAGAAGCAAAAGGCGGAGGGAGGAGTCATTTATCGGGAAGCAGAAGTCAGAGGATGAAGGGAAGGGTGAGCTGATCAACAGCAAGAACCCCTCCACGTAGAACCACGCAGTCCAGAGAGGGACTGCGCAGAGCTCTCACGTTGGATGACATAGAGGGTGAAGGAGGTTACCTTGAGGGTCCGAAATTTGTCTAGAAAGTCTATAAAATTCAGCCAGGTGTTTGCAAATCTTTCTCTGCTCATCAGACTCTTGTAAATGTACTTTCCATTTCTGAAGATAAATATAAAACCCTCATCTGCTGCACCGGTTTTCCCACATTGGGTTTTTCCGGGGACAATTGTCCAAAAATAATTGCATTCATGTGGTTGTTTATGTTGTGCCACTTGTGTAAATTATCTTTATGTTCTTATGCTCTTAATGATAGTGAAGATCTGCAAATGTGTTTATTTCAGAATTTACTGAAGCATCTGCAAATAAATTATCTCATAAGTATGTGAAATAAACCAAGTATCGCAGAAATATTTTTCTCTTGAAAATTTCACATGGTATCTGAGGTAAGGGCTAAAATCAGAAAGGGAGGATCTGTCATGGACTCACACAGTCACACAGAGGGTTCAAGCATTCAAAAGGACTTACGCAGTCCTCCAGAGCAAACACGCCATGAAAGTGATGGCATCCAGACTAGAGGAGGATCTTGCTTGTGTGTCGAGGACAACTCCTCTAGGTGTTTGGTATATTGACAATGGGGCATTTGCTCATATGACCAGGGTTTGAGAATATTTCACGAGCTACCATAAAGAATAGATGAATTTCCAAATAACTATGGGAAACAAGGCAAAATGTACCCCCATAGGAAGAGGTACCGTAACTTTTCAGACCAAAGATGGCAGCAATATTTGAGCCATGAATGTTTTGCATGTACCAGGGTTGGGGATGAATTTACTCTCGGTGTCTCAACTTCAGAACAAGGGTTATGACGTATACTTTATTAGATATAAGGTGTATTTCAAACACCCTAACTGGAGCAAAAAGGCACAAATTGGAGTAAGGAGTCACAAACTGTATAAACTCCAGCTTGAATCTCTGGTGGCCTTGATTAGCAGTATAGACGACAGAGATCTGAATGAATTATGGCACAGAAGGATGGGGCAACTACATCATGGAGCCTTGGGGATTCTCAAAAATACTGTCATAGGAGCTCCTGAGCTCAACACGAAGAAGGACGAAGTTTGAAGGGGATGCGTACTAGGAAAGTACGCTAAGGCAACATTTCCAAGAAGCAGCAGTAGAGCCAAAGGTGTATTAGAGTTAATACACTTTGACATTTGCGATCCAATGTCTACAACTGCTCTCAGTGGGGCAAAGTATTTTTTCACCTTCATTGATGATCATTCCAGGAAAACTTAGATATATTTTTTGAAAACCAAAGATGAAGTCTTTGATCGATTCAAAGATTTCAAAGCATTGGTGGAGAAATTTACAGGAAAGAAGATCAAGAAGTTGCGATCAGATAATGGTGGAGAATATATCGATAAATACTTCATAAGTTTCTGTGCAAGGGAAGGCATCAAGAGAGAATGGATAGCTCCATACAATCCAAAGCAAAATGGAGTTGCAGAACGGAAGAATCAGACCATAAAAGACACTGCACGAGCAATGCTGTATGACCAAGATTTGCTCAAATTCTTATGGACAGAGGCTTGCAATACAACAATATATATTCAGAACATAGTTTCCAATAGAGCCTTGGGAAAGGTAACTCTTGAGAGTGTGTTCACAGGTAGTAAGCCAGAATTGGGCCACATCAGAATCTTTGGCAGCATGGTGTACTGCCACGTTCTAGATGAAAAGAGAAAGATGCTGGATCAAACTGCAGAAAAGGGTTTTTTGATGGGTTATAGCAAGAATGCAAAGGCATATCACATTTGTATTTCAGAGAGCAGGAAAATCGTGGTAAGAAGGGATGTAAAGTTCCTGGAGGAAAGAGCCTTAAAGAAATCTCGAGAAATGGCCATAGATATGCAAATTGAGGAAGATCCACTAGTGCAACCTCAACGACCTACAGAGGAGAGGTCAGGTGCCTCTCCAAGGCACAATGATTCTGAGGAGAGTTCCTCCGAAGAAGAACAAGAAGAAGAACATGTAAGACCGCCCACTACTGATGGGAGACCGAGCAGAGAACTTCAATAAATTCTGAGGGATGTAGAAGAATTTGTTGGAACCCCTACAATTGGGAAGAGGGTACGAAAGCAACCTGACAAATATCAAGCACTGGTAGCTTAGGTTGGAGAACCTTCCAGCTTTCGGGAAGCAACACAGCATCCAGCGTGGGTGGATGCCATGGTAGAGGAGTATAGCTCCATCATGACAAGCGATGTATGGGAAGTAGTCCCTAGACCACAGGACATATCAGTTGTAGGATCCAGGTGGATCTACAAGATCAAATATGCTGCAGATGGCAGCATAGAGAAGTTCAAGGCCAGATGTGTAGATAAGGGGTATGCACAAAAGGAAGGAATCGATTATGAGGAGACTTTCGCTCCTGTAGCTCGCTACACTTCTATCATATTTGTCATCTCTCTTGCAGCACAGATGGGATGGGAAACTCATCAGATGGATGTCAAGACATCATTCTTGAATGGGGTAATAGAGGAAGAAGTTTACATAGAACAACCAGAGGGCTTCGAGACGCATAAGCAGAAGAATCATGTATGCAGGCTCAAGAAAGCCTTGTACGGATTGAAACAAGCCCCCAGGGCATGGTATGGGCGAATTGATAGCTACTTGTAGAAGATGGGATTCGTCAAGAGTGATGCAGATCCCAATCTCTACTACTTAAGAGTAGGGGATGAGCCATTGATTCTGGTATTATATGTGGATGATTTGTTTCTTACTGGATCATCTAAGCTCTTCAAGGATTGCAAGGTAAATCTAGCTACATAATTTGACATGAAGGATCTGGGGCAGATGCATTATTTTCTTGGATTAGAAGTATGGCAACAGAAGGGGAAAATCATCCTGGGGCAAGGAAGATCTACTACAGATATTCTAAAGAGATTTCAGATGGAAGACTGTAGACCCATGTCCACGCCTATGATTACTAACTGGAAGACGATAGACACAATAGAGGATGATGAGGCTGATCCTACCTTGTATAGGCAACTCATCGTATCATTGATGTATCTGGTCAATACTAGACATGCCATCTATTATGTAGTGAATACCCTCAGTCAATTCATGGTAGAACCAAGGAGGGCTCACTGGGCAACAGCCAAGCATGTTCTCAAATATCTGAGAGGGACAGTCGAGTTTGGATTGAAGTACACCAAGGGAAATGAGGTCCAGTTGAGTGGGTTTACAGATGTAGATTGGGCTGGAAGCACGGTAGGTCGGAAGAGTACCAATGGGTACTGTTTTAGTCTCGGATCAGGAATGACCTCCTGGTGTAGCAGAAAATAGAAGTCCATGGCACTAAGTTCAGCTGAGGCAGAATACATGGCAGCTAGCACAGCTTCGTGCAAGGCCATATGGCTTCATAAACTGCTATTGAACCTACTCAAGAAAATGATGGAACTAACCGGGATTATGTGTGATAACCAGAGTTGCATTAAGCTCTCTGAGAATCCTGTGTTTCATGACCAGTCGAAACACATTGACATTCGGTGCCACTTCATCGGGGACTATGTCCAACGTGGAGCTGTGCAGTTGAGGTACACTCCTACAGAGGAACAGGTGGCAGATATCCTCACAAAGGCTCTAAGTAAGATCAAGTTCACTTACTTCAGAGAAAAGATGGGGATGATCGAGAACCCCTTCCATTAGAGGAAAGGGTGGTATTCAGAAAAAGAGGAGTTGTAGTGCGGATGCTGCAGTGGCAGTGAAGCAGTACAGAAAGCAACAGCGCAGAGATGAGGGGCAGTAGCCAGGACAACATCAACGCAGCAGGTCCTATAGGGTCAGAGCAGTATAGCGGTATCTTGCTTAAACACTTTCCTCACAAAGAGGGAGTGTTGATTTCTATAGCATCGAAAAGTGTTCTAAGTCACATTTTTGGTAGAAAAGCTTGGACATCAATTATCCAAAGAACCCAGAAATCGTTTGTGGAAATTCCACTCGGATATGACTTTATTAAAATAATTAATTATTTTAAGGCAGACCCTAAGTTCAAACTTAGGGAAATTAAATAATTAAAGGGTATTAATAGAGTAGAGTGTGAATCTTCTAGAAAACGAAGATCAAGTCAACTTTTAATCTAAGCCATTGATTAACGATATAATCTTGGTCGTTGATTCATCAGTGAGAAGACTATAAGAAGAAACTTGAGGGCCATTTCGAAGTCAAGCCGGGGACACTCTTAGTACCCGAAGGAAATCGATTCTGAAGCAAGAGAATTCAATTTCAGTGGGTGAGTTTGTAGAGGCAGGGTTGCAGAAGTAGGAGGAGGAGGGAGGAGTCAATTATTGGGAAGCAGAAGTCATAGGATGAAGGGAAGGGTGAGTTGATCAGCAGCAAGAACCCCTCCATGCATAATCACGCAGTCCAGAGAGGGACTGCATAGAGCTCTCACGTTGGATGACGCAGAGGGTGAAGGAGGTCACCCCGAGGATCCAAAATTTGTCTGGAAAGTCTAGAAAATTCAGCCAGGTGTTTACAAATTTTTCTCTGCTCATCATACTCGTGTAAATGTAATTTCCATTTCTAAATATAAATATAAAACCCTCATTTGTTGCACCGGTTTTCTCACATTGGGTTTTTATGGGGACAATTGTCAAAAAATAACTGTGTTCATGTGGTTGTTTCTATTGTGCTACTTGTGTAAATTATCTTTCTGTTCTTATGCTCTTAACGATAGTGAAGATCTGCAAATGTGTTTATTTCAGAATTTACTGAAGCATCTGTAAATAACTTATCTCATAAGTAGGAGAAATAAACCAAGTATTGCAGAAATATTTTTCTCTTGAAAATTTCATAGGGAGAACTGCTCTGTTGTGTCTGGAGCCTCTGTTCCAATGAGGATCCCCTTTCATTTCATGTGAAAAGGTTTTTGGTTGCCCTAGCTATGTCATTTTAGATCTGGAGGTAAATTGTATTTTTTTGCAGTTATATTTATTTATCGCTCTGTTTATTTCAGTTTATAGTCATTTTTTTACCGGATCTATACCCTCTTCTCTGTGTATGCTCTTTTCTTTGTGCTTTGTGCGATCTGGCAAACCAGAAATAGAAACATGGGATTTTTTTCTCCTGTGTATGCTCTTTCCCCGCGAGTTTGTGCGATCTCGTGAAATCAGAAATAGTGAGAAAATATTTAGTTTCCGAGCGGACTAACCAGAAATATAACATCAAGCCACAAGGTTTACAATTTTTTGTTGTTGTTGTTTACGTGGTTGTTTTTTGTAGGGAAAAAAACACGCACCCTAAAGAGAAAAAATAAAAAAATAAAAAATAAAACCCCTTCCTCCTTTCCAACAATTACTAAAACTTTTAACTACCTCACTTGGTCTAAAGTTACTTTATGAGAATAGAGGTCTTGGATTCAAGTCTTTTAGTAAAGTTACTTTTTCTAGAAAGCTTTTTGTCAAGTTACTTTAAAAAAAGAGAGTTTTTTGTCAAGTTTTTTCTAAAAAACATATGTAACTTATGTTTAAAGTTACTTTATGTAATAATGTTTATCACCCACTATAAAAAGTGAGTCACTTACAGTCTAAAGTCACTTTATCTTTTATTTAAGTTACAGTCTACTTGGTCATTAGTTCATAAAGTAACATTGTAAAAAGTGACTCTCACTTATTTATAAAAGTGGGTCATATAAAGTATTTAAAAAAAAAAGGTGAGCTTATTATATTAAGTTTGGAAAGGGGGGTGGGATTTTAAAAAAAATGGTAAAACTTCCTTATCAACTTTCAACCTATCAGGTTACTACTTGGCATCTACTACAACTTTCATTTAAAAAGGCATAACTTCTTCATTCGAAAGCCATTTTCAGAGCTTTTTTTTTCAACCGGCCTAATTTTTCGAGATCTTTCCATTGGAACAATTAGTTTCAACTTTCACAACTTCATTTTTAAAAAATGGAAAGTACATTCCCGATTATTCTTAACAACACCAATTATTTCCAATGGATATCCTACATGGTAGACTTACTTAGAAGTAAAAGACTTTATAGAATAGCCTTAGGACTAGAATCTAAACCTACCGATGAAGATAAAAAGGTTAAATGGGAAAATAAACAAGATCAAGCACGAGAGTTGATAGGAATGTCCATTGCTCAAGATCTTAGATTTCATATCCATGAAATTGACTCCCCTAATCAAGCTATGAAAAATTTAAATATTGTTTTTGGCATTCAAAATGAAATCAGAGCCCACCAGTTTGAAGATGAGTTGCTTACTTTGGACCCCAATAATTTCTCCTCTATTGAAGATTTTTTGTCTAAATTCAAGACACTTAGACTTCTCTTAGAAGGTTGTAAGGTCAAAAATGAAAATGACAGTCTTATCTATTCCATTCTTGCTAAGTTAGTTCCTTCATACTCTGTATTTGTTTCCACCTTCCATTCCACTAGAGAAGCCTTCATTTCTCAAGGAACACCCTACAAGTCCCCCTCTTTTGATGCCTTTTGTGATTCTTTGATAAAAGAACAAGAAAAACTCTTACACCTTGGTCTTATTAATACTGGAAACTCTTCTCAAAAGGCCTTAGCAGCCCAACAACAACCAAATCCAAAGAATCCTAATAAGCAACATCCTAAAAAGAATTTTCCTAAACCAAACAAGGGTCTTAAGCAATCTCATCTGCAAACTAAAAAACCAATTCAACAAACTGATAAGGAAAACAAAAACAAACGGAAGAAGACAGATAGACATTGCAACTTTTGTAATCGTGATGGCCACGTAGAGTCAAAATATTTTAAGAAGATGGAAGCCTTGGAAGCAGCAATGAAGAAAAACAACATCAATTTGGAGAATTCTTCAACTTCATCTTCGAGAATGACACTTTTTGCATGTGGTTATCAAGCATCAAGATCTAGTTATGCATTGAATTTATCTTCTTCTTCTCATTCCCAGGAGTGGATCATTGATTCTGGAGCCTCTTTCCACATGGCCGAAAATAAATCCATGTTTTCTTCTTTGAATGATTGTTACACCAAACATATTTATGTTGGTGATGATAGATCTCTTAGTGTTGTAGGGTCTGGAACCATTCATTTAGATAATGGTCAGTATAATGATGTATTATGTGTTCCTACCTTGTCCTACAACCTTCTATCTATTTATTAGATAACTCAATCAGGTGAAGGGAAAACTTCAGAATTCTCACCTTAGGATGTTGTAATTAAGGACCTAAGAGATCCTAGAAATATTTTAGCTACCGACATTGCTGATGATTCCACAAGGTTGTATAAGCTTGAAAACTTTGGGTCATCAAGTCTTCCCTCCATTTTTGTTGCTCATAATGATGAAGTGAGAAAACTTTGGCATGAGCAATTTGGTCACTTAAACTATCGCTCTCTTCAAACTCTATGTAAAGAAAATATGGTGACAGGTCTTCCTATGGTATCTTGTAGAGATGGTGTTTGTTTTGGTTGTGTACGCGAAAAACATAATGGAGATAGTTTTGACAAATGTGCCTCTTGGCATGCTTCATCCCCTTTGCAGCTTGTGCACAGTGATTTATGTGGTCCACTTCCAGCGGTTTCTTTCTATGGCTACAAGTACTTCTTAACTTTCATTGATGATTTTTCCAAACGCACTTGGGTATACTTCTTAAAACTCAAGAGTGAAGTTTTTAACATGTTTTTGGCCTTTAAGGCCTTTGTTGAGAAAAAATATGGACATCAAATTCTTAACTTAAGATCTGACAATGGAGGAGAATATGTTAACAGCAAATTTATTAACTTTTGCACTGAGCATGGCATTTAATTGCAACATATTGTTCCGTATAATCCACAACAAAATGGTGTAGCTGAAAGGAAGAATCACACTCTAAAAGAAATGGGTAAATTTATGCTTCAATCTAAAGGACTTAGTCTTAATTTTTGGGCAGAAGCAATTAACTGTGAAAATTACATAGTAAATCACACTCCTAAGATTTTAAGGAATATCACTCTAGAAGAAGCTTGGAGCTCAATCAAACCAGATGTAAGTCACTTTTGTGTTTTTGGAAGTGAATCTTGGGCACATATTCTAGATGAGAAACATAAATCCTTAGAACCTAACAGTGAAAAATGTATTTTTGTTGGATATTTTGAAGATTTCAAAGGATATAGACTCTTCAACCCAAATCTGAAAATGTAATCATTAGAAGAGATGTAAAATTTGATGAAAATATATCGACTTGGGAGCCTAGTTCCGTGGGTGTGCCACCTTTGGCCTACGAGACTGATTCGCATATGTTTCACCTCTCTCTATCTCTTTTACTTCTGACAACATTACTTCTACTCCAGATGATGACAGCGAGGATGGCAATCCTCTTCCAGCTCCTCAGGATATTCCTTCAACTCCACAACTTCCAAAATGGGTCTTCTCTACTCGAGATGCAGCAGGTTCTCTTTTAGGTGAGCTTGAAAATCAACGTCATACAAATTCTCAGTTCGACAGAGTCTCTTCTTTATCGGCTCAAGTTCCAGAAAATTATGATCCAGATACTTTTGAAGAAGCTTTAGGTCATCCAGATTGGGATGCAGATATGAATGAATAATATCATTCCTTGTTGGCAAACGATACTTGGGATATTGTTCCTCTTCCAAAGGGAAGAAAACTTGTCAGATGCAAATGGTTTTACAGAACAAAGTTTGGACTAGATGGAAAAGTGGATAAACATAAATCTCATCTTGTTGTTAAAGGATTTTCACAAGTTGAAGGCAATGACTATACTGAAACCTTTTCCCTTGTTGCAAAAATGATTTCTATTCGCCTTGTTCTTTCCCTTACTGCATCCTTTAAATGGGAAGTCCATCAGATGGATGTTAAATCTACCTTCTTACATGGGGACTTGCATGAATAAATCTACATGGAACAACCCCTTGCTTTATCCAAAAAGACTCTAGCCTTGTTTGTTGCCTTAAGAAGTCTCTTTATGGTCTCAAACAAGCCCCTCGGGCTTGGTATGCCAAAATGGATAGCTTTCTCTTAGATAATGGCTTTTATAGATGTCATTCTGACAAAACTGTCTACACCAAGAAAGGGGGTAAGTCATTAATCATCCTTGTTCTTTATGTTGATGATCTTATGTTTATTGGTAGTGATCCCAACCATATAAACAATGTGAAGTCTAGCCTCAAAAAGAAGTTTGAAATGAAAGAATTAGGACACTTGCATTATTTCATTGGTCTTCAAGTCTTGCAATCCAAATAAGGCATTACCCTTTCTCAGTCCAAGTATGCCTGTGATATTCTTTGCCACTTTCACATGGAATATTGTAAGCCAACCCCTTCCCCATTTCAGTCTGGAGTCAAACTTTCAGTCACTTATACTTCCCCTGAGATTGATGTTACCTTATACTGTCAACTTGTTGGTAAACTTCTGTATCTAACCCGTACCCGTCTTGACCTTTCCTTTGTCGTTGGTATTGTTGCTCGGTATATGCACAAACCTCATGAAAGTCACTGGAAAGAAGCTAAAAGAATACTTTGATATGTTCGAGGTACAATTTAGTTCGAGATTCATTACAGTGCATGAGTGTCTCCATTATTGGTTGGTTTCACTGATTCTGATTGGGCTGATGACCCTGATGATCGAAAGTCTACTGTAGGTTATGTATTCACTCTTGGTTCAGGACCTATTACATGGTCTTGTAAGAAACAAAGTTCCATATCTCTTTCTTCGGCAGAAGTAGAGTATCTTGGTGTTGTTTAAGCTCGCAAGGAAGCCTTGTGGCTTCGTCAGATTCTGTCTGAATTTGGTCTTCATCAGCAAAATCCAACTACACTTTGGTGTGATAATCAGAGTGCCATTCAACTATGCAAAGATCCAGTTCAACATCAATGCAGTAAACACATTGATCTACACATACACTTCATCAGAAAGCTCATTCATGATCGTGTTCTTGGAATGCACTATTGTTCAACCAATGATCAAGTTGCTGATATCTTTACAAAGGCTCAGTCGTAAGTAATATAGGAAAAATATTCCAAGGGAGACGTCCATTATCTAGCCTTCCTTATATCCTAATTGGACTCAAGCTCTCACAGAAGCGAAGTTTACCAAACTATGATCTATGCTTGGAGTTCAAGAAAGTTATCATCAAGGGGGGATAGGCTCTAATGCCTCCTTCCTTCTCCTATTGTGTCACCTTTGTAAATCCTTCAATCTTATCTCAAGTTGATCTTAAGGGGGGATGTTAGGATATTCCGACAGATAGGAAATACTTAAGTATAAATTGGTCTAGCATAAAGTTAGGTAAAGTGTGTTTCTTTAGTATGTACTTTTGTAACTTATAATCCGATGGTCATGATATGTAGTGATCTGACGGTTCATTCTTTCCTCAGTATTACCAACACTTGATTCGTGGCTTAACGCCCAATTGGTCCATGATCTCTATTTAAAGAGCATGGAGGGTCATTTGTCCGATGACCATTTATGAGAGAAGCTCATGTAAATTTTCTTACTTTACATTAATAAATTGCCTGAAGTGGTCGTGTTCTCTTAGGTCGTGGATCGTTTCCCTCTTTGAGGATTTTAACCACGTCAAATACTAGTGTACTGATCTATGATCTGTTTGCGAGTGATGAATTTTAGTGTTTGATCTAAGGAACTTACCCAGAGAGAGGTAGCGCAGAGCTTTCATGGGGAGATTTTGTTTGCTAGGGAGAAGGAGAAATTCTGAACCAGAAGCTGGGTAGAGGGTCCGGAGGCAAAGAGTATTAGTTTTCTGGACGGAAGCTGACAAGATAGTGAGAGGAGATGCAGTTCCAAGCTTGTGGGATGCAGTAATTGCATAGGCTAACGTAGTCACTGCGCAGAGGGAGTAAGGAGCAGCTCGATTTCAGCTGAGGTCAGAGTCAGATCGCCTGTGGAACGACAAAATTTTCTCACTAGTTATTATTGTCAGTTATTTCTCTGTTTGGATTGCTAGCTTAAGCATCCATAGATTGTACCCAAATTTTCATTATTGCTTAATATCAAAACCCTCAGTTGTTGCACCAATTTTCTCGAGTTGGGTTTTTCCAGAGACTTAGTCCAAAAATAAGGGTGTCATAATGTTTGTGTATCTATTCCTTCCAGCATTTTTATTTCTTCCATAGTATTTTATTTGTGAAGGTTGCAATGAATTTAATTCGATATTTTCCATAGCACACAGTAAGTAAATTGTTTAATTGATTTAACAATTAAAATAATTAACATCAGTTGCTGCAATAGGATTCAGGGTCATTGAATTTTCACATGGTATCAGAGCGCAAATTATAATCTATACAACTCCGTAGCAGAAGGGAAGAGGAATTTCGTAGCTGTGTAAGAAACAGTTCG
The DNA here is from genome assembly GCA_034641835.2 of Pinus albicaulis. Classification (NCBI taxonomy): domain Eukaryota; kingdom Viridiplantae; phylum Streptophyta; class Pinopsida; order Pinales; family Pinaceae; genus Pinus; species Pinus albicaulis. The sequence goes on along the minus strand of CM076581.1, from coordinate 832,982,443 downwards.
AAACCCTCAGAGGCAGCGTAGTCCTTTGTCCAGGAGGGTCAATATCTTGAGGAAAACTCGATTTCTTTGAGAGAGCGACAGAGAAGTCAGATTTCTCCAGTTTGAGGATTACCTGAGGCAGAGGGAGTAACCATTATTTTCCTTGCAAAGCAGATCTCTAGATGGAAGTAGTATTTTGCAGCGGTTGCTAGTGAAAAATAGCGTCAGGAGGAAGAAAGAGCATACATTGAGGGAAATTTTCCTTCGGGGAATTCTAGCTTTCAGAAGTTCAATTTCTCTTGCAGATTAACAGTCATTGTGAGAAGATTTACTCACTCCAGTAGTGAGTGCATAGAGCCTAGCAGCAGTTGAGCAGAAGAGAAGAGGAGGATTTAGACTTATTCTGCTGAAATGGCATCAGTCACGCTGAGAGATCAGGATAGGTTGGACGGAGCATCCAACTATGTGATCTAGAAGGCAAGGGTTTCCTTCCTTCTGGATGAATACGATCTCAAGGCATACACCGATAATGTGGTGGTTGTCCCCACAAATCCAGATCAACTGAAAGCGTACAAGAAGGAGATGGAAAAGGTGAAGAGATTGATTCTCGATGGGGTTCGAGATCAGGTAGCATCACATATTGCTAGCAAGGACACTGCCAAGCAAATGTGGGATGCTCTCGCCATGCTATACCAGGGATCTTTTGAGCAGTGGTAGATGTATTTGGAGGAGAAGCTAAGATGCATCTGAATGTAGAAAGGGGAAGGCATAGACCCTTTCCTCACCAGAATTTAGGAGGTCTGAGACCAGCTGTCAGCTATTGGGGCAGCACCTCAACCCATAGAGCTACTGCGATTAGCTCAATAGTGTTTCTGAGGACTGGTAGGTCTTTTCCCAGAGTATTTTGGGCAGAGACAAGTTGCCAGAGTGGGACAGGATGTGGGCTAATTTGCAGCAGGAGGATATGAGGAGATCTATTTTGAAGAGCTCCATCAGTGTCAGCAACAGTGGACCGAAAATGGTGAAGGAAGAGGAGAATGTGGCCCTGGCATCAAAGGGGCAACAGGAGCAGCGTAGGAGAAAGGAGGACGTGTCGAAGAACAAGTGCTTCAGGTATGACGATCTAGGTCACTACAACAATCAGTGTCCTCTCAGAAAGAAAGACAAGGAGGAGAAGCAGGACCAGCGGGCCACTTCAGCAGAGATCGATAGACTGTCCTCTAGATTGGAGGAACACTTTTCCATGATAGCTATGTTGCAGGAAACATGGGTCCCACCCCTGTTTCATCAAACAAACGAAATGGAAACGGGTTTTTGCGTACCGTATGGATTGCAAACGCGTTTACGGCCGTACTGGTACGTTTCTCGTATGAGAAACATTGTCAGTATGGCCGAAAATGTGTTTCTATGCCGTACAGCCGCGTTTCCTTCGACTTAAAGCTACTTAAGTTGTGTGTTTTTTTTTATTTTTTTCGGTTTGCGTGCAATTTAATATTTTTTTAATTGTTAAAGGGTCTTTTGGATGCTTCTAGATGGCTATCTCAACTTATAAAAAGATGACTCGTCTCATTCTCTCATCACACTAATTGAGCAAGTCCTTTCACTTGGAGAAGGGCGATTTGAGCAAGGAGAAAAGAGGAAGAGAGTAGTGCTTTAGCTAGGGCGTTTTCACCAGTGAGCAAAGGAGATTTCAGCAGCAAGAGAGAGAGAGATTTCAAAAGTAGATTTGGAGTGCGAAGTTTCCAGCTACAACATTCTTGGTTTTTGGCTCAGCGACAACCATATTTCTCTTGTTTTTTCAGGCATTTTGTGGTAGCTTCAACTACACAAAATTAATTTGGGTAAGAAGCATTCAATTTTTTGGCTTTTTCCCATTGTTTATTCTATTTTTCGAGGGTTTATGCTACCAAAATTATAAAAACGTTTTCTATTTACAGATTTGCTTTTTTAATTTTTTCTTGCAGCAATGGCTTCCATCCAAGGTTCAAGTTCAAACCCCAAGGCCAACCCAATGGATGAATATTATCCTCTTTGGAGGCATGTTTAGAAGCTTCAAATATATGGAAGTGGTGGCTCATGGGAATGGCGATGTAATCTTTGTAGTAATTCTTACAAGGGCTCTTACCCAAGAGTGAAGGCACATCTTTTGCATGGAGGAGGATACCGGATTACAGGTTGCACAAAAACATTAGACCCTGTGGCAAGGAGGGAATATCAAAGAGAGTAAGGTGAAAATTTATGAATGTTACTTTATGCATAAATCTACTGTTAGATCTGGTGATGCTCTTCCTACTTAATTAAGTTATTAAGCTGAATATTCAAATTAATATCGAAGCAAAACACATAACAGACTTTCACCAATTCAGATCTAGAAAAAGTACATGCACACATAGACAAAGTGACACAATGATTTTCTGGACAATAGTCCCCGGAAAAACCCAATGCGGGAAAACCGGTCTCTAGCTGCCGGAGGGTTTTATTATTAAGAGTATTTCTAAATACAACAAATCTAGGTTCCAAATATGGAAAACCCGACAGAGAAAATATAGATCTGCAACTCACCGGCTGTTTGGAAGCCAAAATATTGACTGATCCACACCCTTAAACGAGATTTACAGGACTCAGTCAAATCTAGGCCCTAGAAACCCTAGCGCTGCCTCTGAAGCCCCTGCGTTAGCCTCTGCAGCCTCTGCGTCCCTCGGCGTTGGCCTAGAAAGGGCTGCATAACCCCAGACTGGGTGACGTAGTCCCTATGCTGCCCTTGAGTGTCTCTGAATAACCTCTGAGGGTTTCTAGCTACCTAATGCTGCGCTGGAGTGACTGCGCAACACCTATGCAGATGAAGCTGCCACTGCGCTGCGCAACTGCTGCCCTCTTTGCTGTTGATGCTCCTTCTTCTTTGCGCTGCCTTTCTAAAGTTTCTCTCTATCTCTTGCTGATTATAGACACTGCAATCAGACTATCCCCTTTGTCTAAACTCCCCTCTCTGCAGCTGAAACACTTCTGAGAATTCTTAGCAAACCACGCCCTAGAATCTCAACTTAGCTTTAGTGCTTTGCCTCTGTGTGTCTTTACAAATGACCCCAAGCCTTTCCTTTATACTTTTCTCGTTGGGAAACCAATGGCCATGATCAAGTCTTGAATCAATGGCTAAGATTAAAAGAAAGCTTGATCCGTGTGACTTAAGACAATTTCATCACATGTTTAATTTAATTAACTTTAATTATTTAATTTTCCTAAGTTTAGACTTAGGAAATACATTAAAATAATTAATTAATTAAATATCTCCTATACCAGATGAAGTTTCCCAAATCCCTTTCTGGGTCTTGTAGATCAAGTGTACTCTAGTCCCTCCACAAAATTTGGGAGCTAGAGCACATCCGATGCTACCCCCACTACACAAAATTTTAACACTCCCTCTTAGCACAGAGTGTGCTGTAGCAACACATCACACCATGTATTACAAGATTTTGGGCACTGGTTTCTACGTTGTTGATGCTTGGCCTGTTTCTACTCAACTCTGCACTGTTGTTTCCATTTTGTACTGCTGCCTATGACACTGTCACCGCCACTGCCACATCTGTATTGCAGCTACCTCAAAATTTGTTGCATCCGTGCTGCCCATAGCACTGCCACTGCTAACTGCTGAACTGAAACTTTAGTTGTTGTGAGAAACAATTGAATCTCCTGCCCAATCTTTGATAGACAAGTCAGTTCGGCTGCAACCTTATCACTGAAGCTTCATCGACTGCTGATTTGTGCTGTCATTTGGAGAATGATGTACAACTACAGCTCTGCACTACATAAGCAAACTCCCTCTGCACTGCTGAAGTCACATCAGCCCCTTGTGTTGAAATCTCTCACGTTGCTGTTGCACGACGTTGTCTTCCTAAAGCCTCCTACGCTGTTGTAGCTCTGCTTTGCGTAAGCAACTCTGCTCTGCGCTGCTAAAGTCACATCAGCCCCTATGTTGCTGCTCCATCTGCACTGCGCTGCTCCTTCCAGCCTTCAGATTTTCCTTTGCTTCATCCGTGATCTATGCAACCACTTCTCCACTTGTCCCACTACTATCTTAAGGTTGTTGTAGCTCGCATGTGATCCAAGAGATGAGCTGCTCAAGGATCCTGCCCCCATTTTGTAGCTACTCTACAGATCCATGTCACCCCACTTTCGTGGTTCATGAGCGCTCATGGTTGCATCATCTTCTGACCCATCATCTGCCACAGCAGCCTTGGAAGAAGAAGCTTCCTTGTCCTTTTTCTTCTGAGGACAATTGCTAGCGAAATGTCCTAGTTCGCCACACTAGAAGCACTTGATCTTTAATAGATACTTCTTCTTCTTTCCCTGTTGCCTCTTTGATGCCAAGGCTGCATCTTCTTCATCTTCCTTCTTCACCTTACTCGATCCTGTGTTGTATTGCTTCTTGGTAATTTTACGAAGTTCTTCTTGACACATGATTTCCCACAAGCTGTCCCAATCTAGGAGGTCCGATCTGCCCAAGATACTTTGGACAAAGGTTTCCCACTCATCTGTGACTGCATTGAGAGCAGTCTTGACCATCACATCATCCTCCACCTATGCACCTGTGGCAGTCAACAGGTCTCTAGTCGACCGTAATCTAAAGAGAAAATGCTCCATGTCTTCCCCCTTGGTCATCATGAATGACTGCATTTGAGTCTCCAGAAGCATCTTCCTCTGGACGGATTTTCCCTCATATAGGGACATTAAGGCCTTCCACATCTCATTAGTTGTTTTCTTCTCAGCTATATGTGGGACAATATGGTCCTTAATTGCATCCATTATGAGCCGCTTGGCATGACTAGAAGCTTCATTATTCTTCCTCAAGAGATCTGCATCGGTCGGCGTGGCCAGAACTTGTTATTCATGGTCTCTTAGATTATAAGCCTCTAGAACTATCAGGATTCTAGCCTTCCAAACTGAAAATTTGGATAGGCCATCCAATCCATCCCGATCACGCAGTCCATGAGGAGCTATATGCTCAGAATCTCTCAGAGCTCCTTTTCACTGTGTGCTAGAGATCTAGATCTAAGGTCCTTACCAAAATAGGTACCTTTTGCTCCCTTTGACAACTAATTTCCCTTCTTTGAAATCTGTCAAAATCAAATAATGATTTAGCTCTCTTTGATCCTCAGATCGATCTGAAAGTTTCTTTGGCTAGAAACTCTCTAAGAAGTTGATCTCCTCCCGCTCTTTGTTAGTAGTGCTTAGGCTAAAATTATGAAAACTTCAAAAATTTAACCCCGCCAACACCTTCTGAAGTTCTGCAGCTCTTCTTCAGGCACTTCTAGATCTGACAGCTTCAAATCTGCGTCACCCTAGCTGGCTTCAGATAATCTCATCACTGCCTTTGCGTTGCCTCTGCGCAGTAAGTGCGTGGGCCTGCTAGGAGATAGCGTAAGACTGCATCACCCTACCCTCTGCATGAGTCTGCTTCCACTGAAACTGCGTTGTCCCTTCAGATCTAGCCTTCTGCTGGTGACCCTCCTAGATTTGCAATTTCTTTGATACCATGTGAAAAAATTTTAAATGTTACTTTATGAAGAAATCTACTATTATATTTGGTTATGCTCCTACTTAATTAAGTTATTAAGATGAATATTTAGATTAATATCGAAGCAAAACACCAATTCAGATCTAGAAAAAGTACATGCACACATAGACAAAGTGACACAGTGATTTTCTGGACAATAGTCCCCGGAAAAACCCAATACAGGAAAACCGATCTCTGGTTGCTGGAGGGTTTTATTATTAAGGGTATTTCTGAATACAACAAATCTAGGTTCCAGATCTGGAAAACCCAACAAAGAATGCAACTCACCAGCTATTCTGAAGCCAAAATATTGACCGATCCACACCCCCAAATGGGATTTACAGGACTTAGCCAAATCTAGGCCCTAGAAACCCCAGCGCTGCCCCTAAAGCCCCTACGTCAGCCTCTGTAACCTTTGCGTCCCTCAACGTTGGCCTGGAAAGGGTTGCGTAACCCTAGACTGGGCGACGCAGTCCCTACGCTGCCCCTAAGGGTCTCTGCGTAACCTCTGATGGTTTCCAGCTGCCTAACGCTGCCCTGGGAGTGACTGCGCAACACCTGTGTAGTTGACGCTGTCTCTGCATTGCGCAGCTGCTGCCCTCTATGATGTTGATGCTCCTGCTTCTCTGCTCTGCCTTTTTGAAGCGACTCTCTGTCTAAACTCCCCTCTCTGCAGTTGAAACACTTATGAGTATTCTTAGCAAACCTGCCCTAGAATCTCAACTTAGCTTTAGTGCTCTGCCTCTGTGTGTCTTTACAAATGACCCAAGCCTTTCCTTTATACTTTTATCGTTGGGAAACCAACAGCCATGATCAGATCTTGAATCAATGGCTAAGATTAAAAGAAAGCTTGATCCGTGTGACTTAAGACAATTTCATCACATGTTTATTTAATTAATTTTAATCAACTAATTTTCCCAAGTTTAGACTTAGGAAATACATTAAAATAATTAATTAATTAAATATCTCCTAAACTAGATGAAATTTCCCAAATTCATTTATGAGCCTTGTAGATCAAGTGTACTCTAGTCCCTCCACAAAATTTGGGAGCTAGATCACATCTGATGCTACCCCCAGTACACAAAATCTCAACAAGCAAGATCAGGCAGATGGAATTAAAAGAAGGCATGATGATATTAGTTAATCTCCAGCAAACATTGAGCCAAGGATTGTAGCTGAAGCAAGGAAGAGGATAGCCACTCAATAACCAGAACAACCACCATCCAGAGGGGCATCCGGTACAATTCAAGATAGCAGAATTGCTAAATTGGTGAATATGCAAGCAAGAGAAGAAGCTGATTCCAGAGTGGCTAGGTGAATCTATGCATGTGGTATCCATTTCAATGTTGTTCGCTCTTCTTACTGGAAAGATATGATAAGGGCAGTTAACAAAGCTCCTCAAGGGTACAAGGGGCCCAACTATGAGAAAGTTAGAACTCAACTTCTCATAAATGAGAAGGATCTTGTGGAGGATGTCTTATCACCTATTCGTTCTTCTTGGAGTAGCTCCGGGGTTACCATAGTCTCAGATGGATGGAAAGATACAAGGTGTAGACCATTGATTAATATCATTGCCACTTCACCAAAAGGAGCAATGTTTTTAAAGGCAGAATATTGCTCGGTAGAGGTAAAAGATGCACAATTCATTGTTGATGTTATTATAAAATCTATTGAACAAGTAGGTTCTAACAGGGTGGTGCAAGTTATCACAGATAATGCACCAGTATGCAAAGCTGCAGGTTTAATTATTGAGGGGAGGTATGACCACATCTTTTGGACACCCTAAATTGTCCATAATCTGAATCTGATCTTAGAGGAGTCTGACATAAAGTCCCATGGATAAAGGAACTCACAGGGGAAGCAAGGGAGATTGTTAAATTCATCACCAGCACCACCAGTCTCAAGATATATTTCGAGAGTACTCTAAATTGAAGTTGTTAAAAGTTGCTAAGACAAGATATGCCTCAAACTTCATAATGTTGTGTAGCCTTGTTGAGGTTAAGCAAGAATTAGTGTCTATGGTGGTGAGTCAACTTTGGGCTGAGTGGAGACAGGCAGATTCAGAGCGGGGATATACAGTGCGTAGATTGTGCCTTGATGAGGATTGGTGGAGCAAGATATATTTCTTGCTAATGTTCACAACCCCTTCATTTGAGCTTCTTCGGAATGCTAACACTGACCAACCTTTCTTAGGAGAGGTATATGATGGCATGGATTCCATGGTTGAGAAAACTATGGAAATCATTTCACAAGAGTCTTCATAGCTTTTGTTTGTAGATGATCATTTTGTTGAATTAATCAAGAAAATCATTGTTGATAGGTGGAACAATTTCAACACTCCATTGCACACTTTAGCATATGCCTTGAACCCCAAATTTTATGATGAGGAGCTTATTCCTCAAAGCAATGGGAAGAGGAAGGCACCCCTAAGGATAGAGAGGTGGATAATGGGGTGAAAAAAGCCCTTATGAGAATTTTTCCAGCTCATCTACATAGGGAGTTGAAGGAAGAATTTGCCATTTTTGCTGCAGGAATAGATGATTATTCAGATATATCATCTTTGGAGGAGAGAAGCACCATGAATCTAGTTAGGTGGTGGATTTGTCATGGAGAAAATGGTGTACATTTGCAAAACCTTTCCATTCGCCTCCTTTCACAAGTGGCAAGTTTTTCATTAGCAGAAAGGAATTGGAGCACCTATGGTTTTATTCATTCTGTGAAGCGCAACAGGTTGGGCTCACAAAAGGCGAAGGATCTTGTTTATGTGCACTCCAACCTTCGCCTTGCATCTCGTAGCGGTCCAAAATATAGCAATGGTCCTTCTAAATAATGGGATGTGGATCCAAAAAATCCTAATTTGGATCTCTCTCTTGCTGCCTTGAATATTGAGGACCAGGATCATAGAAGAGAAATTGGCCAAACATCTTCTTCAGCTACACCATCTACTGCTGAGTGTGCTTATGTTGCTAATTTTTATGAGGATTCTGATAATGAGTAGTATTCTTTTGACTTTATAGTACTTGCAACCTCATAGTATTTATTGTACTTGCAGCCTCATATATATCATAAAGCCTGATTTGAGATTTTGATATATAATAAAGGTTGGTTTTGGATATTCTGATATTGATATTTTCATTATGTGTCTGTTATCATTCATGAGTAAATGTGTTGTAATAGTTTATGCTTTGAATGTAATAAATTATAATTTATCATGTATGTTTTATGATTTCACATAACATTTCTTAAATGTCCTAAATTCCAATATAAATTATAATATATATATATATTACATTTCCCCATTTCCAAAATTTTGGGAGGTCGCATTCGTATTGTTTCTCGTTTCGAAAACTCGTTTCCATTTCCCTGTTTTGTGCAACTTAGCATGATAGCAAACATCCCTCCAGGGGTGAGGTGGGGTGACTTGGTTTTTTAGTCCCAGAGTGCTACAAGATGGGCACGATTCTTTAGGAGGTCCACCTCTTGAATCAATACCTTGATACGGGAGACCACAATACACAATAGCAGGATGGACTAGTGGCAGTTGGTGCAGTTAGATGCCAAAATCATAGATGCAGTGGCTCATAGCAGTCAGATACTAGGCAGCTCAGTGCAGAGTCAGCAACAATGGAGAGGCTTCAATGACAGCGCAGAGACTAGCAGCAATCAAGACTCGGGTGACAGATGCATCAAACTCAACACAGATGGTTCAATCTCGTGGATATTTCTTAGTTGTAGATGATGCATTTGCAGTAGCAACAAATGAGAGGGAGTTGCATATGTTGCAATAGCAGTAGCAACAGAGTTGCAGTGCAGATGCAATGTTGGAAACAGTTCAGCAGGGTCAGTAGTAGCACAGATGCAACGCATATTAGAGTTGCACAATGGTTGGTGGGTAGCAGTATCCAAACATTAGCAGCGTGACAAGAGATGGTGCAGAGGCAGTGTATTGTATCAACAGTTGTAGTACTATAACACTTTCCTCGCTAAGAGGGAGTGTCAGTTTTTGAAGGATCGGATGTGTTCTAGCCACAAGATTTGGTGGAGAGGCTAGAATACATGTATTCTCTAATACCCAGAAATTGTTTTTGGAAATTTCACTTAGAGAAGACTTAATTAAATTAATTAGTTAGTTTTTAATATTTCCTAAGTCTAAATTTAGGAAATACGATTAATTAAAAGGAATTAATTAAGTCATGGTGATAACATTCTAGAAAAGTGCATGGATCGATTTCTAGTTAATCCTAGCCATCGATTAAGATTTAATTGTTGCCTTGAAGTCTCAATAGAGGATTATAAGAAGAAGTCGATGGGGCTTGGAGAAGAAACACCAAATCAGTTGAGTATTCAATTTTGCTAGGAAATCGATCTCCTAAGTAGCAGCATTCTGTTGTCGGAGGTGATTCAGTGAGGCTTAAGTAGTGAGAGAGGGGCAGAGATAGTGACATTGTAGGAATATTTTCCAGTTTCGGTGAGTACATTACAAAGAGGCAATGCAAAGGTTTCTTGGGGAGATTCCATTTTGATGGTGAGCAGGATAAATTTTGAGCCAAAAGCTACATAGAGGGTTCAGAGGAAAAGAGTATCAATTTCCAAAATGGAAGCTGACGAGACAGTGAGAGGAGATGTAGTTCCAAGCTTGTGGGACACAGTAACTGCATAGGCTAACGCAGTGACTGCGCAGAGGGAGAAAGGAGCAGCTCAATTCGAGCTAAGGTCAGAGTTAGATCGCCTGTGGAGTGAGAAATTTTCTCACTAGTTATTATTTCCAGTTATTTCTCTGTTTTAATTGCTAGCTTAAGCATCCATAGATTGTACTCAAATTTTCACTACTGCTTAATATCAAAACCCTCAGCTACTACAACGATTTTCCTGAGTTGGGTTTTTCTAGGGACTTGGTCCAAAAATAACGGTGTCATATTTTTTGTGTGTATCTATTTCTTCAAGCGTTTTTATTTCTTATGCAATATTTTATTTGTGAAGGTTGCAGTGAATTTAATTCGATATTTGACATAGCACACAAGAAGTAAATTGTTTAATTTATTTAACAATTAGAATAATTAACATCAGTTGCTGCAATAGGTTTCGGGGTCACCGAATCTTCATAGACTCCACTTATTCATCCATTTACAAGAGCTTATACTAGAAGAAATCTTGGTAGCTTGGTTAACCCCGCTCTCAATCCTAAAAAGGCTCTAAGAGATCGATTAAACAAATTACATTCTACTAAGCATTTAATCTTTCTTGGACAGGAATCCCTCCTTGATATCCTCTCACTTTTCCCTAACTCGGGGATATAATTTTTCTTTCCTGGTTCTTTACTAGCTTTTTAGTTTTTTCCTTTTGGATTTTAGGGTTAGATTCATGTTCAAGTAGCGACACCACTTCTTTCACTTTTTTCAGGAAATTCTACTAGAAGCTTGCTTCTTTTAGACCTCTTGTTTTTCTTGAACAAGGATCTCTCTGTGACATCCATTGGATCATTTTTCCTTTGAACAAGTCAACATGAATTTTGTGTTTGCTCCTTGTTGTTTTACTAACATTCAAAGATATCCTCATGAAATCTCGGAGAATGCCATTAATAATTTAGCTTCTTTAAAGGGTAATAATGCAATTACCACTAAATATAATCTCATCAAGTTTAGTGTTTGTGTGGCTAGATGGTGTTGCTTTGCACGTTATGAGCATGAAGACATCAAGATGCAACCCTTTGTACTTTCTTTGGAAGGTGATGCTATGAAATGGTTTTATGATTTCATGACAATTCCTTTGATTCTCTGCAATCCATCGTCAATGCTTTTAAAAATAGATATGAAGATCAAAGGGATTCATCTTGTGCCAGTTACAATGTAAAGAAAGGTGAAAGTGATCCTGTGAAGGACCCAACTATCGTAGAAATATTTCAAGAGAATGCGCCAGATCAATATTTTCCATATCGCAGACCTTGTGAGCATTTTCATGATTAATCCACTTGTGTTGTTGCAAGAAGAATCCTCGATAGTGGGAAGGAGGGGAAAAATGATCAAAGTGATATTGTTGATGAAAATGAAAATGATAAGCATCTTATCAAAGAATTATCTCAAATTCTTAGAGACATGCAATTCAATCAAGCACAGTTGATGAAAACCATGGAACTCAATCAAGAGAATCACTCTAAGGAAATGAGATCCATGCACACCAAGTTGTTAGCAATAAAAGAAAAACATGTTGAGGAGTTGAACACCATAAAAGTAAATCACAAGAAAGAAATGATGTCTATTCAAGAAAATCATAATAAAATGATAAAGGACATGGAAGCTAGCCAGATCTCTCTTTAGAACAAGTTACAGGTTATGGAAGTTACTTAGTATAATTAGACGGCCATGTTTCAGAACATAATGGATACCATGGGATCAAATCATGCAAAGGAAATCAGTGGTATGAAGGTTGAGCATTTTAATCAAATGAATGCCATGAGAATTGAACAGATCACTCTTCAGAGTAAGCTTCAAATGATGGAAAAATTGTTAGTTTTTGTAGCATCAGATGTGTTCTAGCCTCGAGATTGGTAGAGAGGTTAGAATACATGTATTCTCCAATACCCATAAGTCATTTCTGGAAATTCCACCTAGAGATGGCTTAATCAAATTAATTAGTCAGTTTTTAATATTTCCTAAGTCTAAACTTAGGAAATATGATTAATTAAAAGGTATTAATTAAGTCATGGGGAGAATATTCTAGAAAAATACATGGATCGATTTCTAGTTAATCTTAGCCATCGATTAAGTTTTAATCGTGGTTGTTGAAGTACCAATGGAAGATGATAAGAAGAAACTCGATGGGGTTTGGAGAACACACTTCAACAGTTCGATTTTACAGGCAGATCGATTCCCTGAGTAGAATATGTCAGTTGCCGGAGAGAGAGTCAGTGAGATCGAAGCAATGAGAGGGGTAGAGACAGTGAAGTCGGAGGAGGCATTCCATATCTGGTGAGTGCATTTGCAGAGAGGGAGAGGAGCCACAGTGAGACTGACATAGAGAAACGTAGTAGCCTCTAGAGGCAATTTCATATTTGTTGGGGGAAGCAAAGTTTCAGTTCCAGAAGCTAAGTAGAGGTTCCAAAGGCCAGGAGAGACATTTTCCCAGACAACATTTGACCAGACAGCTTGAGGAGAAGTTGTTCCGAGCTGAGTGTAGAAGTGATTGCACTAGGGTGACATAATTACTGGGAAGAGCCAATTTAGAAGGTTCAATTTGAGTTGAGGTGAGTGCTCGGATCTGCTTGTGGAGTGAGGAATTCCTCACTAGATTTTTCTTGCCAGTTTTTCTTTGTAAGATTGTCAGTTTCGGAATCCAATTGTAATCAGATGATTTCACTGTTGCATAATAATAAAACCCTCAACTATTGCACCAGTTTTCCTGCAATGGGTTCTTCCTGGGACATTGGTCCAAAAATAACTATGTTATTTTATGTGTGTGCTAGCATTTCTTCCAACGTTTATTTTCTTCTGCAGTTTATTTGTGAAGGTTGCAGTGTATTTATTTTGATATTTTTCGTAGGAAACAAAAAATAAATTTTTAAATAGAATTAATAATTAGAAGAAATAATATCAGTTGGTGCAATAGGATTCGAGTCTCTGAATTTTCACAAACATCCCAGGTTCAAGAACTCTAGCTCAGACCAGAGCTTTAGACAAATTACAAGCCTCCCAATTCTCCGAAGCAATTCTATTTTCATTGCGAGGAGGCTACTTATCTCATTGAAAAGAGGTTAACCATAAGTGGTATAATTGGAAAAGAGATTGATAAAGATCAGGCTATTGAGGTCAATCACAGTACTTATGGGATTTATGTGTCACCTTTGATGGAGTATATTCATAGTAAAATTGGGCATACCTAAGATACTTCAAGCTTTTCATTCGATCATCAAGGGATAAAATATACAGTAGCCGCGTCGTCAACATCATAGCCTGCGAGAAGAAAAAGTGAAAAGCAAAAATAAGAAGTAAGAGGTTTGATGCATCTGATGGTTAGGAACAACTCGATGTTTGGATAGTTCAAAGTCCTAGGATTTTCAGAATTCAACATGGCACATCCGAGAAGCAACCCACGGACTTGCCTGAAAATAGACAAATGCTCAGTATACACTATGTTGAATACATTTGATGCCATGGGGCATCATTTGTATTGTATCTCTAACCCTACTCTCTTATATAGGATTTCATTTCTGTCATTAGTTAGTATCCTTTTCATGCTTTTAAGTTCTATATTTCATATGTTAGAATAAGAATTTCCAACAAATGTTCCATATATTTAATGATGTATACATGATGATTTTGCTTATGAGCGGATTCTATCTAGTTGATGTTACTTTGTTTTCTTGGATATAGGATTCTGGATTCTCAATTCCTTCAAGCGAAGCGATGTGTCCCCAAGTAGAGCCAAATGTTGAGCACACTATGTCAATAGTTCAAGAAGCATAGTACAAAGCAATAGATCAAATTTTTTTCAAATGATTGTCAGCATTCAGCTTCCAATTATATCATTGTAAACCCAATTTATGCAAAATTTATTGTAAATGATGCTAGTATGACCATTGAATCATGTAATTGCTCCTAGGTAAGTATATGATTTTTGTCGAAGGACTTAATCCTAGGAATATTTTTAACCTCTCCAAATTATGTGTGTGTAAACACGGATAATCAACAAAGTTTTTCTTCCAGCTATAGCCCCAAAGCTAGGGTGGAATTATTTAACAATGTCTTAGGTGAGTCCTAGAGTTTATCAAATCTATTGTAAAAGTGTGTTTAAGAATAATTTGTTGAAGTTTGCAACAAGAAATAGTGAAATTTTCGTCCGGAAACATCATCCTTAATCCTAGTGAAAAAATCAACACCTAAACTAGGTGGGGCCCACACAGGGAATTTTTAGGTGTATGTCTATTTTTAGAATGGTGAGCATATTCTAAAATTAGAAGGAAGTTGCTTCTAGATGGTTGATAAAATTCTATCTTTAGATGAGTTTATATTTTTAGAATATGGGCGAAGTCTATTTATAGATCGCAAATCTAAAAATAGAATGCATGTTGATTATTAATAGCCCTTAATAATAATTAGACTCTAAATAGTAACTTATTCTCTTGGAGCACTTTATTTCAGTGAACAGATGTGGCACATCAGTGGGCTGAAGGAATTACGCAATTCCTAGGGTGGTTGGTGACTCATGCATGGAGGACTCAGTTGGAACTGAAGTGGCAGTGTTGTCACAGAGTTGGAAGAGTAGTTATGTGAGTTGTTATTTAGTTTAACTCAGTTCAATGAGTTAAACTCAGTTGTGCTAGTTGTAACTGAACATACACTAGTGAAAGATGAGTGAATTAATTAGTTAACTAACTCACAAGTAGTGTCTTACTTGAAACTGAAGAAATACAACAGTTAACTACTTGAATGTCAGATACAGTGGAGACCCAGTGGAGAGATAGGTGAAAGGGTGTGATGGACTATCAGTTGTGACTATAGTGGAGCATTCAATGCATCCACACATGTATTGGAGATGTCTATGAGTATTGCGTAGTCAAGGCAACTTAAGATAGAATTCATTCAGGGTTCTTCTTCATCAGGGATTATGCAGTGGAGGCAGGCTGTTAGGAGGCAAGAAATTGGTGCATGAATATGCAAATTTTTGCAGGACAGTGTGAGACAATTGTATATTGTACTGAGAGCTCTATGTACTGAGCTTTGTATGAGATATATGAGGTTGTTTCATGATCCATTGATACACATAATATATGATAGTTGGGTTTTTTAGCTTTAAGCTTTCCCGGTAAAACATCTTGTTTATGTGTGATTGATTTTTCTTCATGTGTTTGCAATTGGTGATTTAATTTCTGCAAAGAATTAAGTGGAAGGATTATGTATTTAACATAAGATTAAATTGTTAGATCAGGAGAATCCAGTAATATACATGCATATTATATAATTTATACATAATTCTAGTGCATGGTCTCTCATAATTACACACCATGACTAAATTATTCTATTATAAGCACACTTGGTTTCATACTAGATCATATTTTGTCACATAATCAGGTAATATCTTTAGATTTTGCTCTAAATGTACATTTCTCCTTATAAGGGTTGATATTGTAATAATTTGATGTAAAAATATTTTAGTGCATGGTCCCTCATAATCAGACACCATGGCTAAAATATTTGAGGGTGAAAAAATAATTAAATCCCCTCTAGAGTCAATTAATTAATTTTTCCAGCAAAATTAAATAAAAATCCTAAGCCAAAAAATTAATTAATTTTGAGTCGAAAAATAATTAGAGAACTAACTTCTCTCTAAGTGGAAAATAATGCAAAATTTGTGGGTCAAAATGAAATTATTTTTTGGAGGTCCTCCATGAAAGGAAAAATTGATATTTTAAGAAAATTTGTGCCCTTGGACATTGTTAGTTAAGTCAAAGTCAAAATTTTGAGGAAATTAGTCCAAAATATTAATTTCTGGATTAATAAAAAATGGTTTTCAAGAGAAATTCGATTTTTTCCTCAAAACTAAGAAATCAATGATGGAAATTAAAAGAAGGTCAAGTTATTTTTGATAGACAATACGAAATGAAATTAAATTAAATTTTAACGTCCACAAGACTAAAAATAGTCTATGGGACTATGAGTTCCCTGATTTTCTCCTTTTGCGTTTCAGTCCTTTTCTTATTCAAATTGATGATGAGCTGGCCCAACCTTCCAACAATCCCACCATTGAAAAGACAATGCCAAGAAACCGATGCTAACTTATTCCCATAACTTTCTTTGATGTCTTTGAACGCATCACATTCCAAAATGAAATGTTTTTCTGATTCCACTGCCCCAAATGTGCAAAATGTACACACTCGTTCTTCCCAAGCTTCTTTAGGCCTTTTCCACCATCCTGTTTCACACTGAAGTTGATGCGAGTTGGTTCTTAATTGAGCAATAAGAACCTTTTCCCTCCACGAAATGTTAGCTCCAATGTACTCTTTTTGTTGGAGATCATACGTAGGGTTGAATTCTTCAATGTAATACTTCTTCTTTCTACCCAATTTTTTTCCCCATACCTGTTTAAGAAACTTCTCCATAACAAAATTCTTTAGCTCCTTGCTATTTTTGGGACAAGCATTGAGGTAGATATTCCATTTCTGCATCCATGTGTAGTTTTGTCTCATCCATGTTTTCTTTCTTTCACCCATGCCTTCCTTCAAGATATCATTAGGCCATCTAACTACTCCCATTTTCTCAATTATTTGTAGATATCTTATGAGTCTCACCATAGCAATTGCTTCGATGGGAGTTGCTTCTGTTTCACTCAACATTATCTCATAAGGTACCAAACTTTTTATTTTGAACTTGTTCATGATCAAGAGTTTTTGGATTTTCTCAATTTGCTTCCATTTTGAGACAGGGGTGTTGCTAGCCCACAATTCACACCCGTATAGCATCACTGGACAAACTAGGAGTCCAGAAAGCACTTTAATCGTTTTCCAATCCCATAACTTTGCCTCTCTACATATGTTTTGAAGAGCATATAATGCTTTCCACCCTCCTAAGATTCTCTTCTTTCTGCACTCCTCCCAATTAAGTTTGTTGTTGAAATCAATCCCGAGGTATTTGTACTCATTTTCTTCTTCAAGAATGTTGCCTTCAATGAAGAACGTATGTTGACACTGTTGCTTGTTATTAGTGAAAATCATTATCTTGATCTTGCTAATATTGACTTGCATCCCCACTGCTCTACAAAAATGCTCAAGGGCATATAGGTGAATCTGCAATCCATGGGCCGATTTAGAAATCAATACAAGATCATCAACATATAAAAGAAGCTTTATCACAAACTCCCCCCAACCTAACATCATCCCCACCTTGAAAATTTAGCCTCTCTTCCAGGTTATCAATATATAAACCAAAAAGAGTAGGCGATAGAGGGCAACCTTGCTTGACTCCAATGTCACTTCTAAATATTTCTGAAATACTCGTTGAGGTTCTAATTTTGACTTTCACCTCTTCATAAAGTCTACGAACAACAACTCTATAATGCAAAGGAATTTCAAGTTATTCCATTCCACGCCACAACTTATCCCTAGGGATTGTGTCAAATTCCTTTTTGAAGTCAACAAAACAACGAAATACTTCTTCTTTATCCCCCCAAACCTTTTCAATAATGTGTCTCAACCTAATGTCGCGATCCACTGTAGAATCTTCAGCTTAAAATCCGCTTGTCCTTTTGCCCTCTATTATTTTACTTCTGCTCACTTAGTGATTCTATTTTCTACCATGTTGCCGACAATATTTGCAAACAAAAGATTGATCATAATGGTTCTATAATTGGAAGGATTATTAATGTCTCCACTTTTAAAAAGGGGTATTGCTAGGCTAATTGTCTAGTCTCTTAGGAATCCTTGTTGAATGATGTTGTTGAATATTTCCATGATGTGCGTGTTGGAAATAATGAGAGGGGGGTTGAATCAGTATTTCTGATCAATTAACACTTTTTAAATCTTTTTACAGCATTAGTTAATCTTCAATTATTCTTGATTTTTATCCAGTAACAACAGTAAACAATAGAAACAATAGGCACACGGATTTTAGGTGGAAAACCCCCTCTGGGTCAAAAACCACCGAACACTTTTCTAATAAATTCTTTAATCTTCAGCCCTAACTGAAATGAAAGGTACAACTTCCTATAATTCTATAAAAACATTCTTCTCCAGCTCCCACTGGAAGGACACCCCAATGCCCTGTTTTCTTCAGTAGTCAACTGAATGTATGACTGGGAATCCTAAGCTCCAACTTGTAGGTGACTTCATGCACCAACCTAGCACCTCCTTGCCACCCTATAATGATTATAAATAAGACAAGAGTGTGGACTCTTGTACCAAGGATAATTTTACACTATACAATATGATTCACAATGATTTTCTTGAACTAGACCAATCACCCAATCACGCTGTGACTTGCAACCCAACCATAACATTATCCAACAATGACACTTATACCTCCCAACAATGCCTCTCCAACTGTAGTAAGATTGACTCTTTTATAATAATGAATCTTTTACAATTTTACAATGATGACTTTTACAATACTGACTTTTGACACAACCTGATACTTGACTTGACACTGCTTCTTTGAACACTAGCAGCTGCTGAGGTATTGGTGTGCCTGCTTCAAGTAATGGTACTTTGCCACTGCATTTTCCTTCTAGTATGTGAGTTGTCCTATTGTGTCTTCCTTCCTGCACATGCAATACCCATACCAATAGACAAAAAAAATACTTACATTGTCCTGCAAACCATATGTCAGATAAATATTCAAAATTTAAATGTAAATACATTCAACATTTATGAACACAACCCAATCAAACATACATATAAAATACTTACACTGTCTTGCAAAAACACATGTCAGATAAGATATTCAAATTAAAATTCAAACACTAATCATACATACCTTTTTGTAGCAGAATTACCCTTGATTGTTGATGTGTTGTCCTTACTGCAATGATCCTTGAATGCATATTTTTTCTTACCTTCTAGAAGCTCGATATTGAATATGTTGTATCTGTGTAATTTCAGATCTCCAAGGTTTGAATTTTGTCCTGTGGTAGCCCTCTAAGTCCACTTTCCAACCCCGTAGTTCTGATCAACATTGGATTCTTCAAGTAATAGTTATGCCAATCTCCTACGATGACCGAATTATAGATGGGTTCATTAGAGCGAACTTGTACGAAGTGCCACGTGTCACTGTTTACACCTTTGGTCCTGAAAACGATATACAACAAACTAAATCCCATCCTCTTTTTGTCACGTCTTACGAAATTTGAATCCAATGCTTAAAGAGAAATTTATGATGATTTTCCCAAGGTCACCTGTTTGACATGAAATTCGGGAGCCTACAAAAACCCTAACTTCCTCAGATCATATCTCCGATAATATAGCGAACCAATATCTGAAATTCATACACGAGCTTCATCAAGATTTCGCCCAAATGGGTTTTTAGTTTCACCATCTGAAGCTTCGCAGAAAAAACGTTATAGTGAAAATTCCACGATGTCTTGTTATTAGTAGCGAAACCCTTACATGAGGAGGATATGAGGGTCACAATTTATATAAATGCTTAGGTTGAGAGGGTATTCAACAAGTGAACGTTGGAGGGATTTTAGGAGCTTAAAAATTTATTAATTATTGGCAATTCAATGCCCACAACCAATGATTAGTGTCATGCCACAACCCCATGGGGTTTTAGCCCACTAACTGGGGTTACTAACTTCAAACACGAATATCTTTCAAATCGTGAAGAATTGCGTGGCATGTAATATATCAACGGAAACACCTCAACAATTAGAAACCATCCAAAATATCCTTGACTCGGAATAGAGTAATTTGTCAAGTCAAAATTCCTATGCAAGATCGGGGCAGCCCCTGGTGCTTCTTGGGTTGACATTAATGACAACCATTGATCAACAAACTCCCCCTTTGGCATTGATGGCAACACAAGTATTCCCCCTGCGATCATGACACCTCTTCCTACAACATTCTCTCCCCCTTTGTCATCAACGACAAAGGGTAACTCACCTGGACAAACGTCATCCTCTGGACCTGTACACACCTCAACTCCCCCCATTTTTTTACTTAGTTAGATAGGAGAGAGTCTAATGAGAACTTGGGAGAATCCAAAGATTTAGGCGAAGATACTCAAATGCTTCACGAGGTAATGGTTTGGTAAATATGTCAGCGATTTGTTCCTTTGTGCCAACATATTCAAGCTTGAAATTATTTTCAGTGACCTGCGCTCTAACGAAATGATATTTGACTGGAATGTGATTTGTTTTGGAATACATCACATGATCCTTGGAGATACTGATGGCATTGGTGTTATCACAAAATATGGGAATAGGCTCATCAAACTTGACTTGAAGATCTTGCAAAATTTTCTTCATCCAGAGAACTTGAGAACAACAGGCTGCTGCCGCAATATATTTTTCTTCTACTGTGGATAACGAGATTGAAGACTGATTTTTACTTAACCATGAAACAAGGTAACCACCTAGATAGAATGCTGCTCCACTGGTACTCTTTCGATCATCAACGTTTCCTTCCCAATTTGCATCTGTATAGGCTTGGATAACTAGATTATTTCCTTTGGGATACCATAAACCATATTTTGTTGTTCCCTTAAGATACTAGAGAATTCTTTTGACGGCAATAATATGATATGTCTTTTGGTGCTGCTTGGAATCTTGCTACTTGTCCAACTTCCTGCATTACGTCTGGCCGAGAAGCTATCACATATATTAGACTGCCAATCATAGATCTATACAACCTCTGGTACACATCCTTTGACAAATCGTCTAAACTTAACTTGCAACCTGTTACCATTGGGGTAAGGACAAGCTTGCAATATCCCATCTTGAATTTCTTGAGCATTTCCTTGATGTACTTGGTTTGATATATAAATATTCCTTTGTCCTGCTGAGATATCTGAAGCCCTAAAAAGTATGTCAGCTCGCCGAGTAGAGACATTTCAAAATCAATTTGCATCTTTGTGGCAAATTTTTTACTTAATCTGTCATCATTGCTTCCAAAAATTATAGCGTCTACATATACCTCGATAACGGTTAGGTTATCTTGATCCACTTTCACATAGAGATTTTTGTCGGCGCTTCCTTTCTTGAATCATTGTTGATGTAGATATCCATTAAGACAAGCATACCAAGCTCTAGGAGCTTTCTTGAGACCAATAGTGCCTTCTTTAATCTGCAGACATAGTCTTCCCTTTTAGAGAGCAGAAAACCTTCGGGTGTTTAATGTAAACTACTTCTTCCAATTCACCATTTAGAAAGGCTGACTTAACATCCATTTGGTAGACCTTGATTTTTCTCGAGCATGCATAAGCGAGAAACATTCTAATAGCTTCCATTCTAGAAAAGGGAGCAAAAGTTTCTTCAAAATCAATTCCTTCAACTTGTGCATATCCTTTGCAAACTAATCTTGCCTTATTCCTGGTAAGTTGTCCATCCTCATTCAATTACTTTTTGAAGACCCATTTAGTTCCAATAACACTTTTATCCTTTGGTCGTGGAACCAATTCCCAAGTATCGTTCTTCTCAATTTGTCAATTTCTTCATTCATAGCTGATACCCAATGTTCATCTTGACTAGCTTCCTCAAAATTGTTAGGCTCAAAAGTTGCTAAAAAGGAAAGGTGGGCTTGTTGTGATGAACGAAGTTGTCGACTTCTTCTGGTTCCAATTCCTTCATTTATATTGCCAATGATTTGATTTGTCAGATGATTATTTTGACAACATTCTTTTAAATTTTTTGGAGCATTTTCTTGTGTATCTTGCTGATCATTTCTTATTTCCTCTTGGTTGACTGTTGTTTCGTTATTTGATTGGTCTTGTTCTGGAGCTTCTTCTTCATCCTTCACAGATTCTCCCTCAGATCCCTCAAATTTTCTTGAAGGGTCAATCTCACAGTCATCCTTTGTAACACAATATTCATCAAAAGTAACATTTATGCTTTCCATTATTTGTTTTCGCCTCATATTGTAGCATCTATAAGCCTTTCTTTTGCGTGAATAACCAATGAAAATACCTTCATTGACACGGGAATCAAACTTGCCCAATTTTTTATCTTCTCTTTTGATGCAGCATTTGCTTCCAAATATTTTGAAGTATTTGACGTTAGCCGGCCTTCCTTTCCATAATTCGTATGGAGTCATGTTACAATTGTTCCTTAGCAAACCTCTGTTTATAATGAATACAATTGTATCGATTTCTTGAACCCATAATTTATCATCTGATTTTGATTCATTTAACATTGTTCTGTCCATTTCTTGTACGGTTTTGTTTTTTCTTTCAAAAACTCCATTTTGATGTGGTGTTCTAGCTGTTGAGAATTGCATTTTTATTCCATTTTCATCACAGTACTGCTGAGATACCTTGGAAGTGAATTCTTCGCCATTATTCGATCTCAGACATTTGATCTTCAAATTAGTTTCATTTTCGACCAATTCCTTGTAGATTCTAAAACATTCGAATACCTCAGTATTTTTCTTTAAGAAGCCGAAGGTTGTCATTCTCGTGTAATCATCTATCATTAGCATAAAATATAATTCTCCATCTAAACATTTTGTTCTCATAGGACCACATAGATCAGTATGTACTAATTCAAATGGACGTGATGCAAAGTGTTCCTTTTCCTTGAACTCAACTTTTGTCTGCTTGCCGTGTCGACAAGATTCACATATCGTATTGGTGGGTTTTGAAAGTTTATGCATTTCTCTTACTGCTTCCTTCTTGTTGATCCTGACCAAATTGTCGAAATTTATATGTCCCATCGTTTGTGCCATAACCAACTTTCGTCTTCTTTCGCCAAAAAGCACCCTTTAGGTGACTCATCCAATATATATATGTCATTTGGAGCTCTGCTTGCTGTAGCCACAATTTTACCGAACTTTCCTTTCCTGATTTCACATTCCTTAGAGTTAAATAGCATCATGTGTCCTTGATCACACATTTGTCCAACATTGAGCGAATTGTGATTCATATTTTCAACCAACAACACATATTTCTCTAATGCTTTCTTGCTTCCAAGTGTGACTGTACCTACTCGTATGAATTTTGAAGACCCGTCATTTCCAAAAGACAATGTTCTATCCTTCTTTTCCTTCAAGGATATGAACTTCCTATCTCCAGTCATATGAGTTGAGCAACCACTATCAACATACCAAACGTTTCTGTTGCTTTGAGCCTTGAGAGCGATAACACATTTTTCAGTCTTCTTTTTCCATATTTGTGCATTCTGATTTTGCGAGAATTCCTTTGAGGAACTTCCAAGTCTGCAATCTTTAGCCAGGTGTCCAAAACTGTTACATTTGTAACATTCGACATCATCTCTCAAATGATCAAATCTGTTAATATTATGTTGACTTCCGAACTATCCATTTCTGGAAGATCTCCCAAAACTGTATTTATTCCAAATATACGTGTGACATTCTATAGCTCTATGTCCAGACCTTCCACATGAATAACAATGTCCATAAAATATAGGTTGATACTTGGGAGGAAATCTTCTTCGAGGAATTGTCTTCCATGGTTCTTCCTGCGAGTCTTGATCTCTTGAGTTGGCTCGAAGGTCTACTTGCTTGTTAGATTTTGCATATCCATCTTCTTTTGTTGTCATAGAAGGACTTGGTTCCTTTTCAGATTTTTCTTTGTGACCAAGACCAGTCTTGTCACTGATTGGTCGTTGATTGTTGATGATTTCTTCCAATGCCTTGGAGCTATTGGTGTAGTTTTGAAGAGTTTTTCCATTTTTTACTTGCTTTTGAAGAGAAACTATTTTAGCTTCCAATGCTTCTCTTTCCTTTTTGCTTTCCTTTAATTCTTCCCTGAGCGATTCTTCAACTCTTTTGTATTCTTCAACCTTGATTTTAAGATTTAGGACATATTCCCTTTATATCTTTAATTCGTCTTCAAGAGTGTTGGCATGCTTCTTCTCGACCTTAAGCTCTTTGATAATCCGGATCACTTTGTTTTGAAATTCAACCTCAGTCATCTCTTCTTCTTCATCTCCTTCTTCATCAGATGCTTGGCCATAAACAATACTCTTCTGTTGATTTCTTCTTTGTTATCACTGTCTTCATCAGATGAGGAGATATCTTCTCTGGAGAAGAAACTCTTCTTAAACCATTTCTTCTTGCCTTGCTTGTTGAACTTCCTCAGACCTTTCTTTCCTTTCGTAACAACCTCATTTTTGTGAGGACACTTGCCTGCAAAATGCCCAACCTCACCACAATCGAAACATATCAATGGAAGTTTACCTTTGAATTTAAAAGTATCTTTTCTCATTTTTCACGTGAAGTAGGAAAATTCTTTATCTGAAAATTCTTCTTCATCTTCTTCCTTTTCTTCTTCCTTACAACTACAAGTTTTCGCTTTCAGAGTATTCTTGTCCTTACTAGTTTTCTTGGATGTGACGAATGGTGTTTCTAGGTGAGATGTGTCTTCCTCTTCTTCAATCCTCATTTCATATGCCATAAGCACTCCATGCAATTCATATTTGCTAAGATTGGCTAGATTCGAACTATATTCCAAGACAGATACCTTTGGGTTGAATCTTGCCGGTAAGGTTCTAAGGATATTTTAGACAACAATTTTCATGTCGACAGGTTCTCCCAAACCTTCCAATGCATTTGTTATTTCATCAACACACTACAAGTATGCATCAATATTTTCATCTTCCTTCATTTTGAGATGCTCAAATTTTTCCCTTTAAATTTGAAGCTTTGCTTCTTTCATGTTTGAGCCACCTGCATAGATATTCGCAAGCTTGCCCCATACTTCTTTAGCAGTTTTGCAACTTAGTACTTTAAGATAGACATATTCGATAAGCCCACTGATAATGATATCTTTAGCCCTCACATCATATACCATATTTTCTTTCCTTGTTCATCTTGGGGCGTTGTAAAGCCTTTTTCAACGATTTCCCATACTTCTTTTACTTGCACCAACAAATGAACGGGCATTCTCCCACTCCAAAGTGCGTAGTTATTTCCATTGAACAGAGGAACTCTATTCTTACTATACTCCATGACCTCCTTCTAGTTGCTAGACTGCTATTGAAGGAACCAAGTTCTGATTCCAATTGTTGGAAATACTGAGAGGGGGGGTGAATCAGTATTTCTTATCAATTAGCACTTTTTAAATCTTTTCAGAGCATTAGTTAATCTTCAAGTATTCGTGATTTTTACCCAATAACAACAGTAAAAAATAGAACACAATAGGCACACGAATTTTAGGTGGAAAACCCCCTCGGGGTCAAAAACCACCAAACGCTTTTCTAATAAATTCTTTAATCTTCAGCCCCAACTGAAATGAAAGGTACAAATTCCTAGAATTCTAGAAAAGCATTCTTCTCTAGCTCCCACTGGAAGGACGCCCCAATGCCCTGTTTTCTTCAGTAGTCAATTGAATGGATGCGCCTACATCCTAGGCTCCAACCTGTAGGTGACTTCATGCACCAACCTAGCACCTCCTTGCCACCCTATAATGATCAGAAATACAACAAGTGTGTGGACTCTCATACCAGGGACAATGATCCACGATACAATATGATTCACAATGATTTTCTTGAACTAGACCAATCACCCAATCATACTATGTTGTGCAACCCAACCATGACATTATCCAACGACACTTATACCTCCCAACAATGCCTCTCCAACTCTAGGTAGATTAACTCTTTTACAATTTTACAATGATTATTTTTACAGTACTAGCTTTTGACACGACCTGATACTTGACTTGACATTGCTTCTTTGAACACTAGCAACTATTGAGGTATTGGTGTGCTTGCTTCAAGTAATGGTACTTTGGCGTTGCATTTTCCTTCTATTATTTGTCTGAGTTGTCATATTTTTTCCCCCTTCCTGCACATGCAAGACCCAAACCAATATACAAACAAAATACTTACACTATCCTCCAAACCATATGTCAAAGAAATATTCAAAATTCAAATGTAAATATGTTCAACATTTATGAAAAAAACCCAATCAAACATACATACAAAATACTTAAAATGTCCTGCAAAAACACATGTCAGTGATGATATTCAAATTAAAATTCAAACACTAATCATACTTACCTTGTTGTGGCAGATTACCCTTGACTGTTGATGTGTTGTCCTTACTGCAGTGATCCTTGAATGCATATTTTTTCTTGCCTTCTAGAAGCTTGATATTGAATCTTTTGTATCTGTGTAATTTTAGATCTCCAAGGTCTGAAATTGCGTCCTATGGTAGCCCTCTGAGTCCCTTTTTCCAACCCCTTAGTTCTGATCAACGTTGGATTCTTTGAGAAATAATTATGCCCAATCTCCTACGATGACCTGATTATAGACGGGTTTAGTAGAGCGAACTTGTACGAAGTGCCACGTGTCACTGTTTCCACCTTTGGTCCTGAAAATAATACACAACAAACTACATCCCATCCTCTTTCTGTCACGTTTTACGAAATTTGAATCCAATGCTTAGAGAGAAAGTTATGACGATTTTCCCACGGTCACCTGTTTGACATGAAATTCGGGAGCCTGCAAAAACCCTAATTTCCTCAAATCAAATCTCCGAACATATAGCGAACCAATATATGAAATTAGGACGCGAGCTTCATCAATATTTCACCCAAATGGGTTTTTAGTTTTAGCATCTAAAGCTTCGCAAAAAAAAAAACGTTATAGCGAAAATGCCACGTTGACCTATTGTAAGTAGCGAAATCCTTACATGAGGAGGATATGGGCGTCACAATTTATATAAATGCTTAGGTTGAGAGGGTATTAAACAAGTGAACGTTGGAGGGATTTTAGGAGCTTCAAAAATGATTAATTATTGATAATTCAATGACCAAAACCAATGATTAGTGTCATGCCACAGCCCCATGGGGTTTTAGCCCACTAATTGGGGTTACTAAATTCAAACACGAATATCTCTCAAACTGTGAATAATTACGTGGCATGCCATATATCAACGGAAATATCTCAACAAGTAAAAACCATCCAAAATAACCTTGACTTGGAATAGAGTAAGTTGTCAAGTCAAAATTCCTATGCAAGATCAGGGTAGCCCCTGGTGCTATTTGGGTTGACATCAATGACAACCACTGATCAACAATCTCCCCCTTTGGCATTGATGGCAACACAAGTACTCCCCTTGCGATCATGACACCACTTCCTACAACATTCTCTCCCCCTTATTTATCAATGGAAAAGGGTAACTTACCCTAAAAAACGTCATCCTGCACCAGTACACACCTCAATTCCCCCTTTTTTTTACATAGTTAGATAAAAGAAAGAGTCTAATGAGAACTTGGGAGAATCCCAAGCTTTAGGCGAAGATACTCAAATGCTTCACGAGGTAATTGTTTGGTAAAGATGTCAGGAATTTGTTCCTTTCTGCCAACATATTCAAGCTTGATATTATTTTTGGTGACCTGCTCTCTAACGAAATGATATTTGATCAAAATATGCTTTGTTTTGGAATGCATCACATGATTCTTGGAGATACTGATGGCACTGGTGTTATCAAAAAATATGGGAATAGGATCATCAAACTTGACTTGAAGATCATGCAAAGTTTTTTTCATCCAGATAACTTGAGTACAACAGGTTACTGTCGCGATATATTCTGCTTCTGCTGTGGATAATGAGATTGAATACTGATTTTTACTTAACCATGAAACAAGGCAAACACCTAGATAGAATGCTGCTCCATTGGTACTCTTTCGATCATTAACACTTCCTGCCCAATCTGCATCTGTATAAGCTTGGATAACTAGATTATTTCCTTTGGGATACCATAAACCATATTCTTCTATGCCCTTAAGATATCGGAGAATTATTTTGATGACAATAATATGAGATTCTTTTGGTGTTGCTTGGAATCTTGCTACTTATTTAACTGCCTGCATTATGTCTGGCCGAGAAGCTGTCACATATAGAAGACTGCCAATCATAGATCTATACAACCCCTGTTCCACATCCTTTGACAAATAATCTAAACTTAACTTGCAACCTGTTACCATTGTGGTAAGGACATGCTTGCAATCTTCCATCTTGAATTTCTTGAGCATTTCCTTGATGTACTTGGTTTGATATATAAATATTCCTTTATCCTACTGAGATATCTGAAGCCCTAAAAAGTATGTCAGCTCGCCAAGTAGAGACATTTCAAGCTCACTTTGCATCTTTGTGGCAAATGTTTTACTTAATCTGTCATCATTGCTTCCAAGAATTATAATGTCTACATATACCTCGATAATTGTTAGGTTATCTTGATCCACTTTCACATAGAGATTGTTGTTGGCGCTTCCTTTCTTGAATCATTGTTGATGTAGATATCCATCAAGACGAGCATACCAAGCTCTAGGAGCTTTCTTGAGACCATATAGTGCCTTCTTCAATCTGCAGACATAGTCTTCCTTTTCAGAGAGCAGAAAACCTTCGAGATGTTCAATGTAAACTTCTTCTTCCAATTCACCATTTAGAAAGGCTGACTTAACATCCATTTGGTAGACTTTGATTTTTCTCAAGCATGCATAAGCAAGAAATGTTCTGATAGCTTCCATTCTGGAAACGGGAGCAAATTTTTCTTCAAAATCAATTCCTTCAACTTGTGCATATCCTTTGCAGACTAATCTTGACTTATTCCTGATAACCTGTCCATCCTCATTCAATTTGTTTTTGAAGGCCCATTTAGTTCCAATAATATTTTTATCCTTTGGTCGTGGAACCAATTCCCAAGTATCATTCTTCTCAATTTGTTCTAGTTCTTCATTCATAACTGCTACCTAGTGTTCATCATGACTACCTTCCTCAAAATTGTTAGGCTCAAAAGTTGCTAAAAAAGCAAGGTGGGCTTGTTGTGATGAACGAAGTTATCGACTTCTTTTGGTTCCCATTCCTTCATTTATGTTGTGGATGATTCTTTTGACACCATTCTTTTAAATCTTTTGGAGAATTTTCTTGTACATCCTGCTGACCATTTATTATTTCCTTTTGGTTGACTATTGTTTCCTTATTTGATTGGTCTTGTTCTGGAGCTTCTTCTTCATCCTTCACAGATTCTCCCTCAGATCCGTTAGATTTGCTTGAAGGGAGAATCTCATCGTCATCCTTTGTAACACAATCTTCATCAAAAGTAACATTTATGCTTTCCACTATTTGTTTTCGCCTCAGATTGTAGCATCTATAAGCCTTCCTTTTGCATGAATAACTGACGAAAATACCTTCATCGACACAGGAATCAAACTTGCCCAATTTTTTATCTTATCTTTTGATGTAGCATTTGCTTCCAAATATTTTGAAGTATTTGACATTAGCCAGTCTTCCTTTCCATAATTCGTATGGAGTCATGTTACAATTGTTCCTTAGAACACCTCTGTTTATAATGAATACAATTGTAATGATTGCTTGAACCCATAATTTAAAAATCTAATTTTGAGTCATCTAACACTGTTCTGGCCATTTCCTATACGGTTCTTTTTTTTCTTTCAACAACTCCATTTTGCTGCAGCGTTCTAGCTGTTGAGAATTGCCTTTT
This sequence comes from Pinus albicaulis, assembly GCA_034641835.2. Classification (NCBI taxonomy): domain Eukaryota; kingdom Viridiplantae; phylum Streptophyta; class Pinopsida; order Pinales; family Pinaceae; genus Pinus; species Pinus albicaulis. The sequence continues at coordinate 832,952,807 of CM076581.1, read as the reverse complement.
TATTCCATTTTCATCACAGTACTGTTGAAATACGTTGGAAGTGAATTCTCTGCCATTATCTGATCTCAGAACATTTGATCTTCAAATCAGTTTCATTGTCGAACAATTCCTTGTAGATTCTAAGACATTCAAATGCCTCAGTATTTTTCTTTAAGAAGCTGACGGCTATCATTCTGGTGTAATCATCTATCATTAGCATAAAATATAATTCTCTATCTAAACCTTTTGTTCTCATAGGACCACATAGATCAGTATGTACTAATTCCAATGGATGTGATGCAAAGTGTTCTTGTCGTGCCGACAAGATTCACATATCGTATTGGTGGGTTTTGAAATTTTAGGCATTTCTCTTACTGCTTCCTTCTTGTTGATCCTTACCAAATTGTCGAAATTTATATGTCCCATTCGTTTGTGCCATAACCAACTTTCGTCTTCTTTTGCCAAAAATCACCCTTTAGGTGTCTCGTCCAAAATATATATGTAATTTGGAGCTCTGCTTGCTGTAGCCAAAATTTTACCAAAATTTCCTTTCCTGATTTCACATTTCTTAGAGTTAAATAGCATCGTGTGTCCTTGATCGCACATTTGTCCAACACTGAGCAGACTGTGATTGATATTTTCAACCAACAACACATCTTTCGCTAATGCATTCTTGCTTCCAAGTGTGACTGTACCTACTCCCATGACGTTTGAAGACCCATCATTTCCAAAAGACAATGTTCCATCCTTCTTTTCCTTCAAGGATATGAACTTATTCCTATCTCCAGTCATACGAGTTGAGCAACCACTATCAACATACCAAACGTTTATGTTGCATTGAGCCTTGAGGAACTTCCAAGTCTACAATATTTAGCCAGGTGTCCAAAATTGATACATTTGTTTCGAAATCATCTCTCAAATGATCAAATTTGTTAATATTCTGTTGAGTTCCGGAATATCCATTTTTGAAAGATCTCCCGAAACTGTATTTATTCCAAACATACGTGTGACATTCTATAGCTCTATGTCCAAACCTTCCTCATGAATAACAATGACCATAGAAGATAGGTTGATACCTGGGAGGAAATCTTCTTCGAGGAATTGTCTTCCATGGTTCTTTGTGCAAGTCCTGATCTCTTGAGTTGGCTCGAAGGCCTACCTGCTTGTTAGATTTTGCATATCCATCTTCTTTTGTTGTCATAGAAGGACTTGGTTCCTTTCAGATTTTTCTTTGTAACAAAGACCAGTCTTGTCACTGTTTGATCGTTGATTGTTGATGATTTCTTCCAATGCCTTGGAGTTGTTGGTGTAGTTTTGAAGATTTTTTCCATTTTTTACTTGCTTTCGTAGAGAAACTATTTTAGCTTCCAATGCTTCTCTTTCCTTGTTGCTTTCCTTTAATTCTTCCCTGAGCGATTCTTTAACTCCATTATATTCTTCAACCTTGATTTTAAGATTTAGGACATGTTACCTTTCTATCTTTAATTCATCTTCAAGAGTGTTGACTGTGAGAAATCCTAGATCTGGATTCTTACTGCAACAAATCTGAATTACTTCTCCTATTATTTGATAATTATTTCATTACATTGAAATACTGAAGTAATTACTAAAGTAGTCTACATAAATAATGCTGCAGAATAAATCTAATTGCTGAAACAATCTGAACAAAATACCACGAAAAACAACCACATTGACACAGTTATTTTGGACAAAGTCCCAGGAAAAACCCAACTTGGGAAAACTGTTGCAGCAGATCTGAGGTTTGTATTATTAAGCAGCAGAATCTTGAATACAACTAGGGTGCCAACATCCGGCAAACCCTTAGAGAAATCTAGACAACAAAAATAATTGTGAGATATACCTCACTCAGTAAGTCTCCGGCTGATAAAAAACAACGTTGATGAAGCCCTCACTGCCTCTGCGTGATTGCTTACGCTAGATCTGCGTAAGCCTGTGTAGGCAAGCTAGATGAACTGCATCATGCTTCTGTACAGCTGATCTGAAGTTGGATCTTGGCCCTCCTGGCTCAGAACCCCAACCTCTATCTTTCTCCGAACTGATTCCAAGAGACACTGCGCTAGCTCTACGTGATTCTCTACAGGAACTGTGTCACCCCTGCCAGAAACTGTGTTGTCTCTCTCTTGCATAGATGCTGCCTCACTCTGAAATGTATTCTTGGTCCTCCTGACCAATCTCTGCTTCTGCCCCTCTCTGGATCTGATCACTGAATCAAATTACTTAGCAAACCTAGCCCTAGTGATTTGTTCTTGATCAAAAGCTGTATCTCCTCACAAAAATTCGAAAATGCTCAATGGCTCAAGTGTCAAGTGTATTTTCCATAGGCCCCTCACCCTCCTTCTTATAATCTTTCATTGACTCTTCAACGACCAAGATTAAAACATAATCAAGGGCTAAGATTAACTTGGAGGTGATCCATGACTTTATCTAGAAGATTCACAATTGATTTAATTAATATCCTTTAATTAATCAAATTTCCTAAGTTTAGACTTAGGAAAACATTAAAAAAATGATTAATTAATTTAATTAAATAATCTCTAAATGGAATTTTCCAAAACCATTTCTGGGTTTTATGGAATACATGTGTCGTAGCCTTTATACAAAATCACAAGGCTAGAGCACATCCGATGCTACCATAAATCAACATTGACATGCTTCTTCTCAACCTTGAGCTCTTTAATAACCCTAATCACTTTGTTTTGAAATTCAACCTCAGTCATCTCTTCTTCTTTGTCTCCTTCTTCGTCAGATGCTTCTTGCTTATTATGCTTGGCCATAAACAAACTCTTCTGTTGATTTCTTCTTTGTTATCACTGTCTTCATTAGATGAGGAGATATATTCTTTGGATAAGAAACTCTTCTTAAACCATTTCTTCTTGCCTTGCTTGTTGAACTTCCTCAGAACTTTCTTTCCTTTCGTAACAACCTCATTTTTGTGAGGACACTTGGCTGCAAAATGCCCAACCTCACCACAATCGAAGCATATCAATGGAAGTTTACTTTTGAAATTCCCCGTACATGTTCTCATTTTTCACGTGAAGTAGGCAAATTCTTTATCTGAAAATTCTTCTTCATCTTCTTCCTTACAACTACAAGTTTTCACTTTCGGAGTATGCTCGTCCTTACTAGTTTTCTTGGATGTGGCGAATGTTGTTTTAGGTGAGATGTGTCGTCCTCTTCTTCAATCCTCATTTCATATTCCGTAAGCACTCCATGCAATTCATATTTGCTGAGATTGGCTAGATTTGAACTATATTCCAAGAAAGATACCTTTGGGTTGAATTTTTTCGGCCAGGTTCTAAGGATCTTTCGAACCACGTTCTTTTACATGTGATTTTTACCGAAAAAATTTCTACTAATTTAAACAATTTTCATGTCGACAAGTTCTCCCAAACCTTCCAATGCATTTGTTATTTCATCAACACACTGTAAGTATACATCAATATTTTCATCTTCATTTTGAGTTGCTCAAATTTTTCCCTGTAAATTGAAGCTTTGTTTCTTTCACGTTTGAGTCACTTGCATATATATTCTCCAGCTTGCTCCATACTTATTTAGCAGTTTTGCAACTCAGTACCTTAATATAGACATATTCGATAAGCCCACTAATAATGAGATCTTTAGCCCTTGCATCATATACCATATTTTTCTTTCCTTGTTCATCCTGCGTCGCTATAAAGCCTTTTTCAACGATTTCCCATACTTCGTATCCTTGCGCCAGCAAATGAACCCACATTCTTCCACTCCAAAGTGCGTAGTTATTTCCATTGTACAGAGGAAATATATTCTTAGCATACTCCATGACCTCCTTCCAATTGTTAGACTGCTATTGAAGGAACCAAGCTCAGACGAAGATCAGATCTGAGTGATTCGGTGTAGCAGTGAGGGGCAGAAGCAGTTGTTGGTCGGAGGAACAAGAGTACATATCAGAGAGGCAGCAGAGACGCAGAGGAACCAGCGCAGACCCTAGAGAGTGTGACGCAGGCCCACACTGGGCTCATGCAAGGGGTGCGCAATGGCTCCAAAAGACAGTCCAGAAATTGTTGGAGATCAAGGTTTCTAAGCCAACAGGGTTGAAACTCGATTTTCTGAGAGGCAGATCAACGCAGAGAAGGGGTGACGCAGTCTTCAGCTAGACCCACGCAGGCCTACGCATCTACTACGCAGAGTCAGCGCAAAGGCAACTAGGGTTTCACTAGTTTCTTATCTAAATCAACCGAGACTTGTAGAATGAGGTGAAACTAACGATTTTTTTGTCTGCCAAGGATATTCTCTATTGGGTGAGCCTAATTATGGCACCCTAGATGTACTCAGATTACTGTTGCTTAATAATATAAACCCTCAAAACTGCTGCACCGATTTTCCTGTAGTGGGTTTTTCCGGGGACATTTGTCCGAAAATAAGTGTCCTTTTTCTGAATGCTTCATTTGTTTTTCAGTACTTGATATGTATAGTTGTGTAGGATGCAATGCATTTACATTAATATTTTCTTGATGTAATCAAAAAATAACTTGTGAAATTAATGAAAACATGTAGGTAATGTAAATCAAATTTCTGCAGTAGGATTTTTGTAACTTAAATTCAGAAATTTTCACATCAGGAAGCGGGACCATGCAACCAAAATCAAGATTTCCCATGTAGTTCCATCCCAAAAGCCAAATGGTAATTAAAGGAGATCCCACAGGACTAGGATAAAAGGGTAACCATGAAACCGTGCAGTGGAGACAAGAATACAAGCCTAAACCACTCTTTTCGCCAAATCCCCACACCAATCCATGCCCAAAAGTTCCCATGACAAGGAAAATTACTCAACTATACCAATGAAAATCCATACCTTTGGGGCCGGGAGGCCCACCTTCAAACATACATTCATGACAAGTGGTTAAGGGACCATATGGTTGGCTCAGGTGGCAGAGGAAATGGCACATTGAGCTATCTGGTGGCTGCAAGGGGTTGTTTTCAGCCAACTAAGGACCATCTAGGAGAAAACATTTCTCGTATATAAACTACCCATAGGTCATTGCTAGCAAGCATCTCATTCTTTATGTAGCCTTGTGGGCATATTGAATCTCTATCTAGATTTCCACCAGATTCACACTGTTTCAATTGGTGTATGGTCTGGAAGCAATCCTTCCTATTGAATGAAAGATTCCATCTCTGAAACTTGTTGTCGAACTTCTTCCTGCCACTTTTGTAGAAGAAGAATATCTCTTACATCTGACACGATTAGATGAAACCTGACGCGATGCTGTGATGGATAATGAGGCCCATAAGGGATGCATTAAAGCACAATATGATAAGAATGTCAAGCCTTATACCTTCTCGGAGGGTAATCTTATTTTTTTATATGATCAAGAGTCTGATAAGCTAGGATTGGTAATTTTGAGCCAATGTGGCTACGTCCATACATCGTTAAACATTTTTTTGCTAAATGGGCCTATGAACTTATTGATTTTGATGGAATTCCGTTGGTGCAGCTCAGAAATGGGTGGTACCTAAGAAAATACTATGCTTAATTCATTTTGCGTCATTCACTGTGCACATACTATTTATAGGTGTGATGAGTGTGTTTGTAGTGTGTTCCCTTCGGAGTTTCCTACTATTTCTGTTAATATTGCTTTACATTTGGTTTGCAGATGTCGATGTCCCTCAACCATATGTTCATTATGCTAACGACGATAGTCTCACACCCTGACACTTTGACACTGGATCTGATTGATCCTCAGCAAAATTGCGGATCTCTTCAGAGGCTCAACGATACCTCTGCGTGGCTCTGCGCTGACCAGTGTAGCCCCTATGCTGCCTCTTCTGCAACCTGTTCTCTGCCTTCTCTGCTATGTATTCTCGACTTAGGAAAAATTTCCAACCGGAATTATCACTGCCCCTCACTGCAATCGAATCAACTCGGTGATCTCTCTGGCTGCTCTGTGCTGCTCACTTGAGAAATCGATCTCTAGACTCACTCGGTGTGTTTTCCAAATGCCCATCGAAGTCCTTATAATATTCTCATTGGATAACCAACGACCTAGATTAAAACATAATCAACGACTTAGATCATATTGAATCAATCTTTGTCTTTTTCTAGAAGTTTCACACCCAGTTCTATTAATATACTTCAATTATTTTTATTCCCTAAGTTTAGACTTAGGCTCCCATTAAAAAAAAAATTATTTTAATAAAGCTCCATCCAGGTGGAATTTCCCAAAACGCTTTCTAGGTATTTTGGAATACATGTGTCTAAGCCTCCCTGGAAAATTTGACACTTAGAACACATCCGATACTACCAGAAATCAACAAATTTGAGTTTCTAAGATCTAATTGACATTGTGATACTTGGAATGAGAACAATTTGAGTAATTGTGATTGTCATCTTATAAATTTTTGATTAATTGATAAAGGATCTAATTGGTTAAGCATCTTGTGGAATATTGTTGAAAATTGCACTTGTATCTTTTGGCATTTGTCTTGTTTAAGATTGTTATCTCATTATTATTAAGTACCAAGATAACTCACATTAAGTACTTAAGTAATGCTAAAAATATTAATTCAAGGAGTCTTCACTCATCATCATTGCATAAGCATCCTAGATCTAGCTTGCATTAAAATTTACCTCCTAGTGTAAGCTAGGTTGATAGAGAGTTACGGCAACCGTTCTCATCTAGCTTGAGGGGCTTGGCAACTCTTCGGTTGTTAACACGGTGACCTTGCAGTCATTAGAGCCACAATCTCTGTAGCACCAGAGGCACCGAGTGATAGGAGCACAATAGAAGGAATCGTTAATCAGTCCCTAGATTGGTTCCTGTTAGCCTCCTTCCCAAAACCTACCTTGGAGCCCAACTTGAAAATAGTTAAGGGAAGGTTACACTTAGATTAGGCATATAACTAAAAATAACCAAGATCATTGCATCACATATAGATCATAGGACTTGTACACCATATAGGGTCATCAATCATTTAAGCAGTGGGTGTTCATATTGTTACTTGGAAATAATTTACATTAAGCAAGAATTGTGACTCCATAAGCACAGGTTTCATAGTTAATAAATGTAAACTAATCATTGATCTTTCTATATTTAACCAAGTAGCTAGGCCACTCATTTGTGTCTCCCAAACAAGTTGGTTCCCAACTTTTTTTCCTTCACCTCATTCCATAGGGACTACCTCCCATGGTCTATTGTTGGGAGACATTTAGAACATAGTGGGCGGAGATAAGAGTGAAAACTCCCGCCCTAAGCAGTTGTCACGGTGCTTGTACAATCCGAGCGACAACAAACCTCAATTTCACTTTCCATAGATTCATGCTCCCCAACACATGTTCTCAAAATCACCTTTTTCATCATGTGGACCCAAGGAGGACTCGTCTTCCCATTCATCACTTAGATTCTCAAGGTCTTGATGATGCTCGATGAAGGCTTCCTCTTGAATGCTCAATGTGGGGCATACTTGAAAATTTCTAAGAAATCCATCAACGAAATTTTCAATAGATGAGATGCTCTTAGGTTTTTTATTTTTCAACCATGATTTATGACCATAGAGAGAACTAAAGAAAAACAACATAAGGAAATCCTCGTGGACCACTTTCTCCTTTGAAGTATGTGCATTAAATCTTTCCACATGGTCAATTGCAGAGATTGGGTCGCCATCAAATACGGGTACCCCACGTACCATCCTTCCTGTGACATGATCGGGGTGCCTAAGGATGATAGCGATCTCCAAAGTGGGAAAATCATCAAATAAAGACATCCTATTGAGATATACATGTAAATTATGTAGGAGTTGCCAGGATGAATTAAAGTGCCATGATAGATGCTTGCTTCACCCTACAAGCATTAACGTTGAAGCTTAATGAAGAACTAGGGCTTCGTTATTCCAATGGAGTCGCCAATAATTATATGTCCATATGTTGCAAGCGGAACAAAAAAAACGTTTCATGTCCCCGACAGCGGCGCCAAAATTGTTACCGCTCAAACTAGCAGGGGTCCTAGGAGGGGATCCTATAGGGAAACAATGGATCGATATCCCACTATCACCTCAGTTAAGGCTCCCTGCAATTAATGGACTTTCACTGATGGGAGGGGACTCGATATAATAAGGATCACGATAATGAATGGACCAATGATAGAATGAAAGGTGATCCTAAAATCCTATTCACAAGAGAGGCTAAAAAATATGGCTTGCTTGCTCGAAAAGCAAGGTGGAAGGCTCTCTAGGAAGGGCTAGGAGGATTTTGAGGGATAGGGTTTGAAGGTATGACTCATAGGAGATTCATAGACCCCAAAATACTTCTGGAAGCTTGGTTTCTAAATGGTCTTTGAAGGACAGGTTTTGATAAAAAGTGGGACCACACGAGACGAAGTGGACTCAAAATTAGGTCAAGGGTATGGAGTTGATCACCCAATGAGGGGATTAACCTAATTAGGGAGCGGAAGTGGATCAAATGACAAATTTTGTTTGAGGTTTTAATTCAATTATCCCAATGAGGACACCAGCCAAGGGAAACCTAGGGCAAGAAATGGTCCTCGAGCTAGGGCTTGCTATATCTCGAGATCCCACCATCTGATTTGATTCAAATTTGGAGGGCCTCTAGAAAAAACTCTAGTGCAGTTGTGGACCAAAAATTGAAGTGTTTGGATTGTTAGATCGTGAGGTAAGTGATGCCAGAGATGACTTCTGGATGCAGGGCCTAGAAAGAAGAGAAGAGTTGAAAGAAATAAGCTTTAAAAGTGATCACCTATGGAGGATTAGTTCCTTGTCCTTTGGGAGAGATGGATTCAAGGAGAATTTATGGTTTGTAAAGAATTCACCCAATCAAGGAGGCCTTCAACAACTTCACATAGTATTTAGAGCATGAGAACAATTGCTACAAGGACTTTTTACTTTGGTTTGCAATAAATGATGACTTATCGAGATGTATTTAACATAAATTATCTCTAGTAACATTCACCCATTCATAGAAGGCCCATGACATGATGCAACGCTCTAAAAGATCAAATTTCCACAATTTCGCATGAGAAAAGTAGTAAATTTCAGCCTAGTATAGTGAAAATCCCAGCAACATGCATGTGACAAAAGTAATTAACAAGAATAACATTAAAAGAGCACTTACATGTAAGAAAGAGTATATCCAATCAGCAACATATGCCAATAGTGAAGCTCCAAGACAAAATGAAAGAGATCGAAACATCAAAATTCATCCATTCATCCAAACTCGTCCTCCAAGAAGGATAGCGAAATTCTCACAAGAGGAGATAACCCAATCCAAGTGATGATGAGAAAATGAATCACCTCTCATCTATTTATACAATCTCTAATGAGTTAAATTTAACTAATTTGGTCTAAGTGAGCCCAAAAATAAAATAATGTGCATAATAACAATACTTTTGGTGACAATCCCACAAAATAGCTCAATAATACAAGAATAAGCCTCTCGAGAGGGTCGAATGATCAAACAAGTGAACCGTTGGGCCTTTGAGGAGGCCTAATGAAGTCCAAGGGGTGTCATGATGAAGAAATGGATTCCAAACATAGTGGACAAGGGGTTGGCCACTTGTTTTCCATGCGAGAACATGTGGTGCTCCCAAGTGGGTGTGGAGGCACAAGTACATCCTCATGGATCTCCAAATGCATCGAAAATTCTTGTAAACCATATATAAGGGCTACACTAATGACATAAGCCCTCCCTCTACAGTAGGGGGCAATCCTCTGGACCCTGGAACATATGCGAAGTGTATGGTTAAACTGTGGAGCCAACTGGGCAAGGTGGACCAAGTTCATCATCCTCATCCAAAAGGTGGAATACGAGAAATAGATGAGCGCTACTAGGGATCCATGAAATAATCTCCGTTATGGTGGAGGCCCATGGCTCTCAACACTCACCCTACAATTGCTAATGTGGCCCTGTGGAGGGCTAGGACCCCGTATAGGGAGACCAAGCCCCAAATGGAGACTCACCTGCAATCTTGCATAAGGTCCAATGCATACCCTTGCCCTCCAATACAAAAAATCATCAGAATAATCAATCAATAAAGCTTACAAGTCATAGAACCAATGGGGCACTTCATGGTTGCATGCCCTTGCATAGTGGGTTTCGGTATGTACAAGTGTCTCCAAGCTCAATAGAAGGTTAACCAAGGACCCTATTAGGTGGTTTCAACCGATAAAGGGGGTGACATGTCCATGGTATATCCCTCAAATGGTATACGGAAAATGATATAATAATGATGCGGAATGGGGATCAAGGGAATCATCCAAACCACATGGTATGTTACAAGGGAAGCTATAATGAGGGAATCCCACACCTGGGTATATGAGTGTAGGAGGGAGAAAATTGTGGTACATGAGTTACCCCGACCTTTCTTTTTCCACCCTTCTTCATATGTCCTTTTCCTTTGATTTATTTTTCTTCATAATTGCTCGGGGCTCCAGGCGATGAGAACGAATAGCCCCTTAACGTGGGGCGGTTCGTTGCCCACCAGGGGTTGGGACAATCATGGGTTCCTTAATGATATAGTGGGCTCATCTAGGTCCCATAGGAACCAGGGTGATGGCCATGCATAAGGGGTAGAGCTCATGTTGGCTTTTGCCCACGTGATAAATTTGTACGTCCCGAACATCTTTTGCATTTTGTGATACATTTCTTGTTGAGAGTGGCTCAACCCAAGTTGTGGACAAGGGGAGGGGGAGGCTAACCCTATGTGCACCCAATGAACGCATGTGGACTCGGATGGGAAAATAGATGAATGGGGCTAAAATGAGTGGGACAGGAGTGATGTAGGTGGTATCGAGAAGTGGGACCATGCAACCAAAATCGGGATTTCCCATGTAGTGTCAACCCAAAATCCAAATGGTCAGTAAAGGAGATCTCTCGGGACTAGGATACAAGGATAACCACGAAATCGGGCAGTGGAGACAAGAATACAAGCCTAACCAACTCTTTCCACCAAATCCCCTCACCAATCCATGCCCAAAAGTTTCCATGACAAGTAAGGAAAATTACTCAACTATACCAATGAAAAGCCATACCTTTGGGGTCGGGAGGCCCATATTCAAACATACATTCAAGACAAGTGGTCGAGGGACCACATGGTTGGCTCAGGTGGCGGAGACAATGGCACATTGAGCTATCTGGCGGATCCAAGGGGCTGCTGGATACTAGATGAGGACCATATAGGAGAAAACTTTATCTTACATACACTACCCACATTTGGTAGGTAACAGGTCGCATGTCATTATCATCATCAATACATCCTCAAAACAAGGCAATGTCCATCAAGTAGGTGTAATGCTAGCTTGGGGGCATCCTTTGAACTTTGTGGTACATCAACTCTCAAGGTAATGTCTTGGCTATATAGGACAGCATCCGTGGTACCAGAATTAGGTGGGGGGATCATCAACTATGCTCAAGTATCCCAAGGTCAACTCTCCTTAATAAATTTCCAACATCCTCTATCAATGTGCCATGTGCATTCATCAAGTGGGTTGGACATTCTCTATGAAGTGTTGGAGAAGTATCATATAATCCCTCAAGGGAGGGAAGTTGTACCTATCAAGTGGCATTAACATCATGGGTGCAAGAACCATGAGAGAATCAAAGTGTTCCATATTCAATGTTGAAGGCATCGAAGTACTTCACACAAGTACCATCTTCAAATGTTCTTTTAGCTTATGATTTGTAAAAAGGTTACCATGCTTATGTATTGGAGGTTTATTACAAGGCCTTATTATGTTCTTCCAACCCTAAGGGGAATAATAACCTCTAGGCCCACTCATCATTCCACAACCATTTCAGTTAGAATTAATACATCAACGTAGTTAGAGTTAACACATCAATGGAAAATGATGGATTTTGGAGTTGGAGTTAACACATCAATGGTAAGTAATGGATAGTAGCGGTTGGCCTTGTTCATTGAGCGGGGTTCCCGAGGAAGTTAAATCTCCTTTTGGATTGGTCTATTCACATCATTCTAGTACCAAGCCACACCATAGGGAAAGCCACCTAGTTTGAGATCACATTGAACATAAGAACCAAAGATATGACCACCATAGTTGTCCACCCCCTCCTTGACCATTGAACAAGTTCCCCAACTTCAACTTGGCTATTTTGATGGAAAAGAGCCCAAAAAAGTAGGAATATGATGGATGGGACATCACCCAACATGTTGATGATCCACGATTTATTGGATGGAACCCTAACCTCGATGATCGCAACCTATCTCCAAATCATGGATCCAATGTTGTAGCTTGATTTTGCGGATATCTTTATTGCAGCCAACAATATACCATACTTGTTTTGGCTCCTTGCTTTCTAACCCCTAGACATATGATTTCGAACTTATTGTGCCTTTAAGACTTACACCATATTTTGTGATAAGCCCCCTGGGCATCTCTAGCTACTATTTTTTGCTTGTACCATATGTGTGTATGGCCCACCTTTTTTTATTAATGGCATGCACATAATGCTTTATTTTTACTAATAGTTTAAATGAAGTGTTTTATTTTTAAATGAAATTTATAATTGTTCTATTTGTGGGTGAATAACCAATTTCAAAGAATGAAAACCAAAAATAGAAATTAAATGATCTATTAGACAAATGGATCAAAATAAATGTCTCTTTTTGGATAATTCTTTATGATTTTAAGATTAGAGGTCATACATTGGATAATTCTTCTACATGTTGTTCCAAGCAAAGATAGGTTAGTCGCATTAAGTCTCACCACTAGACAATGTGTTCAATCAAGAAATAAGTTTTGAAGAATTTTTCTAGGAGTATGGCTTCACTAGATATCTTTGGAAGGATATATTGTTACACTTTCCCATCTTATTTTTCCACCCTCTACATTACAAGGTGGCCCTTCTTATAGAGTCAACATTATGTGCAGCGATTCGTTCAAGGCATTTCTTAGGCTAACTACTTTCAAGTTTCTCATTTCTTTGGACTTTTTGTTGCCTGAATTGTATAGACACCGCGACAACGCTCAAGACAGGGGTTGTCACTCTGATCCCCTCCCACTCCAATCTAGATGTCTTCCAACAACAGACTATGGGGGGTAGTCCCTATGAAATGAGGAGAAGGAATACAAGCTGAGAACCAACTTGTTTGGGAGACACGGATGAGTGGCCTCGCCACTTGGTTGAAATTAAGCAAGATTATTGATTGAATTTATATTTTCTATTATGAGACCAGTGCCTTAATGGAGTCACAAATTCTTGCTTTTTATAAATTGGAACCAAATGACCGGATGGACACCCACTGCTTGAATGCTTGACTAACTTATATGATATGAAAGACTTAGGATCTATGTGAGATGCAGTGATCTTGATAAATTTTAGTTAGATGCCTAGAAATTTTATTCCAACTATTTTGAGAAACAATCCTCAAAGTAAGTTGTGAAATGGAAGCCAATGGAAAGTAGGCAATGGTCTGATTAACGATACCTCCCCTTGTGTTCCACACACCTAGTGCCTTCGGTGCTGCAGAGATTGTAGCTCTAACGACTGCAAGGTCACTGTTTTAACTACTAGGACGAGTTGAGTCTCTCAAGTTAGTTTTGAAATGGTTATCCTAAGTCTCTATAAACCTAGCTTATGCTAGAAGGTAAATTATTAATGCAAATCTAGATCTAGTATGCTTGTGCAAGAGATTATGAGTGAGCTTATCTTGAGTTAAGATTGTTTGAGTTTTTTTAAGTACTTAAACTATGATTACTCTTTATGCCAATAATACTTAACAATGAGAAACACAATCTTAAGACAAGATGCGTGTTTAACGATACAAGTGTAAACTTAAACAATATTCCACAAGATGCTCAACCAATTCAACCAACTTATCACTTGTCAATCAAGATGCCAATCACAAATACCGAAGATATGAAATAATATTATATGTGATCTTAGTGCTCAATGCCAAAGATATGTGGAGCAATGCTATTGACTTTCACAATGTAAATGCTAGGAACAAGTAACAAAATATGAAGACACTTAGGCACTTTATGTTCCAATGATGCCTTTTATGAGCAGTAAGTGACTAATATGACAACAATAAACAATTTATTACAGCAGTAAACAATTTATGACAACAGTAAATTAATGCCACTTCAACAATGCCTATGCTTGCTCAATGCTACAAAAATATCCCAATTGCCAAGTAAACTTAGTTAACTGAAAAATCAGATGTATTACCCCTCTTAGGATGTATTCTTCAGTAAGTTTTCAGATCTGGAATGTTTATTACAGCAGTAGATTAACCAACGGATTAACAAGCAAATACAAATACCCAAAATGCCCAAAAATAGTAAAAATTTAGCAAACTTGAAAAAATCAAATTATAGGGCTTTTTAGAGGGTGTAACTTAGGAGAATTCAGATCTGATATTTTTATTACTGTAGTGAGACAGTGATAGATCAACAAGCTAATGAGGTCCAAAACAGTGCCCAAAATGTCCAAAAATAGAAAAATTTCACGAAAACTTGTAAATTTATTTTTTAGCGCTATTTAGAGGATGTGATTAGGAAATTTTAGATTTGATCCATTTATTACAGCAATAAACAGATGACAGATCAGCAACCCAACAATGCTCAAGACAATCTCCAATATATCCAAAAATAAGAAAATTTTGTTGGAAGTTCAAAATTCAAAATTTTTGACTCTCTTTAAGTATTTGATTCAAAAAAATTTGTAGGGTTTGATTCAGAAATTTACGCAGAAAATTCCAGGAAACAAAAATTTAGATCTAGGTCAAATCTAAGATGTCCAAGTGGCCAAAACTCATGAAAATTAATATTTTACAATTTTAAGTGATTTTTACCTTTAAATATGTGATTTTAGGGCTTAATTGTTGTTGATTTGACTGTTGTAATAAAAATGAAGTAAAACAAGGGTTTAGAGGTCAAACCTTAGGCCCAAGGCCTTGTAGAAACACTTACCCAAGTGATTCAAAATTTTGGATGAATATGCCACTAGAAAATCAAAATTTTTGAGCCTCAAAACTTGCAAAATGACAAAGTATTTAACCTTAAAAAAATTCAGATAAGGGTTTAGGGTAGATTAGGGCAAAAGAGGCCAAGAAAAAACAAAACAAGGTCAAGTAAAGCCAATTTGTGGGGATAAAACGGCTAAAATGATAGATTGGGGGCTGAAATGGAAAGAGGGGACTAAAAACTGAAAACCCTTATCTCAACTTTTTTTTTCTTCAAGATCTAAATTTTGTCGTCAAATCTTCAGTAAATGTCTCTGCAAAATTGATTAGAGACTAGATCTTACCCTCAAGTGCCTAGAACTAGCTCTTATCTCACTTGATCCCCTGATCCAGCTTGCAAAATGAAAAAATAAACACCCAAACCCCAACTATATACAAAATAGATCTAAAACTCCAACCCAAGTTAGAAAAATAATTTACACTTAAAATTACAAAATTATTTTACAAATTTTGAGAAAATATATACGAAATTATTTAGATAAGGGTTTAGGGTAGATTAGGTTAAAAGAGGTCAAGGAAAGGAAAAACAAGGCCAAGGAAAGCCAATTTGTGGGGATAAAAGGGCTGAAATAATAGATCGGGGAATGAAAAGGCAAGAGGAGGCCAAAAACTGAAAACCCGTGTCTCGAATTTTCTTTCTTCCGCATCTTAATTTTGCCATCAAATCTTCAGTAAATGTCCCTACAAAATTGTCTAGAGACTAGATATTACCCTCAAGAGCCTAGATCTAGCTCTTCTCTCACTTGATCCCTTGATCCAACCTGCAAAATGAAAATAAAAACACCCAAACCCAAAATATATACAAAATAGATCTAAAACCCCAACCCAAGTTAGAAAAATAATTTACACTTAAAATTACAAAATTGTTTTACAAATTTTGAGAAAATATATACAAAATTATATGCAAATATGTACAAAATTATTTTCCTAAGACAATTTAAATTTGACTCTAATTAATTAATTTTATGGCTTAAGATTTAAATTTATATTTCCAGAAAAATTAATTTATTTACACATGAGGGGATTTACTATTTTTCCAACCCTCTAATATATAATATTTTACATTTATAAGACTCAAAGAGGAAATACACATTAGGCTTAGACCCTCAAGACACATACCCCATCCGTAACACAAAATGATCTAGTAGACCAAGTGATTTGTAATAAAATAATCAAGCCAACTAGCTTAAATGATTATCAACCCACTTTTACATTAGACTCGACTAAAAAACTAAGACTTACTTAAGATTTCGACAATAAATTTCACCCTAGCTTTGGGGGTTTAATCTCGAGGGGAAAAAATTCTTCTCATTGGCCGTGTTTAGAAACACAGATAATCAGCGAGGTTAAAAACCTCCTAGGATGAAATTCGTCGCCAAAATCATAGGCTTACCTAGGTTGTTACATATACTCAAGGTATTACTAGGATCATTTACATCATACAACTTGCAGAATGGGGTGACCATGACTCAAGGACTGCTAATAGGTGATCCAATCTGTTGAAAAAAGACTGGCACTTCCGCTTCCTTGGATCTTTGACAATTTGAATGCAATAGGACTAATTGTTATAAACAAACATTTGAACGTAGAAAGAGTTTGCATGAAAGTTCTATGTTTCAAAATTTACATATCTTGCTAATTTTAAAGATTTCTTCTAGGGAAGTTTATGTTAGAGATTCAAATTATGGTGCTTAATCGATTTGTTGGCTCTTCTAGCATGGTTTGGAAGGGTATCAAATCTTTGAACATTACGTAGACCTTTTTGGAAGGGTATATCATCACACTTTTCCATCTTCTTTTTCCACACTCTACACTACAAGGTAGCTATTCTAGTGCAGCTTTATGTGCAGTAATTCCTTCTGGGCATTTCTTAGGCTAACTACTTTCAAGTTTCTCCTTTCTCTGGAGTAATTATGATAAACATACATTTGAAGGTAGCGGGAGTTCATATGAAAGTTCTAAATTTCAAAATTTGTATTTCAAGTAATTTTAAAGATTTTTTCCATAGAAGTTTATACTAGAGACTCAAATTATGGTGCTTAATTTGATTTGTTGCCTCTTATAGCATGGGTTGGAAGAGGTAGAAAATCTTTGGACATTACCTGGATGCATATTTTTGCAACTCTAATGTATGACCTATCTCGTTAATACCATACTTGATACCATATGCAAGGTCTCTGTCTCACTTATAAAACAAAACACTTATCTGATTCCCTACAGTTAAGCAAGATTTAATTTGCAAGAGAATTTAAACATGATTTTTAAGTTAAATCTAAGTAAAATCACAGTAACTAGCTAATGCTTAAACCACAGTGACTCGCTGATGCTGAAATATAATAATTAACTGATGCTAAGAGGAGGAATACCTGGAAACGGAGAGATCCAACTAGAATACCTGGAACCGTGATCCTCCTCTTCAGCTGATCGGACAGATTACAGAACCAAAATGTTCCTCCCAGCCAAATTTAGAATTTAATCCTAAATCCAGAGGATGCCTCCTCTGCCCCTGTGCCCAGAATCTCGAGAACAGTGAGTCTCCTTCCCACCCTTGATAAATTTTACCATAACAACCTCCGCAAATTCATCACGACAGCCTTCTCCATTTCCTCACAACAGCCTGCTCCATTTCCTTCTTCCCCCCAACAAAAGACCCCTTCCTCCTTCATGACTTTGTGTTTAAATAATAATCTACCCCACCGCCATAACACCATCCAGCTAACATCCCACCGCCACACTCCATCGAGATAAGGCCTCCATAAATGTAGAAATGAATGTTTTTAAAGAGGTATCATTCGAGTGATATGGTTCTCATTAATAAGATGTCCTTTGGATGTAATAAGATAAGGTTGTATTAATGAGAGGTCATTCGAACAAGAGGATATGATTTATTAATGAGAGGTAACTTGAATGCAAGAGGATAAGATGTATAAGGTTGTATTAAACAGCCGTCATTTAAATGAAAAGAATATGATTGTATTAATTTGAATGTATTCAATCGGGGTGCTGTTTAATTAATCATTCTAATTATTCTTTTAAAGTTAGTTTTTCTTTATGTTGGTCTTTTAACTTTTAGTTAAATATTAGGAAGTAGGGACTTAGGGTGTGGGTTGTTACATACTTCCTCCCTTCGGAAAACTTCGTCCCGAAGTTAGGGTTTCATATACTCATATCAATGATTGTTTTTTTTAGAGATTAGGGTGTTTGTAGAAGGCGGATTTTTAAGATTGACTTTCAGTTTGAATAAGTATGTATCTGCAATTTAATTGTTACTTCCCATCTCAACCAAATCTTCAAACTATTCTAAAATCATCCTATCCTTCCTAATCTTCTTCCACTCCCATCCTATCCGTCCTCTACAGGAATATGCCATGGCATCAGCTTTACTGATCCATTCATAGACCTTAAGGATATCAGCGTCGATTACGTCGATCAGATATGCTTGTAGGCATCCGGCAGCCATCATCACACGTCTAGGGGAGCATGGCTCGCACAGTCCTCCCATGACTCCAGGTATCGGAGGATAACCGGTGGGCAACACCTCCACCCCTCCCAATAGGACCAGGGTCAACACCCTATCGTGGAATCTCAGGAGTCTCAACTGTTCTGGGGATTCTGTCATCACGTATTTTGGTTCTGAAGTTTGTATTCTGCAAAGCAATTACTTGTACACAATCTGCAATGTAAACACTCGTACGCACATTTCAGCACATGCATCTATATTGTTCATAACAAATTGTTACCCATATAACAATCTCTACACATTCCAAATATACTGTTATCAATGTAAACATTCGTAGACACATTACAACATATGCATTTATATTTCATATTCCTGCAATGATAATTTAAATGACATAAGGCATGTTGGTATCCCTGCATTAGTAAAGTCAAACAGTAGCATATATTTGGTATCACTAGAGTTAAGTAACATCCGTTCTTTATTGTTATCCATGTACCAGTAAGTAAAATTCATTCTTAAGAGATAATTCAAAATAAAGTTTACAATTTCATGGATAGACTATGACCACTCTCTATACATGACTAGTAAGCTGTGTGATTATGATTACAAAGTTGTAAGTTAGGCTAGTATTTGATTATGTCATACTCTTCATAGTTAATAAAATCAATGGGAATCAGTGAAGATAGTGATATGTTAATAAAGAATATTGAACCTTTAACCTTAACTCCATATTAGTACAATACTATCATGCTTTTTATGTAACATGGTGAGAGATAAACCTCTATACTAAAAGAGCTTTTATTACCGTTATAAAAGGTTAACCAGTGTGAATCCATTGAATAGTATAGCTCATATGATACTGATTTTACGAACAGGTTGACTACTAGCATCTTATAACAAGCTTGTGTATCACTATTGGCCAAGTATGGCTATTTCCATAATAAGTATACCATGTGAAATAGGTGAAGCAAGAAGGTCTCTCTTATATATGAGTAGAAGCTATATCAGTTAGGATTCAATCTTTATCGAGCCTATGATTGCCATTACTTCTATTTTTGTTCACACTTAACTAGTGAATGGTAAGTGTTACTAATAGTAATGGAAACAACGAAATGTTAAAGCAGATACATGTACGGGTTATTGATGTGGAAACACACAGATCAACTACATGTTAGTTTATGATTGGAACCCTATTCAGACAGACTAAGCTAGCATGATATGAGGTTACGACCGGTGAGTTGCTTAACTACTTAGATAGGGTGATATCTTAGGCATAATATGCGTTACTACCACCTTCTCTATAATTGAACTTACTTAGGTAATGATATATTAGTAAATGAACACGAGATACACGAGCTCAATACATATGTGATATAGGTTTATTACGGAATCATTTAGAGCAATCGAAACCATGCTTTTATATGTAAGCTCTAATCCCAATAGATATGGTATTACACTCAGTAAGCTATGAAGATCATATGGTTCACTGTCACTCATATATTGCACTCACTCTGATTATGGTTATACACTCCTTGTTATTACCCAATATACGTGTTACTTAAGCTCATTGATCAGTGTTTATTATGGATACTTATTGATTATAACCATTGTTGTAATCACAACTGTAATTAACAGAGTCAAGTAGATCACAGTTATTGTCAACACAGTTACTTTGCACCAAATTCTTGAATTTAAAAGGAAACATCCGAGGCATCTGAGTACAACCATCCTTCCTCCCAGTTTCCTTCTTCAACGAGGAGGCTGCTGCAAGGGTCTGGTTCTGGTTCTCTTAAAATAAGAAACTTTCAAGGTTGCTCATAGAGTAAATTGTTAAATATAATCGTCAAAAGCATTATGTATTGACATGACAAATCATCACTATTAATATTTGGTTAAATCTCCTATTGAAGTTATCTTATATGTAGATCATAATATCATTACGATTACCTGCAAAATTTCCCTTCTGTCAGCAGAATTGTTGCATAAAAATCGAAGATTGAAATGACTTGTAAATGGAAATAATTGAGATCACCCATTAAAATACATTTGTAATTAACAAAACATTAACAATATCTTTGCAGCCTAAGAAAACATAACAAAACATGTATAAGTGTTTACCTAAGGCAAGTGCTAATGATCAACTCCAATAAAGAACTGTAAATTCTAAGATTCCTTTCAAAATCAATTCATACATGTACATTTTTCCAATTTAAATTACAGAACATCTACCTGCACGGGAATCGAACAGTACGAAATTTCCCAAACCTTAAAGTTCCTATAAGCTAATCTTTCTTGAGATGCCACTTCCCAAATTGCAGTGTCACCAACATTTTGTTCCAACTGCTCGATAAAGCCAGCAATCCAAATTTGAACCACTAGCTAGTGTGAACATATTTATAATGATAAAAGGTATATTTTCCAAATTGAGATAAGGAATTTATTTAAGTGAAGAATTGTATTGAATGGAATTTGAAATCACCTAGCAGAATTGTTTGCTGCAGAGGATGGAAATCCATACTCATAACATTTGAACCCTGATTGAGAGCTTTTGCTTTGTTCAAAATGAAGAGGACGATATGTAACAGTGCCAACTAAAGAATAACAAGGTGATATCAGCCTGAGGGCGATATGTTTCAAAAGCCCTCCAGTTGCTCGACTTTTAACAGACTGTTATCACTATTGATTACATACGGGTTAAGTGTGACTCGGGTTGGCATGATGAATAAGCTTGATTACTTATCTTATAGAGTTCTTCCCATTGATTCCTTAGTTATACTACTTGCTTTAATAGAGCTTCTATGAGTTAAATACTTATGGTTATTTTACTTTTATAATAAGGATATGCAAGCTTCTTATCTTGGTTTGATTAAGCTCTCTGGGATCACTAGTATACTCTATCTTATCATGCTGTTCCAATGAGCTAGTAACACTGAATCCTATGATTAGTCATGTTCCTTTGTTATGGCACTGATACTGTGGAATTGGTTACGATAAGGTAAGTACAATCCAATCATGTATGCGTAATACAAAGATCCGTAATTACAACTAGTATTATTACCCTTAATTCCTGTGATTACTAAGGGAATGAAACCACCAATGATGCTTACTAAGCTTGATATGCCCATACCTATGCTAATCACGTAAGTAACAAGAAAGCTCAGTACTCCATCTAGCTAAGAACAGTATAGAGCTTTATTATACCTAACACGTATGACTAATCATGAGCTTACCTGTAACAACTAGTACAGATTAGTTATTTGGAATATTACGATATCACTTAATGACTGATTTGTAAGTACATGGATTCTGATCAGTAGTAAGAGTTTTGACACCACTATTATGTAGAGCTTGATTAGGTTGACACTTATCCTTATAACGTTGTGGTTATAACAGCTTCGATCTCTATTGGTATAATGGAATATGTGATTACTGGTATTGAGATCACAGAGTAACATAAGGTAACCTATTTCATATCATAGTTAATAGAATAGGTAAACACACTAGCTTTACCTGTATTACCATTAGCTTGAATAGGTTGATAAAGCGTAACATACTTATACTAGCTATTATGTAAACACCATCCATTACCATTACTAATAAGTTTGGAATATGGAGTTACAAGGAGTCTCTTGCTGTCACTATGGAGCTTTATTGAGATCACCTATCTGATTCCAGTCTATGTATACACCTTATTTATCTACCAGCTAAGGTAGAAGTAAGACCATTACTCTATGTGTAATCTAAGCGGCACAGTGATTCCATATTAGTTAAAGAGCTCATGATAGAATATCATCCTTGTTGTATATTATGAAAGCCATTGCATATATGTGTCCCTTTGTTCAGACCTTATTCCAAGAGTCCTCGGTATGATACAGGTACCAATATGAGCAATTAAGGCTGATACAGGTGATATGCCCATACGTTCTATCCATAATCATTGCTATTGTATAATACGTATGATTCCACTTATAGCTAGTTACATATCAATGGCATTACTAGTCTATTACTCCTACTAATAAACCTAATTAGTTCACTTGGTAGCTTAGATTAACAGTGGAGATTTTACTCAGTTGGGGCTTTTCTCCACTATAACACCGGCGTTTCATCACAGTGATGTTGGTGCTCTTGCGCATTTATTGCGAGTTGTTTTAGGAAATGTCTTTTTGCAAGTACCTGTTAAATTCTCGCATTTTCCAATCAGTAAATTCTTAAACTCGCTATAATTCCAAGTTTGGTATTGACAAGAAGCCAATCTGCATCTTGATACATGAAGATGATTTCAGAGAAAAGGCTTATTGTGTGCCCACCAAAGCTCTTTACTATTTTGTGACTACATTCAGTCAATAGAAATACAGCCATATTTCCTAATTTAGAGTTGGAATTTTCGAAATGTTCTTTTTTTTTTGTTTAGAAATCATTGCTTTGTACATAGGAATTTAAATAAACAAACGACTAGAAATTGATGCAAGCAATGGAATCTTCAATGAAGCCCCACACCTTATTCATTACAGTTTTACCCTGAACAGGGCGGATTTATGATCTCTACTGAATCAATAATAAAAAAAACTGAGGTGTTAAGCTGGTCTAGTTCCAATTATATCTTTCCGATCATAGATACTAGGATATGCCTTGCATTTTACAACCATAATTATATCATAAAAAAAAAAAAAAAAACTTGAAGTGACAAACTAGAGATTTGAAATATCTTCAACCACAAATTTTATTTTCAACCACATACCTGGTGATGCATGCTTCAGAAATTCGGACGGCAATTATGGACCAAGATTCGCAGATCACATAGTGTATTCGTCAAGCAAGGATTCAAGCCCTGCTGTGACAAGGAGTCCACAGATTCACTATGTCTCGGACTTATTTACAATATGGACTGCTTCGGAAGACTTTCTTAATTGAGGGCTAATTCATACCATAATTCTGAGCCTCAATGCTTCACCCATTGTCTCACTTTAGTGACGTTAATAGGACTGCAGGCATATAAATGTAAGGTATTAAGAAATCGAAACTTTTCTATTGAAGAAGATTTTCAGAATAATATCGAGCCAAGTGAATAACTCTTAATATTGTTTCTCATGACTTGCTTCAGAATTTGCGCATAGCTATGATGGCTTTGTCCGAGTTCTATGGTTCTGGTGTATTGGAAAATGGGCGGAGTGGTGAGGCGGAAATCACGTGGTCTAACCCTGACCTTCGCACCCATAATACACTTTGCACAGGAATATTAAATCGCATATTATGCGCCCGAGATAAGTTTCCCCTGTTAATAATACACCATATAATAACGTTTGACGTAACGAATTTATGTTATACATTAACGTTGGGCTTTATGTAACCTTCGTGGTCTCCACCAGTTCGTAGATGCCGGCTCCACTGATTAACACAAGTCCGCTTCAAGCTCCAGATTGCTCCACGCGTAACATTTAATCCATATTTTAATCCATTTGAAATAGCACATATATATACATAATTTTCGTTTATGAGTATACGTAACTGATATAATTGATATTCATATTTACATCTGAACGACACATATATAGTTAAACCGCATAATATAGATTTAAACCTGTTTCGGCATCCAAAATCCACGACATATTTTAGCGGTGGCATGACTTTAGCGTGGCTTTACCTCCGCTATCCAACGAATTTCAGAATTTTGACAACGCACTCCATGAAACCCAGCTGGCCATTCGCTGTCCATGTGTTTTCCTCAAATTTTCTTACGCAGGTAGTCGGGTAGTGATAAGCACGAAATAGAGGTTGTTGGTCGAATGGTATAAATGGTTATTGGTTGAGGGAGGGCAGGTGGTCAATTCTTGCCTCCCCGCGAAATCTCGCAGTTGCCCTGAGTTCGATCCCCAGCGAGAGTTCGAATCTCTCAGGCGACGCCATCTAAACAATCTGTAAGCAAGCACCACAAATATAGAGCAATTAAAAGAAATGGCCATGAATTCAAGAGACGAGCGGCGTACAGCGATGACGAGCCTGTGGTCACTGTGAGAAGCTATGACGCTTGTGGGCAATTCAGAGAGGCGTTGAAAAGCTGATTGTGAGGCAGCTCGAGCATTTTCTACCCACTCCGCTGTTCTTCTCCTCATATTCATATATATTATATAATTCTGGAGCTGTTATATTTGCTCCACAATATGCGGTAACAGGATTTATTTGATCGGCCCAATTGTACTGTGTAATGCATTTTGACAGCTCTAATCCTAGAAAAAATAAAGTATTGAACTGGTCTAATTGTTAAAATTTTCTAGAGGTGTTTAAATATACCATTTTACACCCTGACATATCCAATATATGTTTTGTTATGTGTCAAAATGATGTATCCATTCTATGACTAGGCCAAATACATAGTCTCTACACGTTGAAGATTTTCTGTGTGCTGTAGTATCTTTGAACTCCATAGCTATGAATCTGATCATGAAGATTGGTAAAATTGCTATTTGTTGCAACTGGAAGATCTAATGACTCAAATATATCGGTGTGAGGTTGGTGTGCGACTAACCCATTTAACTTTAGAAATTTTATTTTAAGCCCTTCCTGTAATGGTTTGATTTGACCTCTAATGCACTGGAATTTGTGTTATAGATGCAAAAGAATATAAATTTAGTACTCTGGGTTAACAACATCAACTTTTATGGTTTTTATCATTTCTATGGTTTGTAACAGTGCCTAGGATTTGCCAGCTTTTTGAACGCATTACCTAGATTTTACTTTATAACATTCTAAAATTGGCCCTGGCTTGTGCTATTGATGCAAAAACTAACAGAAATTAGAGTGCACAGCAGAGGGATTCACAACAGAAACTTGCTAAAAAGAAGTGTACATCATATAATCATATTAGTCATATTAGTGTTACAATAAACTGATCAACAGAGAAGGTATTTCCTTGCAGCTAGCGATGCCAGCTCTTCCATATCTCCTATTCTTTCAAAATTTATTCCTGTCAGAAATTTGCTGTTTATAGCTGCTGGAGATATTCTGCCTAGCTTGGGATTTTCTAATTTCATACTCTAGTCATTTTCCGTTACAACATTTTGTTTCAATTTATTCGAGTGCAATGCTATGACATTGTTATCCTTATCTACTTGCACTACAGGTGGAAAATAGCTATCTAATCCTAATCCATTTTAGTTTATTAAATGTAAAAAGGAACTTACTCGATGTTACTGGACATTTCTCTTACCCACGGTGTAAAGTGCACTTGGCTTCTCTTGGTATAACAAGCTCATTCCTTTAATATTTTTCCTTTTCTTTTCCTGGAGATCATGAATGTCCTATTGTATCTTAGATTGATGGCCCCCATGTATGCCATTAAGATCTATAGATATATTGTGTTCCTCATAAGATCAGATCCACCCGTGACAAACACAACTCATTTCTGTAAATCAATTCCATATTCCATTTGTTTGAATGAAATACTAACACCCGGGGACTAATCTATCACAGGTGGTGTTATCACTTGTTCTAGGTCCTCTGTAGAACCAAAAGATTTGGAAAAAAAACAGTTACGGTTGTAGGCTAAATTTTCTACACCTAACAGTGAGATTTAATTGAAGGCTGTGCATAGCTTCTTTTTTTTTTGTTATCTGTATGTTGGTTGTTTAACATGATTCAAGGTTACTTTGTAGACACATTGACATAGTTCTGGCTTGGGTATTGCAGAAATTGCAGGGCTTATTAGGTCGGAAAGGGTTTGAAACTACCTTCTGATACCAAATGTAACAGCCTATCTCGTTGATACCATACTTGATACCATGTGCAAGGTCTCTGTCTCACTTATAAAACAAAACACTTATCTGATTCCCTACAGTTAAGCAGGATTTAATTTGCAAGAGAATTTAAACATGATTTTTAAGTTAAATCTAAGTAAAATCACAGTAACCAGCTAATGCTTAAACCACAGTGACTAGCTGATACTGAAATATAATAATTAACTGATGCTAAGAGGAGGAATACCTGGAGACGGAGAGATCCAACTAGAATACCTGGAACCGTGATCCTCCTCTTCAGCTGATCGGGCAGATTACAGAACCAAAATGTTCCTCCCAGCCAAATTTAGAATTTAATCCTAAATCCAGAGGACGCCTCCTCTGCCCCCGTGCCCAGAATCCCGAGAACAGTGAGTCTCCTTCCCACCCTTGATAAATTTTACCATAACAACCTCCGCAAATTCATCACAACAGCCTTCTCCATTTCCTCACAACAGCCTTCTCCCCCTTCTCCCCCCAACAAAAGACCCCCTCCTCCTTCATGACTTCCAGTTTAAATAATAATCTGCCCCACCGCCATAACACCATCCAGCTAACATCCCACCGCCACACTCCATCGAGATAAGGCCTCCATAAATGTAGAAATGAATGTTTTTTAAAGAGGTATCATTCGAGGGATATGGTTCTCATTAAGGAGATGTCCTTTGGATGTAATAAGATAAGGTTGTATTAATGAGAGGTCATTCGAACAAGAGGATATGATTTATTAATGAGGTAACTTGAATGCAAGAGGATAGGATGTATAAGGTTGTATTAAACAGGCGTCATTTAAATGAAAGAATATGATTGTATTAATTTGAATGTATTCAATCGAAGTCTTCATTTAATTAATCATTCTAATTATTTCTTTTTTTTAAAGTTAGTTTTTTCTTTATGTTGGTCTTTTAACTTTTAGTTAAAATATTAGGAAGTAGGGACTTAGGGTGTGGGTTGTTACATCTAATCATTGAAAAAGAAACTTAAATATGGTTATATTATATTGCATAACATCCATTAAATGAAAATTCTCAATTAATGCAATTTCATCCAATGTGTGAGACAATTCAATACGATTATCATGCAAAACTTGTAAGAAAAAAAAAGTTATGTAGTTGTGGCTACATATCATAATGCTTAATCAAAATGAATAGAACCCTTAAAAGTTAGAAAAAATAAAGGTCAATTGAATTCTTTACTAAGACAAAATAAGCTTTGTACTATTGAAGTAGTATTACCTTGTTATTAATCATTGTAGAGTTTGATGCAAACCATGTCTCTTGATACTCTGATTGGCAATGCAAGAAGCATGAATTAATAAACATGCCCCTTGTTTCACAGCGCTTAGAATTTTCCAATGCATTAAGCATCTCCATCCTATAACCTGTCAATAAAATGAAGAAAAAAGTGACTTGACAATGATACAATAATATATAAGGGGATAAATATCAAATATTATAGTTTTTCATAGCTAGTATTGTTCACAGGTTTAGGGTGACCAAATTGAACTACTATTTTAACAGATTTTAATTTTTGAGAATTATACTTAGAATTGAAGTTTGAACCCAAGATATGAAATCTTTATAAATCAAAAACACATATTTTTCCATGTGAAACGCAACATTTTGCATCGGAATGGATTGTACAATATATGTAAATATATGCCACACTTGCATTTAACATGTTCCTAGATTCAAAAAAATGAAAATTCATCCATTAATGTGCATATATTCATAGAAAAGATGAATAGAAACAAAATATTTATAACAACATTTGACAATTTTCATACAAAAGAACTATAACTAAAACAAAACTTCATTAAAAAAAAGAACCCTTAATAGTTAAAAAAAGTACAAACAATCTATGGAACTTAATGAAAATATCCATGTTTGCAATGTGGAGTGAAAAATCCAATTGAAAGGAGTGAATTTAGCAATGAGGGTTCTGCACTCTATAACCCAATACAAAATATGGTTGGGTCGAACTACTAACTTCGAAACATTTGCGCTAGTAATCAAGAACATCAACTTGCCAAATTATGGTGAATAAAGGAGACCATCATTTGACAATCATGACTATCACATTTGAAAGGAAAGGAGAGTCATTTACTGCTATATGAAAGCATTAGTTTTAGAAATTTCAACAAGATAAAGCACTAAGGAGAATTTATAAGACCAATACCTAGCAAGTGATCTAGAGCACCTTAAACATTGTACTTGTAAATGTAATTTTTTACCTGTTACCCCTCATGTTAGCAATGGTACATGCAATTTCTTACTTTGCATTATCACCATTGTAAGCCCAAGGTCACAAGTTAAAAGCCTTGTAAAAACCATGTGAGCCTTTTTATGTATGTGTCCTAGTCCTTGTGATTATCGGCCATTACTGCTCCTTTTTGGTTATGTAGCTGGTTTCTTTCATCCTAGATAGGATTTTCATTACGACTCATGGTCTATAGGAGCCTTAGTTATGTAGGGGTGATCACCAGTGTATGGGCTATTCTAACTACATCAAGGTGCACCTATATCTTACCACATGGTTATGTGTGTCACTGAGTCTGAATCTAGCATTGGCCTTGGTGTGGTATTCCTCAAATAGTTTTCAAGATGGTAGTCTCAAAATATTGGTAGTTCACATTTCCTTAGGCAACTCACATTTCTCAATGAATGTGGTCTCAAAACTAAAAAATTCAACTTAGTTTCAAAATGTTCAGCAGAAAATATAGATGACATGCCATGTTGACAATTTTCCAAAATGTGAAGGCATCATCAAGAAAACGGTAGCCAAAGGGGGCCCAATAGTATGTGAGACTTTTAGGAGGCATAAGAAGGCTAGATTTTGTTTAAATTTTGCATGCATTACATTAAAATTGTTCTATAGGATGAGAGGAACAATACCTAGGTGGTAGATTCTCCAAATTTTCTACGACATTGGAGATCCCTCTCTAGGAATGACAATTTGGAACATATAGGTCAAGCAACCTAGTGTAATGGGGCATGCAATACGTCAAAATTAGAACTTATCTAGACAAAACCCATGTGATGGAATCTTCAAAATCTCAAGGGCATTAAAGATCTAGCCAAGGTGGCCAAGTCAATCCTCTCACTAGTCGTTAACATCAATACGAGAGGAGGGGTAAAAGTTAGTCGTTTCGAAGACAATGGATTGTTGTACCATTGTGTGGAATATTGCCTCAAAATATAGCAAGTCTTGTGAGATTCATCACAAGACAAGAGCTACAACAAGGGACAAAACTATTAGGTGGAGGCTCAAAGGCAAAATGTACCCTTCAAGAGATCTAATTAGGTCACTTATGACCTAGAGTTTATTGATAAGACAAGGGTAAAGCCTTATCAAGGTACATAAGGCCATGAAAAGGTTGGATAAGATAGGTATGGTCAATAATTGGAGCCACAAGCCTTCTACAACCCCCAATTTGAAGCCTAGTGTCAGGTTAGGGTTTACCCTAGGGAAAAATTACCTAGGGCTTGTGACCTCAGCCCTAAAATGAAAGAATTTTCCATGGAAATGGATGGATCTTGATGAAATGAGGGTTAAGCCACATGAGGGACCCTCCCAAAGGTCAACGCACTCCTCCTAGATGAATTTAGCCCAAGCCCTAGCCTAACAACTTGCCTTAAGGGCCAAAAATATGAAAGAGAGAGAATACATTTTTAAAGGATTTTCTATGGTGTGATCACCTATGTGGATGGCCATTGCTTGATCTTTGGGTGATGGAATCTAATGGGAGACATGCTAATGGAAAAATCAAACCCTCATATGGAGTAAGGGAAAGAAAAACCCTAGCTATCATTTTATGAGGGGATAAAGTCCTCAAAGAGAGTTTAACATGAAGATTCATTCATGGGATTTTCACACATTATTTAGGGTAATGCATACAATATTTTGCCAATATTTAATAGAAAAATATTCAACCAAAATTCCACATAAAAACCCTAAAAATAAGCATTGCATGCAATGGCCATAAAAATATAATCAACATGTAGAATACTTACAAGAAATGCATGAGCTAATCCATTATTATCCCAAATTGATATCACCACGACAAGAGAATAACTCCAAAATCAAAATCATAACAAAATATCACATCTCCACAAGTACACATGACTATTTCAGCTAGGTCAAAATCCTCTAAGGAGGTTGAGTTCTCAACAAGTGATGATGATAAACGAAAGTGAGGTGACCTCTATTTATATGAGGTCTACCTC
Source organism: Pinus albicaulis (assembly GCA_034641835.2). NCBI lineage: Eukaryota > Viridiplantae > Streptophyta > Pinopsida > Pinales > Pinaceae > Pinus > Pinus albicaulis. The sequence goes on along the minus strand of CM076581.1, from coordinate 832,922,380 downwards.
AATAATTTCTAACTAATGATGCCCCTAAAACAAGTTTGAGATGAACTAAACTTGGGTTACAAGCCAACCCACTAGCTTAATGATAAAACAAGTCATAATTGCCACACATGTGAACCATAGCCTTAAGAAATGCTGATGTCATGCCCTTTTAGGGCTCCAAATGCCATGCCATGATGTGATGAGGTCTAGAAATGTGTCATAGTGCCAAAACCATCCAAAATTTGAGGAATATCCGTCAAATCCACTTCAAATCCCCTCTGGAGTTCCAAATCCAGCTAGGGGTGTCTCCATATCATCTCCATGGGTCTCCAATTGTCAAAATAGGGCCTCTCTCCAATGTTAGGGATTATACAAGTGCAACAATCCCTCACTAGTCTCTCAATGGGAGACCATCCTCGTCTGGGTTTTGAATCAAGTCTTACACATTAGGTTGTTTCAAGGCCAACTTGGGCGCATGTTGTTCTAGTGGTGCCATCATTAAGAATCCTCTATATTGGGTCAATGTGGACCAATGTTCTGGGTCCTGAGGGTGCTCTAGGGCATGTAACATTGCTCAAGTCATCAAGAGGCCTAACTTTGTTAACAATGCATCTACTAAACCATCCACCTCTATGAAAAGGCATAAGTTGTAATATCCCGTTTCGGGGATATCTATAAAACACGGCAAACTCCAACCAGAGATGGACTGGGAGGGCGTTTACCAGATATGCCGCCTCTGAAAAGAGGACGAAATCTAGAGGCTACCTGGCCCTTTCCAGACTCTGTCTAAGAGTATAAGATAAACACACCAAGTGGTATACAACTAGAATGCTCGAAAGTATATAAAGATAACAGTGCAGCAGACATACAATAGCATAGAAAGAATGTACGACAAATCATCCAGAAATATAGAGAGAGAATGCTAAGCCATTTTATTAAACTGACAAATATAATGAAGTACAATAGGTGATCAGAGTGATGGCACCTAAACTTGCTCAAGGCAAGTGAAGAAATACTCTCAGAATACACAGGAAATGGCTGCTCTCTGAATTGCGTCCCAGCTGCTAGAAAACTGTCGTGTAGCTACTACTGCTGAAATGAACTGAAGACTAGGGGTTGTTCCCCTTGCCGGAATGAGCTGAAAATCTAGAATCCTCCTCTACTCACCAATCTCGGCAAAACCCAGAAACCATATCAGAAATGGCCGAACCCCGAAAAACACCCCCTTGGGGAATTACGCTGGCCTCCAAGGCTCTGCGCAGAGGCTGAATAGGAATGAATTAAATACCACCTCAAACTCCACCAAAATCCTCCCAAAGGCAAAGGCTGATCCTCTGCTCAATCTCCCAGCACAAAACCCCTGCAAAAATCCCAAACCAGAGCTCCTCCTAGATGGACTGCGTCCTCCCTCTCAATGACTACGCAGTCTCTCTGAATGCCTAGCTCCGCAGCAAAACCAAACACCAAACCTCCCGCAAAATTCTGAAGGAAATACCTTGCCTGAGTAGGCACTCGAAGTCCCCTGGGGCTAAGGGCGAGATCTCCGACCGGAGACACTCAACGCACTAAACAATGCTGCAGACAGGCTAAACAGCCAGCGTGCTCAAGAAGTCAAAACGACCAGCTCAATATCATCAACAACGAATGAATGAAATGAGGAGGCTCCTCCCTCTTTTATAACGTTGGCCTTCCTCTAAAACCCTAAGGCCTATCTCCTCAACGTAGCCTCCCTCTTGCCACGTCCTCATCCTCATCTGCACAGTCTCTTCTAGAGCATACGTGGGCCCCCTCTCTATGTGGTGCTTGGCCCCCCTTGGCTTCCTTTAAGTCACAACGTTGTGCTACTAGGGAGTGTGTTTTATTCCACTAAGTGAGTTAGACCCTCTCCACTCACCTTTTTATTTATTAATAAACTATAGACGACAAAATTGAGCAAAATCGAATATTCCAATTAGCCACTGCTAATTAGGAATATTACAGTCTCCCCCGAAAAAATTTTGCTTGTCCTCAAGCAACTGAAGTGATGGATGCTGCAAAATCTTCTCACTCTCCCATGCGGCATCCTCATCTAGCAAATTCTTCCACCTCACCAAGAATTCCCGGACTGTCCTGCTCTGTAGCTGCCTCTCCCTGGTATCAATAATAGCCTCTAGCTGCAACACCAAATGCCCCTCATCATCCTTGGGTGGTAGCTCATCTGTCACTATCACCTGCTGCCCCAGTGCCTTCTTCAGGCATGATACATGAAAAACGTTATGGATCTTGCTGCCTTGGGGCAACTCCAACTCATACGCAACCTGTCCAATCCTGCGTATCACCCTGTATGGCCCATAAAAGCGGGGCTTGAGCTTCTCAGCTCCCTTCTGCTTCAGTGACGACTGTCGGTATGGCTATAATTTTAGGTAGACCAAGTCCCCTACCTCGAACTATTTCTTCACCCGACTTCTGTCAGCATACAGCTTCTGCTGGTTTTGTGCTGTAGCCATATTATCCTTGAGAGCTTGGAGAATGTCCTGACTCTCTTGGATCCAAATCTTGGCTCTAGGAGCCTTGCTAGCATCGAACATCACATCAGCAAAAGATAAAGAATGATACCCATACAAAGCATAAAATAGTGACATACCAATGGACATGTGATGTGTCGTGTTATAGCAGTACTCCCCCAGATGCAACCACTTCAGCCATGGTCGCTGCTGCCCACTGACATAGTTACGCAAGTAACCCTCCAGCCACTTGTTAACTATCTCCGTCTGTCCATCCGTCTGTGGGTGATAACTGGTACTCGGTGTCAACTCCGTCCCCACTAACCGGAAAAACTCCTGCCAAAATCCGCCCATGAAACGGCTGTCCCTGTCACTGATGATGGTCTTAGGAAGACCATGTAGCCTGAAAACCTCTTTGAAGAACAACTCGGCCACCTGTGCTGCTGTGTAGTGCGCGGATATGGCGAAAAAATGCGCATACTTTGTCAGTCGATCAACGACGACAAAGATACAATCCTTGCCCTGCACCATGGGCAACCCTGTGATGAAGTCCATCGAGATACTCTCCCATTTCCCCTCCGGAATGGGAAGAGGCTGCAATAATCCTGCGAGATGGCTCATCTCCCCCTTGTTCCTCTGGCAAACATCGCACTCCCTGATGTGTTGGAGTACGTCCTCCTTGAGGCCCTTCCATGATAACCTCACTGTAATGGCCTTGTAGGTTTTGGTAAACCCCTGATGGCCCGCCAATGGTGAATCATGTGATGCCTGGAGTATCTTCTTCTTGAGCTGAGATCCCTCAGTCAAGAAGATCCTATTCCTGTAGTAGATGATCTCATCGACCAACCTATACCTGTTATCCGCCACCTGTCCATCCAGAACCTCACATGCAAATCTGTCCTTGGAGTACTCCACTAAAAGTCGAGCCCTCCAATCTGTATCCAAGCTCATAAGAGATAACGTGGCTGGTCTACGTGAAAGGGCATCTGCTACCACGTTATTCTTACCCTTAACATACTCAATGTCAAAGTCATATGCTTGGATCTTACTGATCCACTTCTGCTACCTCTCCTGTAGCTGCTTCTGCTCCAAAAAGAACCTAAGGCTGTTGTGATCAGTCCTCACCCTGAACCCGTTCCCTACCAAATATTGCCGGAATTTGGCCAATGCATGCATAATGGCCAACATCTGCTTGTCGTATATAGAATACAACCTCTCATGCGGAAGGAACTTCCAGCTCTCAAAGGCTATAGGGTGTCCTCCCTGCATCAATACTGCGCCGATCCCCTCTCCCGATGCATCACACTCCAAAACAAATGGTTGCGTAAAATCCGGCAATGCAAGCACTGGGCGGCTACTCATCACCTCCTTGAGCCTGTCAAAGGCTTGCTGCGCTGTATCTGACCAACTGAATGACCCCTTCTTCATCAAATCTATAAGGGGTGCAGCAAGCTGTGAGAAACTCTTGACGAACTTCCTGTAATAAGTACATATGCCAATGAATCCTCGAAGTTCCGTCACGTTCCTCGGCTCCAGCCAATCCCTGATGGCCCTGATCTTCTCCTCATAGACTCTCACTCCGTCCAGTCCAATAATGTGACCCAAATACAACATCTCCATCATTTCAAACTCACACTTGGAGAGCTTAGCATAGAATTGTTGCTCTTCCAAGATATGTAGTACTGCCTCTATATGCTGGAGATGCTCCTCCCAAGTCCTGCTATATATGAGTATGTCATCGAAAAAGACCAATACAAACTTCCTCAGGTGACTGCGGAAGATATGGTTCATGCAAGAATGAAAAGTAGTTGGGGCATTGGTTAGCCCAAAAGGCATAACCAAAAACTCAAAGTGCCCATAATGACACCTGAAGGCGGTCTTGGGAATGTCCTGTTCCCTCACGCGAATATGATGGTACCCTGATCTCAAATCAATCTTCGAGAAGAACTTGGCTCCTCTCAGCTCATCCATCAACTCATCGATCTTGGGTATAGGATACCTGTTCTTCAGGGTCTTCTTGTTCAAGGCTCTGTAGTCAATACACATCCTCAAGGTGACGTCCTTCTTTTTCACCAATACCACGGAAGAAGCAAACGGACTCATGCTCGGTCTGATGTGCCCAAGAGCTAGCAACTCCTGGATGGCCCGCTCAATCTCATCCCGATAGGCTTTGGGATGCCTATAGGGGGTAGTAATCATTGCCTGAATGCCCTGCTCAAGCTCTATGGTGTGCTCGAATCCTCGGTCCGGTGGCCGACCTGGTGGTATATCCCCAAGCACTGCCCCATACCTGTCAAGGATGGCCTGTATATTAGGATGAATTGCCTGACCAGTGGTCTCTGCCACTGATGCCCACAACTCAACCGCCCACTCTATGTCTCCCTTCCGAAAATCTTCCTCCATCCGGTGTGCCGAAACCATCTGAGGTGGGTAAGTGTGCATCCCACAAATCTTCTCATGTTTCTCAGTCTTCTTATCATCCCACTCCATCTCTAAGGCCTCCAAATCTATGGTGACCTTCCCCAGAGTAATCAACCACTAAACACCCAATACCACATTGGTATCCGGTATGTTGACCACGAAAAAGTGATCGGTCATGGTGTAGGTACCCATTGTCATTGCCAACTCTGGAACATACCGGGCACACTGCATTGTCTGGGCTCCTGGGACCAAAACTGAAAATCCGTCAAAGCTCTTGGTTGGTATACCTATCCGCTCGACCATCTGTGCATCAATGAAGTTGTGGGTTGCCCCACTGTCAACCAATACTGACACTCGCTGGCCACGTACTGTCTCTCGTACGCGCAGCGTCAAATACTTGGGAACTCCTCACAATGCTGCAAGGGTCCCTCCTGTGGGTGCAAAAGTTGCACCTCCTGTCCTTGGAGGTGGAGGTGGCAACTGATCCTGGGCCGTCTGACTGTCTCCTGCCTCCTCATCATCCTCTTCCCCGCTATCATCGGAGAAGACCTCAATGAAGTGTGCTTTGCCAACATCACACCTATGTCCTGGTGCCCACGGCTCCTGACAAGTAAAGCACAGCCGCTTCTTCTTCAGCTCCCTCTTGGCATCATCATCTATCTGTGCCCGTCCTGGATTCCCCTTCGGAGGCGGAATCCTCACATCCTTCCCCTTGGGCTGGAAACCCTGTCTTTGGGGGTAGGGTGTCCGAGTCCTAGGCAATGCATCCTGTAAGTCTCGGGTCCTGCTAATAGCATCCTGAAGTGTAGCTAGTCTAGTAGATCTGACTAGACCCCGAAGTGGCTCTACTAACCCCTCCATAAACATATAGATCATCCGTGCTGTGGATAGATCTGGCACCATCACTGAAACCCTCAAGTAATCTGCAATGTATGTCTCTGGGCTCCCAGTCTGCTTGAGCCTCGTCAGCTCAACAAAGTGTTATTCGGGATCTCTCCGGTCAAATCACTCCATTAATCTCCTGGTAAACTCGGCATACGTCGTCACTGTAGAGTGTCCGAGTGTAACCATCCCATGGAACCACTAGTCCTGGGCCTCACCATCCAAATGTAATGTCGCCACCTTGATGGCCTCCGTCTCCGACATCTGGTTAAGCTGGAAATAGATGTCCAGCTTCTCCACCCAAGACTTTGCCGAACTGTTTGATGACCCATCAAACATAGGCAAATGGAATCTGCTAGATGTGCGGTGGCTATCTCCATCATGATAATGCCGGTGCCCTCTATGATGGTCGCGGGGTCTACTGTCCCATTGGAGCTGAACAAAATCTCGGAATGAGAGAGCATCCCTGAACTCCTGCCCATATGCCTGATACTCTGCAAAATACTCGCCCATGTGTCTGGGCTCTACCTCCTGCTGGGCTCCTGCCCTTGTGTCTGCTCCCAAGAAAGTGGGCATGGTAGAGCGTGTAGGTGCATGTGAAGCCATCGGCTGAATAGTATCACGCTGAGCAGCACCATGCTCCGGCAAATGCTGGGATGTACCTAATCCCTCACCTACCTGCAATACCCATGGGGTCTCACGCTGTCTAGCCTCTATAGCGGTGAATCTCTGACCCATCACCTCAATCTGCCTCGCTAAATACTGCACCGATTTGAGGAGTGCCTCTCCAAACTTTTTGGCCTCAGTATCATCTGCCATCGGCTCTCTCTGCTCTGAATCTAACACAGGCTCCTCCTGTTCTGCGTCTGTCACAGGCTCCTCCTGCTTTGTGTCCACCACCCGAACACAGTCTCCCTCTCTGTAGGTGTTCTCCAACCTACGCTCACGATCTCTATACTTCCTGCGTCTATAACAAATATATGGCCTCTTTCCCAGTGTCATAGACAACTAGCTCCACAGGATGAGCCAGAACTATGCGCTGATACCACTGTAATATTCCGTTTTGGGGATATCTCTAAAACATGGCAAACTCCAACCAGAGATGGACTGGGAGGGCGTTTACCAGATATGCCGCCTCTGAAAAGAGGACGAAATCTGGAGGCTACTTGGCCCTTTCCAGACTCTGTCTAAGAGTATAAGATAAACACACCAAGTGGTATACAACTAGAATGCTCGAAAGTATATAAAGATAATAGTGCAGCAGACATAAAATAGCATAGAAATAATGTACGACAAATCATCCAGAAATATAGAGAGAGAATGCTAAGCCATTTTATTAAACTGACAAATATAATGAAGTACAATAGGTGATCAGAGTGATGGCACCTAAACTTGCTCAAGGCAAGTGAAGAAATACTCTCAGAATACACAGGAAATGGCTGCTCTCTGAACTGCGTCTCAGCTGCTGGAAAACTGCCGTGTAGCTGCTACTGCTGAAATGATCTGAAGACTAGGGGCTGTTCCCCTTGCTGTAATGCGCAGAAAATCTGGAATCCTCCTCTACTCACCAATCTCGGCAAAACCCAGAAACCATATCAGAAATGGCCGACCCCCGAAAAACACCCCCATGGGGAATTACGCTGGCCTCCAAGGCTCTGCGCAGAGGCTGAATAGGAATGAATGAAATACCGCCTCAAACTCCACCAAAATCCTCCCATCTGCTCACTCTCTCGGCACAAAACCCCTGCAAAAATCCCAAACCGGAGCTCCTCCTAGATGGATTGCGTCCTCTCTCTCAATGATTGCGCAGTCTCTATGAATGCCCAGCTCCGCAGCAAAACCAAATACCAAAACCTCCCGCAAAATGCTGAAGGAAATACCTTTGCCCGAGTAGGCACTCGAAGTTCCTCGGGGCTAAGGGCGAGATCTCCGACCGGAGACACTCAACGCACTAAACAGTGCTGCAGACAGGCTAAACAGCCAGTGTGCTCAAGAAGTCAAAACGACCAGCTCAATATCATCAACAACGAATGAATGAAATGAGGAGGCTCCTCCCTCTTTTATAACGTTGGCCTTCCTCCAAAACCCTAAGGCCAATCTCCTCAACGTAGCCTCCCTCTTGCCACGTCCTCATCCTCATCTGCGCAGTCTCTTCTAGAGCATACGTGGGCCCCCTCTCTATGTGGTGCTTGGCCCCCCTTGGCTCCCTTTTAAGTTACAATGTTGTGCTACTAGGGAGTGTGTTTTATTCCACTAAGTGAGTTAGACCCTCTCCACTCACCTTTTTATTTATTAATAAACTATAGACGACAAAATTGAGCAAAATCGAATATTCCAATTAGCCACTGCTAATTAGGAATATTACATAAGTACTTATGGAGTGGGTGCCCGGGCTGTTGTGGACCACCTAGGAAAACCAACATGAACTCAAGTGAAAGCAACCAACCATGAGAGAACTTGATCATATGAAGATCTAAGTGTTGAGATTTTGTGTATTTGGGGTAGCATCAGTTGTGCTCTAGCTCCCAAATTTTGTGGAGGGACTAGAGTACACTTGCTCTACAAGACCCATAAATGGATTTAAGAAATTTTAGTTGGTGTTCAAGTTATTCAAATAATTAATTATTTTTAATGGATTTCCAAAGTCTAACTTAGGAAAATAAAATAATTAAAGTGAATTAATTAATACAAGTGCTGAAATTGTCTTAAGTCACATGGATCAAACAGTGTTTTATCTCAGCTATTGATGAATGATTTAATCTCGGTCGTTGAAGGGTTCAATAAAAAAGTATAAGAGAAAGGCTTGAGGGTCAGTTGATGAAACACATTTTTAGTAGAATTGAGGAATAGATTTGGAATTCTAGGGCAGGTTTGCTAAGAATTTCTAGAGGAATTTCTTACAGTGAGGGTAGTATTGGCTGAGGGAATGATCTGATTCCAAGAGCCAATAGTCAGTAAGAGGCAGAGGAGCAGCAACAAGGACAACACAAAGAAGCAGAGAAGCAGCTATGCAGGTGTTGCGCAGCCGCTATGCAGGTACTACACAGGACAACGCAGAGGCACTGGGAGGCTTCAGAAATCACGTAGAGGGTCTTTTGGGGCTAGCGTTAGGCTGTGGGACCCATCCAGAGGTTACACAGTCCCTTCTGGTGCAACGCAGTGGCATTTGAGGCTAGCAGGGCTGATGTTGAGGCTTCAGGGGTAGCACTGAGGGTTTCTAGGGTCAGATCCAGGCTGAGTCATGTAAATCCCGTTTGAGGGTGTGGATCAGTCAGATATTTGGCACTAGATCTTCAGGTTAGCTACAGATTTTATATCTTTTATTCTCTGTCGGGTTTTCCAGATCTGGAACCCAGATTTACTGTACTCAGAACTACTTAATAATAAACCCTCATATCTGCTGCACCGGTTTTCCAACTTTGGGTTTTTCCGAGGACTTATGTCCAAAAATCCATGTGTCACTTTGTTGCATGAGTGTATTATTCAGTAAATGATCTGCATGTGTAGGCTATAGTTGTGTTTATTTTCGATATTTTCTGAATCTAATTTCTCAAAATAACTTGTATTAATTAAATCAAGTAGGAGGAAATAAACCAATACACTGTAGTAGAATTTTCACACTAAGTAGACCAAACTTGGATGCTAAGGGCATACTAATACATAAAACAAGGATCGCCTTCCGATATCTAACTACACCAAGTCTCGTAAAGGTGTTCCCTACCTTGATAGAGGTGGCTAATAATCAACCCCATTATGTGCTTACGACATTCAAAAGGAAATGTAATTTCCAAGGTCAATTCCTCAATCAATAGATGTTAGTGTAAATGCATGACAATGAAGGGGAAAAGGATTCATGGTCAAGTGCCACGGTCAAGGGGACCAACTAATGAGGAGTCCATAATCTGAGTGCATGAAATTTGAATGTAAGGAGGGAGTAATCAGGGAGTCATGAGTCAGCCTACTTGGCTTTCTTTTTCCACCCCTCTAGGGTGCCTTTTACTTCGTCTTGATAATGCTTTGTATTATGGTGCATAGATTAAGGGTTAGAGCTTGCTCTTTATGATGTGGCATTTATATGTTACCCCTTAAGATGATATAGTTTGTCTCTCATCAGTGTTGGGACATGAAATGGTTCCTTTTGATGTGAAGGAGAATTATGTGCTTAGGAACCAAGTGATGGCTAATTAGGAGGGTATATCTCATGCTAGGCTTTTGGCCACGTGCTAACTTGTGTCCCATGAATCTTTTGCATTTTGATTTCTTCTTTTTCATTTTGTTGTGGCCATGATATGATTTTTCATTCTTTTAGTTGCATCAACCTCTAGGGAAATGTTTTCCAGCACTACTCAAGGAGTGTGTGTTGAGATTTTATGGTGTTGGGGTAGCTTCAGATGTGCTATAGCTCCCAAATTTTGTGGACGAACTAGAGTACATTAGATCTCTAAGACCCAGAAAAGAATTTCAGAAATTCCATCCGGTTTGAGAGAAAATTAATTAATTAAGGACCCTAAGTATAACTTAGGAAAATTAAAATATTAAAGGTAATTAATTCAAACATGTGATGGAAATGACTTAAGTCACATGGATCAAGCTTTTTTTTAATCTTAGCCATCGATTCAAGATTAGATCGTGGCTGTTGGTTTCCCTACGAGAAAAGTATAAAGGAAAGGCTTGAGGTCAGTTGGAGAACACACACACGGAGGCAGAGCACTGAGACTAAGCTAGAATTCTAGGGCATGGTTTGCTAAGAATTTCCAGAAGTGTTTCAGCTGTAGTGAGGGGTAGTATTGGCTAAGGGGATGATCTGATCCCAGAGCCAAGAATCAAAAAGAGGTAGAGAAGCAGCAGTCAGAGCAGCGTAGAGGGGGCAGCGGATATGCATCAATTATGCAGCAGCTGCGCATCGCAGAGGATTCAGGTGCTACGTAGGCCCAGAAAGGGCAGTGTAGAGGTAGTAGGAGGTAGTCAGGGCTTACGCAGGCCCAACTAGGGCAGCACAGAGACATTGTAACCCATTGTGGGGTTACGCAACCCTCTCCTGAGCAGCGCAGGGGCACTAGCAGGCTAGCAGAGCTGAAGCAGAGGCCTTTAGAGCAACGTTGGGGTTTCTGAAGACAAAAAGGGGTTGAGTTTTGTAAATCTCGTTTGAGGGTGTGAATCAGTCCAGTTTTCTGTCTCCGGAACTGAGGTATTGCTGCATATTTTTGTTTTCTCTTTTGGGTTAACCAGTAAGGTGCCCAGATTTGATGTACTTAGAATCTACTTAATAATATAAACCCTCCAGCAGCCAAAAGACCGGTTTTCCTGCATTGGGTTTTTTCGGGAACAGTTGTCCAGAAAATCTTGTGTGTCACTTTGTCTATGTGCATGTATTCATTTTTAGATCTTTATCTGTGAAGAACTGTTAATGTGTTTACTTCGATGTTAATGTTGAAATTTCAGATTAGTAACTTGATTAAGTAGGAGAAGTATAAGCAGATTTAACAGTAGGGTTTCCGCATAACTAATATTCAAAAATTTTTGCATGGTATCAGAGCGATTGCAGATCTAGCTGGATCACCAGCAAGAAGGCTAAAGAATCCTTGCATTAGAAAGCAACAACAGTCATAGAAAGCCGGACCAGAAAGGACAGCATAGCAGCAGAGGGGAGCAAAGCCACGCAGAGGCTAGAGTGACATAGTCTCCACGCAGGTCCACGTACTTACCATGCAGAGGCAATGGAGAGGCTGTGTTGGGATTTTCTGCTCACGTAGAGGCTAGCCAGGGTGACACAGTCTTGAAGTTGTTGCTGATTCAGAGTGCCGGAAGCAGTGCTGCAGAGCTTCAGTAGTTGTCGGTGGGGCTTAATTTATGAAGATGCAGAAATTAGCCTGAGCACTAGTTGACAAATAGCGGGAGGAGAATAGCTTCTCAGAGGATTTCTAGCCAAAGAAATCTGTAGATCACTTAGAGGATCGAAGAGAGTTGATTCGTTGTGATTTTCCAGACTTCCAAGAGAGGAAGTCAATTGTCAGAGGGAGCACATTGTGCCTTTCTCGCCAAGGACCCTAGATCTGAGTCTCTAACATAGAGAGAATGATTAGTTTCGATAGATTTATTGAGTAGATGGCACCTCAAGGACTAAGTGATAAGGATAGGTTGGACGACCTGTCCAACTTTGCAGTCTGGAAGGCCAGAATCTTGGTAGTCATGGAGGCATACGGTTTGAGGGAGCAATTAGAGAAAGTTCTGGCCACGCCAACGGATGCAAAGCTCCTGAAGAAGCATGAAGAAGCAGCAGCACACGCAAAGCGCTTCATCATGGACGGTTTCAACGACCATGTAGTGCCTCACATAGCCGAGAAGACAATGACTCATGATACGTGGGTGGCTTTGACATCACTATATGAAGGAAGATCTGTCCAGAGGAGAATGCTTCTGGAGAATCAAATGATGTTATTCAATATGGACAAGGAAGAAGAGATTAAACCCTTCCTTTTCAGATCACAGGCGATCAGGGATCAGTTAAATGCCATGGGAGTGAAAATGGAGGATGATGTGATGGTGAGTACTCCACTCAATGCGGTCACAGAGGATTGGGAAACTTTTGTCCAAAGTATCTTGGGCCGAGCGGACCTTCCCAACTGGGACAGTATATGGGCGATCCTCCGTCAAGAAGAACTTCGTCGGATCACCAAGAGACAGTACAACACCGGATCAAGTAAAGTAAAGAAGAAAGAGGAAGAAGATGCAACCTTTGCATCAAAGAGGTAGCAAGGGAGGAAGAAGCGTGATCTATCAAAGATCAAGTGTTTGCAGTGCAGAGAACTAGGACATTTCGCTAGCAATTTTCCTCAGAAGAAGAGGGACAAGGAAGCTTCTACCTCCAAGGTTGTTGTAGCGGACAATGGCTCCGAAGATGACGTGGCCATGAGCGCTCATGAACCACGAAAGCGGGGAGACATGGATCTGTAGAGCAACTACAGAGTGGTGGCGGGATCCTTGAGTAGCCCAACTCTTGGATCACATATGAGCTACGAGAGCCTTAAGACAGTAGCGGGACAAGTGGAGCAGTGGGTGCAGAGAGTCACAGATGGAGCAGAGGTACAACTAGATGCTGAGAGGGAGCAGCGCAGTGAAAATGCAGCAACAACGTAATAGCGCAACGCAGAGTGGTTGATGTGACTTCAGCAGCACAGTGCAGGCTGGTTTACACAGAGCAGAGCTGCAATAGCGCAGTGGCTTCAGGAGGACAGCGCAGAGCAGCAACCTATGGAGCTTTAGCGATGAGGATGCAGCCCAACTGAGTTGTCATGCAACATTTGGTAGCACGATGCAGTAGATTGAAAGAGAGCTGCAATAAAAATGTGGCAGCGTCATAGGCAGCAGTACAGGAGAGCAGAAACATCGCAGTGATGGGCAGCAGGCCAAGCATCAATGCAGAGACCCACACCAGAGATCAGTGCAAAGCTTCGGGGACAAGCAGTGTTGTGCTAGAGCACTTTCCTTGCTAAGAGGGAGTGTTGAGATTTTGTGGTGTTGTGGTAGCTTCAAATGTGCTCTAGCTCCCAAATTTTGTGGAGTGATTAGAGTACACAAGATCTCCAAGACCCAAAAAGGGATTTGAGAAATTCCATATGGTTTGATAGAAAATTAATTAATTAATATTTTTAATTAAGGACCCTAAGTCAAACTTAGGAAAATTAAAATATTAAAGGTAATTCATTCAAACATGTGATGGAAATGACTTAAGTCACAAGGATCAAGCTTTCTTTTAATATTAGTCGTCGATTCAAGATTAGATCACAGCTGTTGGTTTTCCAACGAGAAAAGTATAAAGGAAAGGCTTGGGGTCAGTTGGAGAACACACACACGGAGGCGGAGCACTAAGACTAAGCTTGAATTCTATGGCGTGGTTTGCTAAGAATTTCCAGAAGTGTTTCAACTGTAGTGAGGGGTAGTATTGGCTAAGGGGATGATCTGATCCCATAGCCAAGAGTTAGCAAGAGGCAGAGAAACAATAGTCAGAGCAGCGCAGAGGTGGCAACGGCTACGCAACAGTTATGTAGCAACTGCGCAGAGTAGAGGCTTCAAGTGCTATGCAGGCCCAGAAAGGGTAGCGCAGAGGTAGCAGGAGGCAATCAAGGCTTAGGTAGGCCCAGTTAGGGCAGCGCAAAGACAACGTAACCCAGTCTAGGGTTACGCAACCCTCTCCTAAGTAGAGTAGGGGCACCAGTAGGCTAGCAGAGCTGATGCAAAGGCCTTTAGAGCAGCGCTAGGGTTTCTGAAGACAGAAAGGGGTTGAGTTCTGTAAATCCTGTTTGAGGGTGTGAATCAGTCCAGTTTTCCGTCTCAGGAACTGAGGTATTGCTGCAGATTTTTTTTCTCTGTCGAGTTAACCAGTAAGGTGCCCAGATTTGTTGTACTTAGAATCTACTTAATAATAAACCCTCCAGGAGCCAGAAGACCGGGTTTTCCACATTGGGTTTTTCCGAGGACAGTTGTCTAGAAAAAATTGTGTCACTTTGTCTAAGTGCATGTATTTAGTTTTAGATCTGTATCTGTGAAGAACTATTAATGTGTTTACTTCGACGTTAATGTTGAAATTTCAGATTAATAACTTGATTAAGTAGGAGAAGTATAAGCAGATTTAATAGTAGGATTTCTGCATAACTAATATTTAGAAATTTTCACATGGTATCAGAGCGATTGCAGATCTAGGTGGATCACCAGCAGCCGCAGAAAGCTGAACCAGAAAGGACAGCGTAGCAGCAGAGCCACACAGAGGCCAGAGTGATGCAGTCTCCACGCAGGCCCACGTACTTACTATTCAGAGGCAGCACAGAGGCTATGTTGGGACTATCTGCTCATGCAGAGGCCAGCCAGGGTGACGTAGTCCTGAAGTTGTTGCTAATTCAGAGTGCAGGAAGCAGTGCTACAGAGCTTCAGCAGTTGCTGGTGGGGTTAAATTTCTGAAGATGTAGAAATTAGCCTGAGCACTAGTTGACAAAGAGCGGGAGGAGAACAACTTATCAGAGGATTTCCAGCCAGATAATTCTGTAGATCGATCAAAGGATTGAAGAGAGGTGATTCGTTGTGATTTGGCAGACTTCCAAGAGAGAAAGTCAATTGTCAGAGGGAGCAGACAGTGCCTTTCTCACCAAGAACCGTAGATCCGAGTCTCTAGCATAGAGAGAAGGATTAGTTCGGACAGATTTATTGAGTAGATGGAACCTCAAGGACTATGTGATCAGGATATGTTGGACGACCTGTCCAACTTTTCAGTCTAGAAGGCCAGAATCCTAGTAGTCGTGGAGGCATACTGTATGAGGGAGCATGCAGAGAAAGTCCTGGCCACGCCAACCAATGCGAAGGTCCTAGAGAAGCATGAAGAAGTAGTGGCACATGCCAAACACTTCATCATGGGCGGTGTCAAAGAACATGTAGTACCTCACATAGACGAGAAGACAATGGCTCATGATATGTGGGTGGCTTTGACCTCACTATATGAAGGAATATCCGTCCAGAGGAGAATCCTTTTGGAGAATCAAATGAGGTTATTCATGATGGCCAAGGGAGAAGAGATCGAACCCTTCCTTTTCAGATCACAGGCGATCAAGGATCAGTTGACTGCCATGGGAGAGAAAGTGGAGGATGATGTGATGGTGAGAATTGCACTCAATGCAGTCACAGAGGACTGGGAAACTTTTTTCCATAGTATCTTGGGCTGAGCGAACCTTCCCAACCGGGACAGTTGTGGGTGATCCTCCATCAAGAAGAACTCCGTCATTTCACCAAGAGACAGTACAACACCAGATCAAGTAAAGTGAAGAAGGAAGAGGAAGAAGATGCAACCTTGGGATCAAAGTCGCAGCAAGGGAGGAAGAAGCGTGATCTATCAAATATCAAGTGTTTGCAGTGCGGCGAACTAGGACATTTCGCCAGCAATTGTCCTCAGAAAAAAAGAGACAAGGAAGATTCTACCTCCAAGGTTGTTGTGGCGGATGATGGCTTTGAAGATGACATGGCCATGAGCGCTCATGAACCATGAAAGTGGGGCGACATGGATCTGTAGAGTAGCAACAAAGTGGTGGCGGGATCCTTGAGTAGCCCAAATCTTGGATCACATACGAGCTACGGGAGCCATAAGACAGTAGCGGGACAAGTGGAGCAGTGGGTGCAGAGAGTCACAGATGGAGCAGAGGCAGAGCTAGATGTTGAGAGGGAGCCACGTTGTGCAGATGTAGCAACAGTGTAGTAGCACAACTATGAGGGGTTGATGTGATTTGAGCAGCGCAGTGCAGGCTGGCTTACGCAGAGCAGAGCTGCAGCAACACAGTGGCTTCAGGAGGATAGCGTACAGTAGCAACCTATGGAGCTTCAGTGATGAGGATGCAACCCAAATGACTTGTTTGTCAAAGATTGGGCAGGAGTTTTTCAGTTGTTTCTCTCAGCAACTGAGTTGCAGTGCAACAATTGGCAGCACGATGCAACAGATTGAGAGGGAGTTGCAGTACAGATGTGGTAGTGGCGGTGGCAGCGTCATGGGTAGCAGTACGGGAGAGTAGCAACAACGTTGTGATGAAGGTAAGCAGGCCAAGCATCAACGCAGAGACTCACACCAGAGAAGCAGTGTTGTGCTAGAGCACTTTCCTCACTAAGAGGAAGTGTTGCTATTTTGTGGTGTTGGGGTAGCTTCGGGTGTGCTCTAGCTCCCAAATTTTTTGGAGGGACTAGAGTACATGAGATCTCCAAGACCCAGAAAGGGATTTGAGAAATTCCATTTGGTTTGATAGAAAATTAATTAATTAATATTTTTAATTAAGGACCCTAAGTATAACTTAGGAAAATTAAAATATTAAAGGTAATTAATTCAAACATGTGATGGAAATGACTTAAGTCACACGAATCAAACTTTATTTTAATCTTAGTTGTCGATTGAAGATTAGATCACGACTATTTGTTTCCCAATGAGAAAAGTATAAAGGAAAGGCTTAGGGTCAGTTGGAGAACACACACACCGAGGCAGAGCACTAAAACTAAGCTAGATCTAAGGCGTGGTTTGCTAATAATTTCCAAAAGTGTTTCAGCTTCAGTGAGGGTAGTATTGGCTAAGGGGATGATCTGATCCCAGAGCCAAGAGTCAGCAAGAGGAAGAGAAGCAGCAGTCAGAGCAGCACAAAGGATGCAGCAGCTACGCAGCAGCTGCGCAATGCAGAGGCTTCGGGTGCTATGCAGGCCCAAAAAGGGCAGCGCAGAGGTAGTAGGAGGTAGTCGGGGGTTACGCAGGCCCAGCTAGGGCAGCGCAGAGACAGTGTAACCCAGTCTGGGGTTACGTAACCCTTTCCTGAGCAGCGTAGGGGCACCAGTAGGCTAGCAGAGCTGACGCAGAGGCCTTCACAGCAACGCTGGAGTTTCTGAAGACATAAAGGGGTTGAGTTTTGTAAATCCTGTTTGAGGGTGTGAATTAGTCCTGTTTTCCGACTCCAGAACTGAGTTATTGCGGCAGATTTTTGTTTTTTCTATCGAGTTAACCAGTAAGGTGCCCATATTTGTTGTACTTAGAATTTAATTAATAATATAAACCCTCCAACAGCTAGAAGACCGGTTTTCCCACATTGGGTTTTTTCGGGGATAGTTGTCCATAAAATCTTGCATGTCACTTTGTCTATGTGCATGTATTCAGTTTTAGATTTGTATCTGTGAAGAACTGTTAATGTGTTTACTTCGATGTTAATGTTGAAATTTCAGATTAATAACTTGATTAAGTAGGAGAAGTATAAGCAGATTTAATAGTAGGGTTTATGTATAAGTAATATTCAGAAATTTTAACATGGTATCAAAGCGATTGCAGATCTAGGTGGATCACTAGTAAGAAGGCTGAAGAATCCTTGCTGCAGAAAGTAGCAGCAGCCGCAGAAATTCAAACCAGAAAGGACAGCGTAGCAGCAGAGGGGAGCAAAGCCACACAAAGGCCATAGTGACGTAGTCTCCACACAGGCCCACGTACTTACTACGCAGAGGCAACACAGAGGCTATGCTAGGACTGTCTGCTCACGCAGAGGCCAGCCAGGGTGATGTTGTCCTGAAGCTGTTGTTGATTCAGAGTGCCGGAAGTAGTGCCGCAGAGCTTCAATAGTTGCTGGTGGGGTTAAATTTATGAAGATGCAGAAATTAGCCTGAGCACTAGTTGAAAAAGAGCGGGAGGAGAACAACTTCTCAAAGGATTTCCAGCCAAAGAAATCTGCAAATTGATCAGAGGATCGAAGAGAGGTGATTCGTTGTGATTTGGCAGACTTCTGAGAGAAGAAGTTAGTTGTCTGATGGAGCATGCAGACTCCAGAGAAAGTGCTGGCCATGCCAACAGATGCGAAGCCCCTGGAGAAGCATGAAAAAGTAGTGGCACACGCCAAGTGCTTCATCATAGACGGTATCAAAGACCATGTAATGCCTCACATAGCCGAGAAGACAACGACTCATGATATGTGGGTGGCTTTAACCTCACTATATGAAGGAAGATCCGTCGAGAGAAGAATGCTTCTAGAGAATCAGATGAGGTTATTTATGATGGCCAAGGGAGAAGAGATCGAACCCTTCCTTTTCAGATCACAGGCGATCAGGGATCAGTTCACTGCCATGGGAGTGAAAGTGCAGGATGACGAGATGGTGAGGACTGCACTCAATGTGGTCACAGAGGACTGGGAAACTTTTGTCCAAAGTATCTTTGGCTAAGCGGACCTTCCTAACTGGGACAGTATGTGGCCAATCCTCCGTCAAGAAAAACTCAGTAGATTCACCAAGGGACAGTATAACACCGGATATGTAAAGTGAAGAAGGAAAAGGAAGAAGATGCAGCCTTGGAATCAAAGAGGCAGCAAGGGAGGAAGAAGCGCGATCTATCAAAGATCAAGTGTTTGCAGTGTGGCGAACTAGGACATTTCGCCAGCAATTGTCCTCAGAACAAGAGGGACAAGGAAGATTCTACCTCCAAGGCTGTTGTGCGTGACGATGGCTTTGAAGATGACGTGGCCATGAGCGCTCATGAACCATGAAAGTGAGGCGACATGGATCTGTAGAGCAGCTACAGAGTGGTGGTGGGATCCTTGAGTTTCCCTACTCTTGGATCACATACGAGCTACGGGAGCCTTAAGACAGTAGCGGGACAAGTGGAGCAGTGGGTGCAAAGATTCACAAATCGAGCAGAGGCAGAGATAGATGTTGAGAGGGAGTAGCGCAGCATAGAGGGGCTGA
Organism: Pinus albicaulis; assembly: GCA_034641835.2. NCBI lineage: Eukaryota > Viridiplantae > Streptophyta > Pinopsida > Pinales > Pinaceae > Pinus > Pinus albicaulis. The sequence goes on along the minus strand of CM076581.1, from coordinate 832,903,385 downwards.
TGTGACTTCAGCAGCGCAGTGCAGGCTCGCTTATGTAGAGCAGAGCTGCAGCAACGTAGTGGCTTTAGGAGGAAAGCGCAGAGCAGCAACCTATGGAGCTTCAGCGATGAGGATGTAGCCCAACTGACTTGTCTGTCAAATATTGGGCAAGAGTTTTTCAGTTGTTTCGCTCAGCAACTGAGTTGCAGTGCAACATTGGCAGCATGATGCAGCAGAGTGAGAGGGAGTTGCAGTACAGATGTGGCAGTGGCGGTGGCAGTGCCATGGGCAGCAATACGGGAGAGTAGCAGCAGCGTAGTGATGAAGGGCAGTAGGCCAAGCATCAACGTAGAGACTCACACCAGAGATCAGTGCAGAGCTTCGGGGAGAAGCAGTGTTGTGCTAGAGCACTTTCCTCGCTAAGAGGGAGTGTTGAGATTTTGTAGTGTTGGAGTAGCTTTGGATGTGCTCTAGCTCCCAAATTTGGTGGAGGGACTAGAGTACATGAGATCTCCAAGACCCAGAAAGGGATTTGAAAAATTCACTCCGCTTTGATAGAAAATTAATTAATTAATATTTTTAATTAAGGACCCTAATTCTAACTTAGGAAAATTAAAATATTAAAGGTAATTAATTAAATATGTGATGGAAATGACTTAAGCCACATGGATCAAGATTTCTTTTAATCTTAGCCGTCGATCCAAGATTAGATCACGACCATTGGTTTCCCAACGAGAAAAGTATAAATGAAAGGCTTGGGGTCAGTTGGAGAACACACACATGGAGGCAGAGCACTAAGACTAAGCTAGAATTCTAGGGCGTGGTTTGCTAAGAATTTCTAGAATTGTTTCAGCTGCAGTGAGGGGTAGTATTGGCTAAGGGGATGATATGATCCTAGAGCCAAGAGTCAGCAAGAGGCAGAGAAGCAGCAGTCAGATCAGCGCAGAGGGGGCAGCAGTAGCAGTCAGATCAGTGTAGAGGGGGCAGCAGTTACGCAGCAATTGCGTAGCGCAAAGGCTTCAAGTGCTATGCAAGCCCAGAAAGGGTAGCGCAGAGGCAGCAAGAGGAAGTCAAGATTTACGCAGGCCCACCTAGGATAGCGCAGAGATAACGTAATGAAATTTGGGGTTACACAACCCTCTCTTGGGCAGCGCAGGGGAACCATCAAGCTAGCAAAGCTGATGTAGAGGCCTTCAAAGTAGCGTTGGGGTTTCTGAAGACAGAAAGGGGTTGAGTTGTGTAAATTTTGTCTGAGGGTGTGAATCAATCTAGTTTTCGATCTCCATAACTGAGGTATTGTTGTAGATTTTTGTTTTCTTTGTCGGGTAACCAGTATGGTGCCCATAATTGTTGTACGTAGAATCTACTTAATAATATAAACCCTCCAACAACTAGAAGACCGGTTTTCCCGCATTGGGTTTTTCCGGGGACAGTTGTCCAGAAAATCTAGTGTGTCACTATGTCTATTTGCATGTATTCAGTTTTAGATTTGTATCTGTGAAGAAATGTTAGTGTGTTTACTTCGATGTTAATGCTGATATTTCAGATTAATAACTTGATTAAGTAGGAGAAGTATAACCAGATTTAGTAGTAGGGTTTTTTCATAAGTAATATTCAAAAATTTTCACAGTGTGGACATGTGGGTGCAAAATATCAAAGAACCAATGACAAGTTAGACCCAAATAATGGATGTCATATATTGGGCTTGTAATATGTGATGGAAAGTGTCAAGCATGGTGTATGGATAATGAACATGCTATGCCAATCCGAGTTTTCCAAGTAGTTCCCCTCCTATGACCCTAAGGCTTCAAGGGAGGTCCCACTAGACTAGGGTTAAAGATTAAACTCCTATTAAGGTGAGAGAACAAATTTACAATCAAGATAAGTCAATATGCTAGATCACCCCTTTATTTATACTAAATTCACAAAACAAACAAGTATAAGTACTTGATTTCAAAATTATCAAAGTACCTTTTGAATAGTAACCCACCTTCATCCAAGTGGTAATGCTGGATGGGGAGAGGCATATGGATTATGAAAATGGTTGAGGCACATGGAATATCATCATCAAATAGTGGCTCTCAGGGGCTGCTGGCTTGGTGGCTATCTGAATGGTTGTCAAATATAGGAGAAAATTATCCTCCTATGGGGTTACCCATTTTGGTGGGTAACATGGACAAAGAGTAGCCATTGCAAAAGTAAAACCATTTTCTTTTCAAACAAAGAAAGATTTTGTGGAACAAGTCGAATTTCCAAGTACCAAATTAAACCAAAGTTAGTGGAGCAAGTCCCTTCAACTAGTTGTTGGATTCTTCAAGGTGGAACATTGAGCATATTTTGACTTTTGTGATATTCCTGCTTAACAATTATTGCTAAGTGAGAATACAAATTTTGCTCAATTTTGATAATTTTGATTTCCACTTAGGAGAAGTCGGTTGGAGCATCCACTTCCAAATTTTGGTTAAGGAACGGACTCACCTAAGGGAAAAAGGCAAAATCAAACACTTAGTGGATTGTGGGGGGCACCCAAGAGGGAAATACACACCACTAAGGAAATTCAAACTCTTTGGGGATGAAGGAATTCGATGTGTTGGTCCCACATGAGGAGGAGGCAACTAGGGATAAATAGAGGAGGCAGACATCATTTTGCACCTTTTGATACTTCGACAACTTCACTTACCAAGCACGCTTGACCTGCTGAGTCAAGTCCGCATGTGTTATTCAACACATGAGATTCTCAAGCGAGTTTCTAATCCCTTTCTTTGCTGGACTTTGAGTGCCAGCCCAATGAGGGAAATGATTATCCTTTGTGATCCAATTCAGCATTATACCATGCATTTTGTGGGCCTTCATTTAACAAACTTGGCATAGGAGAGGAGAACAAATTTCTTGATGAAGCTGGTGAGGGGTAGCAAACATACTAAGACTTTCGGGGAAGCATTGGACCATATATTGTTGAAGATTCTAGGTGTTAGATCAGTCAATTTTCATGGGGCCTTTTCTGTAGCAGCATATCCATTCCAAGGACTATGTGGGCCTGTGTAGGAGGATTTTTCTGGGCTGCACGTGGGAGTTAAGGGTTGCCATTTTGGAGCTGGTTTGAGCCAGGAGTTTTGGGGATTATCTGGAGGGGAAATTCACCAACATTTTGCAGCATTTTGGAGGGTCAGAACAGTGTAAACTCTAGGAGGGCTGAAATACCCAGTAGAAGAAGAGCATGCTGAAATTGGGGTCAATTTCGGGGTTCAACACTAGGCCAAACCCTTTTTGGGTTTTGGTTGGTTATTTGAGAGGAGCCCGAGTTTAATTTCTTGGAATTTTATGAGCATTGGAAGTGGGCCAAACAACAGTTTCATTTCAGCAGATAGAGCAATTTTCTAGGGCAACACAAAACATAGTAGAGGAAACACCTTCCATCATCTAGACATCACACTCCACCACCTAGGATTTGTCTAGCTTTCATTTCAGGCAAGCCCAGGTGCATTTACACCATACCCCTTTGTACTTCTGTTGCATATAATAAAATGGCTCAGCTGGGTGAACATTTTGGGGTAATTATGGAAATTTACTTATGTGTTTGAATTTCATGTGTGCATGTGTTGTTTTGCTTGTTATCACTCTAAATTTTTCCATTATGAATAATATAGTGGTACCAGAGCATGAATCGTGGCTCAGCCGTGGGAATTTCCTATGACCTTAGAGGACTAGCAGAACGTTAGCTACCAGAGGAAAAGGTACTGGAGCAGGGAAAGAGAATTGGAAATCACCCCTGACATTGAAACTCCTGAGCAGGTAGTGGTGGTAACAGACATGACAAAACCTAATAGCAAAGAGGAGTTAGCTTTTGAGAGCCTATTGAAGGCCTTGAGTGACTTGGCTAAGGGACAAAAGGAAATGCTGGAGGAAATCAAGTAGCAAAACCGGAACAAGGGCTTTCACCGAGAGTTTCTGCTTGGGGAGAATTCTAGCGCTTCCCACCAGTATGACCACCACTCCCCACTAACTCACCCACATGCTTTCAGTGGGCTTACCAGGGCTACATTGCCCACATTTTTGCCCTCAGGAGCTAGTGAGCAGGGTGGTCAGGATGACATGCCGATGGGGGAATATTTTCTTGAGTGGCAGTCCATGGGGGAGGAATTTCGAGGTGCACTGTCCTTCTGGGATTACTGCTAGATCAAGTAGAACGAAAGGGGCAAAGGCACAGGGGTTTCTAACACACAAAATTCAGAGTTGCAGCATACTATTGGGAGGATGTATCTCCCCACTTTTTACGGGACATCCAAGTGCACGGCTAGGGCTTGGGTGGAAAAGCTGGACTTATATTTCCATCTCAGCCGGATGACAGAGGTGGAGGCCATCAAGATGGCTACATTGCACTTGGAGGTAGAGGTTAATGACTGGTGGTTCCATGGGCTGACTGCATTAGGACATGCTAGCGTAACTTCTTATGAGGACTTCACACGGAGGGTTTTGGAGCATTTTAACAAGAGGGACTCAGAGGCACACTTTAGGGAGCTTGCGCAGCTCAAACAGACTGAAAACCCCGAGCGGTATATATCGGAGTTTTAGAGGGTGTCCATGATGGTTCCAGATTTGTCGGATGCTTGCAGGGTCTACACTTTTGTGGAGGGTTTGCTTGAATCCTTGTGCGATTTGGTGAGGTCTAGCAGAACAACCACGATGCAGGAGGCAGTGACTTGTGCCAGGGATTTCCAAGACGCAATTCCCAAGACCAGGGCACTGATTCCACCATGAGCCCTCTTTCCTCCCAAGCGCTGAGACAGTAGAGCCCCACCACCGAGATCTAACCAAGTGCATGGACAGATGGATGATGAGACCAGGAGAGACATTCAGAGGAGGAAGTTGTGCTTCACCTGTCAGAAGCCTTGGGCATAGGGTCGCAAATGCACCATGGGCAAGGCCCATTACATTGAGGTCTTCTTTGATAGTGATCAGGAGGATCATATAGAACAGGAGGTATACAGAGGTGACAATGAGTTGCGTGTAGCGGGGGGACCACCTCCACCACCACCAACTGGGGGAGCACCTTTTGCACCTACTGGGGGAGTTCTTGCTTCTTTGCGTGGGGTCCCAAAATACTTGACCCTGCAGATCCAAGGCACATTGCAGGGTAAGCGTGTATCTGTTTTGGTGGATAGTGGGGCCACCCACAACTTCATTGACGCACAGATGGTGCAGAGGAGGGGCATCATTATGGAGGAGTTTGAGGGGTTTTTTGTCCTTGTGCCAGGGGATAGGACCATGCAGTGCACTAGATATGTTCCCGTGTTGACAGTGACCATGGGTAATTACTTAGTGACTAATCATTTCTTTGTGGTGGATGTACGAGGCACTAATGTGGTGATGGGTGCCCAGTGGCTTTACTCTCTCGGGCGAGTGACCACTAATTGGCGAAGGCTGGATATGGATTTCATGGGGCCAGATGGGAAGTTAGTTCTCTTGAGGTGCACACATTCGTACACACCACAGAAAGTCTCAGCACACTGGATGGAGGCTGACTTGAGGCATGGGAACATTGAGTGGGAAGTGAAGTTGAGGATCTCGGAGGCTGGGGGCCAACCCCAACCACCACACCCAGATATTCAGGCCATTCTAGATGTTATCACTTAGTAAAAACCCCAGCCATGAAGGGAAAAGACTAAGGGGACCTCTAACCACTTTAGACTTGGAAGCTAGCCCTTCCAAGTCAGAGAAGGATCTCTCTTTAAAATTCTACCACTCACTGTCACATTAGCAGTAGGTCTGTAAGCTTATTGGCCATATTTAGTTTGTAGGATTAAATTGGTTAGGAAAGAAGAACAAGGACCATTGAGCATGGATTCGGTGGAAAAAAATTCTAACCACAGGATACATAAACAATTCTTAACAAAGGCAAGGTAGGATGCAACTTCTTAGGCAGATAACCATCAAGATGTGGAGACAAAATACAAAAAATAAATATCACAACAGAGAAATAAGAAATCTGTTATAAATATTTAAGCAGAATACATAGAAACTATTCAGATAACTTGAATTAGAGGATACATGAAGAATTCTAGTTCATAACGCTTTATCCAAACATTGAAGACTTAATGATTCAGAGATGTAATATGAGGAGAAATAAAAAAACATGAGGAAAGACAGACAAGAAGTTATGTACACATGAATCTCTGCAAAACTGTATACATAACATTGTATATAGAAATATATTGATATCAGAGCTAAACACACAATCTTCTTCTTCAACAATTTCCAACCCTGTACATTACAGAAATGATAGTCTTTATAGACTACTTACAAAGTGTTCAAGATCCAAAAATAATGTGTAGTATCCCGAAAGGGATATTTTAACTAAAAATGCAGAAAAATAACTAAACTCCACATTATGCTGTAAAATCAATATTATTCAACAGAAAATTGCCATGTAAAATAAAAACACATAAAACACTGCAATCCAATACCACATAGAACAGGAAGAATCTCAGCTTTTATTATAGATAATAATTGGGGTTACATATAAATCTGACCCAAAAAGAGCTAAGATGGAGAACTGGTCATCAAGATAATCTGCTACACTGCGATGGCCTCCAAAATTGAACCGTTGCACTCTCCCTCCGGCAACGGCTACCACTGAATCCACTGAAACACCTGTTGAAGATCTGAATGATCCTCACTTCTAATATCTCTGAAGCTCTGCGAAACTTTTGAATGAAGTCTCCTCAAAGAGAGTTGGGTTTCCGTCCAACACTCACAAATCACTCGAGGGTTTCCGTCCTAGGGCTACGGCTAAAGTAGAGAACGATGTCTCAAACCTCTCACACAAGAAAATGATATGATCCAAATATATCCCTCAATGGCCTCCTCCCTTTGTTTTATAGATCTCTTGGAGCCTTCTAGAGCATTATTTTATTATTATTTTTTTCTCTCTTATTAAAATATTGTTTTTTAATGCAGAAAAGAGTAAATCGGCCACCATGTCTTCTCTGGTCACTGAAACTCATGCCCAACCATCCCATCATGTAGGTATCCTCGTCTCAGTTCCAATGAGCTATTACACTAAGTGTTCCGTCATGTATTCCTCCTGGAATGCCACCTTGAGCGCAATCAGTTGAGTTAAGCCCACAAATAACTCAAATTTTCGAAAGTTGTCAGAATGCATCGGAACGAAAGCCAAACTGCTCAGATGATGGAATATATCAAAGCGAATGCCACCGGACACCATGGAAGCTCCTCAAAACTGCTCCAAAAAGCCCCTGAGCCCGCTGATAGCACCAATCTGTACCTATGACCTGTCTGCTCCTAACTCGGGAAGTCCAACCTAACCCTACTGTAGGTGACACCAAAAAGGGAATATTGCATAATGGATCTCAAACCTCTTCATATATCTATATATTACTAAATCAAATAATCAGCGAGATAATATCTAACCCCGAGTCGAAGTGGTGAGGTGGTTCTCTAGCTGAATGAGCATTTTTTCTAAAAATAGAAAAAAATAATTCTGGAAAATTCCTAAAAAAATGGCTTCAAAGATCAATTCGAATCTCTCAAACCATGACACCTGTGTAAGAAGTGAGAGAGGATTATTTTAATGGTTCTGTTCCTGACAAAAACCTCTTTTTTTTTTCAAAACTTCGTTCCCATTTGTTCAGAAACCGTTTTTTAAAGCAATGTCTAAAACAAGAAAAAACCAATTTGCAAAATCTAAAAAACTAGGCCTCAAAAATTCCTTCAAATCTCTCAAACAGTTACACCTGTGTAAAAAATAAAAGAGGTTTTTTTAAATGAGTTTGTTCACAACAAAAACTCTTTTGGTTTTTAAAATTTCATTTCCAGATGTTCTGAATCCGTGCCCAAAGTTACTGTGTTTCACAGGAAAAAACAAATTTAAAAAAAAAAAACAGAGTTTTGTCAAGTAAAAACAAAACATGCTTTGGCACCCTTTCCCTTTGATTGCTGAGTTTGTGTCATTATGTTTGAAATAGTAACCTTGCCGTGAAACCTGGGCCAAATTCACCAAGACAAGAGTCAACTAATTCATCGACGCCACATGTCGTCTGAGGATAGCCTGTGTTGACAATTTAAATGTCAGTGCTTGCTTGATCAAGTACCCGCTCCTCTGCTGATGTGTGCCCTGTCAGCGCTATTTTTTTTTATATTGGAATTTGAAACTTTTAAAATTCCAAAGGGCACTGATATTCCAGCTGTCGGCATTTATTTTACAAATTTACAGATTTGTGCTGCTACTTTGGTTGTCAGCGCATTTTTATTTTACAAATCCACAATAGTGCTGACATTTTATCTGTTAGTGCTTTTATACTAATTTTTATTGTGAAAATTCGATTACCCGAATCCCTACTACAACAATCTGATATTACTTCTCCTACTCGTTAATTCCGTGCAAGTTATTTACTGTATTAAATTGTAAATATAGAAGTAAATACAACTGCAACCTTCACTAATTAAATTATATGCGGAAACAAGAACTGAGAGAGAAGAAAATGTCACACACACAATTGACACCATTGTTTTTTGACTAATGTCCCCGGAAAAACCCAATGCGGGAAAACCGGTGCAGCAGTAGAGGGTTAGTAGTTCTGGATACAATCTAGGATGCCTTACTGGCCATCCAATACAGAGAATCTGACTGGAAGAAAAAATAGCGAGAAATACCTCACATTATCACTGGCGATCCGACACTGTCCCAACCCCGAAATGGCTAGCTCCAAGTTGCCTCTGCGTTGTCTCTGCATAGTCACTGCACAACTCTATGTCATAGCTCACAGGGACTGCTCCACTCCCTTTGGCTAATCAATCTGTTGGCTAGATGCTCGATCCTCTGGCACTCCGGTCTTACACCCTAGCTCCCGGTATTCAAACTGATCTGACCCTTAGAAAATATGCGAATCTCCTCACAGGCTCAGCGTTGCCTCTATGTGGGTCTGCATTGCTTAGCATGGCTCTTATGCTGCCTTTTTTGGAACTCTCTCCACCTTCTCTGCGTTGTATCTTCGGCTCAAGAATTCTCCAACCGAAAAACTATCACTCCCCTCACTGCAAGAAATCTCCTCAATGATATCTCCGCCAACTGCTGCGCTGCTCACTTGAGAATTCGATCTCTGGATCTCACTCAATGTGTTTTCCAAATGCCCATCAGAGTCTTATAATCTTCTCATTGAGAAATCAACGACCCATATTATATTCTAATTAATGGCTCAGATCATATTGACTCGATATTTAGTATTTTTCTAGAAGATTGACACCTAGTTCTATTAATAAACTTTAATTATTTTAATTCCCTAAGTTTAGACTTAGGCATCCATTAAAAATAATTATTTTAATAAAATCTCCTCCGGGAGGAATTTTCCAAATCGATTTTTGGGTATTTTGGAATATATTTGTCCTAGCCTCCCTGCAAATTTTGAGGCTTAGAGAACATCCGATGCTACTAGAAATCAACACTCTCTCTTAGCGAGGAATGTACTCTAGTAATGCAACCTGCTGAAGCATCACCCCGACTTTGTAACATCTCCCTTTGCGCTTCTGATCTTTGACATCACTACCCACCAACTATTGCAAAAATGTTGCATCTATGCTGCTTTTGACTTTGCATGCTACTGCCAACTGCATCTGCACTGCAACTTTGCTGCTGTTGCAACAGAAAAACATCCAAAACACTGAACCAAGTGTTCAGCATGATGTATCTGACACTGAAGATATGACTGCTACCAGTCTTTGTACTACCCTATGAAGCCTCTGCATTGCTGCTGACTCTGCACTGCTACCAACTCTGCTCTGCACTACTCAGTCTCTAGCGCTCCTAGCCACTGTCTTGTCACTCTAACACTCCTCTGCACCAAATGTCACTGTTCCATCTTGATACTTCTGATATGGGCTCCCGTAGCAAGGTATTGATCCAAGAGGTGGAATCCTCAAGGATCATGCCCACTGCAGCTCTTTCGAACTACAGTTTTGGATCATGCCAATTATCCCCTGGAGATATGTGTGAAATCATAACAGACTTCTCCTCCTCGATCCTTGCGGTTGCAGCTTGCAGATCATGTTTCTCATCCTTATCCTTCTTCTTGAGAGGAAACTGCGTAGCATAGTGACCAAGCTCACCATACCGGAATGCTTGATCTTTGATACGTCCTTCTTCTGCGTCCATTGCTCATGTTGCCCCTTTGATGCAAGGGTTTCATTCTCCTCCTCCTCCTTGGGCTTTGTCCCACTGTTGCTGCCATCAAGTTTGCACTTGACTAAGTCTCACTTCATCTCTTCCTGCTAAAGAGAAGCCCACATCCCTTCCCAATCTGACAACTTCTCTCTTCCCATGATACTCTAGACAAAGACTTGTCCTTCTTCTAAGAATGAATTTAGGGCCAATCCTACCATCTTCGTGGCCTGAGGTGTTGATCCGACAACTGACAGTTGATCTCAAACTTCCTTAAGCTTTGAAAGGAATGGATCCATGCACTACCCCTTCTACATACCTGTAGATCTCGTCTTCTCCTCCAAGAACATCTTTTGTTGCTCGAAAGATCCCTTGTACAGTGTAGCGAATGCATCCCACGTCTCCTTGGCAGTCCTTTTTCCAGAAATGTGTGAAATAATATGATCCCTAACTCTGTCGAGGATTAGTCACTTGGCTTTGGCCATATCCTTCTTGCAGGCCTTTAATGGATCCGGATCTGCGAGGACAACTACCACACTATCAATGAAGGTTTTGAGATCATGCTCATCTAGAAGGAAGAAGATCCTTTCCTTCCAGATGACATAGTTGGAGGCACCCTCCAACTGATCCTGATCTCTCAAACCGGTTGATGCCATCTCACCCAAACAAATTTCGAATGCTGCCACTAACCCTCTGCACAAATGGCTCTATGAAATCCCTGTTGGAGTGAGAAAAATTAATCTCGGTTGTTGCTGCTTCTGCGTGGGAAATCAAAATTTCTTGGGCAAGAAATTCTCTGAGGTCATAATTCCCTCAGTATGCTCCTTCTTCCTTCTTTTGACACTTTTATGCACTAGCAAATGCTGCAACAAAAAACTGCGTCCCACCTGAAGACTGCTGCATTGCTCCCTCTGTCACAGGCAAATTCCGATCTAAAAATATTTCTCTTTGTCGACTCACTCAGAGCGATTTTTCCATGAAAATATTTCCCTCCTGGACTGGACTGCGCAATCCCTCTGGGGATTCGATCTGTTGCCTACGCAGCTCTTCGATCACCCTCTTTTGTTTAGCGCTAGCCTCTTCGGCTCTACTCTCTTGCTTCACTTGCGCTCTGATACCATGTGAAAATTCGATTACACGAATCCCCACTGCAACAATCTGATATTACTTCTCCTACTTGTTAATTCCATGCAAGTTATTTACTGTGTTAAACTATAAATATTGAAGTAAATACAACTGCAACATTCACTAATTAAACTATATGCAGAAACAAGAATTGAGGAAGAAGAAAATATCACACACATAATTGACACTAATGTTTTTGGATTAATGTCCCCGGAAAAAACCAAATGTGGTAAAACAGGTGCAACAACTGAGGGTTTGTATTATTAAGCAGTAGTTCTAAATACAATCTAGGATACCTTACTCACCATCCAATACAGAGAATTTGACTGGCAGAAAAATTAGTGAGAAATACCTTACACTATCACTAGCGATTTAGCACTGACCCGACTCTGTAATGGCTAACCCCAAGCTGCCTCTACGTTGTTTCTGTGCAGTCACTGTGCAACTCTGTGTCACAACTGATAGAGACTGTGTCACTCCCTCTGGCTGATCAATCTCCTGGCTGGATGCTCGATCCTCTGGCCCTCTGGTCTCCCACCTCGGCTCCCGGCACTAGAACTGATCTCAGCAAATTTGCGGATCTCCTCATAGGCTCAGCGTTGCTTCTGCGTGGCTCTACGCTGCCCAACGTGGCTCTTACGCTGCCTCTTCTGGATCTCTCTCTGACTTCTCTGCATTGTATCCCCGGCTCAGGAATTCTCCAATCAGAAAACTATCTCTGCCCCTCGCTATAATAAATCTCCTCGATGATCTCTATAGCAACTGCTATGCTGCTCACTTGAGAAATCGATCTCTTGATCTCACTTGATGTGTTTTCCAAATGCCCATCAAAGTCCTTATAATCTTCTTGTTGAGAAATCAACAACCTAGATTAGATTCTAATCAATGGCTCAGATCATATTGACTGTATCTCCATTTTTTTCTAGAATATTCACACCCAGTTCTATTAATACACTTTAATTATTTTAATTCCCTAAGTTTAGACTTAGGCATCCATTAAAAATAATTAATTATTTTAATAAAACCTCCTCCGGGTGGAATTTCCCAAAATTATTTATGGGTATTCTGGAATACATGTGCCCTAGCCTCCATGCAAATGTTGAGCCTTAGAGCACATATGATGCTACCAGAAATTGACATTTATAAATTGGCGCTGACACTGAAACTATCAGCACCTTAAAAATATTAACTAATATTTTGATAACACTAGATAGGTACCTAAAGATGTTTGGGGAAATCCCACCAGGACGACCACCCGGTAGGGGATTCAAGAATACTATTGAGCTAGAGTCGAGGATATAGGTAGTCATAACTGCCCCCTATCGACATCCCAAGGCATATCTGGATGAGATAGAGTGATCCATCTAGGATTTGTTGGCACTAGGGCACATCAGGCCCAACTCTAGTCCATTTGCTTCATCAGTTGTCATGGTGAAGAAGAAGGATGGCACACTGTGGATGTGCATTAACTACCGGGTGTTGAATAAGAAGACACTGAAGAACCGATATTTCATACCCCTGATTGATAAGTTGATGGATGAGCTTAGAGGAGACAATTACATCTCTAAGATAGACCTATGTTTGGGGTACCACCAGATCGGAGTCTGTGAGTAGGACATTTGGAAGACGACTTTTCGCTGCCGCTATGGGCATTTCGAGTTTTTGGTGATGCTCTTTGGGCTAACCAATGCACCATCCATATTCCAGTCCTGCATGAACCATGTGTTTCATGAGCAGTTGATGCGTTGTGTCCTTGTCTTCTTTGATGACATTTTGATCTACAGCAGGACATGGAAGGAGCACCTGCAACATCTGGAGGAGGTGCTCAAGATCTTGGAGGGATAGTAGTTCTATGAAAGGTTGTCCAAGTGCGAGTTTGGGCTAATAGAGATGCTTTACTTCGACATATCATTGGAGAAGATGGGGTGTGGGTGCACGTCGAGAAAATCGGGGCCATTCTAGACTGGTCCACGCCCCAGAACGTGATGGAGTTGCGAGGATTCTTTGGAATTTGCACCTATTACAGGAAGTTCATGAAGGAGTTTTCATAGTTGGTAGAACCCCTCATTGATTTGACCAATAAGGATGAGTTTGAGTGGACAAACGGGGCACAGGATGTCTTGAGCACCTCAAACAGGTGATGAGCAGTTGCCCAGTGTTGGCACTTCTAGACTTCACACAACCCTTCATGCTTGAGTGCGATGCATCCAGGGGGGGGGGGGCGTAGGAGAAATTTGATGCAGGGGGGACACCCAATTTCTTTCAAGAGTTGGAAGCTACTTCCCCATGAGCGATTGTACTCCATTTAAGACAAAGAGATGTTGGTCATCATGCATGCGTTGGCCAAGTCCATAAAATACTTGCGGGCAATAGGTTCAGGGTGAAGACATATCACAACAGCGTCAGATTTTTCTTAGAACAGAAAAAATTGTAGCAAAGACAACAAAAGTGGGTGAGCAAGATTCAGGCGTATGACTTTGACATTGAATATGTCAAGGGTCAGCAGAACGTGGTCGCAGATGAATTGTCTAGGAAACCAGCTACCCTATCACTTATGAGTATTTCCCTAGATTGGAGGGAGTAGTTGCTAGTAGAGTACTACAAGGATCACCATGCATGCAAGATCCTTGATGGTGCAGTCCCGAATGACCGAAACATGGTGATGAATGAGGTGATTTAATATGAGGACCAGATATATTTGGTGCCCAAATCCTAGCTGAGAGAGAAGAATATGCAAGCCACACATGACTCACCATTGGCCGTACACCAGGGGTTCACCAGGACATACAGGGCTATCAGGGAGCGCTTCTCATGGAAGGGCCTCATGGATGATGTTTTGAGGCATGCACAGGAGTGTGACACTTGCCAGAGGAACAAGGGTGAGCAGACACACCTTGTTGGGCTATTGTAGCCTCTCCCCATCCCTGAGGGGAAGTGGGAGAGTATTTCTATGGAATTCATCACAGGGTTGCCTACAATACAGGGCAATGATTGCATCTGCATGGTGGTTGACAAATTGACCAAGTTTTCCCACTTCTTTGCCATTTCAGCTCGGTCCTCAACTTCATAGGTAGCTGAGCTATTTTTCAGAGAGGTTTTTTGACTACATGGCCTTCCCAATACCATTGTTAATGACCGGGATAGCAGATTTAGAGGAGGGTTTTGGCAGGAGTTGTTCCTACTGGTGGATACTGAGCTCACTCTGAGCAGTAGCTATCACCCTCAAACCAATGGGTAGACCGGGATTGTGAACAAGTGGATGGAGGGCTATTTATGCAACTATGTGATAGGCCAGCAACGTGCATGGATACGGTGGTTACATTTGGGCGATTACTGCTATAACGCAATGTACCACATGTCCATAGGTATGTCTCCATTCTGAGCCTTGTAGGGTTATGGTGCATTGGCTTTTGCTGACATGGTCTCTCGAGACAACAAAGCCCTTAGGGCCAAGGATTGGATACAGGAGAGTCAGGACATTCTCCGGGCTCTCAAGGATAACTTTCAGACAACACAGAACCAACAAAAACTATACGGTAACAGGGGTCGAGTAGAGAGGCAGTTCAAGGTTGGAGATTTGGTCTTCTTTGTAGAAATTTCTGAATCTTAATTCTTATGCAAAAATTTTTATTGTTAATCCGGTTAAGCTTCTCCTACTTATACAAGTTATCAACTGAATAAATTCAAGTTAATGTCGAAGAAAAACAAATAACAGATCTCTACCAATTCAGATCTAAAACAAGCACATGCACACATAGACAAAGTGACACAGCTATTTCTGGACAAACTGTCCCCAGAAAAACCCAAGGTGGGAAAACTGGTCTCTGGCTGCTGGAGGGCTCTATTATTAAGAATATTTTTGAATACACAACTCTGGGTTCCAGATCTGGAAAACCCTACAGATAAAACTCTAGATCTGTAGCACCTAGCTGATATAAGACCAAAAATACTGATTGATCCATACCCTCAAACGGGATTTACAGAACTCAGCCAGATCTAGGCCTAGAAACCCCAGATCTGCCCCTAAAAGACACTGCGTTAGCCTTTGAAGCCCTTATTGGGCTCTATGTCAGCCTTGGCTAGCCTCCAAATGCTCAGCGCTATCACTGGAAGGGACTGCATTACCCCAGACTGGGTGATGTTGTCACTACGCTGCCCCTAAGGGTCTCTGCGTAACCCTTGAAATGCTTCTTGAAAATCACGATGTCCATGCTGTTGTTGCTGCCGCTGCGGTCTGCTGTTGCTGCTGTTGCCTTCCTCTACACTGTCTTTGTTGATCTCTTCTCTACTTCTTGTGTATTCTAGAACCCGGGATCGGATCATCCCCTTGGTCTAAATTCCCCTCTTTACAACTGAAACACTTCTGAGAATTCTTAGCAACCCTGCCCTCGAATCTTAGCTTAACTTCAGTGCTCTGCCTCTCTGTGTCTTCACAAAATACCCCAAGCCTTTCCTTTATACTTTTCTCGTTGACAAATCAACGACCAAGATTAGATCTTTAATCAATGGCTAAGATTAAAAGAAAGCTTGATCCGTGTGACTTAAGACAATTTCATCACATGTTTAATTAAATTTACTTTAATTATTTTATTTTCCTAAGTTTTAACTTAGGAAATACATTAAAATAATTAACTAATTTAATGTCTCCTAAACTAGATGAAATTTCCCAAATCCATTTCTGGGTCTTGTAGATCAGGTGAACTCTAGTCCTTCCTCAAAATTTGGGATCTAGAGCACAACTGATGCTACCCCAAATACACAAAATCTCAACACTCCCTCTTGGCATCAAGGGTGTGCTCTAGCAATACATCACACTTATGAATTACATGATTTTGGGCACTGGTTCTGTGCTGCTGAATCTTGGCCTCCTGCCACTCAACTCTGCATTGCTGCTGCCATTCTGTACTACTGCCCATGACTCCACCACTTCCACTGCAACCACTGTACTGCAGCTCCCTCTCAATATGTTGCATCTATGCTTCTCATAGCACTACCACTATTGATCTGCTGCACTGTAACCTCAGTTGTTGAGAGAAACAACTGAATCTCCTGCCCAATCTTTGACAAACAAGTCAAATGGGCTGCATCCTCATCACTGAAGCTCCATAGGCTACAGATTTGTGCTAGCATCTAAAGAACGATGCACAACTATAGCTCTGCCTGCGTAATTAGACTCCCTCTGCACTACTGAAGTCACATCAGCTCCTTGTGCTGAAATCTATCACATTGTTGTTGCACTGCGTTGTCCCTTGAAGCTCTCTGTGCTGCTGTAGCTCTACACTGCGTAAGCAACACTACTCTGTGTTGCTGAAGTCATATCAACCTTTGCGCTGCTACTGCTTCTACGTTGCTGCTGCTTTGCTTTGCCCTGCTCCTCCCAGCCTCCAGATCTGCCTCTGCCTCTGCCTCATCTGTGATCTATGCACCCATTGCTCCACTTGTCCCACTACTGTCTTAAGGCTACCGTAGCTCGCTTATGATCCAAGAGATGAGCTATTCAAGGATCCTGCCTTGCATTTTGTAGATCCTCTACAGATCCATGTCGCCCCACTTTCGTGGTTCATGAGTGCTCATGGCTACATGATCTGCTGACCCATCATCTGCTACTGCTACTTTGGAAGAAGATGCTTCCTTGTCCTTCTTCTTTTTTGGACAATGGCTGGAAAAATGTCTCATTTCGCCACACTGACAGCCCTTGATCTTAGAAATATCCTTCTTCTTCTTCGGCTGATCTTTGATGCCAAGGCTGCATCTTCCTCCTCTTCCTTCTTGACTTTGTTCAACACAGGGTTATGTTGCTTCTTGATGAACCTTCGTAGTTCTTCTTGCAGCAGGATCGACCACAAGCTGTCCCAATCTGGGAGGTCCGCTCTGCCCTAGATACTTTGGACAAAGGTTTCCCACTCATCTATGAATGCATTGAGGGAAGTCCTTACTATCACTGCATCATCTACAGTTGCAACTGTTGCAGTCAGCTACTCCCTGATTGACTGCAATCTGAAGAGGAAATGCCCGACGTCTTCTCCCTTGGTCATCATGAATGACCTCATTTGGGCTTCCAACAACATCTTTCTTTGGACTGATTTTCCCTCATATAGGGAAGTCAAGGCCTTCCACATCTCATTAGTTGTCTTCTTTTCAGCTATGTGTGGTACAATATGGTTCTTGAGACTGTCCATTATCAGCCGCTTGGCATGCCCAGCAGCTTCTCTATGCTTTCGTAGGAGATCCGCATCTGTCGGTGTGGTCAGGGTCTGCTCTGCATGGTCTCTTAGACCGTATGCCTCTAGGACAATCAGGATCCTAGCTTTCCATACCGAAATTTTTGAAAGGCCCTCTAGCCTATCCTGATCACGCAGTCTATGAGGAGCCATCTACTCAGAATGTGTCGGAGCTCCTCTTCTCTATGCTAGAAATCTTGGATCTAGGGTCCTTTTCAAATTAGGAACCCTCTGCTCCCTCTGACGCTTGATTTCCCTCCTTGGAAATCTACCAAATCAACTATGATTCAACTTCTTCTTTCATCCTCTAACCAAACTACAAGTTTCCTTTGGCAAGAAACTCTCTGAGAAGCTGATCTCTTCTCAAACTTTGTCACTTGTGCTAAGGTTAAAAATCTGAAAACTTCAGAAGTTTAACCCCATCAGCTCTTCTGAATTTCTGCAACTTTTATGCAGACTTTTTTTGGATCTGACAAATTCAGATCTGAATCACACTGGCTGGCTTTAGACCCAAGCACCATTGTTTTTGAGTTGCCTCTGTGCAGTAATTGTGTGGGCTTGCTAGGACACAGCGTTGTATAGCATCACCCTTCCCTCTGCGTGAATCTCCTTTTGAAAACTGGGTTGTCCCTTCAGATCTGCTTTTCTGCTGCCTTTCTAGCTGCTTTCTGCAGCTAGATCCTTTAGATGCTTCAGCTGGTGACCCTTCTAGATCTGCAATTGCTCCGATACCATGTAGAAATTTCTGAATCTTAATTCTTATGCAGAAATTATTACTGTTAATCCGATCAAGCTTCTCCTACTTATACAAGTTATCAACTGAATAAATTCAAGTTAACATCGAAGCAAAACACATAACCGATCTCTACCAATTCAGATCTAGAATAAGCACATGCACACATAGACAAAGTGACACAGTTATTTCTGGAAAAACTGTCCCTAGAAAAACCCAAGCTGGGAAAACCGGTCTCTGGTTGCTGGAGGGCTCTATTATTAAGAATATTTCTGAATACACAACTCTGGGTTCCAGATCTGGAAAACCCTACAGAGAAAAATCTAGATTTGCAGCACTTGGCTGATCTAAGACCAAAAACACTGACTGATCCACACCCTCGAACGAGATTTACAGAACTCAGCCAGATCGAGGCCTAGAAACCCCAGATCTACCCCTGAAAGACACTGCATCAGCCTCTAAAGCCCCTGTTGGGCTCTGCGTCAGCCTTGGCTAGCCTCCAAATTCTCAGCGCTGTCACTAGAAGGGATTGCGTTACCCCAGACTGGGTGACGCTGTCACTACGCTACCCCTAAGGGTCTTTGCGTAACCCCTGAAGGGCTTCCTAAAAATCACACTGTCCTTGTTGTTGCTGCTGCTGCTGCTGCTACCTTCCTCTGTGTTGTCTTTGCTGATCTCTTCTCTGCTTCTTGTGTATTCTAGACCCCGAGATCAGATCATCCCCTTGGTCTAAATTCCCCTCTCTGCAACTGAAACACTTCTGAGAATTCTTAGCAACCCCACCCTAGAATATCGGCTTAGCTTCAGTGCTCTGCCTCTGTTTGTCTTCACAAATGACCCTAAGCCTTTCCTTTATACTTTTCTCGTTGACAAATCAACGACCAAGATTAGATCTTTAATCAATGGCTAAGATTAAAAGAAAGTTTGATCCGTTTGACTTAAGACAATTTCATCACATGTTTAATTAAATTCACTTTAATTATTTTATTTTCCTAAGTTTTAACTTAGGAAATACATTAAAATAATCAATTAATTTAATATCTCCTAAACTAGATGAAATTTCCCAAATCCATTTCTGGGTCTTGTAGATCAGGTGAACTCTATTCCTTCCTCAAAATTCGGGATCTAGAGCACAATTGATGCTACCCCAAATACACAAAATATCAACATTCTTGAGACTCCATTCATACAGAGAGCCCACACTCAAGTAGAAAGGGGTCGAGAATCTCAAGCTCCATTTTTATGGGACATACCAGGTCACTGGGTGGGTTGGAGAGGTAGCGTATGAGTTAGAGCTACCTCCTGGGAGAAAGGCTCATAACATATTCCACATCTCTTGTCTGAAAAAGGCACTAGGACAGCAGGTGACAACAACCTTAGAGTTGTCGCCATTGGATGATGAGGGACACTTGGTTTTGGAGCCTGAGACTATTCTGGACACCAGGGAGAGGCAATTGCAGAATAGGGTCATCAAAGAATTTTTGGTCAGATGTAGGAATTTTCCTGATGAGGATGCCACTTGGGAGGGAAAGCAGGTACTCCAACTCCCATCTTTGCAGTTTCTTAGGGACAATCAATATTTTGGTGGGGAGGACTGTGATATTTCTGCTTAGCAATTATTGCTAAGTGAGAATATAAATTTTTCTCAATTTCTCAATTTTGATTTCCACTTAGGCGAAGTTGGTTGGAGGACCCCACTTCCAAATTTTGGTTAAGGAAGGCACTCACCTAAAGGAAAAGGCAAAATCAAACACTTAGTGGACTGTGGGGGCCACCCAAGAGGGAAATACGCACCACTAACGCAATTCGAACTCTTTGGGGATGAAGGAATTCGATGTGAGGGTCCCACATGAGGAGGAGGCAGCCAAGGATAAATAGAGGAGGCACACATCATTTTACATCTTTTGATACTTTGACAACTTCACTTACCAAGCACACTTGATCTATTGATCCAAGTCTCCATGTGTTGTTCAGCACATGAGATTCTCAAGCAAGTTTCTCACCCCTTGCTTCGGTGGAATTTGAGTGCCAGCCCAAGGAGGAAAATATTTATCCTTTGTGAGCCAATTCAAAATTACACAAGGCATTTTGTGGGGCTTCATTCAAAAAATTAGGTGTAGGAGAGGAATGCGAATTTCTTGGTGAAGCTAGTGAGGGGCAGCAAACATACTGATACTTCCGGGGAAGCGATGGACCATATATTGCAAAAGATTCAAGGTGTTAGATCAGTCACTTTTCATGGGGCGTTTGCTGTAGCAGCGTATTTCTTCTAGGGACTGCGTGGGCCTGCGCGGGAGGCTTTTTATGGACAACACGTGGGAGTTAAGGGGTGGCCATTTTGGAGCTGGTTTGAGCTGGGAGATTTGGGGATTGTCTGGAGGGGAATTCACCGACATTTTGCAGCATTTTGGAGGGTCAAAACAGTGTAAACTCCAGGATGGCCGAAATACCCAGCAGAAGAAGAGCACAATGAAATTGGGGTCAATTTCAGGGGTCAACACTAGGCCAAACCCTTTCTGCGTTTTGGTGGGTTATTTGAGAGGAGCCCAAGGGTAATTTCCCTGAATGTTCTGAGAATCGGAAATGGGCTAAATAGCAGTTTCATTTCAAAAGACAGTAGTTTTCCAGGGTAGCGCAGGGCATACTAGAGGCAACATATTCCAGCATCTAGGCATCACTCTCCACCACCTAGGATTTGTCTAGCTTGCTTTTGGGGCAAGCCCGGGTGCATTTACACCATACCCCTATTGTACTTATGTTGCATATAATAAAATGGTCCTGCTGGGTGCACATTTTGGAGTAATTCTAGAAATTTAATTGTGTTTGAATTTCATGTGTGCATGTGCTTTTTTGCTTGTTGTCATTGTAACATTTTCCATTAGAAATATTACAACTACTATAATTCATATTTTTCGCTTTTAGGGTCAATTCAAGTGGGACATTGGACTTCTAAGGGACAAATGAGCAAGGTAAAACCCCTTAGTGGGAAAATCATTGTAATTGAAAAATATTTTGTAATTTAATTAGTCTCCAACATGTGGATGGCAAGTAAAAAATATTATATTTGAGAGAGAATTTGAACAAGTCAATAACTAGCCATCAATTTTTTTTTATAGAAGGCTAGTCGCTCTTATCTTTCAAGTTGTTGATTTGTGAGATCATATTATGCCATAATAAAGAACTCATTTTGCAAACTTTTGTGTTAAAATCTTGTGCGGTTTGTGTTACTTCTCTTTTTAGCTAGGTTACATAGATTTTTTCAAAACAACATTCAACGCAATTGTTAGCCCAAGGTCACTAGTCAAAAAACATGTAAAAACCATGTGAGGTGTTGTATTAGGTATCCTAAACCTGTGCCTTGTCAGTTTGAGTTTGTACCCTTTTGTTTTGGTCTGACCATGCCCTATCCCTTGAAAGCTTCACCTAAGCACTATTATCCCTAATCGGATTGGAGGGATTCACGTGGAATCTCTTGATGACTCATGGTTTTATGAGAGCCTGCATTTGTAGTGGTGATCACCGATGTATGAACTAGTCCACCTTGCATCAAGGTGCACCTATGTCATACAACATGGTTAGAGTCTATTGATTCTATATGCGACCTTGTCCTTCGTGTATTTCTCGAGATAGCTCTCACAACATAGCAGTATCATATGAGAACTTTCACGTTTGTCAAGGCAATATACAATTCCCAATCCAAAATGGTCGAGGTAGTCTGATCTGAATATGGGAAAACTAGTTTTGCTATGTCAGATCCCTCATCAGTATTAAAAAAAATGTGTTTAGAATCGTCTCAAATTAGCTAGTTATGTGAGGGTTTATGTGTCAAGTTTAGTGTTTTTTATGAGCAATTTCTTAAGTAAAATAGTTGTTAAAAATACATGTACAACAACTAAATTGCATAGAAATAACACACAACACATTACACAATCACTGATAACGAAGTTCACCCCTCTTGGGCTACATCTCCATGGACCTGTTTCAACTAGCTAGGTGCTCTTTGGATTAATGGTCAATTATCTAATTACATGCACATACAATACTTCAATGGATTTTCAACCTGCTCCATTGGATTTAGAAGACCCAGAAACCTCAAAATAGACTCTTCAAGCTCTGAAAATGGTCTTCAAGTGAACTAGGCATGACCCACTCTCCTAGCGGCCCTAGGCTTCTTTAATCTTCAAAGTGGAAAAATCACTTACAAAAGTGCTCCAACGCCTCTGCAACCTGCACCATCATGCTCAGAGCATCCAAATCATCTAGGGATGACTCTTTCTAAGCCAAAATTGGTCGAAAAATGCTCCAGATATGCCTCATTCAATTCTAGCCTAGGAAACCCCACTAAAACTGGAGAAACTCTAGTTTAATATGCAAAAACTGGAGGTGGCGCCAAATTTGGCAGACCTGCCAAAATCTCTGCCGACTTACGCGATTTTAAGTAAGGTTAATTGCGGTTAACTAGAGGGTTAGCACTAATTGCGCAATTAACAAATTCCAAATTTGAAAATCGGATTAGCGCTTTAAATGTGGGTTAGTGCTAATAAATCACGTTTAATATTTAACGCTTCCATTTAGTGCTGGCCCCCACCTTTTGTCACGCCGACGGTCCTTTGAGTGGCTGCCATACGCCTCCGCCCAAACCTTTGAAGAACTTCAAATATATACTTTGTGCTATGACTATTAAGTCACAAGTTGGGGCGTAGTGGTATGCCTGTGTGCTTGCTTGGGGGAGGTCATGGGGTTGAGCCCCAACCTCCGCCCTTCCATTGATATTAATTTTGCACCACCATATAATCATATATTATATGATTTAAAACTTTGGACTAATAAAAATTTCGCCCAAATCCGTTAATTTTCCAACCATAAAATAATGAAATTTGACCTATGATATATGAGATTTCGACCATGGTTTAAAATTCGAACTTAGCACTTAACTAAATTCGGCCCTGCCTTGGAGGGGGGGGGGGGGGCACATGGTGGCCTCCGGGTCGCCATGTGTCCTCTTCTCATTGGCTCCTCCACAACCAACACAATGCAACAAATCACCCACACATCATCCAACTAGAGATTGACACTTGGCACAGTGTCATTGGGAAAAAATAAAGGAATATTCCCAGAATATCCTTTTTTGCTGACTACGCTGCCATGTCACCTTTCTGTCATTTTTTGCATTTTTTTAGCTATTTAGGAAAACGAACAGTAGGCTCTATCTTCCTCATATGGACTTTGTTTTGAGTGAAACGAAGTGCACCGAATTACTGGCGATGAGCTCTATCCAGTCGTTCTATTTTGGTGTGATTCTGAACACTTTGAATTTTTAGCAATTTTTTGCCCCCAATCCAGATTCTAATCATAGTCAAAGCTCAACCTACATAATTTTGTAACTATGGTTGGTCTTCATAATGTATATTTGGCCCTCTATGTATTTATATTGACAATTGCAAATCATATCAAAATAAAAATATATTTTGAGTCAAGTCCCATTTGGACTTTTAAAAGGAGAAAATTTGAATTTTTGAGATTGAAATTTTTGGCTCCAAGTGTGTCATGTTGGCCTCCATCCAAGACAAGTAGGCCCCAGCAGAGTCACACCCATTTGGTACACCTATTTCACTATATAAAGGTAGCTTGACCTTCTCCTCAAGTATTAGGGGAATTTTGAGGTATAAAATGGGCCTCCTAAGGAAATTATAAAATAATAGTGGAAATAATAAAATAAGATTAGATTACATCATCAAAGTTTAGAGGGAAAAAAACAAAAACTACTTTCTAAACTCGTATTTTCAAATTATCTCCTGATGGATTTACTAAAATTTTGAGAGGGAACACTCATTGGATGCATAATTTGATTCCTCATCCAAGGAGTATCCATGTTTCATTCTTTCGATGGTAAATTTTGCATCCAATGAGTACTCCCGCTCTAAATTTGAGTAAAACCTTAGGGATATGTGTAATATCCCCAACGGGAAATAGACAGTAATACACAGAAATACAAACATGCAACTATATAGAACAAAATGCCGGAACTAGAATATGGAGCAAGTACACATAAAATACCAGAACGCTAAGCCATTTTATTAATCTGAGAATACATATATGGGTACAAGAGATAATCAGAATAAGTTCACCTATCCTTGCACAAGGCAAGTGAAGAACCCTCTCAGAATAGGAAATGGCTACAATAGAGACTGCGTCCTAGCTGCTGGAGAAATCTGCCGTAGAAAGCTGCTGCTGCAATGTACTGGAACTAGGGGCTGATCCCCTCACCGGAATGAGTTGAAAATCGGAAGGCTGCCTGTACTCACTGCTCCGGACAAAACCCAGAAACCATGAAGCAAATGCAACCACCTCCGAAAAACCACCACTGAAGCCCTCCTCAAGGAAAACGTTGTCTCTCCCAAGCTCAGCGTAGAGTCCCAAGAAGAATGCTGGAAAAAGGCCACAAATCCCTCCGCAAAACTCTCCAACCGAATAGACAATCCCTCCAAGCTGAAATACGTTGAGGACTCCACAAAAATCCCCCACAACAGAGCTGCACTAACACCAACTACGTCCTCCCTCCCCGAATCGTGTCTCCCTCCCCGGACCCGAATACCTCAAGGGGCAGCTCTTCCGCAAAACGTCCACCAAATCTCCGTAAACTGGTCCGCTCAAACCCCAAGGAATACTCTGCTCGAGTGTGCACCGAAGTCCCCCGGGCCAAGGGCGAGATCTCCGACCCGAGACACCCAACCGCACTAAATAGCTTGCACCGACTGTGCGAACCTGCGTGCTCTGCGAGATGTGTAAGCTCAGGCTCACAACATCACCAACATATCAATAATGCCAAATGCTGTTCCCCGCCTTTTAGTGCTACCTCCCTCAAAACCCTAACTCGCGTCCCGGAGCTCCTCCTATGCTCGCGTGCAGTTACCTTAGGAGCCCACGTGAGGCCTCTCTCATGTGTGTGTGGACCCCCAAGGCTTTCCCCTTTAAGTTACAACGTTCATCTACTAGGAAGCACTTTATTTTATTAAAGTGAGTTGACCCCCTCTTTCTCACTTTATTTATTAATTTAACTAAAGGTGGCAAAACTATGCAAAAATGAAATATTCCAATTAGCGGTGCTAATTAGGAATATTACAGTCTCCCCCGGCAGAACGTTGCTTGTCCTCAAGCAACTGAAGTGATGGATGCTGCAATATCTTCTCATCCTCCCAAGGGGCATCCTCATCCGGCAAGTTCTTCCACCTCACCAAGAACTCCCGGATCGTCCTACTCCGCAGCTGCCTCTCCCTAGTATCAATAATAGTCTCCGGCTGCAACACCAGATGCCCCTCATCATCCGTGGGTGGTAGCTCCTCTGTGACTGTCACCTGCTGGCCCAGCGCCTTTTTCAGGCATGATACATGAAAGATATTATGAATCTTGCTGCCTTGGGGCAGCTCCAACTCATATGCAACCTGCCCGATCCTGCGTATCACCCTGTATGGCCCATAGAAGCGGGGCTTAAGCTTCTCCGCCCCCTTCTGCTTAAGCGAAGACTGTCGGTATGGTTGTAGTCGTAGGTAGACCAAGTCCCCTACCTCAAAGCGTCTCTCCACCCGACCCTTATCGGCATACATCTTCTGCTGATTCTGTGCTGTGGCTATATTGTCCTTGAGAGCTCGGAGGATATCTTGGCTCTCTTGGATCCATATCTTGGCTCTCGGAGCCCTGCTAGCACCAAACATCATGTCCACAAAAGATAAGGGATGATATCCATACAAAGCATAGAAAAGTGACATACCAATGGACATATGATGCGTCGTGTTGTAGCAGTACTCGCCCAGATGCAACCACTTCAGCCATGCCTTCTGCTGCCCACTGACATAGTTACGCAAGTAGCCCTCCAACCACTTGTTAACTATCTCTGTCTGCCCGTCCGTCTGGGGGTGATAACTAGTGCTCGGTGTCAACTCCGTCCCCACTAGCCGGAAGAGCTCCTGCCAGAATCCACCCATGAAGCGGCTGTCCCTGTCGCTGACAATGGTCTTGGGTAGACCATGTAACCTGAAAACATCCCTGAAGAACAGCTCAGCCACCTGCGCTGCTGTGTGGTGTGCGGATATGGCAAAGAAATGAGCATACTTCGTCAGTTGGTCAACGACGACAAAGATGCAGTCCTTGCCCTGCACCATGGGCAACCCTGTGATGAAGTCCATCGATATGCTCTCCCATTTCCCCTCTGGAATGGGAAGAGGCTGCAACAACCCTACAGGATGGCTCATCTCTCCCTTGTTCCTCTGACAAACATCGCACTCCCTGACATGATGGAGTACGTCCTCCTTGAGGCCCTTCCATGAGAACCTCTCCCGGATAGCCCTGTAAGTCTTGGTGAACCCCTGATGGCCCGCCAATGGAGAATCGTGTGAAGCCTGCAGTATCTTCTTCTTGAGCTGAGATCCCTCAGTCAAGAAGATCCTGTCCCTGTAATAGATGATCTCGTCGACCACCCTGTACCTGTCATCTGCGACCTGCCCATCCAACACCTCACACGCAAACCTGTCCTTGGAGTACTCTACCAGCAGTCGAGCCCTCCAATCAGCGTCCAAGCTCATAAGAGATAATGTGGCCGGTCTATGAGAAAGGGCATCAGCTACCACGTTATTCTTGCCTTTGACGTACTCTATGTCAAAGTCATAGGCTTGGATCTTACTGATCCACTTCTGCTGTCTCTCCTGCAACTGCTTCTGCTCCAGAAAGTACCTCAGGCTGTTGTGATCTGATCTCACCCTGAATCTGCTGCCCACTAAATACTGCCGGTATTTGGCCAATGCATGCATGATGGCCAACATCTCCTTGTCGTATATGGAATACAACCTCTCATGCGGAAGGAGCTTCCGGCTCTCAAAAGCTATTGGGTGACCGCCCTGCATCAAAACCGCACCAATCCCCTCTCCTGATGCATCACACTCGAGGACAAATGGCTGTGTGAAATCTGGCAATGCCAGCACGGGGCAGCGGCTCATCACCTCCTTGAGCTTATCAAAAGCTCGTTGTGCTGTGTCCGACCAACTGAATGCCCCCTTCCTCGTCAAATCTGTGAGGGGTGCAGCAAGCTGTGAGAAGCCCTTGACGAACTTCCTGTAGTATGTGCAAATGCCAATAAATCCCCGAAGCTCAGTCACATTCCTCGGCTCTAGCCAATCTCTCATGGCCCTGATCTTCTCCTCGTGGACTCTCATCCCGTCCACTCCTATAATGTGCCCCAAGTACAACATCTCCGTCAAGCCGAACTCACACTTGGAGAGCTTGGCATAGAACTGCTGCTCCTCCAAGATGCGTAAAACTGTCTCAATGTGTTGGAGATGCTCCTCCCAAGTCCTGCTATATATAAGAATGTCATCGAAGAAAACCAGCACAAACTTCCTCAGATGACCCCTGAAAATGTGGTTCATGCACGACTGAAAGGTAGCGGGTGCATTGGTCAGCCCAAAAGACATGACCAGAAACTCAAAGTGCCCATAATGACACCTGAAGGCAGTCTTGGGAATGTCCTGTTCCCTCACGCGTATCTGATGGTACCCGGATCTCAAGTCAATCTTTGAGAAGAACTGTGCTCCTCTCAACTCATCCATCAGCTCATCGATCCTGGGAATGGGGTACCTGTTCTTCAGGGTCTTCTTATTCAGAGCCCTGTAGTCAATGCACATTCGCAATGTGCCGTCCTTCTTCTTCACCAACACCACGGAAGAAGCAAAAGGACTCGTGCTCGGCCGAATGTGACCAAGGGCCAGCAACTCCTGAATAGCATGCTCTATCTCATCCCGATAGGCCTTGGGATGCCTATACGGTGTGGTGATCACTGCCTATATCCCTTGCTCAAGCTCGATAGTATGCTCAAACCCCCGATCTGGTGGCTACCCTGGTGGAATATCCCCAAATACTGTGGCATACCTGTCGAGAATAGACTGTAGCTCCGGATGCACTGTCTGACCTGTATCCACTGCCTCTGAAGCTCGCAACTCTACGGCCCACTCTATATCTCCCTTGCGGAAGGTCGCCTCCATCCTATGTGCCGACACTGTCTGAGGCGGGTATGTGTGCTGTCCCCGTATCTTCTCATGCCTTTCTGTCTTGGGATCATCCCACTCCATCTCTAGGGCCTTCCAATCTGTCGTGACCTTCCCCAGAGTAATGAGCCACTGAACACCCAATATCAGGTTGGTGTTCGAAATATCCACCACAAAGAAATGATCTGTCAATGTATAAGTGCCCATCGTCACCGATAACTCTGGGACATACCGAGCACATGCCATAGTCTGATCTCCTGGGACCAAGACGGAAAATCCATCAAAACCCTCAGTCTGTATGCCTCTCCTCTCAACCATCTGTGCATCAATAAAATTGTGGGTTGCCCCACTATCTACCAAGACTGAGACCCGCTGTCCGCGTACTGTCCCCCGTACCGCAGCGTCAAGTACTTGGGAACTCCCCGCAATGCGGCTAGAGCTCCTCCAGTAGGTGCAAATGATGCCCCACCTGCTGCGGGTGGTGGAGGTGGTAAGGTACTCTGCGCTGCATAACAATCTCCTGCCTCCACGTCATCCCCCTCATCCTCTTCCCCGCTGCTCTCAGAGAAGACCTCAATGAAATGTGCTTTCCCTGCAGCACACCTATGTCCCGGTGCCCATGGCTCCTGGCAAGTGAAGCACAACCGCTTCCTCCTCAACTCTCTCCTGGCCTCATCATCAAACTGCCCTCGCCCAGGATTTGCCTTGGGAGGCGGAATCCTCGTGTCCTTCCCCTTAGGCTGGAAGGCCTGTCTCTGGGGATAAGGTGTCCGAGTCCTGGGTAAGACATCCTGTAAATCCCGAGTCCTGCTGATGGCATCCTGAAGGGTAGCTGGTCTAGTCGACCGGACTAGGCCACGAAGTGGCTCTGACAATCCCTCCACAAACATGTAAACCATCCGAGCCGCAGATAAATCAGGTACCATCACCGAGACCCTCAAGAAATCTGAAATGTAAGTCTCTGCACTCCCAGTCTGTTTGAGCTTTGTCAGCTCAACAAAGTGCTGCTCCGGATCCCTCTTGTCAAAACGCTCTATCACCCTCCTGGTAAACTCGGCATATGTCGTCACTGTAGAATGTCCGAGTGTCGTCATCCCATGAAACCACCAGTCCTGGGCCTCACCATCCAGATGTAATGTTGCCACCTTAATGGCCTCTGACTGCGACATCTGGTTGAGCTGGAAAAAGATGTCCAACTTCTCCACCCAAGACTTTGCCAAACTGTTTGATGAGCCATCAAACATGGGCAAATGAAATCTGCTAGCTGCGCGGTGGTCATCACGATGATGCCTGTGCCCTCTGTGATGATCACGGGGTCTAATGTCATGCTGGAGCTGGACAAAGTCTCTGAATGTGATAGAATCTCGGAACGCCGGCCCGTACGCCTGGTACTCTGAAAAAAAGTCACCCATCTGACCCGGCTCCAGCTCTCGCTGTGCTGCTGCCCCTGCGTCCTCTGCTAGGAAGGTAGGCATGGTGGATCGCGTGGGTGCTGGAATATCCCTCTGTGCTGCCCTCTGTATTCCTGCCCCTGCGTCTTCTGCTAAGAATGTGGGCATAGTGGATCGCGTGGGTGCATGCGATGCCATGATGGGGATAGCATCATGCACCGGCACGTGGTGGGACATACCCGACCCCTCACCGATCTGAAAACCCCTGGGGGGTTCCCTCTGCATGACCTCTAATGCCGTGAGTCTCTGTGTCATATCCTGCATGTGCTGGAGGAGTGTCTCCCATCTCCTCGAACCCTCCTCGTCTGCCATAGGGCCCTGCTGCTCTGCGTACCCCACAGTCTGCTCCTGTTCTGAATCT
The DNA here is from genome assembly GCA_034641835.2 of Pinus albicaulis. Classification (NCBI taxonomy): domain Eukaryota; kingdom Viridiplantae; phylum Streptophyta; class Pinopsida; order Pinales; family Pinaceae; genus Pinus; species Pinus albicaulis. The sequence goes on along the minus strand of CM076581.1, from coordinate 832,873,307 downwards.
GTCTCAGGCGGCTCCTGATCGGAATCCGTCACAGGCTCCCCCTCTCTGTAGGGGTTCTCCCACCTACTCTCAACGTCCCTGTATCTCCTTCTCCTCTGACCAATGTGGGGTTTATCCCTGGGCGTCATAGACTGATAGCTCCACAGGCTGAGCCAGAACTATGCTCTGATACCACTGTAATATCCCCAACGGGAAATAGACAGTAATACACATAAATACAAACATGCAACTATATAGGAAAAATGCCAGAACTAGAATATGGAGCAAGTACACATAAAATACCAGAACGCTAAGCCATTTTATTAATCTGAGAATACATATATGGGTACAAGAGATAATCAGAATAAGTGCACCTATCCTTGCACAAGGCAAGTGAAGAACCCTCTCAGAATAGGAAATGGCTACAATAGAGACTGCGTCCTAGCTGCTGGAGAAATCTGCCGTAGGAAGCTGCTGCTGCAATGTACTGGAACTAGGGGCTGATCCCCTCACTGGAATGAGCTGAAAATCGGAAGGCTGCCTGTACTCATTGCTCCGGACAAAACCCAGAAACCATGAAGCAAATGCACCACCTCCGAAAAACCACTACTGGAACCCTCCTCAAAGAAAATGTTGTCTCTCCCAGCAAAGCGCAGAGGCTCAATAAAGATGCTGGAAAGGGGCCACAAATCCCCCTGCAAAACTCTCCAACTGAATCCACAATCCCTCCAAGCTGAAATACGCTGATATCTCCACGAAAATCACCCACAACAGCGCTGCACCAATACAAACTGCGTCCTCCCTCCTGAACTGCGTCCTCCCTCTTGGACTGCGCAATCACTCTATGAGGCCAGCTCCTCTGCAAAACGTCCACCAAAATCTCTTGTAAATCAACTGCTGAAACTGAAGGAATACCTTGCCCGAGCAGGCACTCGAAGTCCCCCGGGGCCAAGGGCGAGATCTCCGACCGGAGACACTCAGTCGCACTAAACAATGCTGCAGACCGACTAAACAACCGGCGTGCTCAAGTAGACAGAAGTCTAGCTCACAATATCATCAACATATCAATAATGCCAAATGGAGTGAAACCCCCACCTTTTATAGTGCTAGCTCCCTCAAAACCCTAACTGCGTCCTTGAGTTCCTCTTTGACCTGCGCAGTTTGCCTTAGGAGCCTACGTGAGGCCTCTCTCATGTGTGTGTGGACCCCCAAGGCTCTCCCCTTTAAGTTACAACGTTCATCTACTAGGAAGCACTTTATTTTATTAAAGTGAGTTGACCCCCTCTTTCTCACTTTATTTATTAATTTAACTAAAGGTGGCAAAACTATACAAAAATGAAATATTCCAATTAGCGGTGCTAATTAGGAATATTACAGGGACATTTGTTTGTATGGTTGTAGCCGTAAAAATACCCAGTCTCCTACATCAAAACTTCTCTCGCTGCGATGTTGATCTGCCTGTTGTTTCTTTCGATTTTGTGCCAAATTCAGGTTATCCTTTAAGAGTTGGAGAACTTCTTGTTGATGCTCGATGTGATCTTCCACTTCTTGAACCTTCGAATTTTCTCTTAAAGATGATGTGATGGACAGTGGATGATATCCATAAAGTGCCATAAATGGGGTCATTTTTGCTGCAGTATGGAATGAAGTGTTATACCACCATTCAGCGAGAGGTAACCACTTGACCCATTGTGTTTGTTTATCAGATACAAAACAACGAAGATATCCTTCCAAACATTTATTTATTATCTCAGTTTGACCATCAGATTGAGGATGATAAGATGAGCTATGAGCTAATTGAGTACCTAAACAAGAAAATAACTCCGTCCAAAAATTTCCAGTAAAAATGGGATCTCTGTCGCTCACAATAACCCTTGGGTTTCCATGTAGCTTTTGAATTGTGTCCATAAATGTAGTAGCAACTATACTTGCTTTAAATGGATGAGATAATGCACAAAAGTGTGCATACTTGATAAGTCTATCAACTACCACCATGATGACACTCTTTCCTTTGGACTTAGGTAAACCTGTGATAAAATCCATTGAAATCTCCTCCCAACGTTGACTTGGAATGGATAAAGGTTGTAGAAGTCCCGGGGTCTTAATTGTTTCCACTTTATTCTGCTGGCAAACCAAACATTCTGCCACAAACTTTTGAATATCAGATTTAAGGCCATCTCAAAAAAATTCTTTCTTCACCCTGTGGTAAGTTTTTAAAAATCTTGAGTGTCCTCCTAAAGGAGAAGTGTGCAATTCCAAAAGAATCTTTTGTTTTAGTTGGGAATTCTTACAAAGATATAAGCGATCTTTGTACCATACGGAATCATTTTTCCAACTAAATGTATCAGATGTACTAGGATCTTGCTGCAAATTTTGAATGAGTGTCCATACATCTTTGTCCTTCTTCCATTCATCTCTTGCTTCGGTTATCCAATCTGGTTGGATAATAGAAATGGCACAAAGCAGTGCTTCCACCTCTTCATTCTTTCTTGAGAGTGCATCTGCAACAACATTAAGCTTTCCTTTTTTGTAGATTATTTCAAAGTCATAACCCAACATCTTTGTGACCCATTTTTGCTGCTCTTCTGAAGATAGTCTTTGTTCTAAAAAGTGTTTAAGACTATCATGATCAGTTTTTACCTTGAAGTGTCTTCCCATTAGGTAAGTTCTCCATTTCTTTAGTGCATGCAGTATTGCTAACATTTCCTTCTCATAAATAGGTTTCTGTAAATATTTTCCTTTGATTGGACGACTTTCAAAAGCAATGGGTCTTCCTTCTTGCATTAAAACAACACCAATTCCATTTCCTGAGGCATCACATTCCACAATAAAGGTTTTTGTGAAATCTGGCGTAGCTAAGACCAGTGCTATGCACATTGCTTCTTTAAGATGTTCAAAGGCCTTAGTTGCTTCAGGAGTCCATGAAAATGCATCTTTCTTCAATAATGTTGTTAGAGGTGCTGCTATTCTCCCATAATTCTTAACAAACTTGCGATAATACCCTGTTAACCCGAGAAATCCTCGCAACTACTTTATGGTTGTGGGGACTTTTCATTCCTTAATGGCTTTAATTTTGTTAGGGTCTGCCTTAACACCCTCGTGAGATACAATATGACCCAGATATTCCACCTCTTGTACTCCAAAGAAACATTTGGATGTTTTTGCATATAATTGTTTCTCCTGCAATAGTTTGAGCACCCTGTCAACATGTTCAACATGATCCTTCCAAGACCTACCGTAGATTAGTATATCATCAAAAAATACTAGCACAAATTTTCTAAGGAAGGGTTTGAAAATGGAATTCATCAACCCTTGAAATGTAGAAGGTGCATTGGTAAGGCCAAAAGGCATGACCAAAATTCATAATGACCCTCATGAGTTCGAAATGCTGTTTTTGGAATATCTTCAGTCTTCATTCTAATTTGATGATATCCTGAACGAAGATCCAACTTGGTAAAATAAATTGCTCCATGTAATTCATCCAATAGTTCATCAATCACAGGAATGGGAAATTTATCTTTAATGGTGAGCTTATTGAGCTCCCTATAATCCGGACACATTCGCCATGATCCATCCTTCTTGTGTACCAATACTACAGGAGCAGAGAAAGAACTTTGACTAGGTTGAATTATACCGGCCTCTAACATTTCTGCAATCATGCGTTCAATTTCGCTCTTTTGGAAGTAAGGATATCTATAAGGGCTTATGTTTGGAGGAACACTTCCTGGAATCAAATGAATAGCATGATCATGATCACAAATAGGTGGGAGTCCTTTGGGAGTTTCAAACACCTTGGAATGATTGTCCAAGACTTTTTGGAGATCTGAAGAAATAGATGATTTTGATGTTGGAACTTCTAGTGAGCATAATTGTGCAATTACGCCTCGTTGTTCTTTCTTTAGAAGCTTTGTCATGACATTAAAGCTTATTATCTTTCTCGGCTTCCCTGCAATACCCCGTAATTCGACTTCCTTTCCTTCTGAAAAAAATTTCAAGAAAAGTTCTTGAAAATTAAAAGCTACCGTCCCCATAGATTGTAACCATTGTACTCCTAGTACAACATCAGCACCTCCCATAGGAATGGAAAGCATTGGACTAGTCAATACATATTCCCCCATGGTTAGCTTGATATTATGACATTTTCCCGAGCAATTTATAGTTCCTCCATTTGCAACCATCACTTGACATTCTGGTGCTGGGTATAGGAAACAATTCAATTCCTTGGCTACCTTACAATGAATAAAATTATGGGTACTACGTGAATCAATCAACACTATTACCTTTTTCTTCTTGATATGTCCTTCTATCTTGAGAGTTTGAGGAGTGGTAATTCCTGCCAATGCATTACACGATATGGTCGGACTCATTTCTTCCTCTTCTAGTGTTGGTTCGTGGTGTATACCCTCTTCTTTTGAAGATTCTTGTTCATTTTCTTCTTCCCTTCACAATCTATGTAAAATAATTTCTTCTCAGCACACTTATGACCTTTAGTGTATTTGCTATCACAACTATAGCAAAGCCCTTTTGCTCTTTTTTCTTCCAATTGTTGTGGTGTCAACCTTGTAGGTTGTGAAAATCTAGGAGTAGCAACACTTCCCTCTTTATATAAGTGAATGGTAGGCTTCTTTGTCGCCATAATTTTACATTCAATTTTTCTGGCCAACCTGAATGCCTTCTCCAATGAATCAGGTTCCAAAACGTGAACTTCATGTTGGATGTTATCTTTTAAAGTACCTATGAAGAGATCAATCTTGTGTTCCTCTGAAATATCGGTTACCCTTATATTCAATTTTTGGAAGTCCTCAATGTGCTCCCCCATTGAACCCTTTTGTTTGAGATTTATCAATTGGCTAAAGAAGGTGTTGCTCTTTGTATCCTCATAATATCCTATCATTTCCTCCGTAAAAATTGACCAAGTGACAATTTTTTTACAGAAGCAAAGCCATCGATACCATACAAATGTATTTTGTTCTAAATGTAAAGTTGCAATGCGTACCTTTTGTGTGTTTTGCACACATTATTGAGATCAAAGTATTGCTCCATCTGTAGTATCCATGTTACAGGATCCTTTCCATCAAACTTCCTCATATCCATTTTTGGAATATGGTGGTTCTTCCCTCCAACATTAGAGTTTATGAAATCATGATTAACATTTATTTTGTTCTCATCATGAGTTTCCTCTACTATCTTTTCACCATTAGGAAAAAATTATTGTATCAACTTTGCCAAACCTTCTATGTCTAATTTTAGATCATTCTTCATGTTTTCCATGTTGTCTTTCATTTTTTCATCGATCTTAGCTTCCATGTCATCCATCTTAGCTTCCATGCCCACTTCTATGCCATCCATCTTAGCTTCCAAACCATTCATCTTAGCTTCCACTCTTTTCTTCAAACCATCCATCTTAGTTTCCATGTCTTTCTTCAAAACTTCTATTTCATTTTTTGTTGCTCTTTGCGAGAGCGGAATTTGTTGCACTTGCTCTTGTAATTTTGATATGTCATGTTGCCATTCTTCATCTTCATGAGTCATAGTAGAGCCTTCTAAAGGCTTAATGGGTGTTGAATTCTTTGTAGGGACCATTTTAGAATCCAATACTGATATCTATTCTACAATATGCCCTTGGAATCAGTTCAACTTGATTCTTCAAACAAGACTTATGCAATTTGGAAAAAAATACACACCTTTTACTTGCTTTTAAGGAGCTCGATATTGAAATTGAATTATCTCTATAATTGCGCATCTTCAATATCTAAAATTAGGCCCTGTAGTAGCCCTCTGAAGCTTCTTTCAAATGCCGCAGGACTGATTTGATTTGGATTCTTCAAGACAAAGTTATGTCTAATCTCCCACAATGACCCAATTATGGACTGGTTCAGTAGAGCGAACTTGTACGACTTGCCACGTGTCACTGTTTCCTCCTTTGGCTCTGAAATTGATAGAGAGCAAACTACAGTCCGTGTACTTGCGGCAACTTTTTACAGCATTCCAATCTGATGCTCAGAGATAGAGCTATGAAGATTTTTCCACGGTCACCTCTTTGAGATGAAATTCAGAAGCCTGAAAAAGCTCTAACTTCCACAAATCATATCTCCGAAACTATTGCGAACCAAGATCTGCAATTTTGCGAAGATGTTCCTCAGGATTTCGGCTTCGCACTCTAAAAATTTCAGCTTCTAAACCTTCGTATAAAAATAGTTATAGTGAAAATGCCACGATGACTTGTTTAGGTTAAATTCAGGGGCCTGCAAAATGACCTAAATTCCACAAATTATATCTTCGAAAATATTGCGAACCAAACTCTGAAATTTTGCAACGATGTTCCTCAGGATTTTGGCTTCGCACACGAAAAATTTCAGCTTCTGAACCTTTGTAAAAAAAAAGTTATAGCGAAAATTCCACGATGACCTGTTTGGAGCAGCGAAACCCTAGAATCCAAAGCTCTGATACCAATTGCTGTGAAACCAGCTCCAAAAATAGAAGAAAAGAGATATCAACGCCTTAGAAATAAGCCACTTCAATGGGACAACCTCCAATACATTACATGAATGAACAATTCTTGGATGATACAAATGACAAAACCTCCTTTCTATATATAGGAGTCCATGGGGCCACAATGTAATCCTAGCCGACCTAACAATAATAATTTAAGGACACAATAATAACAATATGGGGGTTACAGGGGTAAAATAATAACAATAAGGGGGTTACACTAACAACAATAAGGGACTATACTAGTAATATAGGGACCTAACAGCTGGACTATGGATAATGGACATTGGGGCTTGCTAGGTTCTACTATGACAATGATAAACCTTATCAGGTGCTGCTATAACTTATGGTCTTACTACTTTGCGTCGAAGCTTTAGTTTTGAGCCTTACTTAGTTCGTATTTTCCATTTGGAGGAGCTAAAACTCCTGCAGAGCTAAATTGTGTTCAATTGCAGTATATTATTTGACTAAAATAGTGGAAAAGCTCACTGTTTCTACATTTGGGAGGTGTCTTGCAGTTAGCAACTTTAAAATTTGGGCTAAATTTGAGGAAGCATGGTAGATAACATGGTAGAAACCATGCAGAATTGGAGGAACAATGATTTCAAAATTTGGGGACGTTGTTTTGAGAGCAGTCCGGGCATGAATCCACACGATGCGCAATTTCGACCTCAGAACCTTGGGCAGGAGGGGGGTGTTGATTTTTGTAGTATCCGGAAGTGTTCCAAGTCTCAAAATTTGCAGGGAGGCTTGGACAACAACATTCCAAAGAACCCAGAAACAATTTGTGGAAATTCCACTCGGTTCATGCCTTATTAAAATAATTAATTATTTTAATGAAGACCCTAAGTCTAAACTTAGGGAAATGAAATAGTTAAAGAGTATTAATAATTCAAAGTGTGAATCTTCTCGAAAACATGAATCAAGTCAAGTTTAATTGTAGCTATTGATTAATCTTTTAATCTTTTAATCTAGGCCGTTGGTTCTCAAACAGGAAGATTATAAAAGAAGGCTTGAGGGTCATTTGGAAAACAAGTCGAGCATACACTCAGTACCCGAAGGAGATCCATTATGATGTAGAATTCGATCTCAGTGGGAGAGTTGCAGGGCGAGCAGTTGTAGAAGCAGAAGGAGGAGGTTAGTGGTGATCAAGATCAGGGACAAAGGGCAACAGTGGGTCACTGGAGGCAGCTTGAGCCTGCAGCGCAGAGAACCCATGCAGACTCACACAGTCCAGCGTTGGGACTGCGTAGTGAATCACGCAAAGAGATGCAGGGGCATGCAGGGGTTGTTCAAGGTGTTAGAGAATTGTCCAAGTAAGCCGGAAATTCAGTCTCTAGTGTTTCAGAATTTATCTGTCGCATATTTTCCCTGTAAAGATATCATTTGTTGAAGAATTAATAAAACCCTCATCTGCTGCACCGGTTTTCCCACATTGGATTTTTCCTAGGACAATTGTCCAAAAATAACTGTGTACATGTGATTAATTCTTTTGGTTATGTTCTCTACTGTTTATTTCTCTACATATATATTTGTGAATGTTGCAATAGTATTTATTTCAATATTTGCCGAAAGATTTCTGAATAATAACTTATTGAAAGAATAAGTTGGAGAAATAAATCTATCACTACAACTGTTTGTAATTTTCACATGGTATCAGAGCCATAGATGAATAACAGGGAGGGGGCATCTATCAGTGAACGGAAATCTACTGTTGCAACAACAATGCAAAAGGGTTCATGCAGTTCTCTAGGAGGGGGAAGAAGCACGACAGAACAGATGGATCACGATGTCTAGCATCCAGACTTGAGGAAGATTTTTCTTGTGCATCAAGCACTGCTTCTTCTGATGTCTGGTGTATTGACAGCGGAGCCTCTGCTCACATGACGGGAGTACAGGACTGTTTTTCCGACTAACAAGAATTATCTAGGAGGATCTTGTTTCAACGCAGTCCACAGTGAGGTCCAGTCAGCTCTAGTATTCCGATGTCCGGTTCAGTCTTCAGATCGTTCAGTTTGTCCTCCAGTGTTCGGATCAGAGTCATTTTGTCAAGGCATGTGTAGTGATGTGTGTGGTAATGGTGACAAAATTGAATGTAATAGTGATGTGGTCCTAGTTCTAAAAACCTATGGTGAAATTCCTTACAAGTGTAAATGGTGGACCTAAAGCCTAAGCCCTAAGGTCTAGACCTAACACCTAGCGCAAATGATCTAAACTATGGTGCTAAACCTATGTTATAAACCTAAGCGTTAAAACTTTGTATTATAAAACCTATGGTATAAACCATAAGGTTTCGGGCCTAAACATTATTGGGTTCGAACTATGTTTAAAACCCAAATCAAATGTAATATGTCAACACAATCCTAAACCGTCGGAGCCCCTTAACATGTGAACAGGCATAAAAATTAACAGTCACCGCAAGCAGTTGGAGTTAAATCATATCGGAACCGTCGGGAGATGTTAACCATAACCGTGTCGGAGAACATGTGAGCAGAGCAGGTAAACCACGGTAGAAATGTTAGTTGACTGCGCAGAAAGGGATAACCATGATCGCCAGAGTTGAGGGTTATCACATTGGATAACGTTATCCGCCAGCTGACCGCAACCGCCGGATCCAACCACAGATGTAGCCGCCGGAAAGACCTGTCACATGTTATCCGTCGGATTTCTGCTGACCGCCAAGGGCTAAGTTTTATTATAAAGTTTATTTTTGGGTTTTTGTTTAAATGCGCTAAGGTGTAAAGATATGCACCATATAACTTATCCATTAGGTGTCACCCTATTATAGGACCAAGACCTATACACACTAATTTTGCTCAACCACCTACCTATTTTGGCTTTCAATAGTTCGAGGCCAAACTTATTTAAACCAAGATATTTTCTCCATGAAGACATGAGTGATTTTGTATTCAGATCAGGAGCGAGAGAGGCAGTTTTTTTTTTAGTGTTTCTTGGTCGTCCAGAGACAGAATTGAGCGCAGAGACGGGCATTGGAAAACTAGGAGAGAGAGCTTTCTCTTGTTAGTGACCAGAAGTGCCTGCGAGCACAGTCAGTCTGGTGTTTTTTTCTGTGTAAAGACTTCCTCGGATCAATCCTAATAAAGCGGATGCCCATCTTGAAAGCAGACCCAGAGACGTAGTCCACAAGGGACGAACTCCGTAATCAATGTTTGTTGTCTCTTCTCTCTGTTCTTTATTGTATTTTCATTCTTAATATGTTGTTGGTTAAGTCGTAAATGATTTCCTTTAGTCCTCCACATTAAGTTGTTCAGTTAATAATCAATTCACTAATGGAAACTAATCAATACTACCTCAACACTTAATAATGATCACAATCAGATCATATATTTTGGTATCAGAGCAGGTTGTGCTTTGTAGTCCTTTTGCCAGTGGATGTTAACCAGGTTGGGATTGCAACGTGGAGAAGGAACGCTTGAGGAGTTCGATCCAGAAATTGGAAAGCGGAAAGTCATTCATCAGTCAACGATGATAGGGACTGAAACCGTTGAAACTGAAACTCCTGAAGTGAAGCCCATGGACGAGAACCAAGTTCAGCAAATGATTTTGAACATGCAGCAGATGTTGGGAGAACTCTACGAAGATAAGAAGGCGAGAGATGCATTTTCTTCATCAAAGGCATCGAAGAAGGACAAGGGTAAAGGAAAAGCAATAAACCTCCTTCTCGTCCATCATCTCCATCATCATCATCTTCTTCTTCTTCTTCTGGTTCGGATTCTGAAACAGAAAAGAAACCTCACAAATCTCTTTTGAAACTTGATGTAAAGTTTGAATTACTTGTTTATGATGGCGAAATGAACCCATAGAAACTAGATAACTAGATTACGCAGTTAGGAGTGTATTGTAGGATTCAGAACATTTCTAATGATAAGACAAAAATCTAGTTAGCTACTCTTAGAATGGGGGGAACTGCTTTAATCTGGTGGGAGAGTAAAACACAGATAGATTTAAAGCGTAAAGGTAAAATTATCTCCTCATGGTCTAAGTTTTTGAAAGCTCTAAGGAAACAATTCTATCCATTGGGATACACACAACAAGCTGTTATTGATTGGCAGCGTTTGCGATAAGGTAAGGGACAAAATGTTCAAGATTTTACTCTGGAGTTCAGGAAGAAAGCATTGACACTTGGTATTCCTTTGTATACATGAGAAACTTTATTAAAGTACATTGGCAATTTACATTCATATTTATCGCATACATTATTGATGTTCAATCCTAATGACTTTGATGAAGTATGTGTTCAAGCCATACATGTCGAATCAAGTGGCAGGCCATTCGAGTTTTCACCGAAGACATCCAAACAGTTGGAAACCAAAGATAGCAAGAAGAAGGGCAGATCGAAGGGAAAGAAGACAGCTACAGCTCAAAAGGAAGATGAAAGACCTACCTGTACTCACTGCCAGAGGATCATACATTATAAAGCTAGATGTTGGAAACTTCACCCAGAACTCAAGCCAAAGAAGTTTCAAAAGAAGAAAGGTGAAAAGAATGCTACAACAGCAATCCAACAAGATCTAGGCTCTGATTCAAGTGATGAAGGGAAAATAATCGCAATTTTTACGACGGGTAAAAATTATGACGCTAGTTCAAGTTCAAGTACTTCTGCTTCTTATTCAAACATTAATCATTTGGATGAAGGTAAAAGAGTTGAATTATTTCACATAAGGGTAACTTCTAAGCACACAAAAATAGATACATTGTTTGACACTGGGTCACAGGAAAATTTAATATTTGAATCATTAGTTAAGAAATTGGGTTTGGAGACACGAAATCATCCAAGACCATACCCATTAGGTTGGCTAAAGGAACAAACTCAAATTAATGTCACAAAGCAGTGTCGTTTAAACTTGCCATCACAGCTAATTACATTGATGAAGTGGATTTAGATGTGATACCGTTAGACATATGTGGAATAGTGCTAGGGAGTCCTTATCTCTATGATCGTGATGCAGTGTTTCATAGGAAAGAGCATAATATCATCTTAAGAAAGATGGGATTGAATACATTGTTCAGGCACATAAAATCAAAAATCACTTGGATTTGGTTAATGCTAATCAAATGAAACGCTTAATAAGTTCAAGTAAGAGATACATACTCATGGTTGTAAAAAAACAGCATAGGGATCTTCATGATGCTTTTTCAGGTTGTGAATCTCAATTTAAAGATAGTTTGGTTAAAGTCGTAGATTCATTTCAAAGTCTATTTAAAGAACCAAAACATCTACTTCATAAACGAGAAATACAACATGAGATACAATTGATGTTTGATGCCCCTCTTCCTAATATCAGAATGTATCACAACTCAGTCATAGAGCACGAAGAAATAAAGAAACAAATCCAAGGGATGGTTATTAAAGACTTCATTCGACCCAGTTCATCTCCATGTGGTTCACCCATAATTTTGGTTCCTAAGAAAAACGGGACATGGGGAATGTGTGTCGACTTTAAAGTTTTTGATTCATTTAAGAAGAAAATTTTCACAGCACCAATATTAGCTTTACCTGATCTTCAATAGCCATTCGAAATTGAAACAGATGCAAGTGGTTATGCAATGGGTAAGGAAACAATGATTCACACAGATCATCAGCCGCTTCAATACCTTCAGTCACAGACTAAGTTGCAATAATCTCACCACTACGTATGGATGGGATTTCTTCAACAATTTCACTTAGTAATTAAGTACAAGAAAGGTGTAACCAACAAAGTAGTTGATATGTTGTCTAGACCGTCTTAAAATGCTTCAGTAGTTCCGCAGAATATTTCATTGAAACTTGAAAGTTATGTAGAACAGTGTAGTATTGATGTTGATTTCAAAGATATTTATGAATCACTAAGTCATGGTACTCAGGTGGAAGAAGTCAATTTTCATATTCATGACAGGTTTTTATATCATCTGGGTAAGTTGTGCATACCACAAACAGAAAGAGCCATGTTACTCGAGAAGCTCATTCTTCTCGGACTGCAGGACATTTTGGCGTAAGAAAGATTATGGCGCAAATTCAAAGGTATTGTTACTGGCCTCGCATGTATGAGACAATTGTGAAGTACATTAAAGGATGTGTGATGTGTTCGACAAGCAAGCCAAGCAATCAAAAGATTGGTTTGTACATGCCACTTCCAGTTTCTTTGTGACCATGGGACAACATTTCCATGTATTTTGTTGAAGGATAGAGAGAAGTGGTGAACAGGATTGTGATACATATTCTTCGAGGTTACTGCAGTAAACATCCTAAGTTGTGGGATGAATCTTTACCTTATGTGCAGCATGCTTACAATCAAGCCTTACACTCTTTGACTCATCGATCGCCATTTGAAACATGTTTGGGGTATCTCCCAAAGTCACCGATGGACTTCATGTTCGGTGAAGAAGATAAAATGAATGGACACGACGATTCAAACAAAGCGGTTAAGTTCATTCAACAGATACAGCAGATACATGAAGCAATGCAGGATCAGTTAGAGAAGAGTCAGGTCAAGTACAAATTCGCCACGACAAGCAATGAGTCGATCATCATTTTCAGGTCCGCGATCAAGTATGGTTGTATATCAGTAAAGACAGGTTGAAAGGAGAAGGTAAGAAATTGAAATCCATCAGGTATGGTCCTTTCAAGATTGTTGAAAAGGTTGGCAATAATGCATTTCGATTAGATTTACTGCCTTACATGCGTATTTATTCAGTTGTGAATGTAGAAAATCTGAATTTGTATGAACCTCCGATGATCATTGATCACGAGGAAGATACACAGATTCCTACTGCTGATGATTTAGCACCTGAGTATATGAATGAGTTGCAGGAAGATACCATCTTGGATAGGAGAGTTCGTACTTCCAAGCGAGGAGATGTTGAATATCTTCGAGTGGGACTCAAGGGCATGAATCCGAGCAAGGCAAGATGGATAGAGATCGGAAAAGTGAGGGAGCTGTACCCTCACCTGATGTCTGCTTAAGATGAAACTTTTGTGGTCCAAAAGCTTTCAAGTGGAGAGGATTGATCTAGGAGGATTTTGTTTCAACGCAGATTGACAGTGAGGTCCAGTCAGCTCCAGTATTCTGATGTCCGGTTCAGTCTTCAAATCGTTCAGTTCGTCCTCCAATGTTCGGATCAGAGTCATTTTGTCAAGGCATGTGTGGTGATGTGTGTGGTAATGGTGGCAAAATTGAATCTAATAGTGATGTGGTCCTAGTTCTAAAAAACCTATGATGAAATTCCTTACAAGTGTAAATGGTGGACTTAAAGACTAAGCCCTAAGGTCTAGACCTAGCACAAATGATCTAAATTGTGGTGCTAAACCTATGTTATAATCCTAAGCGCTAAAACTTTGTATTAAAAAACCTATGGTATAAACCATAAGGTTTCGGGCCTAAACATTATTGGCTTCGGACTATGTTTAAAGCCCAAATCAAATGTAATATGTCAACACAGTCCTAAACCATCGGATGTAACCGCGCGGAGCCCCTTAACATGTGAACATGTGTAAAAATTAACAGTCACCGCAAGCAGTTGGAGTTAAATCGTATCGGAACCGTCGGGAGACATTAACCGTAACTATATCGAAGAACATGTGAGCAGAGCAGGTAAACCACAGTGAAAATGTTAGCTGACTGCGCGGAAAGGGATAACCATGACTGTCGGAGTTGAGGGTTATCACATTGGATAACGTTATCCACCAGCTGACTACAATCGCCGAATCCAACCGCAGATGTAGCCGCCGAAAAGACCTGTCAAATGTTATCCGTCGAAGTTCCGCTGACCTTAAGTTTTATTATAAAGTTTATTTTTGGGTTTTTGTTTAAATGTGCTAAGGTGTAAAGATATGCACCATATAACTTATCCATTAGGTGTCACCCTATTATAGGACCGAGACCTATACACACTGATTTTTCTCAACCACCTGCCCATTTTGGCTTTCAGTAGTTCGAGGCCAACCTTATTTAAACCAAGACATTTTCTCCATGAAGACATGAGTGATTTTGTATTCAGATCAGGAGCGAGAGAGGCCGTTTTGTTTTCAATGTTTCTTGGTCTTCTGGAGACGGAATTGAGCGTAGAGAAAAGCGTTGGAAAGCTAGGAGAGAGAGCTTTTTGTTGTCAATGACCAGAAGTGCCTGCAAGCATAGTCAATCAGTCTAGTGTTTTTGCTATGTAAATACTTCCTCGGAAAAATCCTAATAAAGCGGATGCCCATCTTGAAAGCGGACCCGGAGACGTAGTCCACCAGGGACGAACTCCGTAATCAATGTTTGTTGTCTCCTCTCTCCGTTCTTTGTTGTATTTTCATTCTTAATATGCTATTGGTTTAAGTCGTAAATGATTTCCTTTAGTCCTCCACATTAAGCAGTTCAGTTAACAATCAATTCACTAATGGAAACTAATCAATACTACCTCAACACTTAATAGCGATCATATTCTGATCAAAGAAGAGAAGATGAATTTCAAAATAACCATGGGTAATAAAGCAAAGTGCACTCCAGTTGGGAAAGGTACCGTAGTTTTTCAGACCGAGGCAGGAAACAGAATCTGGGCCACTAATGTACTGCATGTGCCGAGTTTGGGGATGAATCTCCTCTCAGTGTCACAGCTTCAAAAGCGAGGATATGACATCTAGTTTATTGGCAATAGAGTCTACGTCAAGCACCCCAGTTGGAAGAAGAAGGCATAGATAGGGGTAAGAAGCAACAAACTGTACAAGCTACAGTGTGATTATCCAATGGCACTAGTTGGCCGCGCAAATGAAACGAACCTGAATGAGCTATGGCACAGAAGAATGGGGCATTTCCATCATGGGGCGTTGAGAACTCTCTAGAAGACTGTCACAGGTGTTCTAGAACTGAGCACTAAACGAGATGATGTCTGCAAGGGGTGCGTATTGGGAAAATATGCCAAGGCAGCATATCAGAGAAGCAACAATAGGGCCAAGGGTGTGTTGGATCTAATACACACAGATATCTATGGGCCGATATCCACTAGAGCTCTTAGTGGTGCCAAATATTTAGTCACCTTCATTGATGACCATTCCAGGAAAACCTGGATCTACTTCTTGAAGACCAAGGATGAAGTCTTCAGTCGATTCAAAGAGTTTAAAGCTCTGGTGGAAAATCTGAAAGGGAAGCGGATAAAGGTGTTGCGATCAGATAACGGTGGTGAATACATAGACAAAGAATTCACCGCATTCTGTGCAAGGGAAGGCATCAAAAGAGAATGGACAGCTCCATAATCCACAGCGGAATGGTGTGGCAGAAAGGAGGAACCGGGCTATTGTTGAAGCAACCAGAGCTATGATGTATGACCAAGACATGCCCAAATTACTGTGGGCTGAAGCATATAATACAACTGTCTACATTCAGAACAGGACTCCTCACACTGCACTAGGGAAGATCACGCAAGAAAGTGTCTTCACTAGAAGTAAGCCTGAAGTGAGTCACTTTAAGATCGTCGGTAGTACAGCTTACTGTCATGTGCCCAGTGAGAAGAGAAAGAAGTTGGAGATGAATGCTGAAAAGGGGTATCTGGTAGGATACAGCGAGAATGCAAAGGCTTATCGCATCTACATTCCTGAGAGCAGGAAAGTGGCGGTGAGAAGGGATGTGAAATTGATGGAGGAGGACTTCAGAATATCACGTGAGTTGCGTTGTGCTATGCAGTCAGAGGAAAGAGCCTCCGGTCCAGCCCCAATAACCAGCAGCAGAAAATTCAGTTGCCTCTCCAAGGCATAGTAATCCAAAGGATGTGTCTCCTGAGGATTTGCAGGAGGGAGAGCCGGTAAATCCACCCACCACTAGTGGAAGAACGAGCAGGGAACTTCGACAGATTCTGAAGGATGTAGAGGGCTTTGTTGGGATTCCCCGAAATGAGAAGAGACAGCGTAGGCAGCCTGAGAGGTATCAAGCCTTGGTTGCTCAAGTCGGAGAACCTTCCAGATTTCGGGAAGCAGCTCAGCACCAGGTGCGGGTTGATGCAATGGTGGAAGAGTACAGTTCATCATGACAAATGATGTCTGGGAAGTAGTACCCAGACCTTAGGAGAGATCAGTTGTAGGATCCAGGTGGATCTACAAAATCAAGTATGGTGCAGACGACAGCATCGAGAAATTTAAAGCCAGGTTTGTGGCCAAGGGGTATGCTCAGAAGGAAGGTATTGACTATGAAGAAACCTTCGCCCCAGTAGCCAGGTATACATCTATCAGGTCTGTGATATCCCTTGTTGCGCAGATGGGATGGGAAATTCACCAGATGGACGTCAAGACAGCATTCTTGAACGATGTGATAGAAGAAGAGTTGTATATAGAACAACCGGAGGGCTTTGAGGCACATGATCAGAAAACTCGTGTGCAGATTGAAGAAAGCATTATATGGACTGAAGCAAGTTCCTAGAGCCTGGTATGGTCGAATTGACAACTACCTGCATAAGATGGGATTCGTCAAGAGTGATGCAGATCCCAATCTCTACTATCTAAGAGTAGGGAGTGAGCCTTTGATATTGGTGTTGTATGTAGATGAGTTGTTCTTGACAGGTTCATCAAGGCTCATCACAGAATGCAAGAAGAATTTGGCTGAAGAATTTGACATGAAGAATCTAGGACGGATGCACTATTTTCTGGGGTTGGAAGTTTGGCAACAGAATGGGGAGATCTTCCTTGGTCAAGGAAGATACACTACAGATATTCTGAAGAGATTTCAGATGGAGGATTGTAGACCCATGAAAACTCCAATGGTCACCAACTGGAGGAAAATCGACATGTCCGAAGATGATGAGGCTGATCCTACGCTGTATAGGCAGCTCATAGGGTCATTGATGTATCTGGTAAATACAAGGCCATACATTTATTATGCTATTAATACCCTCAGTTAGTTCATGGTGGAACCAAAGAGGGCACATTGGGCAGCAGCCAAGCATGTTCTCAGGTACCTTCAAGGAACAGTCAAGCTTGGATTGAAGTACAGTCGTAGCAATGATGTCAGGTTGAGTGGTTTCACTGACGCAGATTGGGCTGGAAGTTCAGTTGATCGGAAGAGTACCAATGGGTACTGTTTCAGTCTAGGATCAGGAATGACTTCCTGGTGCAGTAGGAAACAGAAGTCCGTAGCACTGAGTTTAGCAGAAGTAGAGTATATGGCAGCCAGCACAGCTTCGTGCGAAGCCATATGGCTTAGGAAACTGCTAGTGAATCTACTCAAGGAGAAAATGGAAGTGACCAACATCTTATGTGATAATCAGAGTTGCATAAAGCTCTCTGAGAATCCTGTGTTTCATGATAGGTTGTAACATATTGACATCAGGTGTCACTTCATCAGCGACTGTGTACAACGTGGAGTTGTTCAATTGTAGTACACTCCAACAGGAGAAGAGGTGGCAGACATCCTCACAAAGGCTCTAGGGAAGACAAAGTTTGTCTACTTCAGAGAGAAGATGGGGATGATGAAGAATCCCTTCCAGTAGCAGGAATGGATAGACTAAGTATTCAGAGGGAGCTGTGGTACAAAGGCAGCAGTGACAGTGGCAGTGTCAAAGGCAGCAGCCCAGCAGATGGGAGGGGCAGAGCCTTAGATCAGCAGCGCAAAGGTGCTTCAAAATCAGAGCAGCATGCAGCAGGCATATTGTTGGAACACCTTCCTCGCTAAGAGGGAGTGTTGATTTTTGTAGCATCCAGAAGTGTTCCAAGACCCAAACTTTGCAGGGAAGCTTGGACAAGAGCATTCCAAAGAACCCAGAAACAGTTTGTCGAAATTCCACTTAGTTCATGACTTAAATAATTAATTATTTTAATGAAGACCCTAAGTCGAAACTTAGGGAAATGAAATAATTAAAGGGTATTAATAAGTCGGAGTGTGAATCTTCTAGAAAACATGGATCAAGTCAAGTTTTAATCGTAGCCATTGATTAATCTTTTAATCTGGGTCATTGGTTATCCAACAGGAAGATTATAAAAGAAGGCTTGAGGGTCATTTCGAAAACAAGTCGGCCATACACTTAGTACCTGAAGGAGATCCATTCTGATGTAGAATTTGATCTCAGTGGGAGAGTTGTTGGGCGAGCAATTGCAGAAGCAGAAGGAGGAGGTCAGTGGTGATCGAGATCAGGGATGGAGGGCAGCAGTGGGTCACTAGGGGCAGCTTGAGGTTGCAGCGCAAAGAACCCATGCAGTGTCCATGCAGACTCACGCAGTCCAGTGCTAGGACTGCGCAGAGAATCACGCAGAGAGATGCAGGGGCATGCAGGGGTTGTTCAGGGTGTTAGAGAATTGTCCGATTAAACCAGAAATTCAGTCTTTAGTGTTTCAGAATTTATCTACCGTATATTTTCCCTGTAAAGATATCATTTGCTGAAGAATTAATAAAACCCTCATCTGTTGCACCAGTTTTCGCGCATTGGGTTTTTCCGGGGACAATTGTCCAAAAATAACTATGTACATGTGATTGATTCTTGTGCTTATGATCTCTACTATTTATTTCTCTGCATATATATTTGTGAATGTTGCAGTAGTATTTATTTCAATATTTGCCGGAATATTTCTGAATAATAACTTATTGAAAGAATAAGTAGGAGAAATAAATCTATCACTGCAACTGTTTGTAATTTTCATTAGGGGAGGGAGGGGAGGGAGGCAGCGGTTCTCGCAACACTACTCCTAAGTCTTATTCTAGTATAGGAGCTTCTAGTAGCAGACCTAGCAAAGTATACAATTTTCCTAAAGGAATATTATCCCAACTACTCCTATATCTCAAGGTTCTCCTATAGCAAAATCCCTCTTCGGAAGCTCTTCTACCTTAGCCACAATGGAAAAGCCATGGCTCACCAGTGTCTACAAGGCCCTTGATATGAGTGCCATTCAAGTATATCCCCATAATTTCATGATAAGTATGAAGAATGGTTGCCCAAGTTCACTGGAAATGATATAGTCACAGATGAGCAACATATCAATGTGTTTTATCGACGTGTAGGTGGAAGAGACATTGAAGATGAGGATGAAGTCATGAGGCTTTTTCCCTTTCTCTAGAAGATAATGCTAGAACTTGGTACCTAGATTTTCCCTCGGGAGGAATGAAAACCTAGGACCAATTTCATGATTCCTTCAACCAAAGGTGGTCAGCCCCCAAAGATGGGATGCAATTACTAGCCAAATTCTAAGAGGCTAAGAAAATGGAGAATGAGGGTGCCAAGGATTTCACTCAAAGGTTTGATCAATTACTTGAGCATGTTCCCCAAATATATAAACCTACTAATGAAACAATTCTAGCTCTCTATGCTGATGTCTTCCATGGGAAATTCTCCTATGCCTTAAAGGACAAGGAACATAGAAATATTGAGCAAGCCAAGGCTTATGTTGTAACTATTGAATGCAACTTCGTGTCCAAAGTTTAATTGCTATCTTATCCTAGAGCTAAAGTCGAAGTCAAACCTAAACATTCCACACAAAGTAGACCCATCTTTGCAAGATTTTGCCCAATGAATTTGATAAAGTGACTAATGAGCTTATGCAAGGACAACTTGCAATCATGAGTAGGTTGACCCTCTTGGATAAGGAAAGAAGTTCCCATCCAACTTACACTCCCAAGATTCAATATAAAAATGATAGGGCCCAGGAAGGAATCCAAACCCAAGTGATGTCAAGGGTTTTCCTCAACAAAGCATACCTAATACCCTTGCCCCTGCTAACATGATAAATAAAAAGGGATTTCCTTGGTGTCAAATTTTCAATGACTTCCATATTGAAGAAGAGTGCCCTCATAATTAGGGTAACGAGGAGGGAAGCCCAAAGCATTTAAACTTAATAAATGCCTCCAATTGCTTAATTGTCTTTCTAAGTAGAACCTTCCCAATCACTCAACTACAACATGAAGAAACGACTAAAGGGTACATAAGGAATGTTGATAAGCATATTAATGTTGTTGAAGCTAGGGATAGATTCAAAGGGTTATATTATACTAGGAGAAATGAGCCTGAAAACCCTGAAGCAAGTAGTAGTGATGCCCTGCCAAAGAGTTGGACCAAGGTACCTTTACCCTTTAGTGAGGGCAATCCCAAACCTCCATGTCCCATAAGAGAAATGAGATATCATTAGATGTATATCTAGGAAATGTGTTAACTAAAGTAAATATTCATATCTATTGAAAATGGCACCAAGAAAGGATTATAATTTAATTTTCCCAATAAAATTGTAATTCCACATCACATGACAACTTGTACGAGTTAACTAAGTTAGGATGACTTAGTTGGTTTAGTTAATTCGAGTTGAGGGTAAAACTAGAGGCATGTAGAGTGTCTCCTACATTATAGGACCCCCGGGTGAGTTTATTTTGAGTTGTAATTAATTAACTCAATTTATCTGAGGTGAAGTCAGTTAAACAAGCTCTAACTGATGGAGGAACTGGTAGGAGGTTAGACAATGGGGTGTCGCTTCATGTGTTCAAATAGTTAACTGATAATTCACTCATAAATAACTCATGCATGTCAGTTCTGAGAAAGACCCAGTTGAGATTGGAGTTCAATGGGCAATGTACTATCAGTTGTATAATTATTTGAATTGTACAGGTTGTGCATGCAATCAGAGGAAGGTCCCTAATGGATTGCGCAGTATGGATTGGGAATTTACCTAATTACCCAAGGAAATAGCACAAGGAAATAGGGATCCTGGAGGGAAAAAAATTGGTTAAGTATTGAGCCAAACTTGTCTAGGAATCAATGAGACAGATACAGATAGTGCAGAGGTTTCTCAGCTTGAAGAAAAGCATTGTAATATTCTCATATTATTTGACTTATGCAATATACAGATAGTGGGGTTTTTTATTTGAAGCTTTCCCCAAGAAAATCTTTGTGTTGTGTGATTGAAATTCTTCTCTTTCATGTTTTGAGATTTCAAGATCTAAATTGGTTTCCGCAATTGGTAGAGTAGATTCAAGTATATTGTTTTAGCATATTACAATTATTAGTTGATTCTACGTGGATTTTCTACACAATCTTAGAATTGGCCAAGCTTGAACACCAAAGAGGTCAAGTGAGGAAGAGAATCTTGATCCTTTGAACCTACAAGTGGCATGGAAACACTTTCAACCTAAATAGAAAAAGAAAATAGCCATAGAAAAAGTTTTATCTCCTAGCCTCTTCTGCACTGGTGTGTCCTCAAGGTCTCCTCCAAATTTGAAAAAATTACGACTGTGGGATTATGAGATATCCCTAGCCCTAACCCCGATACCGAACTTTGCCCTAGGTTTCCGTAGGCTAGTACCTTATAGGATCACTTTGGCACCATTAAGTGGAAATTCTTTCATTGATCCTCTTCCCCTCCTTGTTTAGGTTGAGATCATCATTGGTTGCTAAACTCCCTCCTCTTAACCTAGGTTGGGTCCACTTGGTCCCGTGTGGTCTCATTTCTCATCAAAGACAATTCTTCAAAGACAACTCGGGAATCCAAGTTTTGCAATGATTTTAGGGATTGGAAAGCTCCTTTATAGGTCACATTCCTTTAACCTAGCCCTTAAATCCTCACCTCCTCCTAGAAAGCCTTGTACCTTGCTTAAGGAGCAAGCAAGTCCCATTCTTGACTCACTTCTTGGGAAGTATCATTGAGGTCACTTGATATCCATTTTTTGATCTATCCTTCTTAAGTGACTCTCTATATACTAAATCTCCTCCCATCGATGAAAGTTCGTAAAGAGTAGGGAGCCATAGCTAAGGTGATAGTGGGTTAAGTTTCCATCGTCGCCCTTGACCTAGCAGTTGTCCCTTTAGGAGCCCCTTTTAGGTCCCCTACTAGTTTGAGTGGTAACAGTAGCCATGCTATCTATTAGAATTGTGGGTAGCTCGAATTTATTTCCGAGAACAATACCCAACTAAAGTGGTTGGTTGGGCATTTCACCCAAAATTGAGGTTTTGGACACAAGACGTGGGTTTAGACCTAAAATAAATAAATGTTTATTCTAAAGGGTTGAGAGGCTAAAACCCTAAGGCTAGAGGTTTCCTAAGTGACCCAAGAGAAAGGACAAATAGAGGAGAGCCAAGGAGAGGCTCATTGTGTGCAAGAGAGATGTGACCTCTCTTGTGCTTAAGAGTGCCCTGGAAGGGCCGAGTTCTGCTCATGAGGCCGAGTTTATTCATGGAGAAGGCCACAACTCTTATTCTATGAGGCATGTCTAAGATTAGCTAGAGGACCGAGGGTTTGGAGAGTTGAGATCTGGCCAAATTTGTTGAGGGCGTGATCTAGGCCAAGAAACATATTTGTCCAAGCTGTTGAAGGAGGCCGAGTGCCTCAACCGTTATGAACAGTAGTCTGAAAAAGGGTTGAGAGCAGAGCTGACATCCATAGCAATCATCTCAAGAGGAACGGCAAGCCTAGAGGAGGAACCTGTAAATTTTAGATAACCATGGTATGTTCTATACTTAATGCAATTTTACTTCAATCTTTCTTCTTATTAGCCTGATTCAATTTCAGATAAGCAATCACATAATAATTGAAAGTAAATGCTGATAGAACATAAATATAGATCAACAAAAGACAAGCCAATATAAGATACAAGAATTTGTAGTTCTTCTTATTCAGTAAAGATAGAGAAAAATGTTTGTTACAGTAATCAACAAGATGCCCTAGCTAGCAAAGACTTTGTTGGTCAAACCAGCCCTTTCAACCTCCAAATAGGTTCAATCAAACTCTGTCAAACTCAGTCAAAGATCAACTTTTCTTTAGTGTCACACACAGCCCTCAAAACAGTCAACACAAGTCAACTTCCTGCGGTCAAAGACAATCAACATTACGGTCAACTGTGATCAAAGTAAATGGTTTTCCTCGATTTTTGTGCCCTCCAATACGACCTTCTAAAATAGGATTTCCAGTGTAGAAAATGCAATCAAATCATGAGGGTTGACCCAAAGTCAACATTGGTCAACTCTATCTAGATTTGCCCTAAACTAGTCTGAAAATATCAGCGACCTATTTCACACGTGGGAGAGAGAGAGAAGCCTCCAAAGGTTGTACGAACCAATCAAATGAGGAAGAATGTGTGTGATGAGTTGATGATCAAATGAGCATCAAGTCTCTCCAATTTATATTCATCAATGAGGGTGTGTGACACATCTTTTGGGCTTTGTGAGCCTACATTACAATTCTGGTCGACCTTGACAATTTGCACATGTGTGGAAAATAAATTCAAAATATAAATTCTGCTCATCCAAACAAGATGATCTTTAGATCGATCTTGCACCTCTCCGAAAGAAGAATAAAAAAAAAATATCATCTCCATCATATGAGCAATGAAACATGGAGTTCGGACCTAGTTGCCCAAAATTAACACTCCCTCTCAACTAGGGAGAACTCCATCTATCCACTTGTGCAATCATGTCATCCAATACTATCATGTACTATCAACATCATCATCATCATGCAATCTTGTGTCATCCTACTGTAACTGCTTTGTTGGATCTTCTCTGCAAACGAATGAGTGAGTCACAAAGACATCACTCTCCACTGACACGAAGTCAGTCTAGAGGTAAAAACCTCAACCAGAGTCGAGAGTGAGTCACATACTGACCCGAAGTCAGTTTAGAGCTAAAAACCTCATCCAGACGTGATCCCAGATCAAGGTATTGGAGACATCCCATCCTAGACATAGAGAGTATGGCAATCCCCGATGCGTCCATCGGTCATATTGTCGGTCTCTATCCTCATTTCCCAACTCATTGTCCAAATGCGAGGTACTTCCCATGAGTTCCAAACTCCATGGGTAGGATGCATCTAGGGCATAAATCAAAGAGAGCGTGAACCAACTCAATATCATAACGATGGGGAAGAAGCACACCAACAAGGTAAGGCGAACCTCACCCTGTGGTTTCTTATAGCTCCAAGAAGTTATCCCCAAGCCCCCTGGTGCTCCTAGAGCTCATAGTCCAACTCAGGTGAGACCCTCAGGATAGAGTATGTTCACGATACCAAGCTTCTCACGAAAGGTTAAGAATTTGACCTTCCCTAGGGGCTTCGTGAGAATATCTGCGACCTTCTCATCAGTCCCAATGTGATGGAGCCTTACAGCACCTCGTTGTACCATGTCCCGGACAAAGTGGTACCTAATATCAATATGCTTGGATTGGTCGTGGAACACGGGATTCTCAGAAAGACGAATCCCACTTTGGTTATCACAAAGGATAACGGTGGTATCCAGCACATGTCCAAACAGCTCACTAAAGAGCTTTCTCAACCAAACACCATCACAACAGGCCATACTCACTGCATTGTATTCCGCCTCGGCGGTGCTCAAAGCAACCGATTTCTGCTTCCTTCTCATCCAAGATGTTAGTCATCCATAATTTTCACTGTCTGAAGATGACTAAGTATCGGTTCTAGATTTCTAGAAACAAAGTTCATGAACATTGTGAGTTCTAGAAATCTCACTACCTTCATTATCCTTAAGATAATTTTTTCACTATTTCATCATCCCATCATGTCAATGCTCAGCTCACCCATCCCAGAAGACCCATCATGGGCTCATGTCACTCAGTTTGTCTTTGTTGTGTCACCTTTGGCCTTAGCCCTCTATTTTGTTTTTCCTAACTCCTCCATTGTCCATCTAGGGTTTTTAAAGGCATTTTTTCTTGGTTTCATGACCTCCATGGTTAAACATCAACAAGGCTTGTATCTTGATGCTCTTACAACTCCTCCAATCCTTAATATACCTTCATAAACACTCCCCATCACTCCTATCCCTCAAATACATCATTTTCCTACCAAAACCTAGTCTATTGCCGCAATTTGATACTTTTTAATACTAGGCCTGTGTTTTGCCCTTTTGGACCCCTTCCCCTCACTCAATCCTTGAAATTCCACTTTTTCCTACTCCCTAACATCTGTTCCTATCCCCCAAAATTTCCCCAAGAATTTAGACAACCCTTAACCCCTTCATTCCATTCCCTCTACAACGTAGTCCTAAATCCCCTACACCAAACCCTATTTTCTTCTTCCAACTAAGCTAGGGTTTGCTATGGAAAAGAGGCATAAGAGAAGAATATCCATATGGTAGATCATATCAGCAATCATGAAGCCTTACTAGCTCATAAACATCATGCCTCCATCATTTTACAAGAATTCATTCCAAGAGACAAGCCATGTGTCACGCCCAGGGCCAGTTTTGCTTCAAACTGTGTTTCTGACCAAACAGAGATGACATTGACAAAAGTGAGAGAGGTTTTTGTCCATCGTGGGCCCAAGAAGAAAAACCTCCTTCATTTTTTACACAGGTATCATGGTTTGGGAGAAATGTCAAAAATACAGGTGTCACAGGAGAATTTTTGCACTGCAGGAGTGACCTTGGGAAAATCAGGTTTTCTCATAGGTAAAGTATCCAAATGACTTGCTTGATGAGTCAAATGACAAGTAGACTCAACCATCTTTCCAATGAGCTATCATGAGCTCAATTTGGAATTAAGGAAGGCATCCAAAAGTTGTCTGCACCAGCACTCTGCATTTCTGCACCAGCATTCACCACTTTTGACCAGTGTTGGGAGAATCAGTTTTTGGACAGGTAAATGGACACCAAATGGAAAACAAAAAGAAGTTTTGGAAAGTATACTCAACCAGCTTTCCAATGAGCTATCACGGGCCCATTTCCGACATCGGGAAGGCCTCTAAATGCCCACTGCAAAAAGGCCCTTTTCTGCGCTGCGCTCCTGGAAAGTTCAAAAATTCCTAACAGAGGCTCGGGCAAAAATTTCATGGTGATGTGCTCCTGTAGGATGGTGCTGCGCTCCTGTAGCTGCCTCCAATGCATTTTTACACTAGTTGCTGCGCTGCGCTCTTACGATATTGCCCGACGTGCAGAGTGACGCCCGAAACTACGTGCAGCCCTGCCCACCATATGCTGCGCTCTGGCAACTACTTCCATCGCACGACGTTGCGCGCCTGCCACTGCCAACGTCACCCGATTCTGCGTGCAGCGCTAACCAAGTGCTGCACTCCGGCAACTACATCTGCCGCTCGAGTCTGCATGCAGCTCCCGCCCGAGCCACGGCGTTGCGCGCCTGCCGCTGCATCTGTTGCCCGAGTCTACGTGCAGCTCCCACCCGGGCCATGGTGCTACGCGCCTGTCACTACCCCCATTGCCAACGCTGTGCTCCTAGCGTAAAAGCGCAGCACTGCCCAGAAAAGTGCAGAGGTGCCTGAAATTGCCCAGAAAGCTCAGGATTGGCATTTTTTATGCTGTGGAAGGCAATTTTAAGAGATTTTGAGGGAGAGAGTGAGGATGATGAAGATGGGGGAAAGAGTGATGATCATGAACAAAACAATAAGGGAGATGGCCAAGAAGAAAGCAGCAATGGCCAAAATCAAAACAGTCAAAGCAGTGATACAGATGATGGTCAAAGAAGCCAAAGCAATGGGTCTCCTGATGAAGAAAATGACACTGAGAACACTACAGTAGACAATGGCGAGGAAGCAAATGAAAGCCATGACAGTGACCAAAATGACAAAGGCAGCCCACAAACAGATTTTAAAATTGTTGTCAATAAGCAAGGAAATGATGACAAAGGGCCAAGTAATGAAGACAATAAATAGGGCAGTGAAGAAAAGATCAGCCAAAGGGACTCATCAAATAAAGAAGGGAATGATTCTCACAGTGATGACAAGACCAATGAAGTTGCCCAAAGCAGTGACCCTACAAACAGTGCTAACAGTGGTATAAAGAGTGATATTTGACAGTGAACACAATGTGTTAAATGATGAAGAGAAGGATAGTCATGAAGTTGGAAATGTACCAAGCAATGATCAAGGAACCTCTTACATTACAAAGGAGAGTGACTGGGCACTATCAATGAAGAAACCACTTTGCAAGGGAAAAACTCAAAACTGCCCAAATTGAGGGCCCAGCACCAAAAGATGAAAAATACCAGGCTAGGCTTAGTATTTTGGCCCAATATTTTCTACAGGTCTCCAAGGACCCATGAGGCACCTACCTATCAAATTTGAGGCAATTTGAACAATTTTTTGTTTTTTGCAAAATTTTAAGCCTAGGAGCGCATCACCCTGGGTGCTGCGCTTTTTCCTAGAGCACTTTCAGAGGGAGCAGCTCACATTTTTGGATTTCCCATCATTAGAGGAGTATGCTCACCAATTTTCAGCTCAATTGGAGTTGTTTTGGTCCCCCAAAAGGGTCAAAAACACCCATTTTTTCACCTTTCTGCCCTCTTTTTTGAGCAGGTGTTGCGCTCCTGGCAGCTTTGACTTTTTCCACTTTTTGGGCAACTTGCAGAGGTCCGTTTGAGGAAACAAAGGTAGATTTGGAAAGTAGACATCCACAGCTTTCCAACGGGCCATCACAGAGCCTTTTCCGACATCGGGAAGGCCTCCAAAACTTTGTTGCAAAAAGACCTTTTTTGGTGTTGTGCGCCTAGAAAATTTTCAAAATTTGAGACAGGGTACTGCGTTCCTGTGTGGTGACTGAACAAATGTGCGTTAGGAAAGTTCTATCATATATATCAGAGCCTAAAAGTCAATGTTTTCGCTATTTTGGTCCGAAAAAGATATTTTGGAAGATATTTTGTGTCTTGGACCTTGCAAGGCCTCAAGAACAAGTTAGAATATTTATTTTTGGCCAATAGGCTTCTAGATGCTCTAGTGAGCTCTCTCCTCTCCTTATTTGTTATATAAGGCATGAGTATGTATTGTAAACAGTTGGAACTTGATGTGTTATAGAGCAATACATGGTTTATGAGCTGGGAGAAGATATTTGGTTTCATGAAGTAAATGAATGACTTGTGTGGCTTGATGTTGGAGAAGCTTGCTTGCAAGATTCCATAGCTTGGTGAATGGTGATGTTTTTCTAACTTGTTAGTGTTTTCTTGTCCTCATTTTGTTTCAGTCTGCTTATTTGCTATAGATAAGAAAAGTATAAGTTGAGATATGCTCATGGAAGCACCTCAAACCTCCTGCATGTTATAGCTTTGATGTTTTTTTCTTTTAGTTCATCTGAAGAAATTCTTGATTGCTCCTTAGGCCTACTAAACTTGTTCTTTGTTTCATGATAATCAGTGTGTTAGCTTATAAGTATTATTCATGGTATGCTCTGCTTATTTAAAGTTTTCAAAAACTCATTTTGAAGCTTTCCTATGGAATATTGATTGATTAGGATAATGCAAACAGGCCTTGTTTTGATCTTGCCCTTTGCCCATGCTCATCAACTTGTTTCACAGTTCCCGATAGTTTGATATATGTTGTTTAGGAGTTTTTCCTCTCCATATATTGAATTGTTTGTTTATCTTATATGTTTTCTCAAAAAACTGAAAGTGCATTTCTAAAGTTAGGAGTTCTAATGCTTCTATGTACCACTGGATTGTTCATCTTGTATGTTTATCAGCTTGAGTATTGTTCATAGAGATTAATGGTTTTCCCTACCTCATGAGTCATTGCTTTCAAATTATATACGTTTAAGACCTCTTAGTTTTTTCCCAAACTTAATGTTCATTACACCTCATACATCACCCAAAGGATCCATAAACCTTGCTAAATCGGCCCTGCAGTACAACCTTTTCATCATTTAGACACTCTTGACTTCATCTGACCCCATAGCCCTATTGATTTGATCATCTCTCTTTCCACCTATCCTACTTGATCATCTTACCCCAACCCAAAACAAACCAACTGTGCTTAAACAACTAGCCTAAAATCAATTATTTAAAGCGAACAAGTTCACATCCTTCGCATAATAGAGAGAGCCCTCTCTGAGTCCAGGAAGACTAGGTCCTAGGACTCCAAAGATTGGTCTGATGTTACCTTGTCATTTGGTTTACCAATCTGCCAAATTATGGGACCCTAACACAAGATATCGAAGAAGAACCAAGAGTGAAGCAACATCTAGATGTGCTCTTATGATCCACCACACTGCCTGCCCAATCGGCATCTATATATCCATGGAGCCTCATACTCCCAGCGGTGTATCTCAGCCCATAGTTGATTGTGCCCCGAAGATATCTCAAGAGATTCTTGGCACCAATCCAGTGAATGTGATGAGGCTCGACCATGTATTGACTCAACGTGTTCACTGCAAAAAACATATGTCTGGACGTGAGTTCACTAAGAACATCAAGGGCCCCACGAGTTGACGAAACTCGATGGAATTTCCCAACCCTGGATTTCCCAACTCGAGCCCAACAGCACTTCCACACAACTTCTTAAAGTTGAGTTCCATCGGAGTAGTCACGAACTTGGAGTCCACCATCCCAAATCTCTCTAGCAGCTTCACAACATATATTCCTTGAAAAGGGAAAATCTCACCTAGCTTTTGCCAAACCTCCAAACCTAGGAAATAGTGCATCAGTCCTAGGTCCTTCATCTCGAACTCGAAAGCTAGCTCCCTCTTACATTGATGAATGAGAGGGTCAACACCTGTCAAGAAGAGATCATCCACATAGAGAACCAAAATGAGAGGCTTGTCATTATCAACCTTAAAATAAAAGCTTGGATCAACATCACTTCAAGTGAAGCCCAACTTCATCAAGTAGCTATCGATCCTCTCATACCAAGCCCTAAGGGCTTGCTTCAAACCATAGATCGCTTTCTTCAACCTGCATACATCTGTGTCTCTATCTTGGACTTCAAACCCTATAGGTTGTTCCACATATGCCTCTTCCTTGATTGAACCATGTAAAAAGGCATTCTTTACATCCATCTGATGGAGATTCAATGATCGATCGGATGGTGGTCTAGCGAGTAACAGGTGCATATATATCATCATAATCTATGCCTTCCTTATGAGAGAACCCTCGGGCAACAAATCTTGCCTTGTACTTTTCAGCACTTTCATCGACTCCATGCTTGATCTTGTAGAGCCATTTCGAGGAGACAACAGATTTGTTCTTCGGTCTAGGGACCACATCTCAGACATCATTCTTCATGATTGATTCATATTCCTCGTGCATAGCATCCTTCCAAACTTGATTCTTTAAGGCTTCTTCAAAAGTTCCAGGCTCAGATTGTACAATAGTACTCATGGCTGCTAGGTAACCTTGTACCTATTCGGCTTCTTACTTTCTCAGAATTTTCCCCTCGGAGCAATATATCTCTCAGCATCTTCGAGAGTGTCTCTTATCCATGAAGGTATTCTTTTATTTGAAGAGGGTAGATCTATAGGATCCATCGGACCTTCAACATCGGGCATCGGCTCAACCTTCGGTTCTTCCTACCTTCCAGCTTCTTCTTCTTCTTTGTCTTCCTTTGAGATAGGATGATGTCTAACCTTCCTAAGGGAAGCATCTTCATCGAAGGTGACATCATGGCATATCTCCACTTCTCTTTAACCAGGCACATAGATTCTATATGCCTTCGAGGTTTCACTATAGCCCACAAACATTCCCTTCTTCCCAAAAGCATCCAGCTTGCTCCTCTTTTCTTTCGGCACATGAAAATAAACGGGACTTCCAAAAACTCTAAAATGAGAGACATCGAGCTTCTTACTAGAAAAGACTTCTTCAAGAGTTTTGAAGTCCAATGCAGAATGTGGGCATCTATTTTTAACATACACAGCAGTGTTGGCAGCTTCTCCCCATAGAAACTTTGAAATACCTTGGTCATAAAGCATGGCACATGCAGCTTCCAAAATCGTTCTATTCTTCCTTTCAGCAACACCATTTTGTTCGAGAGTACACACAGTGGTGGTCTCCCTCTTAATGTCAGCTTCCCTGCAATACTCATCGAATTCATTTGACTCGTACTCGGTTCCATTATTGGTCCTCAAAATTTTGATCTTCTTCCCTGTTTGATTTTCAACCAAGGCATTGAAAGTACAAAACCACTTGAACGCTTCGTCGTTCTTCTTCAAAAAGTATATCCAAGTTTTACGGGAGAAATCATCTATAAAAGTGATATAATATATGTTGAGATTTTGTGTATTTGGGGTAGCATCAGTTGTGCTCTAGGTCCCAAATTTTGTGGAGGGACTAAAGTACACTTGATCTACAAGATCCATAAATGGATTTGGGAAATTTCATCTGGTTTAGGAGATATTAAATTAATTAATTATTTTAATGTACTTCCTAAGTTAAAACTTAGGAAAATAAAATAATTAAAGTGAATTTAATTAAACATGTGATGAAATTGTCTTAAGTCACACGAATCAAGCTTTCTTTTAATCTTAAGCCATTGATTAAAGATTTAATCTTGGCCGCTGATTTGTCAACGAGAAAAGTATAAAGGAAAGGCTTGGGGTCATTTGTAAAACACACACAGGTAGAGCACTGAAGCTAAGCTGAGATTCTAGGGCGAGGTTGCTAAGAATTCTCAGAAGTGTTTCAGTTGTAGAGAGGGGAATTTAGACCAAGGGGATGATCTGATCCCGGGGTCTAGAATACACAAGATACAAAGAAGAGATCAGGAAAGACAGCGCAAAGG
This sequence comes from Pinus albicaulis, assembly GCA_034641835.2. Classification (NCBI taxonomy): domain Eukaryota; kingdom Viridiplantae; phylum Streptophyta; class Pinopsida; order Pinales; family Pinaceae; genus Pinus; species Pinus albicaulis. Next base: position 832,841,461 of record CM076581.1, on the reverse strand, counting down.
AAGGCAGCAGCAGCAGCAACAGACTGTAGCAGCAGCAGCAAACGGCAGCAACAACAGCAGCAAGGACAACATGATTTTCAGGAAGCCCTTCAGGGGTTACGCAGAGACCCTTAGGGGCAGCGTAGTGACTGCGTCACCCAGTCTGGGGTAACACAGTCCCTTCCAGTGACAGCGCTGAGCATTTGGAGGCCATCCAAGGCTGACGCAGAGCCCAGCAGGGGCTTCAAAGGCTGACCCAGTGTCTTTCAGGGGCAGATCTGGGGTTTCTAGGCCTAGATCTGGCTAAGTTCAGTAAATCCTGTTTGAGGGTGTGGATCAGTCAGTATTGTTGGTCTTAGATCAGCTAGGTGCTGCAGATCTAGAGTTTTCTCTGTAGGGTTTTCCAGATCTGGAACCCAGAGTTGTGTATTCAGAAATATTCTTAATAATGGAGCCCTCCAGCAGCCAAAGACCGGTTTTCCCACATTGGGTTTTTCTGGGGACAGTTTGTCCAAAAAATAACTGTCACTTTGTCTATGTGTGCATGTGCTTATTCTAGATCTGAATTGGTAGAGATCTGTTATGTGTTTTGCTTTGATGTTAACTTGAATTTATTCAGTTGATAACTTGTATAAGTAGGAGAAGCTTAACCGGGTTAACAGAAATAATTTCTGCATAAGAATTAAGATTCAGAAATTTCTACATGGTATCGAAGCAATTGCAGATCTAGAAGGGTCACTAGCTGAAGAATCTGAAGGATCTAGCTGCAGAAAGCAGCTGGAAAGGCAACAGAAAAACAGATCTGAAAGGACAGCACAGTTTTCAGGAGGAGATTCATGCAGAGGGAAGGGTGATGTTGTCCAGTGTTGTGTCCTAGCAAGCCCATGCAATTACTGCACAGAGGCATCTCAGAAACAGCGTTGGTTAGGTTTGAAGCCAGCCAGTGTGATTCAGATCTGAATCTATCAGATCCAAAAAAAGTGTGCAAAAAGGTTGCAAAAATTCAGAAGAGCTGGTGGGGTTAAACTTCGGAAGTTTTTCAGATTTTTAACCTTAGTACAAGTGACAAAGTTTGGGAAGAGATCAGCTTCTCAGAGAGTTTCTTGCCAAAGGAAACTTGCAGTTTGGTCAGAGGATCAAAGAAGAAGCTGAATCATAGTTGATTTGGTAGATTTCCAAGGAGCGAAATCAAGTGTCAGAGGGAGTAGAGGGTGCCTAGTTCGAAAAGGATCCTAGATCCAAAATCTCTAGCATAGAGAAGAGGAGCTCCGACACATTCTGAGCAGATGGCTCCTCATGGACTGCGTGATCAAGATGGACTAGAGGGCCTCTCAAACTTTTCGGTATGGAAAGCTAGTCGGTATGGAAAGCTAGGATCCTGATTGTCCTTGAGGCATATGGTCTAAGAGACCATGCAGAGCAGACCCTAGCCACATCGACAGATGCGGATCTCCTACGGAAGCATAGAGAAGCAGTTGATAATGGACAGTATGAAGGACCATATTGTACCACATGTAGCTAAGACGAAGACAGCTAATGAGATGTGGAAGGCCTTAACTTCCCTATATGAGGGAAAATCAGTCCAAAGAAAGATGTTGGAGGCCCAAATGAGATCATTCATGATGACCAAGGGAGAAGACATCGAGCATTTCCTCTTCAGATTGCAGTCAATCAGGGATTAGCTGACTGCAACGGGTGCAACCGTAGATGATGCAATGATAGTCAGGACTGCCCTCAATGCAGTCACGGATGAGTGGGAAACCTTTCTCCAAAGTATCTTGGGCAGAGTGGACCTCCCAAATTAGGACAGCTTGTGGTCGATACTGTGGCAAGAAGAACTACGAAGGTTCACCAAGAAGCAACACAACCTTGCGTTGAGCAAGTTTAAGAAGGAAGAGGAGGAAGATGCAGCCTTGGCATCGAAGAAGCAGCCAAAGAAGAAGAAGGATCTTTCTAAGATCAAGTGCTTCCAGTGTGGCGAAATGGGACATTTTGCCAGCCATTGTCCAGAAAAGAAGAAGGACAAGGAAGCATCTTCTTCCAAAGCAACGGTGGCAGATGATGGGTCAGGAGATGATGTAGCCATGAGTGCTCATGAACCATGGAGGTGGCGCCCGCGCCATGTAGAGAGCCATATGGAAGTGAGGCAAGATCCTTGAGCACTTCATCCGTTGGATCATCAAGCGAGCTATGGCAAACTCTCAACATTTGAGCTTTACGTTTGACATTGGGGCACAGATCGCTGTGAGGCAAGACAAGGCAGTGCGTATCCGGAGGCCGGTGAGTAGCGTTAGAGCATAGCAAAGAAGAACAATAGAAGCGTAGGGCAGCCGCAAAGGTCGGGACAGATTGGAAGTAGCGTTAAAGGCAAAGACGCCATGTCGTGCAGCTACGCAGAGCTTCTTGTGCGACGCGCAGGCAGCAGAGGTGGATAGACTTCAAAGACAAGGAGCCGAATATGTGATCAGGTGTTTAACCGATTACGTTAGCACACTGCATCGTTTTAGATGCGAGTTCAGATTCTAGCCTGGTGGAGCCTACTTGCGATGAGGATGCATCCCATCTGACTTTTCTGTCAAAGATTGGGCAGAAGATTCAGTTGTTTCTTTCAACAACTAAAGTTGCAGTGCAACAGATCAGTAGTGGCAGTGCTATGAGCAGCACAGATGCAACATATTGAGAGGGAGTTGCAAAGAGGAAGGTTGGCAAAGGCTAAAGCAAGGTGCAGCCAAGGGTCAGTATTGCACTTGCAGCAGAGGCAGCTGAGTGGCAGGAGACCAAGCTTCAGTAGCACAAAACCAGTGCCCAAAATCATGTAATGCATAAGTGTGATGTATTGCTAGAGCACATCCTTGATGCTAAGAGGGAGTGTTGAGATTTTGTGTATTTGGGGTAGCATCAGTTGTGCTCGAGGTCCCAAATTTTGTGGAGGGACTAGAGTACACTTGATCTACAAGACCCAGAAATGGATTTGGGAAATTTCATCTGGTTTAGGAGATATTAAATTAATTAATTATTTTAATATGTTTCCTAAGTTAAAACTTGGAAAATAAAATAATTAAAGTGAATTTAATTAAACATGTGATGAAATTGTCTTAAGTCACACAGATCAAGCTTTCTTTTAATCTTAGCCATTGATTAAAGATTTAATCTTGGTCGTTGATTTGTCAATGAGAAAAGTATAAAGGAAAGGCTTGGGGTCATTTGCAAAACACATAGAGGCAGAGCACTGAAGCTAAGCTGAGATTCTAGGGCGGGGTTGCTAAGAATTCTCAGAAGTGTTTCAGTTGCAGAGAGGGGAATTTAGACCAAGGGGATGATCTGATCCAAGGGTCTAGAATACACAAGAGACAAAGAAGAGATCAGGAAAGACAGCGCAGAGGAAGGCAGCAGCAGACGACAACAACAACAACAAGGACAGCGTGATTTTCAGGAAGCCCTTCAGGGGTTACGTAAAGACCCTTAGGGGTAGCGTAGTGACTGCGTCACCCAATCTGGGGTAACGCAGTCCCTTCCAGTGACAGCGCTGAGCTTTTGGAGGCCATCCAAGGCTGACGCAAAGCCCAGCAAGGGGCTTCAGAGGCTGACCCAGTGTCTTTCTGGGGCAGATCTGGGGTTTCTAGGCCTAGATCTAGTTGAGTTCTGTAAATCCCATTTGAGGGTGTGGATCAATCAGTATTGTTGGTCTTAGATTAGCCAGGTGCTGCAGATCTAGAGTTTTCTCTATAGAGTTTTCCAGATCTGGAACCCAGAGTTGTGTATTCAGAAATATTCTTAATAATAGAGCCCTCCAGCAGCCAGAGACCAGTTTTCCCACATTGGGTTTGTTGTAGTTCCTAGAGACAGCCTAGAGTTGTGATAGACCAGTGCCTAGGACATCTTATATAGCAAGGAGCATATGGTATAACAGAGGAAGTTATCAATAAAAAGCTCTCATGCTATCACTTGTAAAACAAGGAACATTAATCTGAATGGGACCAAGACCTTCAGAAACTGACACAGAGGAAGAAATACAGCAGAGGCAATATGCAAAACTCCAATAATAAAGAAACAGACAATTCAAAGACAACTTACTGTAAAGAGGGCCAATTCAGAAATACCTCACAGAAATAAATTATCAGAAGGTGTATGTAGTGAATGAAATATTGAGAGAATATTAGTTATCATTGAGCTGATATCCAGATACACAATACCACCATGTATGGGCTTACCAATCTAAGAATCCATACATGACAATAACGTTTTAAAAACACCCTCCCAAAGAAACTAATATAGCAGAAATACGGTTTAGATGAATAGTGGAACAGAATATCATGCCTGAGCCATATTTAAAGCGCTTGACTAATTCGAGCATGGGTATCAACTAGGATAAATCCATACCAAAAATCAGTGAGCCACTCGCATTCCAGAAACATGATACAGGAAAGATGGATGAAATGAAATGATCTATTAAAATAACACATAAGAGAGAAAGTTACACATTGTGAAATACCAGAGACCAAAATCCTCTTAACAGATAGAACTCCTCCTCACTGAGACCCTACGGGCTCTGAGCCTTCATACAAAAGTTCAACAAAATGTATACAAGAATCCTTTCACTGCATAATTTTATGATAAAATCTGGAACCCTAAATCATCTATTCTTCGGGAGCTTTATAGGAGAACAAAAAGCTCGAAAAGGGAGTAGGTGATGAACATTTAATTTGCCTCATTAAAACAAGATGGCAGAAACGTGCACGCCCATACTGCTCGATGACTTTGCAATGTTGTTTGTACTCTGCTGCCTGCTTACTGAATAGAAATCTCTTCAGGAACATGGCAAAGAAGCAAAATCACATAAACATTCTGTCATTTCCCGAAAGAAAATGGTGCTGAAAAGAAAGCTTTAAGGTATTTTTTCTGTGAATGGTACCCTCTGCCTTCTATACCCTGAATTACGGTTTAAGATCTTCAATGTTGAACGTTGAATTCCTCGATCATTCACTGATATTTCTCTGCTGCTCCATTAATATCTCCATCTGTGCAATCTGTGCTTTGAATGACTCTGGAGGGTTTGACAGATTTTAACCCTGCTTCTTTAATGGAAGTCTTGTCGATTTACCTTCCCAGGCCTTTCTCCATAATTACAGCCTCTGAAAAATAGTCCTTTGATGTGCTCTGCTACTGCAATCAAGACTGTAAATCATAACAGTTTTCCGTCGCTGAAACCCTGCAAAACCCGCAAACTTGTTAAGAAAAATCATGCGTGGGGATGGTGAAATGGTGGAATGGTGATGGCGGAAACACAGTGGAATGACGGAGAAACACTCTGGTTGCAGGTTGGCGGAAATGCAGAAGATTACATGTAAAACCTTAGAAATAGGCTTTGAAATGGAATATGTATATGAGATGGATGTGGGGTGAACACACATGGAACGAGTGACGTGTAGGCACGGAGTCGACTAGCGGAGAGGTAAGTGATCTGGACTGTCAGATCTCAGGAGGAGATCGACAGTGGAAAGCGCACCGGAGGGCGATGAAATGGTGGGCCAGGGGCACTGTTGACTTGGTTCAACACCCGTGCAGCTTCGCGGAGCGGCTACCGTCCGATGGATCGCCCCAGATCGGACAGCTCTCGTGGATATCGCGCTGTGTCTACGGACGAACGATAAAGCGCGATGGAGGGCAGTTTTTGAGCCATACGCAGGGACATGCGGCAAACGATGTATGGAATTGCTCCGAAATGAGAAATACTGCCCGCCTCGGAAAGGCGGTGCGATATAAACCACCGGTTTTGCACAATGCACGGCACAGGGACCACCGAGGTGGGAGTACTGTGAACCATTGATTTTGCAGGTAGATCGGACGGTGGACGGGCGACTTGGGCGATGAACGGAGAGGGCCACGGGCGCGATGAGGACTTGCGAATGCCGTCGGATCTTTACAGATCGACGGTTATAAACGCGCTCGATATATATATATGTGTGTGATAAGCACTTCCGGGTTTAGCGCTTGGTCTGGCACCCAGGTTACATGGAGGAAAAGACTGAGGGGCTAGGGTCGAAAGGTGCCAATCCTTATATTTTTTCAAATTCGGGTTTTGGCCATTTTTAATGCAATTTTGAGGCTAGGCAAAGGTAACGGTAGGCAGAAAAAGGACTTTCTAGGTCAAAAAAGGGGGGTTGAAGAGTTTAAGCAGGATTGCTTGACGAAATTTAATAGGAGGCTGACATGGTCAACATTGGCTCCACCTGGGGACGGCACGTTCATTCCTGGACGTATCGAGAAATTCAAAGACCATCTGATAATCTTCTGTGCAAACTCTGCTCTTCAACACTTCTACCTTTCTTTTCCATAATTCATCACGACACCCACATTATTTCAAACAAGAGTGAAAACAAAGTAATATACAGTATAATACATCAGGCTATCTCTGCCTGAATTAGAACTGGAAGTAGGGTTTAAGAAACTGACCATTTACAGGGGCATCAAGCAAGTCACCCTGTAAATTTTCCAACTTGAAAGTATTGTTACCTCCTTGTTCCACGATTTTGAAAAGACCAAACCAAAGTGGGTCGAATTTACCATGTTTTCCTTTTTCAGCCCTCCAGATATCCCACCTGAGTACTAAATCACCAATCTGCAAATTCCTGTCCTTAGCATGCTGATCAAAAAGGTATTTCATCTTCTCCTGATACTCTGTCAACTTTTGGCTTACCTCGTTCCGCGTTTCTTCCAATTCCACCAGCTGATTTATTCTCCTGATCATATCATCAGGCTCTTTTTGACTTTCCTGCATGAATCGGGCTACTGGTAGGGCTAATTGTATAGGGAATACTGCTGCCCTCCCATATATTAACTCATATGGGAATTTCCCAGTTGCTCTCTTGCTGGTGATTCTACTTGCCCACAGAGCGAACTTCAACTGGGAATCCCAATTTCTCTGATTTTCATTAATAGCCTTCTTCAGTGCCCTTACCAGAGTTTTATTGGAAGACTCTGCCAAGCCATTTCCCTGTGGATAATAGGCTGTAGAGTGACTTAGTGTAATGTTATACTGCTGACAAAAACTCACAAACTTTGCAGACTTGAAGGCCTGTGCATTATCAGTCACTATTCAGGCAGGGCAACCAAACCTGGATATGATGTTTTCTTCCATGAACTTTATTATGACAGTATCTGTGGCGTTCCTCGCAGGTATGGCTTCCACCCATTTTGTGAAATAATCAGTGGCAATTAAAACCCACTTATGCTGACCACTCGATGGAGGATGTATCTCACCTAAATCAATTCCCCATTGTCGGAATGGTTCATCCACGTGCATGGGAATCATGGGCAGAGGTGCCAACTTCTGTCTTTCAGCAAATTTCTGACACTTCTCACAAGCTCTAACCTGGGCAAATACATCTCCAAAAAGCTTGGGCCAATAGAAACCAGCCTTCAAGATTTTATGAGCAGTGGCCCTCCAGCTGTAGTGACCCCCACAGATTCCTTCATGAAATTCAGCTATTATACTCTCTACCTCATCCTCTGTGAGACACAGGAGTAGGATGCCTGAGGGATCTCGCCAGTATAGCCGGCCATTAACGACTATGTACTTTTGTGATTTCAATCTCAGCGTTCTGTATTTAGCTTTATCACAGCTTGGAGGGCAGCTGAGTGTGAGGAGATATTCTACTATCTCTTTGTACCACTGACTGGCGAGGTACTTTATATGTGTTTTCGGAGTAGCTACCCCAATTCCCTGTCGCTCTTCTTTCTCCTCAGATTTCTCACCTGCTATAATGGACAAATTTATGCCCAGAGCCTGATAGTTTGATTCAGATAATATTTTGGCAAGCCCCTGTCCTTTGATCAGCTTAGTAGGGCGGATGTCTAATTCATACTCCTGTATCTTAGCAATCCACTTTCCCCTTTTTCCTTCACTATCCCCTTGGATAAGAATATCTTTTACAGCAGTTGTAGGCACAAATGCAGTGATATGGGACTGCAAGATAAACATGCGGAATGCTTTGAGGGATTTTACTAGGGCGTATGCTTGCTTTTCCAATATGTTATACTTTAATTCTGCATCACGGAGCACCTGACTGAAGAAGGCGATGGGCTGCTCGTACCCTTCCTCATTTCTCTGCAATAAAACTCCTGCTATTGTATGAGGTGATGCAAAAGAAAAGATCATGAAAGGTTTAGCATAATCTGGTCCAGCTAGTACAGGGGCTTCTGCAAAAGCATTTTTTATCCTGATAAAGGCCTCTCATGATACCTGGGACCATTTAACTTCATTATCTTTCTTCAGCATGTCCGTTATATGTCTAACTATTTCAGCATAGTTAGGAATAAACCTTCTTAGGAAATTGATGCGCCCTAGGAACACCTGTACCTCCTTATTTCTAGGAAAAGCAATACCATTTATAACCTCTACCCTCTTAGGGTCTATCTTCACCCCATCTTTAGTCACAATGTGTCCCAAAAGTTTACCTTCTTCTAATGCAAATAATGACTTCTGAGGATTCAGAGAGAGACCATACCTTCTGCGTTTCTCAAAGGTTCTACGCAGATGCTCAATGTGCTTGGTATCATTCTTTGAAAATACAGTGATATCATCGAGGTAGACTACTAGAAATTTATCTTGCTCCCCAACAAAAGCAATGTCCATGGCCCTCTGAAAAGTAGCCCCTGCGTTAATTAACCCAAAAGGCATCCTGGCATACATAAATGACCCCATGGTGTGGTGAAAGCAGTCTTCTTTTGATCTTCTGGAAATAAAGCCACCTGGTTATAACCAGAGAATCCATCCATCATTGACATCCTAGAAGCTCCAACCACCTTCTGCAGGATGTGATCCATCTTAGGTAGTGGATAATTATCCTTTAAGGATGCTCTGTTTAAATTTATGAAATCCACACACAGCCTTATTTCTCCATTCTTCTTTCGGACAGGGACCAAGTTTGCCACCCATTCTGAGTACTTTCAAAGGAGTAGTACTCTCCAGGAGTACATCGATGGAGCTTGTAGCATATCTTGCCCACTTTGGCCCATTATAGAGAGAGGGTTTCCTTCTATAGGTAGCTCTCATTGGCAGATAGGGCAGAGCAGTGGAAGTTGATTACGGGTTGGCGGAAACACTTCAGGCATGTTCCATATGCCGTTGTTATTGCTACATCGGATTCTTCTTCCAGGATGGACAGGTGGGAGATCATGAGTTGGTATCCTAAACATGGTATGGATCTCTTCGGGAGCACAGGTCACAAGGGGGCCCTTGGACATACGAGGTTATAGATTCCACTGGCAGGGAAGCAAGACAAAGATATCTGCTTTTTCGCACTCATCCTGATTTCAGAGAGCAGATCGCATGGGATTGCGCTCAACTGAAGTGAGAGGATGAGTTGGTATGCAATTGGAGGGGTAGCATATGCAGCTACAGGTACAGCGCAGCAGGAGCCCGGGAGCATTGATGCTTGTTGGTGGTCTTCACCTCTTAGAGCATTGGTCATAGTTAGAGGCAGTGCACAGTCTGAGCCGTGGGACTGGTGCGATTATTGGCCATGGTGGCGATGGGATCCGGGAGGATTATTGGTTGGCTGGTACTGTGAGAGGTCACTTTGGGATCCTGGCATTGAGATATCCCTTCGTATCAGGGTGATGCAGAGGTCAGAGAGGTTTCAGTGGGACCTAGGCACATTTTGCAGTATCGGTAGGGAGCATCAGCTAGAGAGGAGACTTGTTCAAGCGTTGCTTGAGGACAAGCAATTTTTGCCGGATCAAGATGCCACTTGGGAGAGTGAGCATATTTTGCAGCATCCATCACTTCAGTTGCTTGAGGGCAAACAACATTTTGCCAGGGGGGACTGTAATATTCCTAATTAGCGACAGCTAATTGGAATATTCGACTTTGTATTGTTTTGCCATATGTGGTTTGTAGATAAATAAAAAAGTGAGTAAAAGGGGGTCTAACTCACTTTAGTGGAATAAAACACCTTCCTAGTAGCACAACGTTGTAACTTAAGGGGGAGCCAAGGGGGGCCACACACCACGTGGAGGAGAGAGAGACTACGTTGGTTTTGGAGGGAAACCAATGCTATAAAAGGTGGAGGAGCCTCCTCATTTGGGGCATTCTTGTTGTTGATGATATTTGAGCTAGACTTTTGTCTTCTTGAGCACGCTGGCTGTTTAGCTTGTCTGTAGCACTATTTAGTGCGTTGAGTGTCTCCGGTCGGAGATCTCGCCCTTAGCCCCGGGGGACTTCGAGTGCCTGCTCGGGCAAGGTTTTTCCTTCAGTGTTTTACGAGAGATTTGGTTGTTTGTTTTGCGGAGGAGCTGGGCTTCATTTGGTGACTGCGCAGTCCCTGGGAGAGAGGACGCAGTTCTTGTTGGAGGTGTTCCGGTGCGGGGTTTTCTACAGGAGTTTCAGTGAGATCCGGTGTGGAGTCTCAGTCTTTACCAGTTGGAGATTTTCCGGGGAGTTTGTGGCTCTGTTTCAGCATCTATCATTTGGCATCTGCGCTGGGCCTGGAGGGACAGCGTAATTCCTTGAGGAGGGTTTCCTTGGTGATTTTCGGAGGTGGTCCATTTTTGTTATGGTTTCTGGGTTTGGTCCGGGTTGGCAAGTACAGGTGATTTGTAGATTTTCAGCCCATTCCGGCAAGGGGATCAGCCCCTAGTTTCAGTTCATTCCCGCAGCAGCAGCAGTTTACGGTAGTTTCCTAGCAGCTGGGACGCAGTTTCTTGTGGCAACCATTTCCTATCTTTCTGAGAGAGTTCTTCACTTGCCTTGAGCAAGAATAGGTGCTATCATTCTGATTATCCATTGTATTTCATTATATTCTCAGATTAATAAAATGGCTTAGCATTCCCGACATTTTTATGAGTATGTGCTTTATGTTCTATTTCTGGCATTTTCTATATTGTCGTATGCTTGTATTGTTGTCTATTTCCCTTCCGGGATATTGCGCTTATTCATGTTCCCGGCCGTTCGCAACTTACAGAGAAGCTTCATATTCAACACATTATTAGTAGCTGCATATCAGCTTGAAGGACAATGGGACCTACTTAGAGGAAATCACAGTATTCCGTACCTCCCATTCCCTTCTCTGAATTAAGTCCATCAAAATGAAGTGTCCGTATACCCGTTTCATGGCCTCTCGAGGGTCAAGCCAAATATCCGGTATGATGTTCCATGAGCATAATCTTGATCTTCTTCCACTGGCATGAGAAATCTCCTTATCAGATCGTGAATTGACAGAGTTGTCACTTTAGTCACCATCTTGACAAATAGAGTCTCCCATACAATCTCCTTTGGCCACCAAAAATTGGAGTAGTGGGTGATATGTTAAATCCAATTTGATTGACCCGTTGTAAGTGCATTTATCAATATGGCACCGCGACAACGGTTTCGTATTGGGGTTTTCACCTTATCCCCACCCTATTTAAACTGCCTCCTTGCAAGTTAAGGGAGGTAGACCGAGGTAGACCCTATTATAAATGAGGTTGATAAATCCAGGAGACACAGCTAAAACATCAAATACTTGATAAAATGAACGAGATTCCACAGATCTAAATTAGATTTCACGTTTAAGACCAGTGCTTTATGGAGTCAAACAAGATCCCGTTATGCAATTATAAACAAGTAAGTGACGATTAACTGCTGCTTATTAAAACACGAATGCTCACAATGATATTTAATTGAAAATTCCACAACCATGAATAACAAAAACTCACAATAATATGAGAATGCCAGATGCTCAAAAAATTTCCGAAATTAAGATACTGCAATTATAACCTAGTTCGAAAATTAAAATACTCCACAGTCAATCTTCAGATAAAAATTTGAAGCTCATTTGACTATAGAAAATTTGAAATTTTTTTATATTTTTTGTATTTTCTAAATTTTTTAAGATTTTTTTGGAAATTTTTTATTTTTTATTTTTTAGCATTTTTTGAATCTAAAATTAAAAATCTAAATCTGGGTTACAAATGAAATCTAAATTCTAAAGTTAAAACTAAAAAAAAATTAAAACTAAAACTAAGTCTAATTAAAACTAAAGTTAAAATCTAAATCTAAAGCTAAACTAAACCTCACACATTTAAATTAAAACTAAGTCAAAATTAAACTAAAACTAAATTAAATCTAAAGTAAAACAAATATAAAACTAAAATTAAACTAAAACTACGTTCTAATAAAAATCGAAAAAAAATAAAATAAAATTAACCAAACTGAAACCTACGCTAAACAAATCTAAACCAAACTTCCTTTGTTTAAAAATAAAATCGAATCCTAACAAATATTAAAACCTAACTCTATCACTAAAATAAAATAAAACAAACCTACATTAAAATCTACGACTAACATAAATTTCGACTTCAATTTTTTTTTTTTTAACGCATGTTCAATGTGTGCATTCGTTGGTCGTTTTGTGTAATCTGCAGGTTGGAGTCTGGACGAGGAATGGACGGCGACAGCTTGATGGCGTGAAGATTGGAGGACGAGGGTTCAATGAGAATAAGAATCAGACGGCAAGGAGATAAACGAAGACTGGACGACATTGAGGGTTCGATGAGAATAAGAAAGGAGAAGGCTCAGACAGCAGCGGCCAGTGCAATGCAAAAAAAATGAAATCATCGTGGAAGCCAAAAGGGGACGACGTGAAGGAAAAGGCTCAATGGAAATGCAAGAAAGAACAACAACAAGGAGAAATGCTTGGCAGAGGAAGCTTCGATCGGACAAAAAATGAGAGAAGGCGGAAGATGGAAGCAGCGTTAAGGAATGGAAGGATCGACCGTCAGGTATAAGGTGATTGTTAAGGGAATCGATGGCTGGAGAAAGCTGGACATGCAGCAAGAGATGGAGCGAATAACCCAGTACACGCAAATTTCCCAGCAAATTCAGAATTTAAAATTTTTCCATCAAACTCTGATGTTCAATTGCTCTCTGAATCCAATAATGCCCAGATTTGCCCACAGTGGGGATTTGAGGCCAGATCTGGCCTTTGGAGGCTAGATCTGCCTTAGATCCTTAAAAAAAATTACGATTTGAACCCTGAATCTGCAAGAAACTAACCAGATCTGAAGACACACACCAAGAAACGATTAAACCCTTACAGTCTTGAAAATTTACAAATTTACAAATTAGTTTATAGATTTAAAACCCTCAAGGTCAGATTTAAAATCCATTTTAGCACAATTTTCAGAGATTTAAAGTTTTAGTGAGAGGCACAAGCCTTCGAAACCCTGCAAAATCACAAATATCGTAAGATAGACCTGGAATTTAACAAATAAAGAGCTTATCAGATTTATGCTTATTGAGAGTCGGCTGGTCCAACCGAAGACTTCCCCAGACGCCCAATCTTAAAAAAAAATTCCCTGCACACTTAAATCTGAACTTTAGACTGATAGAGATTTAAGAAAACAACATGAGACCCTTAGAAAAATCAGAATGTTATTTTATAAACCCAGAAAACTGCACAAGATACCTATATGCAGATTAATCCATGTAGGCCATCAACCATAAAATGCAAGAAACCAAGTAGCAGAGCTTAGAGACAATTCACCACATAGATCTGAGAAGGAACATCCAGATTTGTAACCCCAAAGTCTTTAGCTTTATTCCTCAAAAAGTTTACAAGAGCTTCTAAGAGCAAGTGCACGATCCTGAGATCGGATGACTCAAGAATGACAAAGACCTCTAAATTTATAGGATTAGATCTCTAACGGCTAGTTTGGATGATCCTCGTCAAAATAATCTCAACCGTCCAAAAGATTTAATTATCTTTTAATCCGGAGCGTTGAAATTAAAATTTTGGGGAAAAAAACGAATTTATCATTTAATTCAATTTTAATTAACTCAAAAATATTATTTTTGAGTTAATTACCCCAAAATTTTGACCTTGACTTAACCACCAAGACCCAAAGGTCCAAAATTTCTTAAAATTCTCAATATTCCATTGGCTTGGGGCGTCCAAAATCATTTTCCAAGGACCCACAAATTTTGCCTTTAAAGATTTAATCCTAACTTAGGACCCTAAATTAATTAAATTTCCGGTTTAAGATTTTATTAATTAATTGACCAGAAAATTTAATTAATTGACTAAGAGGGGATTATAATTATTTTTCCAACCCTCTTTTACATGAGATAATACATTTATATACATGAACGGGGAAAACCCATTCGTATAGACCCTCAAATAAATACTCAGTTCTACGACTCAACATATGATCTAGTAGACCAAGTAGTTGAAACTACTTTTACAGGGACTCGATAGAACACTAGGACTCACTTAGTATGCTAATGATAAAATCCACCCTAGCTTTGGGGTGAGGTTGGAGGGAAAAACTCTGCCGATCACTTTCGTGAATCAGTGAGGCAAAAAACCTCCTAGGATAGAGATCATCAACAACATACTAGGCTTACCTAGGTTGTTACATACATTGACGGTCTTACTTAGATCATTTACATCATTACATGCAGAATGGGTTTACATCATTTGTAAAACTGTCGACTGATGATGGAATCTGAATGGCACAACCACGTCAGATACGACGAATCCCATTTATTTGAAAAAATGGGGGTGTACTGCTATGGGGTCGTTGACAAAGTGTGGTCAACATCTGGCTCTACTTGGGGACACGTTGCTTCATCGAAGGAATGTGAGAATCCAGAATCTGCATCCAAGCAACACACAAGATTACATAAGTAGCATCCATCCAAATATCATATAACATTAAGCTCATGAAAAATAGAAGCTCTTCTTTTATTTATTATTCTACTTAACATGAAAAGTAAATCTACTCTAACTGCAAAATGAAATGTTGAAATAACAAGGTGTAAGGTTAGAGATACAATACAAAGGATGCCCTGTGGCATCAGATGTGCTCAATATAGTGTATGCTGAGCATTTGCCTGCTTTCAGGCAAGTCTGTGGGCTGCTTTTCAGATGTGCCATGCCCAATCTTGCTAATTGTGGGACTTTGTCTTATCCGAATGTCAAGCTGCTCTCAACCATCAGACGAATCAAACCGCTTACTTCTTCCTTTCTTCTTCTTTCTCTTCGTCTGAGTGGGTTGTGATGTCAGCAATGAGACTACTGTAGATTTCTTGTCCTTATCTTGAAATTCCTTGTACAAAACCTTTGATGAGCCTGGAGCGCAACCAATCTTATTCTAGACATACTCTGTCAATGGTGACACATAAGCTTGGTCTTTCCGACATCCTTTGTAGCCATAGTTAACTCTTCCTTAATGGGAAAAGTGACCTTCATGTGATGAGATGGAAATGGCTTTAGCAGACAAGAAGTCTTATGATCTGTTGACAAATTGTGTTGAAGAGACATCTGATTAGAATGATTAACTTCCATCATTTTTAACCTGTTTTCCATGACATTTATTTCCTGTGCATGACTTTCTTCTAAGGTATTTATCCGATTCTGAAGATTGATCTGGTTCGCTTCCATGTTTTGAATCATTTTATCATTATCTGCTTTCATGGCCATGAAGAAATTTTGCATACAGTTCATCTCTTTCTTATGATTTGTTTCCATGATCATCATTTCCTTAACACGTTTTTCTTCCATGGCAATTATTTGATTGGAGTGATTAAATTCCATGACCTTTAACTTGTTCTGCATAGAACCAATTTCTCTGGCGTGGTCCGCTATTATTTTTTCTTGATTAAGTTCCATATTCTTAATGATTTGAGCCTGGTTGGCCTCCATATTCTTGATTACCTGAGCTTGATTTAGCTGTATGTCCTTAACCATCTGAATCAATTCGCTAACAAGATTCTTATCGTTATCAACACTAGTTTGACAACTTGTTTCTGTTTCACCACTATCATGGGTTTGTGCTGTCATGGTACAAGTGGATTCATCCTGAGAATTGTCTGGAAATCTCCTGCTGATAGTTGAGTACTCTACAAGATCAATTTCACTATCTGAGTCATCTTGTTCTATATATTTATCTCTAAAAGCATTGATGATGTCTTGTAAACAATACTCCTCAGGACAATTTCGAAACCAATCGATAGCATCACCTTTTAAAGAATAGTCAAAGACACGTATCTTGACATCTTCATGATTATATTGTGAAGAACGACAATATTTATGTATAAAAAGGTTGACCATCCTTAGATGTAATAGAGCAGTGCCTGGATCACCACCTGAAAAAAAAGGCAATTTTGAAGTGGCTTCTTCCGGCATGTCATGAAAGGTGTCATCCATGATGACCTGCTTAAAATTTAAGAAATAGATCCGTGTTCAAGAATAATCAAAAGGTCCTCAAGAAGCGAACTTCTTAGCAGGAACTCTTGTAAGAAATGAAAGAATTTGGAGTCGCCACTTGAGCACGAAACTAATTCTGAAAATAGAAAGAAATAATCGAGAGATAGCAGATAGATATCAGGGGGGGATTCTTGTTTGAGAATAAAAAGATGAATAAGTGGAGTCGCCACCCAAACAAGAAGCCAACCGAAATGTCCAGGTGCTAAAGATGAAAAGATTAGATGATGAAGAGATGAAAGAACGCCAGAAAATGTGATCCCTTGCGACAGGCTAATGAATGGCGATGAAAGATCAGAAGATTAGAAAATGTCGTTAAGACGGCGATTTAAAAATCAACCTTTAATGCTGCTACAAAAATGCAGTTTATCGCATTGTCAAGGCTTTCAGACAACGGCTCAGATTGGGGGTTATCACCCCTTATCCTTAACTTTCTCGACAAACCTGCCTCTGCAAGTTAAGGGAGGTAGACCCTGCCATAAATGAGGATGATAACCAGAGACACAATGAATCATCAAATATTTGATAAATGAACGTGTGATTCCATGATCTAAATTAGATTTCACGTTGAAGACCTGCTTATGGAGTCACGCTGAAGATGAAGTACAGCTTGATGGCGTGAATATTGGAGGACGAGGGTTCAATGAGAATAAGAATCGGACGGCAAGGAGATAAACGAAGACTGGACGGCACCGAGGGTTCGATGAGAATAAGAAAGGAGAAGGCTCAGATGGCAATGCCAGCACGCAAAATGAACCGGCCGTGGAAGCCAAAAGGGGACTATCGGAAGGAAAAGGGCTCAATGGAAATGTAGGCGTGAAGGCAATGAAGAGAAATGCTTGGCAGAGGAAGCTTCGATCGGACAACAAATGAGAGAAGGCGGAAGATGGAAGCAGCGTTAAGGAATAGAAGGATCTACAGTTAGGTATAAGGTGATTGTTAAGGGAATCGATGGATGGAGAAAGCTGGACAGGCAGCAAGAGATGGAGCGAATAACCCAGTACATGCAAATTTCCCAGCAAATTCAGAATTTTCCTCGATTAAGCTCAGATTTCATGCTTTTTTAAAACAAAACAATGTCCAGATTCATCCACAGTAGTAGTTTGAGGCCGGATCTGGCCTTTGGAGGCTAGATCTGCGTTAGATCTAAAAAAAAATTCGATTTGAACCCTGAATTTGCAATAAACCAGCTTGATCTGAAGATACACACAAAGAAACGATTAAACCCTTACAGTCCTAAAAGAAAATTTACAAATTTACAACTAGTTTACAAATTTGAAACCCTCATGGTCAGATCTGAATCTATTTTAGCACAGTTTAGAAATTAAAATTTTTGAATGAGAGGCACAAGCCTTCGAAACCCTGCAAAATCACAAATATCGTAAGATAGACCTGGAATTTAACAAATAAAGAGCTTATCAGATTTATGTTTATTGAGAGTCGGCTGGTCCAACCGAAGACTTCCCCAGACGCCCAATCTTAAAAAAAAATTCCCTGCACACTTAGATCTAAATCTTAGATCGATAGAGATTTAAGAAAACAACATGAGACCTTTGCAGAAAAATCAGAATGTTATTTTATAAACCCAGAAAACTGCACAAGATACCTGTATGCAAATTAATCCATGAAGGCCATCAACCATAAAATACAAGAAACAAAGTAGCAGAGTTTAGAGACAATTCACCACATAGATCTGAGAAGGAACATCCAGATTTGTAACCCCAAAGTCTTTATGCTTTATTCCTCAAAAAGTTTACAAGAGCTTCTAAGAGCAAGTGCACGATCCTGAGATCGGATGATTCAAAAATGAGAAAGACCTCTAAATTTATAGGACAAGATCTCTAACGGCTAGTTTGGATGATCCTCGTCAAAATAATCTCAACCGTCTAAAAGATTTAATTATCTTTTAATCCGGAGCGTTGAAATTAAAATTTTGGGGAAAAAACGAATTTATCATTTAATTCAATTTTAATTAACTCAAAAATATTATTTTTGAGTTAATTACCCCAAAATTTTGACTTTGACTTAACCACCAAGGCTCAAAGGTCCAAAATTTCTTAAAATTCTCAATATTCCCTTGGCCTGGGGCTTTCAAAATCATTTTCCAAGGACCCACAAATTTTGCCTTTAAAGATTTAATCCTAACTTAGGACCCTAAATTAATTAAATTTCTGGTTTAAGATTTTATTAATTAATTGACCAGAAAATTTAATTAATTGACTAAGAGGGGATTATAATTATTTTTTCCAACCCTCTTTTACATGAGATAATACATTTACATGCATGAAGGGGGAAAACCCATTCGTATAGACCCTCAAATAAGTACCCAGTTCTGCGACTCAAAATATGATCTAGTAGACCAAGTAGCTCAAACTACTTTTACAAGGACTCGATAGAAACACTAGGACTCACTTAGTATGCTGATGACAAAATCCACCCTAGCTTTGGGGTGAGGCTGGAGGGAAAAACTCTGCCGATCACTTTCGTGAATCAGTGAGACAAAAAACCTCCTAGGATAGAGATCATCAACAACATACTAGGCTTACCTAGGTTGTTACATACATTGACGGTCTTACTTAGATCATTTACATCATTACATGCGGAATGGGTTTACATCATTTATAAAAAACTGTTGACTGATGATGGAATCTGAATGGCGCGACCACGTCGAACATGACGAATCCCATTTGAAAAAATGGGGGTGTACTGCTATGGGGTAGTTGACTGGGGTGTGGGAAGCCAAATATGACTCACCAATTTTTGTTCCCAGATCTTGGACAAGAATATTAGAAGCGTACCGGGATGTCAGCCACCACAATGTCCATTACCACACTTTTTGCTGGGATTTGGGCCAAATTGACTACCAAATCCTTAATCATCCCTAGGCATTTAACTCTTTTGGAATCAAATGAATAGAGGTCTTTGTATGGACGGGTGATTTGTAATCCTAGTTGTTCCATGACTGACAGAGGTATCAGATTATGGGAAGCTCCAGAATCTAACATACAGTTATGTAATAGTAGGTCATGAATCACTAGAGACACATAAAAGGGAGGAGTAGAAGCATCTAATTCCTCAACATGTGGACCAAAG
Source organism: Pinus albicaulis (assembly GCA_034641835.2). Classification (NCBI taxonomy): domain Eukaryota; kingdom Viridiplantae; phylum Streptophyta; class Pinopsida; order Pinales; family Pinaceae; genus Pinus; species Pinus albicaulis. The sequence continues at coordinate 832,822,142 of CM076581.1, read as the reverse complement.
ACAACCATGGGTCTTTCTTCTTGAAGGTTGAGACTATCTGGGGTGAGTGCTGCTTCTGGAAGGATCATAAAAGAGGTGACTTGGGATTGATATGCAGGTTGCTTTAATAGTTCAGTCAAGGGAACTGGGATTTTGACTTTCTCAAGTTCCTTTTGCAAACTGAAAACAGGAGAGGACTTCTCTATTACAACCTCTTTTGTTTCTTTATTTTCGGCTGAGGTTTTGACTTCTTTTGACACAGACTTGGTATTAGGAGGAATGACTACCTTTGAAGAGGAAGGAATCTGATCATTAGACTGCAAAGGTTTGTTTAGAGGGCCCTTACCTTTGCCTGTGACTTTCTACATTGTAGACTCCTTCTGAGCAGGTGCTTCTTTCTGGGGTAGCTCTTTTTCGTGATCTTGAGTACGAGTCCTCTTTCTAGAAGATCTAAGATCATATCTTCTATTGAATTGTGCTTGCATGAAATCAGCAAATTGTTTACAATAATGATCAATTTCTGCGTCTTCTGTGTCTCTGGTCTTTTCTTCTTCTTGCAATGAGCACTCAGCTCCTAGATTTCCCTGCAAAGGGAATTCTTCTCCATCACAGTTTGAAAAAGAGAGATTTGCATCCTCCAGTCCATAGTCAATAGAATCATCTAATGGACCTTCCAAGTACAATGGGTGTGGTACTTGATCTTGTTGTTCTTTTGTTTCCCTTGGCAATATTTGCAGGGGTGGTTTCCTGTACTGAGGATTGTAACCTCTGTTTTAAGCATTGTGAAAATTCTTGGAGGCTGAATTCTTGGTCTCCAATTCAAGCTTGACCAGTTTACCAGAAAGGTTCTAAATCATTTTGCTCATTTCTTCAATTCTGTCATTGGCTGAGTCTCTGTCTTGATAAGAGGTGGACACCTCCTCTTTGCCCCTTCTTCTAGTGTCTTGTTCAGATTTTCCCTTTGATTTGCCAGTGGAGGCAAAGTTTGCCTCCAACTCTAGTGCATCTGACTGAGCATCATCCAGAGTAGCAGGTTTTCTTTCTCTGAGAGAAACCAAATTCTGAATCAAAGGCTGCTACAAAAACCACTCTAGCAGCGGTTTGATGAGGTTTCATATCAGCAGGAAGGCTCAAATACAATTTATTAAATCTCTTGATAAATTCTGACACCCCTTCATTATGTCTTTTCTTGAGTGTATTGAACTCAGTAAGACAATGTCCGTGGTCTTTCTTCTCTCCCCATTTTCTAAGAAAAGTATCTTCCATTATTTCCCAAGTGGTAATAGAACGGCCTGCCAATGTCTTAAACCATTTTCGAGCTTTACCATCGAGAGATTGGACAAACAGCCTTAAGACCACATCTAAATGTTCCACATTAAAATTCTCTGCAAAAGCACAGAAGACCTCAAGATGTTTTTGAGCATCAATCTCGTTTTCCCCATTGAATCGAGGTAAAATCTTCAAATAATCTTGTGGCATGTCATTCAACACTTGGGGTAATGCCAGAGGGGCATATTTATTTAGCAAGAAGCCTGGAACGTTGGCCATTGGAGAGGGTGGAGGTAGTGCAATAGTTTGATGAGTAACAGGAGTAGGAGGTGGTAATGGAGTATGAATAACAATAGGAATGTAATGAACAGCAGCTTGAGGTGTTGAGGGGAATAATGGTCTGTTGATAGCAGATACTTCAGTGACTTCTTTAACCTCTTCAACCTCAGGAGTAGGGTGAAAATTATCTTTATTTCTAACACCTCCTCGGGGTGGACTATCCGAATAGTAATAATCTGTATCTCCCACAGTGGAGTCGGGATCTGGCACTTGAGCTTCTTGAGAAGAAGAGGATGGAAAGTCTTCTATAGACGATTCAAGGATTTCAGAGTGGACTGATTTTCTTTCCCTCCAATTTCTTCTATGTATGATCTTTTCAGGGTCAGACACTGAAGGTGTCTTTGGCTGAGACGTATCTGACCTCAGGTGTGGCTTACGAGGAGCCAGGACTGCAAATGAATTTATCTAAGAAACAAATGTGGAGTCGCCAAGGTGAGGGATCTACAACTCTCAACTCTCCATACTCACCTACTTGAAGAGTGAATTAGGTTTTGTCGAGGCCCAGGGATTTATATTTTCTCAACTTCGTTCCCCGGCAACGGCGCCAAAAAGATGTTGTCGTTCCTAGAGACAGCCTAGAGTTGTGATAGACCAGTGCCTAGGACATCTTATATTAGCAAGGAGCATATGGTATAACAGAGGAAGTTATCAATAAAAAGCTCTCATGCTATTTCAACAAGGAATATTAATCATGAGATTAAGACCTTCTGTGAACTCATACATTTAGAAAGGAATACTACATAGCAATGTGCAAAACTCATATAAAAGCAATGGGTGACACCCGTAGACATCTTACTCGTAATGAGGGCTTCCATTCCGTAAATACCGCGTAAGCAAGCGATCTAAGGTGTATGTAGTGAATGAAATATTGAGAAGATATTAGTTATCATTGAGCTGATATCCAGATACACAATACTACCATGTATGGGCTTACCAATATAAGAATCCATACATGACAATAGCGTTTTAAAAACACCCTCCCAAAGAAACTAATATATCGGAAATACCATTTAGATGAATAATGGAACAGAATATCATGCCTGAGCCATATGTAAAGCGCTTGACTAATCCAAGCATGGGTATCAACTAGGATAAATCCATACTAAAATCAGTGAGCCAGTCGCATTACAGAAACATGATACTGGAAATATGGATGAAGTGAAATGATCTATTTAAATAACACATAAGAGAAAGTTACAGACTGTGAAATACCAAACACCAGAATCCTCTTTAACAGATGGAACTCCTCCTCACTGAGACCCTATGGGCTCTGAGCCTTCATACAAGATTTCAACATAATGTATACAAAAATCCTTTCACTACATAATTTTCTGATAAAATATGGAACCCTAAATCATCTGTTCTTCGAGAGCTTTATAGGAGAAAAAGAAAGCTCGAAAAGGGAGTAGGTGATGAACATTTAATTTGTCTCATTAAAACAAGATGGCGGAAACGTGTACGCCCATGCTGCTCGATGACTTTGCAATGTTGTTTGTGCTCTGCTACCTGCTTACTGAAATAAATGCACTGAATAGAAATCTCTTCAGGAACATGGAAAAGAAGCAAAATCACATAAACATTTCGTCCTTTCCTGAAAGAAAATGGTGCTGAAAAGATAGCTTTAAGGTATTTTTTCTGTGAATGGTACCCTCTGCCTTCTAAACCCTGAATTACAGTTTATGATCTTCAATGATGAATTTTGAATTACTTGATCATCCACTGATATTTCTCTGCCACTCCATTAATGTCTCCATCTGCACGATCTGTGCTTTGAATGACCCTGGGAGTTTTGGAAGATTTTAACCCTACTTCTTTAATGGATGTCTCCTCGACATACCTTCCTAGGCCTTTCTCCACAATTACAACCTCTGAAAAATAGTCCTTTGATATGCTCAGCTACTACAATCAAGCCTATAAATCATGGCAGTTTTTTACTGCTATAACGCTGCAAAACCCACAAAATCGTCAAGAAAGCCGTGCATGGGAAAGGTGGATATGGCGGGGTCAATGAAAATGGTCGCGCAGACATGAAGAAATGGTGGAACAATGCAGGGTGGTGGAAAAATGTAGTGAAACGATGGAGGATGAACTGGTGAAGGTTTTTAACATAAACATTGAATTTTGACCAACGAATGAAATGTATAATGGTGGAGGAAAAGTATGACCAACACGTGGAATGGGTGACGTGGAGGTACGGAGTCGACTGGCGAAGAGGCAAGTGATCTAGACTGTCAGATCTTAGGAGGAGATCGACGGTTGACAATACGTCGGAGGGCGGTGGACCATGGGCTAGGGGTACGGCTTGCCTTGGCTAAATCCTGCACGACTTCATGAAGCGACTACCGTCGGATGGATTGCCCCAGATCGGACGGCTCTCGTGGATATCGCGCCGTGTCTACGGACGAACGATAACGCACGATGTAGGGCGGTTTTTGAGCCGTACGTGGAGACACACGGCAAACAATGTATGGAATCACTCCGAAAAATATAATATTGCCTACCGCCCAAAGGCGGTGCAATAGAAACCACCGGTTTTGTACAGTGCACGGAGCGGGGACCACTAGGGCAAGAGTACTGTAAGCCGTTGATCATGCAGGTTGATTGGACGGTGGAAGGGCGATTTGGACGATGAACAGAGTGGGCCACGGGCACGATGAAGATGAATGAATGCTATTAGATCTTTACAGATCGACGGTTATAAACACACCCGATATATATATGTGTGTGATAAGCACCTCCGGGTTTAGCGCTTGGTCTGGCACCTAGGTTACATGGAGAAAAGGATTGAAGGGCTAGGGCCGAAAGGTGCCAAGCCTTATATATTTTCAAATGCGGGTTTTGGCCATTTTTAATGCGATTTTGAGGCCAGGAAAAGGTAACTATAGGCAGAAAAAGGACTTTTAGGCCAACGAAAAACACTCGAAAACCGGTTCAAAACGAGATTGTGAGCCAAAATTTTAATAGGGGCGATATGATCCAACACATAAGTCCACGGGACGAATGGTCACTCACACCAAGGATAACTGCCCTCTATTAGCAGACTACATGCAAGCCAAGGGACCTAGTCCGTTGCGCCCTAGGGAAGTTGCAGGATCAAGTGGGTCAACGCTGTGGTGCGAGGATTGTCGCGTTGCAGGGCTGCATGACACAAACCACTGTCCCCGCCTTGTTGCGTATATCCCAGAAGTAAATCAGCAATGGTGCAGGTTCTGCAGGTCGGTAGGACACGATGAGCAGAACTATCAGACGTATGATTTGATGATCGATCGAGGGAACCTCTATAGGGTACAGTCGGATCCATCCTCGCCAAGATCCCTCTCGAGCACAGGCGGCTCCCCAGCCAGGGGTAGGGGAGGCAGAAGAGGTGGAAGCGCAGGTCGGGGACGAGGGCAACTAATCTGTTATAACTATGGAGAAGTAAGACACTTTGCCAGGGACTGTCCAAACCCTACAAGGCAATCCTGCCGGTATTGCAGAAAGCTGGACCATGCGATAGAAGACTGTCCAATCTTGATAACAAAAATGCAGGAGAAGCAGCTGACACCTACGCGGAATGTGCAGAGGGTTAAGGCTGAATTGTGTGACAAAGATCCACGTGTAAATGTCGTAACACGCAGCAGGATGGCCACCAGGGGGCCTGGGGAGAAGACTACGACCGAACCTCTGATCCGACAAGCAGTTATCAAGCAGGAAGGTTTGGATCTAAACAAGGAGAAAGAAACATTTGTCGCAGCTCGCAAAGACTTTGCTGAGGCAGAGACGTCTACTTCGCAGCCGCTAGAAGACCTCAAGGCAGATGAGGAGGTCAAACCCTTTTTACAGGCATGTATGAAGCTGCTGCGCAACCCAAAGGCTGTGGAAAATCTTCAGGCATTAATAGATAGCTGCGCAGCACGACCTAGCCTCCCCCCGGAAATTAAGGATGTACACAAACTATATAGATATAAGAAACGCACTGGTAGGAAGATGTGGTTGACTGCGCAGATTGGTGATTACGAGATGGATCAGGTTATTTTGGACCTAGGGTCAGATGCGAATGTATTACCTAAACAAACTTGGCAATGAATGGGAGAACCTAAGTTGGAATGGTCCACTATCCAGCTGCGTATGACCAATCAGCAGAAGATCATACCCTTGGGGAGACTATCAACGATCATGGTGGATATCGCAGGGGTCAAGGTCCGGGCTGATTTTGAAGTCATTCAGATTGTAGAAGATGCGGACCCCTACCCTGCGCTTCTAGGGCTAGACTGGGCCATGGATATGGGAGGTATCATCAATTTGAAGAAGAGAAGCATGGTGTTTGAGAATAACAGTACAAGGGTGATAGTACCATTAGATCCTGCGGAAGGCGAATGATACACAGAGCTGGTGCGCGACGAAGAGGATGTAGATCGCATCTATAAGTTGACTGCGCGGGATGAAGATTGGATCAACCCCACGGCGGATGGAGTACTCTGCTGGGAAAAGGACAACGAATGCTTCTCTGACTCCGATGGGGAGATAGAGAATTAGCAAAATCGGTTACATGATGTCTCTCCGCTGTGATATTTTCGGGTCACAAAGGACTTCCGCTGCGTTTCCTCAGAGGTACGAGACCTACCTTATTTTGATGATTTTAGTAATATTAAGGAATTTTTACGAGCATTCGAAGCTGAGGTTCCAAGGGAACAAAGGCGATGGGCCCTTAAGCTAGCCATGCGTGGAACACCTGCGCGATGGTGGGAGGTGCATGAGGAGGCATTCCAAGATTGGGAGGAGTGTCGGGATATGACGATCCTATGATTTGCGGACGTACGAATCAAAGCGTTCCTTGGGCCAGAAGACCCACGTGAATATTTGTTCGCTTGGACAAAATAGTGGTGCGAAAGGACTACCAAAGAATGGGTTCATCTATTTATTCATGCCCTGGGACCACTTCCCTCTACATGGTACTTAGATGTGGAGCGAGCTACATCAGCGCACCCGCCACTGGGAGACTTTGAAGGAGGAATTTCTAGGAACAGTTGGGTTCGTAGGCAGGACAGAGGCGCTTGACGCAGCTTTGCAGGACATTGACATTGTAGCATGGGGTGAATCGCACCTGTATGTCGCATCTGAAGTGCCGACATGGGAACCGCAGGTACCAAGCATGGTCAACTACTGCAGCTTAGCCCCAAAAGAAGGTAAGGATAATCCACAAGTTGTTCCTAACTCAGAAGTAAGCGAGATGCGCACAGTTACCAGACCACTCAGGCTGTGAACGGGTAGCATTGAGACGCACCCCACGTTGGCTAAGATTGGGGGTGCGGATATAGGGGGTCGAGTTATCATATATCCGGCAACTCCTACAACAAGGGGACAGCTGCGTTCATTTCTCGGCCACGCAAGTCATTACAGGAAGTTCGTTCGGGGCTATGCGTTGATCATAGCACCGCTAAAAGGCTTGCTTACGAAGGAAGCCCGGTTCTGTTGGGATGACATATGTCGGGAAAACATGTCTTTGGTTTTGAAGTACCTAGGGATCAAGCCTGTGTTGGGGGAGGATGCGCAGATGTTTAACCCAAGCATAGCAGGTATGCCAAGCGCACAGGAGGTGCGAAAACTAGCCATTGGCACAATGACATCTGATAAAAAGCAAAAGTTACTGTTAAAAGGAGCAGGCCGTTGGCATTTAATGGGGCGGATTTTGGGGATTTTTTACCATTTACCTGATGGTAAGTTCGAGGTCCAGTTTACCCTACCGTTGGACGCCCGCAGGCACTATAAAAAGCGCAGGATAGCTCAGACAAGGGTTTTGCCTCACTTGCACAGCTTGTACTTATCATCTCTCTCTCGAACGAACTTGAGCTGTAAGATTTTTCGATTCTGCACTGTCCCTTTCATGTCTGATCAACCTCCCCCTTCTAACAATAGCCACCCAGAGTTGGGATTCATTTTCCGCGTTAGGATGACGGCCACTAACCCTGCTAAGCCCTCGGCACTTGCAGACCTAGAAATTGAGGAAGTAATGGAGATTGGGTCTGAGGATGAAGAAGTGCTCTCGACGCCAGTCACAAGGAAGGGAAAAGAGCAAGCATAGGGCTCAGGGAAGCCCCCGAAAGCTGCAAAATGGGCTGCGGGGAAGCGTAGGACTTCCCCAAGGCATGCCAAGTCCCCGTGCGCAACGCCTCAGACTCAGGCTGCTCAGGAGGAAGCCCAGCCCGCCAATTCGATCAACTAGTTACCTCCCTTCATCCGACCATGCAGGCCCTCGACGCGCACACCAAAGAACCTCGACAGCCTAATTACCTATCTGTAGACGCCACTAACCCCAGGAGAAGTCCCTATCCTTAGTGACCTTTGCGAAAAGCTCCATGAAGTCAAATTCGACAATCACGACTTGGCGAATTATGAAGCCTTCCCTGAGCTGGCCCCTGCCTTGTACTTCGACACGATTTATGCGGATGATCCTTCGTCATCAAATCTATCAGCGACCCTGCTACGCAGATGGGTACCATATTATTAGCATGCAAGCTAATGCAAAAGTGCCAAGTTGCAATCGTCCCTACTTATTTCATTTGGCTAGCAGGTTAGTTTGCGAAGGGGATCTGCTTCAATTGGGCCCAATACTTATGCGATGATTTCTTGACAAAAGTTTGCGAATCTTAGGAGGAAGGGAAAGCCTTTTTCTATGCCTAGATACTATTCCTTATAGCCCTAGTTTCCTGGGAGACCCCTGTAGAGTTAGTCCTCCATGAGCTCACCCCAGATATGTGCGAAGGGCCTCGATATGCCCATTTGTGGGATTCCAAGAATGCGTAGCGCATAGAGGATAACCAAGTCTTCTGGGTCCTCTTACAGAGTAGTGTGGCCGCAGCCATCAATTCTTGACCTCAGCTGTCCCCCACAGTATCTGACAAATACAAAAGTATTGCAACATTCCGGGTTACCATGCACAACATTCAAATCCGTGGCCACAAGGACAAAACATGGACGTCACTTCCTTATATGGTAGCAGATGAGGAAATTGACAATGTGATTGCGCTATGGCCTCCTGCTTGGAAGATAGGCTTCAAAACCAGTGCAAGGGGTGCCGAAGGTACTAGCATGACGCAAGTTCTCCCACCTATTATCATCAAGGAGACTGGAGGCACGAGCAAGAGTACAAGGAAGGACTTAGGTGCAACTGCGAAAAAGGACATGCGACCATGAGACCACACCAAGGACAGTGAGCAGGTCAACTACTTGAAACATTTGAGCCTGAGTCGATAAATATCGGAGATACAAAGCAAACAGGCGAGCCTATCAAGGGGCCCCGAAAGAAGCAACGCGCCCAGCGGAAGGAATGAGATGAGACGGTTACGTTAACTGAGGGCGATCTTGAACAAATTTTAGATGCAGTCACACTGGCCACAAAAGAAAAATGGGTAGCTTTAGAGGAACAACAGAAGGCTGCGATCAACGCCATCCAGGCCGAGCTTCGCACCCTGCAGTTAAAGACAGACACGCTACAGACCAGCGTGGTTCAAGGACGGATTCCCTTGGCATCTAGCAGTACAACGCTAGCTACGAAGGAAAGTTGTCTCTGTTCCTTACCTGGCGCCACCCTTGTGATCAATTCGCCGGACGAGGGAATACAACTCCAAGCAGGTGCAGGGGTGCAGTTGAATCTAGCCCAGCTGCCCCACGAAGCATTGCAGGGTCTCCACACTGCTGTGTTTTAGGAGATTCACCATCGGGACCAAGAAGTACACCAACAACTCAGTGTGGCTGAGCAGACCATCGCACAGCAGAATGTGGAAGTGCTCCTCACTGTCGCGTAGCAAGCGAAGCTCGAAACCTTGATCCACCAGCTCTGCACGGAGGTTACAAAAGAGATCTCGGCCGCAACCACCCCCCGGGCTAAGGTTGAAGGATTGGTCGCAGCGTTGAAGGCTTCCAGGACGGAAATGCAGGTCATTAAGACGCAGCTGGACCAGCAAATCATTGACTTACAGGCCAAATTGCAGCCTGAAACACCCTCGGAGGTACGAGCCCAGCACGCTGCACTGGTGACCGCGGCTACAGACACCATTACAGGGCATATTGCTTAGGGCCCCCAGTTACTAGAGACAACCATGCAGCTATGGACCAAGGTCCAGCGCGATCCGATCCTCCGGTGAATAAATCAAGACTTGCAGCAGAAGGAGGAAGCTTTCAAGCAGATCAAGGCTACATTACCCACCTTGGTTCCTGCACAGCAGTTGGCACGATTGAGGACCAGCAACACCCTCCAAGACGAGATTGAGGAGCTCCGGCATAAGAAGCACATCGTCGGAGAACGCTTGAAGCCTTCGGCTACCGCAACCCTCCAGCTCTCACAGGATGTTGATGTTGTTGTTAAGCGACTAAATCAGACACTGGAGAGTGTCACCGCTGCGACAGAAGGACCGACATCACAGAAGCTCGTAGATATTGCACAAAGCGTTGCTGCTCAGAGTCAAGAAGTGCTGCCCCCGCTCGCCGCAGCCGTGAATGCACTACGCGCACAGGTGGAGACTCCACCACCACAGTGACTCGGGACGAGTCACAAGATTGTGTTGGAACAGGGTCCTCCAAAGGCTGCGAATTGGGACAATTTTGAGTATTTTTTAATATTTTTGGCATATTTTAGTCTAGCGCAGGGGTTTTGGGGTGGGTCAAAGCCCCGAAAGCATTGTAATGGATCAAAGGGTAGACCTAGAGTCTGCAAACCACGGTTTGCGGACCACAAGAAAAATTAGGCTAGATCGTTATAAATAGGACATTTTGAGTAGAATAGGCAAGTACTAAGATTGATGTGAAACAGGAATTAATAGATCTGTTTTGGGTTATTTGGGAAAGGACTCCTGCTAGCTGTGTGCGCGGAGATCCTTAGTCCTACTGTGTGCGGACCCTGCAGTTGTGTGCGCAGGTAGGTTTTTGGGTATTGTAAGAGGATCTGAAGGATTAATGAAAGCGGAAGGTTGTTGGAATATCTGAATCTATTAATGCGAATCTATGATATCTGTTATGTTATGCATGGTTCTGTGTTAAGCTCTGAAAGTAACTGTGTATTTATGCTGCGTTGGCATATGATCTGAATCTATCTGTTATACTTTATGCAAGAATATCTGCAATAGTTGCGTTATTGTTTTGTATCTGTTGTTTACTATGATTATAATTGGTATTGCGCACGTGGATGTGAAGGGACCGATAGATCTGGGTTCTGTGATATACGATGCGGGACAATGTTGCGAAACGTCCCCCCGGCTCCACCCCAGCTCCAAGGCCCGCTCCGCGTCTCGTACGGAGCCGTACGGGATCGTGCACAGGCCGCGGATCCGATTTTCGGAAATGCGGATCTCAAAAAAATTTGCGATTCCTGGTTTTTTGGATCCGTACGCCCGGATCCGCGATTTCGTACAGTGGATCCGCGGATCGTACGTCGGATCGCTGTACGGAACCGTCGTGATTCCGGGACGGATCCGTACGGATCGCGAACGGTTCCGTACAGTGCCGTACGGATCCGACTAATGTAGGTCAGAAAAATGATTTTTTTGATTTTTTTTAAAATTTTTTGTCTTTGGTTGGGTTAGTAGGTGAGTTAGTGCTGAGTTAGGGATAGGAGGAAAAAAATATAAGCTCTCTTTTACCTCCTTAGATATTTCTTAGATGCTCCCTCATGGTAATGTTAAATTCTTAAAGTAAAAGTGACATTCTCATTTATTTTTCATTTTCATCCTTTTACTTAAATTTTTAACATTACCATGAAATGACTCAAGATGTTTGAGAGTGGTTCCAGCCTGATCGGACTTCATATGGAGAAAATAGAATTTCATATCCTCTTCAAAATTCAGCAGACTTAACAGTTTTCAGGAATTCAGGATCAATGGTATGGTGGCATGTCATTAGATTATATCATGTATGAGGGTATGTGATTAGCATTTAATCAAGAGCACCAGGCCCTATATGTACCCTAGTGTTGGTGGTGTTAATTGTTGAACTCCTTTGTCATGTCGTTAGCAAAAAATTACATTTCAATCAAGTCAAAATAATCGATCAAGCATGTTAAGTTCTTTCTACCATATTTTAAGGCTTGCATTAGGGTTTGATCAAAATTGGGCAATTTTGACTAATGTCCCTAGATAATCGAGGTAGAGGCAAAGGCTAGACAAGAGGAGAAGAATCTAGATTATAGATGGTTGATGCATCTAAATGGTTGATGCTCAAATAATTAATCATTAATGTACAATGGATGTCATATCTATCTTGATTTATGTACAAATATGCATGCTTCCATATCTTCTACAATTAATTTGGTATTTTGGATTTTTTTTTAATATAAATGCAAAAAAATAAAAATAAAAATATATATATATAGTAGACGCTTCCTAGACGCTTCGCTTCCTAGATTTTTTTTTTTTTTAAATGACGCTTGCGTCACTTCAAAAAACGTCACAGCCGTCCGAAGCCGTTACAACGTTGATGCAGGATTTGTGATGTCAAACGCGCTCTCATGAAACTTACCTACCCTCTCCCAGGGTGCGAAAACTTGGTTCTAGCACCCTCCCATACTGCTTCATGTGACACTTTGGCCTGCGCAAGCAGGTCACTGCCGAAAGGGCCAGTAGTATAGGGGTTTGTTGGCAAACCTTAACCTCTGAACCTGGGTCAGGACCCCTCGAGCCAACAGACCTGATTGTCTCCAAAAACAAGATTAGCAAAAGATAAAGCATCATATCCGATGGATATGTGATTGGTAGTATTGTAGCAATAATTCCCCAATTGTAGCCATCTCGCCCAAGCTCATTGTTGCCTTGTCACGTAGTTCTGCAAATACCCCTCTAGCCATTTCTTAACTATGAAGCGGTTGTCCCTATCACTCACTATGGTCTTGGGGAGACCATGCAACCGAAAGACCTCCCTGAAAAAAACTCAACCTGCGAAGCAAAGTAATTGGCAGGGATCGTGAAGAAAAGGGCATACTTCGTTAGCCTGTCCACCACCACATATATGCAGTCACGACCCTGCACCATGGGAAGTCCCGTGATGAAGTCCATCAAGATGCTCTCCCATTTTCCCTCCAGAATAGGGAGCAGTTGTAGTAACCTAACTGGATGGGTCAACTCCCCCTTGCTCTTCTAGCAGGCCTCACACTTCTATGCATGAGCCTCCTGGGTAGGGCATATGCCACCACATTATGCTTGCCCTTGACATATTCTATATCAAAATCGTAGGCCTGAATCATGCTGACCCACTTCTGTTGCCTGTCATTGAGGCCCTTCTACCCCAGAAAGTGGCAAAGACTATTATTATCAGTCTTCACTCTGAACCTGTTACCAACCAAATACTGTCGGAATTTGGCCAAAGCATGCATGATGGCCAGCATCTCCTTGTCATAGATCTAATACAACCTCTCGTGACTAAGAAGCTTCCGACTCTCAAAATCTATAGGGTGGCCTCCCTATGACAATACTGCGATAATGCCCTCACCTGATGCATCGCACTCCAAGGTGAACAGTTGTGTAAAATCGGGTAGAGCCAACATCGGACAACTGGTCATCACCTCCTTGAGGTGCTCAAATGTTCCCTGTGCCTTGTCAATCCATGCAAATTCCCTTTTCTTGGTCAAATTTGTGAAGGGTGTCGTTAGCTGTGAGAAGCCCTTTACAAACTTCTTATAATAAGTGCAAATGCCTACAAAGCCCCTCAGCTCTGTCACATTCCAAGGAATTGGCCAGTACTAGATGGCTCTAATCTTCTCCTCATACACTTGCACTCCATCCTCTCCAATGATATGCCCCAAGTAGAGCATCTCGGTCATCCCAAACTCACACTTGGACAGTTTGGCATAGAACTGTTGCCCCTCCAAAATACGAAGCACCTCCAAAGGATGTTGTAGGTGGTCCTCCCACATCCTGTTGTACATCAGTATATCATCAAAGAACACTAGTAAAAATATGTGTAGTTGCTTGCAGAACACGTGCTTTATGCGAGACTGAAAGGTGGCAAGAGTGTTGGTCAGCCCAAAGGGCATAACCAAGAACTCAAAATGGTCGTAGTGACATCTGAATGTTGTCTTGGGGATATCTTGATCCCTCACCCAAATCTGATGGTACCCCAAAACGTAGATCTATCTTAGAGAAGTACTTGGCTCCTCTAAGCTCATCTATTCGGGGGATGGGGTATCGGTTCTTCAGCGTCTTCTTCTTAAGGGCTCTATAGTCGTGCACATCGTCAACATTCGATCATTCTTCTTCACCATAACAACTGATGAAGCGAAGGGACTAGAGTTGGACCTGATGTGCCCCAATGCCAACAACTCATGAATATCCTGCTCAATCTCATCCCGATAAGCCTTAGGATGTCAGTATGGGGTCGTGATGACTGTCTGCACCCCTAGCTCTAGCTGAATAGTGTGCTTAAACCCCCTATCGGGTGGCTGCCTTAGCGGAATGTCTCCAAACACTGTCAGGTACCTGTCTAGAATGGCTTGGATGTCTGGGTGTGGTGGTTGGGGCTTGCCCCCTGCATTAGATATCCTCAGCTCCACGACCCACTCTATATCACCATGCCTCTAATTTGCCTCCACCCTATGCATTGATACTGTCTGAGGGGGGTATGAGTGCATGCCTCTCAACAAAGCCATTTTCCCATCAGGCCCTGCGAACTCCATCTCCAACTTCTACCAGTCAATAGTAACGTGCCTAGGAGAGTATAGTCACTGCACACCAAGCACCTCGTTGGTGTCTGGACATCAACCACAAAGAAATGGTCCGTCATAGAGTAGTTCCCCATCACCAATGTCATCCCGGGAACGTATCTAGTACACTGCATGGCATGGTCCCCTAGAACCAAAACCAAGAATCCCTCAAAGAACACTGTGTGTATGCCTCTCTTCTCCATCATCTGGGCATCTACGAAATTGTGGGTGGCCCCACTGTCAACTAGCACTGAAACACGTTGCCCCTACATCGTGCCCCTAATCCTTAGAGTAAAGTACTTCGCCACTCCTCGAAGTGAAGTAATAACTCCTGCTTCTGGCAAGAAAGGAGCTCCTCCTAGTGCGGGTGGTGGGCCTCCACCTCCTCCTCTTGTCACCAATGGCTCATCAAAACCAACGATTATCTCCTGCTCTGTATCATCCTCTGGCTCACTGTAAGAAAACACTTCTATGAAATGTTCCTTGCCCTTGGTACACCTGTGTTCTATTTTGCTATCCGGAATCTTTGTACATGAATTATTGCTGAAGAATAATAAAGAAACCCTCATCTACGCACCGTTTTTCCCACATTAGGATTTTCCGGGGACGATTGTCCAAAAATAACCTTTTCATTGTGGTTATACTTGTGCTTAGGGTTACGAGGGAGCACCCTCCCCCCCCCTTCGACCCCACTCCCAAAACGCGCTCCAGGCGGGATCGATTAGGGAGCGCCTCGGGAGCACGCTTCCGGGACAGAAAAAATGTTCCTTGATTTTTCGGGAGCATTTTAAGGAGCGCTTAGGAGCGAACGCTCCCTCCTTAAAAAAAAATCACTCTGGGAGCGAATTTTTTAAGGAGGCAGTGCTCAAGGAGCATTCACTCCCGAGCGCTCCTCCTCTGGAAAAACGCTCCCACTCGAAGCAATTATCGTCGGGCACACGAAGAAGGAGGGAAGGCCGTGTTTTTTTTGGAGGGAAAGAGGGGGGGGGGAATAAAAGGCCCTCCCTCTCCCTCATTATCATCATTCTCAAGCGAGCAGAGAGGAGAGGAGAGAGCAAGAGAGAGGAAGAGAGGAGAGGAGGGAGCAAAGGAAAAGAGAGCTTGGAGAGAACAAGGAGCTTGGAGAGGATATTAGAGCTTGGGATTGAAGGCCAAAGAGGTAGGATCTACACTCTAGAGTCTAATCTAGATTTTTTTTTCTAAGTTGCATTTTAATTTTTTGAAAAATGAAAAATTGAAAAAAAAAATTCTATGTTACATTTTTTCCCATTCCCATTTGGCATTCCTCCATTTTTTTGCAGGCTAAAAGCTTGAAACATCATGGCTATATGGCTTCGCATTTTCTTCTTGTTGGTTCCATTTTTTGTTATTATGGTGTTGGAGAGTAGAAGAAAGAGGGTTATTCAAGAAGAGGAGGATGAAGAAGTGGGTTATAGTGTTTGATGGAAATCATGAAGAGGAGTACCATGGTGAGCAGGAAGGGGAGAATGGAGATAATGAGACCACAGTGACACCAACAAAAATTGACCAAACACCATTATGGAAGTATGTTACTAGGCATGAAGCGGGGAAAGGGGGTGGAACCACTAAATTTTTTTGCCCCCATTGCAATAAACAATACACAAGTTCATACACTCATGCTAGAAGGCACCTTTGTGGGAAAAGGCCATGGGATGGAGATAAAAATGTAGGAATCATAGCTTGTGTAAGTGTGTCAACAACAGATAGAGCCAAATACATAAGGGAAGAGGAGGAAGCCCAATACAAATCTAAAAGATATAAAGGTTTCTTAGAATCTTATCCACCATCACATCATGCACAAAGAAGTCCATCAACTTCCACCCATGGCAGTGCATATGGAGGCACACCTGGCACAAGAGCAAACATCTCTTTAAGGCGTAGAACCATATCAGATTGTCTTGACGAAGGGTTTAGGAATGATGTGGATTCAAAAAAAAATCGGTTTCACTATGCATGTGGGGTACCATTCAATGTTCTTCGCTCACCTTACTGGCATGAAATGGTTTATGCCATTAATTATGCCCCCAAAGGAGATAAGAGCCCTAGGTATGACAAGGCTAGAACTATGGAACTTGATCATGAAAAAGAAAAAATAACTCATTCTTTGAGTAGAATGACAAGTTCTTGGAATGAGCATGGGGCGTCCATTGTATCTGATGGATGGACAAATGTAAAAGGAAAGTCATTGATAAGTGTTCTTGTTGTGTCTGTTAGTGGTGCAATCTTCCTTTCATCATATGATTATTCAGATAAGTTCAAGACTGGCATCAACATTGCAGAACCATTATTTGACACAATTGAGCGTATTGGGCCATACAATGTCGTCCAAGTCATCACTGATAATGTTGCTAATTGTAAGGCAACGGGAGCAATTATTGAGGATAAATACCCCAACATATTTTGATCTGGGTGTTTGGTTCACACAATGAACTTTTTGATGCATGATATAATTAAAACAAACAACCTCAATACAGATGGATTGGTGATTTGTACAGGAGAGGCAAAAAAATGATAAGATTTATTACAAATCATAGCAATATCCATGGGCTTTTCCTCAGCCACTCAAGATTGGAGTTGTTGAAGATTGCAAAGACTAGATTTTCTAGCTATTACCTCACCTTCAGGCGCCATTTGAAGGTGAGAGAGTCAGTGGCTAGCATGGTATCAAGTCCACACTGGCAGGTATTAAAGGACAGGGCAACAACATCAGTTGACAGCCAAGGTTTTGAACAGGTGGAAGAGACAGCTCTTGATGGTCAGTTTTGGGCACGTGTGAGGGAAATTTTGAATTTCATCAAGCCCATTTATAGCATGATTCGCTTTGTAGATACAGGTAAACCAGTGATTGGGGAGGTGTACGAGCAGATGGATAGCATGTTGGAGCAAATAAAAGATGTTGTTAAGGAAAATGATCCCAATTTGTATTCAATGATTCACAATTGTGTGTGTTCACGGTGGATTAAACTTAATGTTCCACTACATGCATTGTCGTATATCCTTATGCCAAAATACCACTCTCCATCTTGGTTGGGTAGACCTGCACCTGGGGGTGGGATTAGGATTAAACCTCAAACAGATCCAGAGGTACAAGAGGGATATATGAAAGCATTAGACAAGTTGGTTCCTAACAGGGAGGAGTGTCCTAATCTGCGCCTTGAATTAGGCAGATACTTCAGTTTCACTAGTTTTCTTAGTTCTATGCATGCAATGGAAGATAGAGACAGATTTGTGGCTCTCACATGGTGGGAAGCATATGGCAGCATGGGACTTTTGCCAAAATTAGCAAAAAAAGTTCTCTCACAAGTTGTAAAACTTCTTCAGAAGAGAGGTGTTGGAGCACCTACAGCTTCATACATAATGTGAGAAAAAACAGACTCAATGAAAACCGAGAAGAAATCTTGGTTTATGTGCACTACAACTTGAGGTTGTTGAGTCATTATTGTGATCGGGCTTATGAGGATCTATCATATAAAGTTTGGGACAACAACCCAAAGGACGATAATTTGGAGGACGACACTATACATCTAGAAGAATTGGAAGCTGAACTTTTGAGAGATGAGGATGAAGCAACAACAACCATGCCACTGCCACACCCACCATCAAATAGCAGTGCCAGTGCCAGTGTTCGAGTTCCAACTATTGTTCCTTTGCTGACGCAACCTCCACCTACATCCTCACGTGGTACTATGGTCGTGGTACTATGGTGGAGGAGACTGCTAAAAGACCACCATTAGCACGAGTTACTCAAAAATTAGACATTTCTCGTGGGTGTGGCAAAGGGCGAACAACCCGGCAATAGATAAAATAGATTTACAGTTTACTAGTCTTTTCTATTTTCTAGTAGTTTTTAACTTTTTATAACTATTGAAATTTTACTCTTTCATATTTATTATGATATTATTTGTAAACAATATACGACAATTTAAATTTGAAGTTTTAAACTTTGAAGTTGGCAATTGTAAGTTTATAAGTCAGTATGAATTATGAATATGATGCTTCATGAAAGTTGAAAGTTGTTTCATTTCATTTCACTTTATAACATTTCATTTCATAACATTTCATTTCATGTTAAATATTCTTTGTTGTAATGGTTACACTTAGCTTACAAATACAATTATGTTGATCAATGAATCAATGATAATAAATGTTATAAATTGAATTTTGAAAGTTTGAAACTTTAAGATTGATGAATCATGAGACTCAAGAGTCAATATGTTGTATGTTTCTAACTTGTGGACGTGGTTGATGAAGATTATAACTTCTAGATGATTGATGTTATATGGTTCAATCTATGTTTTTATGTTTTTTATGTCTAATTCATCATTCTACATGTTTTTGTTGACATATATGCATCAACATATAAAAAAATATAAAAAATATATATATTATGAAAAAAACGCTCTCGGACCGGGAGCTTCTGAAAATGGCGCTCTGGCTCTCGCTCCCCGTTTTCGCTCTTGCTCCCAAGTAACCTTACTTGTGCTAGTATTTTTCCTTGCATTTACTTTCCGCAGTATTTTTAATTGTGAACGCTGCAGTAGAATTTATTTCGATATTTACTGTGTAACACCGTAAATAACTTGATTCAAAATTAAAAGTAGAAGAAATAATATTAGTTGTTGCAGTAGGGATTCCGATCTAGGAATTTTCTCATGGTATCAGAGCACGCAGGTGAAGCAGGAAGAGCCCAACACTGAGCAGAAGAGGGAGCTCGAAAAGACTGCATAAGCAGCAGATTGAAAACCTAGAGGGGTCGCACAATTCATATCCGGGAAGACAAAATTCCATGAAAAAATCCTTCTCTAAGTGAGTCGACAGAGAAGAATATTTTTCGATCGAGATTTGCCAGAGGCAGAAAGAGAAGCGCAGTAGCTTCAGCAAAGAGAAAATTTTCTATTGGGACGCAGTTTTCTGCAGCAATTGCTGGGCAGAAAAGCGTCAACGATAGAAAGGAAAAATAGCACAGATAAGTATGGAAAGTCAAGAAGTCTCAGAATTATCTTCCATATTGGAAGATGAGTTTGTGTGTCTATCAAGTTCGACATCAGCTGGTATCTTGTATATTGATAGCGGAGCTTCATCTCCCATGACTAGAGTAAGAGAATATTTCTCTAGCTATCAAGAAGAACAGATGGACTTCCAGATCACTATGGGAAACAAAACCAAGTGTACTCCAGTAGGGAGAGGCACCATAGAATTTCAGACGTCAGCAAGAACCAACACTAGTGACACTGATGTATTGCATGTGCCAGGATTGGGTATGAACCTGATTTCAATGTCCCAGTTGCAGGACAAAGAGTATGATGTATACTTCGTGAAGAACAAGGTATATGTCAAACATCCTAGCTGGAAGAGGGTAAGACAAATTGGAGCTAGAAGCAACAAGTTATATAAGTTGCAGATCGATTCTCCAATGGCATTGATAGGCAGTAATAGTAATAGTGGGAAGGAGTTGAACGAACTTTGGCACAAGAGGATGGAACACTTACACCATGGATAACTTAGGATGCTCAGAGAGACTGTAACGGGAGTTCCAATCCTCAGTACCAAACATGATGACGTATGCATAGGCTACGTACTAGGAAAGTACGCAAAGGCAACATTTCCCAGAAGTGATAGAAGAACAAATGGTGTGTTAGGGTTGAGACATTCAAATATTTGTGGTCCAATGTCCACCAAAGCTCTCAGCGGTGGCGAGTATTTCATCACCTTTATTGATGACCACTCCAGGAAAACCTAGATCTATTTCGTAAAGACCAAGGATGAGGTCTTCGATCAGTTCAAAGATTTCAAAGCTCTCGTAGAGAACATGACAGGGAAAAGGATCAAGGTATTGCGTTCAGAATCCAGATAATGGTGGAGAGTATACAAATAAAAACTTCACAGACTTTTGCGCAAGGGAGGGCATCAAGAGAGAGTGGACAACTCCATATAATCCACAGTAGAATGGAGTAGCGGAGCGGAAGAACAAAACAATAGTTGGCACAGCAAAGGCTATGTTATATGACCAGGACTTGCCTAGATATTTATGGGCAGAGGCATGCAACACAGTGGTGTACATCCAGAAAAGAACTCCTCACTGAGCATTGGGGAAGAAAACGCTAGAAGAGGTCTTCACTCGGAAGAAGCCAATAGTCATCTAAGGATTTTTGGGAGTGTGGCATATTGCCACATTCCAGACGAGAAGCGAAGTAAGTTGGATCAGACTGCAAATAAGGGGTACCTCGTTGGGTATAGCGAGACCTCAAAGGTATAGAAGATCTACATTCCTAACAGCAGGAAGATTGTAGTAAGGCGAGATGCAAAGTTCATGGAAGATAGGGCTTTCATAAGATCTCAAGAGATGCCTGCAGGTGATTAGTTAGCAGACGTTCCATTAGTCCAACAACAGCAGGGACAACAAGGAGAAAAAGCAGGAGGACAGACACCAGGATCGAGTACATTGACCAACACCAATGTTTCCTTAGGAGTAGGAGATCTAGGTAGTTCTCAGCAGATAGAACAACAAGAACAGGAGGAGGATTTGATTGAGCCTCCCACCACCAGTGGTAGAAGTTAGAACCAGTAGGGAAGTACGCCAAATGCTTAGGGATGCAGAGGAGTTTGTCGAAGCTCCTAGAACCAACAAGAGGCAGCATAGGCAGGCTTACAGATACCAAGCCTTGGTAGCACAGATTGAAGAACCCTCCAGATTTCAACAAGACGTATAGCACCAAGTATGGGTGGATGCCATGGTAGAAGAATACAGTTCTATCATGACTGATGATGTCTGGGAAGTGGTACCTAGACCAGAAGATAGATCAGTTGTAGGATCAAGGTGGATCTACAAGATCAAAGATGCTGCAGATGGAAGTGTAGAGAAGTATATGGCTAGATTCGTGGCGAAGGGGTATAAACAAAAAGAAGGGATAGACTATGAGGAGACCTTCGCCCCGGTCACTAGATATACCTCTATCAGATCAATTATATCCCTAGCAGCGCAGATGGGATGGGAGATTCACCAGATGGATGTCAAGACAACATTCTTGAATGGGGTGATAGAAGAAGAGGTGTATATAGAACAGGTTAAAGAAAGCCCTGTATGGGCTCAAGCAAGCACCTAGAGCGTTGTATGGTTGGATTGATAGTTACTTGTAGCAGTTGAGATTCATCAAGAGTGATGTTGATCCCAATCTCTACTATCTGATGGTGAAGAAGGAGCCGCTTATTCTAGTATTATATGTAGATGACTTCTTTTTAACAAGGTCATCAGGGCTCATAAACGACTGCAAGAAGAACCTTGAAACAGAATTCGACAAGAAGGATATGGTGTTGATGCATTATTTCCAGGGATTGGAATTTTCGCAGAAGAATGAGGAGATCTTCCTTGGGCAGGGAAGATATGCTACATAGATTCTAAAGAGATTTAGAATTCAAGATTGCAGACTCATGACAACACCGATGATCACCAACTGGAAGAAGATATATGCATCAGGTGTAATATTCTGAATAGGAAATAAACAACAATATAAAGCAACATAAACAATAACTACAGCAAATAGAGAGACATCATGAAAAACACTGCAAACATGGAGGAAAGTTGAGCCATTTTATTATAATTTGAAAGAGGAAAATGTGTACAAAGGTGATCAGAATGATGGCACCTTGGTTTGCTCAAGGAAAGATGAAAATACTCTCAGAATACCACTGTGAATGGTTGCTCTCTCCCTGACTGCGTAACTCCCTGAATTGTTGTTGTTGCTACCGGAACTGCCACCTCTGTCTGGAATGGAGTTGCTCTTTGGGGTTGTTCCCCTACTCAGAAAAATATGAAACTCCGGATATGAGCTCTCCTCCAAAAACTCGGAAAAACCCAGGAAGGGATTCCGGAAAGGCTGACCCCAGAATTTGACCCCCTTGGGAAAATCACGCACTCCAGGTGAATACGTTGGCCCTGAACTATCAAACTGAAAATGGTGGCCTCCTACTGCAAAATATGACTTGTGAAGGGTTGATCCCTTCACACTTCTCCTGGGATGAAATCCCTGATCTCCCTTCACTCCCAATGCTGCCTCCTCCCAAGACTGCGTAATCCCTGAGTGTGACTGCGCTACCTTAGTGACTGCGTAGCTCCTGGCTGAAAGGTACTGCGTGCTCTGCTATGAAAATCGATGGTGAATCTCTTCACCTAAGCAGGCACTCGAAGTCCCCCGAGGCTGAGGTTGGGATCTCCGCTCGAACACACCCGCGTGCTGAACAACACTTGTAGACTTCGCTAAACAGCGTAAGCGTGCTCAATGTCTGATAGACAGAAAATCAGAAGATGCATAATACAATGACTAAATGGCTAGCCTCTCCCTCCTTTTATGCTTGAGAGCCTAGCTCTCCCTTGGGCCCCACTCAACTGCGTTGTCCCCTCATGGCCATGTTGTCCCACTAGACTGCGTTGTCTTGGCCCACGTTGCCACTGCACTGCACTGCCTGGCCCATGCTACCTGCACGTTGTCCCTCTCCCTACGCTGTCACTTGGCTCCCCTGCGCCCCATGTTGAAATCCAAATTTGTCTAAGTGACTTTAGGGAGTTATTTTATCCTAAGTTTGGGTTATGGGTCCCATCACCCCCTTTATTTTATGACTCAACATTAGAAAGGCAAAACCTGAGCAAAATTAATATTGCCAATTTGCTGCTACTAATTGGGAATATTACAGTCCTCCCCGCCAAAATGTTGCTTGGCCTCAAGCAACTGCAAATATGGATACTGCAAAATCTTCTCACCCTCCCAAGTGGCATCCTCATCCGGCAAATTGCTCCATCTCACCAAGTACTCCCTGACTATCCTGCTCCGTAGCTATCTCTCCCTGGTGTCTAGATGGCTTCTAGCTGTAACACCAAATGCCCCTCATCATCTGTAAGTGGGAGCTCTTCTGTTGCAGTCACCTGCTTCCCCAATGCCTTTTTCAGGCATGATACATGGAAGATGTTGTGTATCTTGCTACCTGCTGGCAGCTCCAACTCATAAGCAACTTCCCCTATTTGGCGGATCACCCTATAACGTCCATAGAAGTGGGGCTTGAGATTCTCGACCCCTTTCTGCTTCAGCGTGGATTGTCGATACGGTCGAAGTTGTAGGTAGACCAAATCACCTACCTCGAACTGCCTCTCTACCCACCCTCTGTTGGCATGTAGCTTCTGTTGATTCTACGCTGTGGCTAAGTTGTCCTTGAGAGCTCGGAGTATATCCTGGCTCTCTTGGATCCAATCCTTGGCCCTAGGGGCCTTGCTAGCTCCAAACATAACATCAACAAAAGTCAAAGCATGATATCCATATAAAGCATCAAACTAGGACATACCGATAGACATGTGGAAAGTGGTGTTGTAGCGGTATTCTCCCAAATGCAGCCAATGTAGCCATGCCTTCTGCTGCCCTGTGACATAGTTTCGCAAGTAGCCCTCCAACGACTTGTTCACTATCTCTGTCTACCCATCCGTCTGAGGGTGATACCTAGTACTAGGAGTCAACTCTATACCCACCAAACGAAAGAGCTACTGCCAAAAGCCACCCATGAAACGGCTATCCCTGCCATTGACGATGGTCTTCAGAAGACCATGCAATATGAAAATATCACGGAAGAACAGCTCTGCCACCTGTGTCACTGTGTACTGTGCTGATATGGCGAAGAAGTGAGCATACTTTATTAGTCGATCAACGACCACAAAGATGCAATCCTTGCCCTGTACTGTGGGCAACCCAGTAATGAAATCCATCAAGATGCTTCCCCACTTTCCTTCCAGAATGGGAAGCGGCTATAGAAATCCGGCTGGGTGGCTCATCTCCCCTTTGTTCCTCTAACATACCTCGCACTCCCTGACATGCCGGAGTACATCCTCCTTGAGGCCTCTCCAAGAGAACCTCTCCTTGATAGCCCTGTAGGTCTTCGTGAATCCCTAATGGCCCGACAATGGCGAATCATGGGAGGCACGCAGTATCTTCTCCTTGAACTGAGAATCCCAGGTCAAGAAGATCCTGTCCCTGAAGTAAATAACCTCATCCATCACCTTGTACCTGTCATCTGTGATTTGACCATCCAACACCTCACAAGCAAAGCGGTCCTCAGAGTACTCTACCAGTAGTTGAGCCCTCCAGTCTGTATCTATGCTCATCAAGGACAGCACTGTCAGTCTGCGTGATAGAGCATCGACCACCACGTTGTTCTTCCCTTTGACATACTCAATGTCAAAGTCATAAGCCTAGATCTTACTGACCCACTTATGTTGCCCCTCCTGCAACTACTTCTGCTCAAGGAAAAACCAGAGTTTGTTGTGATCAGTCCTCACCCGAAACCTATTGCCCACCAGATACTGCCAGAACTTGGCCAATTCATGCATAATGGCCAGCATTTCCTTGTCGTATATAGGATACAACCTCTCATGCGGCAATAGCTTTCTGCTCTCGAAAGCTATGGGGTGGCCTCCCTGCATCAAAATTGTGCCCACTCCCTCTCCCGAAGCATCACACTCCAAAATGAAGGGCTGCGTGAAATCCGGCAAAAAAAGCACTGAGCAACTACTCATCACCTCCTTCAGCCTGTCAAAGGCTCTCTGCGTTGTGTCAGTCCAAATGAATGCCCCCTTCTTGGTGGGATCTGTGAGGGGTGCAGCAAGATGGGAAAATCCCTTGACAAACTTCCGGTAGTAGGTGCGGATGCCTACAAACCCCCGGAGTTCTGTCACATTCTTCGACTCTGGCCATTCTTGAATGGCCCGGATCTCTCCTCGTGGACTCTCACTCTATCCACACCAATGATATGCCCCAAATAGAGCATCTCCGTCAACCCAAACTCGCACTTGGAGAGCTTAGCATAGAAATGTTGCTCCTCCAAACTACGCAGTACAGCCTTAATGTGCTGCAAGTGCTCCTCCCAAGTGCGGCTGTATATAAGGATATCATCGAAGAACACTAGCACAAACTTCCTCAACTGACCACGAAAGATGTAGTTCATACAAGACTGAAAAGCGGTCGGTGCGTTGGTTAGCCCGAAGGGCATCACCAAAAAATCGAAATGGCCATAATGGCATCTGAAAGCAGTCTTAGGGACATCCTAGTCCCTCACTCGGATCTGATGGTATCCCGACCTCAGATCAATCTTGGAGAAGAATTTCAATCCCCTCAACTCATCCATCAACTCGTCAATCCGCGGAATGGGGTATCGGTTCTTCATCTTCTTCTTGTTCAGAGCCCGGTAGTCGATGCACATCTTCAGTGTGCCATCCTTCTTCTTCACCAATACAACAGAAGAAGCAAATGGGCTAGTACTGGGCCGAATGTGTCCCAGTGCTAAGAGCTCATGAATGGCTCTCTCAATCTCATCCCTTTAGGCTTTGGGACGCCTATAGGCGCAAGATCGATGTTGAATACCTTGCTCCAACTCAATGGTATGCTCAAACCCTTGGTCTGGTGGCTATCCTGGTGGTATATCCCCAAAAACCGTGGAGTACCTGTCCAAAATCGACTACACATCTGGGTAAATTGCATTCCCTGTGGCCCTTGTCTCTGAAATACGCAACTCTACTACCCACTCTATGTCTCCCTTCCGGAAGTCTACCTCCATCCGGTGTGCTGAAACTGTCAACGAAGGATATGTGTGCATGCCTCAAATCATCACATGCTTACCACGCTTCTTGTCTTTCCACTCCATCTCCAAAGTCTCCCAATCTGTGGTGACCTTCCCCAGCGTGATCAACCACTGCACTCCCAACACCACGTTGGTGTTTGGAATGTCAACCACAAAAAAATGATCTGTCATAGTGTAGGTCCCCATGGTCACTGCTAATGCCGAAACGTATCTCGCACATTGCATAGTTCTGGCACCTGGTACTAGTACTGAGAAGCCATCAAAGCTCTATGTTTGTATGCCCCTCGTCTCTACCACCTAGGCATCAATAGAGTTATGAGTGGCCCCACTATCTACCAAAACTGAAACACGTTGTCCCTGAATGGTGCCCCGGACACGCAGTGTCAAATACTTCGAAACCCCTCGCAAAGATACAAGGACTCCTCCTGTGGGTGCAAATGCTGCTCCTGCTCCTGGGGGAGGAGGTGGTAGATGACCCCCTCTCTGCACTACAGTGCTGGCCTCTCCCTCTATCTCCTCATAGGCATCTTCTTCTCCCCCACTGTCAGAAAAGGCCTCTATGTAATGTGCCTTCCCTGCAGCACATCGATGACCTAGTGCCCATGGCTCCTAGCATGTGAAGCATATCTCCCTCCGTCTCAAGTCTCTCCGAGTATCATTGTCCAACGGCCTTCGGCCTTGGTTCCCCTTCGGCGATGGAACTCTCATGTCCTTCCCCTTTGGCTGAAATGTCGTTCTCTGGGGGAAAGGTGCCCTGGACCTGGGCAAAGCATCCTGCAAGTCTCTCATCCTCTCGACTGCATCCTGAAGTGTAGCAGGCCTCGTGGATCTGACTAGTCCACGTAGAGATTCTGCCAACCCATCAATGAACATGTAAATCCTCCTAGCTGAGGACAAGTCGAGTACCATCACTGAAAGTCTCAAGAACTCGGAAATGTGAGTTTCCAAGTTCTCGGTCTGCTTGAGCTTGGTCAGCTCGACAAAATGCTCTTCCGAATCCTTCCGGTCAAACCGCTCCACCAATCTCTGTGTGAACTCCACATACGCTGTCACTGTTGAGTGACCCAGCGTGGCCATCCCATCGAACCACCAGTCATGGGCCTCTCCCTCAAGGTGCAGCGTTGCCACCTTGATGGCCTCCACCTCTGCCATCTGATTAAGCTAAAAATAAATGTCCAGCTTCTCCACCCAAGCTTTCGCTAAACATTTAGATGACCCGCCAAAAGTTGGCAAGAAAAACCTGCCCACGGTACGTTGTAGCTCACCTCCCTGCATGTACCCACCACCTCTGTTCTGGTTGCAGGGTCTGTTGTTGTTCTTGAGCTAGAAAAAGTCGTGGAAAGTGAGAGCTTCACCAAAATCTCGCCCATAAGATTGATACTGCAAAATAGTCCCCCAAATGAGCGACCTCCGGCTCCTGTGGTCCTCCCGTTCCGGTAACCGTAGCCAAGAATGTGGGCATCGTGGAATGTGGGGGAGTGTGTGGCACCACCTGTTGCATTGTGTTCTGCTCATGTATGTGATGGGAAGTGTCAGATCCCTCACCAATGTGAAAACCCATTGGGGTTTCACGTTGTTTATTATCCGCGGCAAACTTCTGTCCCATCTCCTCTATCTTCCTCAAGAGCTCCTGCACAGATTTCAGGAGGAGATTCCCGAACTCCTTCCCGTCATCTCTTTCTTCAGCCATAGGTTCTTCCTCCTCTGCATCCACCACTGCAATGCAGTCCCCTTCTCCAAATGTGGCCTCGAGTCTCCACTCTCGGCTCATGTACTACTTTGTCCGGTAAGTGATGTATTCCTTTCCTCCGAGTGTTATAGACTGATCTTCTGCACAAGCTGAGCCAAGTCTATGAGCTTTGATACCACTGTAATATTCTGAATAGGAAATAAACAGCAATATAAAGCAACATAAACAATAAGTACAGCAAATAGAGAGACATCATGAAAAACACTGCAAACATGGAGGAAAGCTGAGCCATTCTATTATAATCTGAAAGAGGAAAAGATGTACAAAGGTGATCAGAATGATGGCACCTTGGCTTTCTCAAGGCAAGCTGAAAATACTCTCAGAATCCCATTGTGAATGGCTGCTCTCTCTCTGACTACGTAACTCCCTGAGCTGTTGTTGTTGCTGCCGAAACTGCTGCCTCTGTGTGGAATAGAGCTGCTCTTTGGGGCTGTTCCCCTGCTCAGAAAAATATGAAACTCAAGATATGAGCTCTCCTCCGAAAACCCAGAATAACCCAGGAAGGGATTCCGGAAAGGTTGACCTCGGAATTTGACCCCCTTAGGAAAATCACGCACTCCAGGTGAGCACGTTGGCCCTGAACTGTCAAACTGAAAATGGTGGCCTCCTCCTACTACGAATGATGCCTTGTGAAGGTTTGATCCCTTCACACTTCTCCCGGGTTGAAATCCTTGATCTCCCTTCACTTTTGGTGTTGCCTCCTCCCAAGACTGCGTAATCCTTGACTGTGACTGCGCTGCCTTAGTGACTGCGTGGCTCCTGGCTGAAAGGTACTGCGTGCTCTGCTATGAAAATCAATGGTGAATCTGCTCATCTGAGCGGGCACTCGTAGTCCCCTGAGGCTGATGTTGGGATCTCCGCTTAGAGACACCCGCGTGCTGAACAACACTTGTAGACTTCGCCAAACAACGTAAGCATGCTCAATGTCTGATAGACAGAAAATCAGAAGATGCATAATAGAATGACTGAATGGCTAACCTCTCCCTCCTTTTATGCTTCAAAGCCTAGCTCTCCCTTGGGCCCCACTCAACTGTTATGTCCACTCATGGTCATGTTGTCCCACTAGACTGCGATGTCCTAGCCCATGCTGCCACTGTGCTGTCTGGCCCACGCGGCCTCCATGATGTCCCTCTCCCTACGCTGTCACTTGGCTCCCCTGGGCCCCATGCTGAAATCCAAATTTGTCTAAGTGACTTTAGGGAGTTATTTTATCCGAAGTTTGGGTTATGGGTCCCATCACCCCGTTTATTTTATGACTAAACATAAGAAAGGCAAAATTTGAGCAAAATTAATATTGCCAATTAGTTGCTACTAATTGGGAATATTACATCAGGAGACAAGGAAGTGGACCCCGCCTTGTACAGACAACTCATTTGGTCGCTCATGTATCTGGTCAAGACCAGGCCAAACATTTGTTACGTGGTCAACACCTTTAGTCAGTTCATGGTGGAACCAAAAAGGGTACATTGGGCAGCAGCAAGGTACATTCTTAGATATGTGTGTGGGATAGTCGGATATGGGTTGAAATACACTCGAGGAGATGATGTCAGATTGAGCGGATTCACGAATGCAGATTGGACAAGTACTTCAGTAGACCAAAAAAGGACCTCCAGGTACTGCTTCAGAGTTGGATCAGGGATGATCTCTTGGTGCAGTAGGAAGCAGAAGTCGATAGGTCTAAGCTCAGGCAAAGCTGAATATATGGCAACCAGCACAACAATGTGCAAAGATATATGGCTTAGAAAGTTGCTTGTGAGTTTGTTCAGAAAGAGGATGGAAGCGGCCAGTGTTTACTGCGATAATCAGAGCTATATCAAACTCCCTGAGAATCCAGTATTTCAAGACAGGTTGAAACACACTGATATCAGATGTCACTTTATCAGAGACCGCGTTCATCTAGTTCAGGGAGCAGATGGGTATGGTAGAGAACTCGTTTCAAGAGTGAAAAAAGATGAATTCTCACTTGTAGCAGCAGCAAATGAGAGGGAGTTACAAAGCAGATGCAGTACTTGACAACAGTATCTAGGGTCAGCAACAACACAGATGCGGCGCAGAATCAGAGTTGCGCAGTAGCTGGTGGGCAGCAAGGCCAGACATCAACAACGCAGTAGGAGGTGGTACAGTGTCAGAGTGATGCTTCAGTAGGTTGCATCACTTGAGCACATTCCTCACTAAAAGGGAGTGTTGATTTTCGTAGCATCCGATGTGCTCTCACCTCAGGATTTTGCAGAGAGGCTAAGACACATGCATTCTCCAAGAGCCAGGAATCGTTTGGGAAAATTCCACCCGGAGATGGTTTAATTAAAATAATTAATCATTTTTAATGTATTCCTAAGTCTAAACTTAGGAAATGTGATCAATTAAATTGTATTAATTAGATCTGGTGAGAATCTTCTAGATGAAGATGAAGATTGAGTCCAGACTCCAAGCTAATCTTAGCCATCAATTATGTTTTAATCGTGGTCGTTTATATCTCAACGAGAGATTATGAGAAGGAACTCGATGGGCACTTGGAGAACACACTAATGCAGGTACTCAGTTGCCAAAGCAGATCAATTTTCTCTATTGCTGAAGTTCAACAAGAGAAAATCGAATAAGAGGGAGAGTTGCAAGTGGGAGAGAGAGAGGGATCAACAGTAATCTGAGATTGCAGGGAAATTCTGGAAGGGGCAGCGCAGAGGAGGGGCGCAGATCACCAGCGCAAAAGGCAGTGACGCAGGCACTGCGCAAATGGTGACGCAGTGAGGCCAGTGTAAGGACAAGAGGTCCTCTTCGGGGTCAGAAAAACGCTGTGAAGAGTGAGAATTTGTTCAGTAAATTTCTCTCAGGGTCTCGTTTTCTATTTGCTATCCAGAATCTTTGTACATAAATTATTGTTGAAGAATAAAAAAGAAACCCTCATTTGTTGCACCAGTTTTCCCACATTGAGTTTTTTCGGGGATGAAAGTCCAAAAATAACTGTCATTGTGGTTGAACTTGTGCTAGTAGTTTTCCTTACATTTACTTTTCGTAGAATGTTTAATTGTGAAGGTTGCAGTAGGATTTATTTCGATATTTACAGTGTAACACCGTAAATAACTTGATTTAGAATTAATAAGTAGATGAAATAATATCAGTTGTTGTAGTAGGGATTCCAATCTAGGAATTTTCACACTCTGATCCTCGGAAGAGCATCCTACAAGTCTCGAACTCTTCCCACTGCATCCTACAAAGTGGTGGGCCTATTGGACCTTATCAAGACCCTCAGTGGCTCTGCTAGCCCCTCCAAAAACAAGAAGACCCTCCTGGCCTCCAATAAATCCGGCACCATCATGGATATCCTCATAAACTCGGAGATATATGCCTCTGCACTCTCGGTTTGCTTGAGCTGCGTCAACTCTCCGAAGTGCTCCTCTAGGTCTCTCCTCTCAAAATGTTCAAGCACCCTTCGTGTAAAATCCTCATACGTTGTAACTCCTGCATGCCCCATCGTGGTCAGTCCATGGAACCACCAATCATGGGCCTCTCCTTCCAAGTGCAAAGTGGCAATCTTGATTGCCTCTATCTCTATCATCTTGTTAAGCTAAAAATAGACATCTAGCTTCTCAACCCACGCCCTGGCTGAGCTCTTAGGTGAGCCATCAAAAGTTGGAAGGAATAACCTTCCCACCGTGTGCTGCAAATTAGTGCCATGCGTGTAGCCTCCCCCACTCTACCCCTTACTCCCCCACTCTATCCCTTACTCCTATTGTTTCCCTTAAGTTGGAAGAAGTCTTTGAAGGTAACAGCCTCTCTGAAATCAGCCCCATAGGACTGGTATTCCATGAAATAGTCTCCCATGGGCACATCCTGCTGCCCTTGTGGCCCTCAAGCACCCGATGCTAAAAATGTAGGGATAGTCGACCTGGGTGGTGTGATAGAGATATGAGATGCGTTGGGTGGGTTTGTTGACTATTGGTGCGAGGTACCCGAACCCTCGCCCAAATGAATCTCCCTAAATGTCCTTGCCCTTGTTGTTAATATTGTTCTACTGCCTCAACTCATCAATACCCCTAGACAAATCACGGATAGCCTGCAAGAGATGTTGGGAAAACTCTTCTTTACTCACTTTATCATTCGGGTTGTCCCCCATATCTCGCCCCTCAACCTCCAGCTCAAGGGCTTATGGATCAAGGGTAATCTATAGTTGCCTTTCCTTGCTTATGTACCTTTGCCTCTTGTACGTGATACTCTCCCAGTCCTCTGGTGTCATAGACTGACGGCCTTCTCCCACGAGCTAAGCCAAGACTATGAGTTCTGATACCACTGTAATATCCCTAAGGAAAATTAGCAGTGATAAACAAAGCATTCATAGCAAATGCAACACAATAATTCACACATAAAATTAAATACTTGGAAATACTCCAAAAATTGCACAGAACTGAGACATTTCATTATAATTCAAAGTGGGTACAATATAAGCTTGGAATGTATGCACCTAGGCTTACCCAAGGAAAGCTAACAAGACCCAAGCGATGAAAACAACTGCTCAGCTACTAGGAAGATGTTCCCCCTCAATGCTCTGCGCTGGCCACAGAAAACTACACTACCTGCTAGAAGAAACAGTGATTCGGCCCTCCTCTGCTGCTCAAAAAAATCCAGGAAATTAACCCTGGTCCCCCTACAAATAACCCACCAAAACCCAGAAGGGTTTGGCCTAGTTCTGACTTCCGAAATTTGCCCCAATTTCCACATGCTTATCCAACTGTTGGGAAAAGCGACCCACTTGGAATGACACTACTTGAAGGCCCCAAAATGTCAGCAGAGACCAGCAAAATTCCCCCTCTGGGAGCCTCCACAAGTCCCAACTCACTTTAGCCCTCAATTGTCCTTCTCCCAAGCTCCCACGTGTGGCACGAAGACACTACTGCGCAGGCCTACGCAGTCCCTGATAATGAACTAAAGGCAGAGCAAAACTCCTCCAAGATTGTGCCCGGCTAGCACTCCAAATCTCCAGCAAATGGTGGCCCAAATCTCTCCCGAAAATCCCACTGATTTCGCTGCTCCACAATCAACTTCCCCAAGAGATGCATATTCCCCTTACTGCGCCCAGTCTGCTATAGATAACCCCCCGAATTGCCTGAACTGACTACTTGGGCTAACTCCCAATGTAATGTAGATCACCTTCTTGGGTTGGCACTCGAAGTCCACCAAAGGTAGGGTGAGATTCTCGCCTGAAAATCTCATGTGCTAAACAGCACTTGCAGACTTGGCTCCATAGCTCAAGCGTTCTAGGTGAGTGTAAAAGTCAAAAGATCAAAAAGCCCCAAAACGATGAATGCACCTCCTATTTATCCTTGAGCCTCTGTTTCCCCTTGTGGGTCCCATACATTGACCTTCCTTATCTTTTTCCCTCCATGAGTGCGTATTAGTCAAGGAGTGCATATTTCCCTTCGGGGGTGGCCCCCACCATCCTCTAGCAATTTGATTTCCCCCTTTTTCCTAATGTTGGAGTCTTCTTTAGCCTAAAATTCCAAGTGGGCCCCCACAACCCACTTTTCCTAAGTTGCAACCCAAAAATGACAAAATTGAACAAAATTGATATTTCACTTAGCAACATTGTTAACTCGGAATATCACAAGATACCCCCTTAAGGTGGGGCAGTTCATCGCCCACCAGGGGTTGGGACAATCATGGGTTCTTTAATGATAGAGGTGGGCTCATTTAGGGCCCATAGGAACTAGGGTGATGGCCTTGGATACGAGGTAGAGCTCATGTTTAGCTTTTTCCCACGTGCTATATTTGTATGTCCTAGCCATATTTTGCATTTTATGGTACATTTCCTGTTGAGAGTGGCCAAATTATGCATTTTCTTTTTCTTTTAGCTGCATCAACCTCTAGGGCATCGTTTGAGGCCCGACTAAAGGTGTGGACAAGGGGAGGGGGAGGCTAACCCTATGTGGACCCAGTGGACACATGTGGACCCAGATGGGAAAAGAGATGAATGGGGCTAAAATGAGTGGAAGGGGAGTAATGTAGGTGGTATCAAGAAGTGGGACCACACAACCAAAATCGGGATTTTCCATGTAGTGCCAACCCTAAAGCTAATGGCCAATAAAGGAGATTCCACAACACACGGATACAAGGGTAACCACGGAATCAAGCAGTGGAGACAAGAATACAGACATAACCCACTCTTTTCATTAAATCCCCCAACTAATCCATGCCCAAAAGTGCCCCTGACAAGTAAGGAAAATTACTTAACTATACACATGAAAAGCCTACCTTTGGGGTTGGGAGGCCCACCTTCAAACATGCATTCATGACAAGTGGTCAAGCGACCACATGACTAGCTCAGGTGGCGGAGACAATGGCACACTGAGCTATCTAGTGGCTACAAGGGGTTGTTGTCTGCTAGTTGAGGACCATCTAGGAAAAAAAATTTCTCCTATATACACTACCCACAGGTGGTGGGTAACATTGCCAGAAGGGAGCAGAGAGAATTCCCATAGGGAGATCAAGACTCAGAGGGAGTCTAGTTTCTGAGGGGGCATCCATATGGAAGCTAGTACTTCAAGATCTGGGAAGATCAGACTCATTATTGCAACAGTAGCAGCAACATTATGAGTAGATCAAATTTTTGCATGTTTGCAGCTATACCTCCAAGAGTGATGTGGAACGATATGGAGCTATGACCCCAGAGCAACGCAAACTTGGGTAGGGTCCATTGAGGTGTCCTCCTCATGGATCATTACCTTGCTATGAGGGCCCACAGTATTTAGTAACAGGATGGATCAGTGTCAGTAGTCAAGTCAGATACCGAGTGACAATTGCAGACTAGTAGCAGTCAGGTGATGAGGAGCATAGTGCAGTGTTGGCAACA
Organism: Pinus albicaulis; assembly: GCA_034641835.2. Taxonomy (NCBI): domain Eukaryota; kingdom Viridiplantae; phylum Streptophyta; class Pinopsida; order Pinales; family Pinaceae; genus Pinus; species Pinus albicaulis. The sequence continues at coordinate 832,787,666 of CM076581.1, read as the reverse complement.
GTGCAGAGTGGCACAGTGCAAAGTCAACAACAACACAAATTCTTCAGTAGACAATGTTGTAGCTAGTAGCAATCAGGACTCAAGAGACAGATGCAACAAACACAATTGATCCAGTATTTAGGATGCTTCTCAGTTGCAGTTGTTGCAGTTGCAACAACAACAGATGAGAGGGAGTTGTAGTGCAGATGCAGAGTTGGCAGCAATATAGCAGTGTCAGCAGCAGTACGAATGCAGCATCAAAGTTGTGCAATGATTGATGGGCAGCCACAGTGGCCAGACATCAGCAACGTGACACAGGGTGATACAAAGACATGGTGTTGTAGCAGCGCTGCAACACCAAAACACCTTCCTCGCTCAGAGGGAGTGTTAGTTTTTGTAGTATCAGAGGTGTTCTAGTCTCGAAACTTTGTGGAGAGGCTAAAACACAAGAGTACTCCATAACCTAGAAATCGTTTCTGGATATTCCACCTATAAGTGTCTCAATTAGATTATTAACCCATTTTTAAATATTTCCTAAGTCTAAACTTAGGAAAAGTGGTTAATTAATCAATATTAATTGAGAAAGGTGTGAATTATCTAGAAACTCACACGGATCGACTAGGAAATAATCTTATCCCTTGATTAAATTTTAATCTTGGCCTTCGGAGATCCAACATAAGATTATAAGAAGTCGATGGTTAGATGGAGAACACACACTTGAGATTGATTTCCTCGGAGAGTTCGATTTTCCAAAGACCAGCAGCAGTTGCCGGAAGAGTTCGAGCCAGAGAAGGGAAGCAGAGACAGAGAGGGGCAAGGACAGTGAAGCCAAAGGAAGATTTTCCATATGCAGTGAGTACTTTGCAGAGAGGCCAAGATTTTCTCTAGGAGGTTGCGCAAAGGCAGTACAAAAGCCTTAAAAGGGCAGTTCGATTTTGCTAGAGGAGAAGACGTTTTGAGTTCCAAAGGGCTAGAGAAGTGTTATCCCAGTCAACATCAAGCAGGACGGCTAGATTGGCAACCGATTCAGGCAGCACCTGAGTGACGCAAAGTCTCTGCAAACTAAGTTGGACGGCTAGATTTTTCAGAGGCAGTCAAGTTTTAGGATCGCTCGAACTGAGGGTAATTTCCCTCAAGTAATTTTCGTAGGATTGCAAGTTTTTAGCATCCAGATTGTACTCAGATTAAGTTGCTGCAGAATAATAATAAAAACCATTAGTTGCTGCACTGGTTTTCCCAAGTTGAATTTTTCCGGGGACATTTGTCCAAAAATAATTGTGTCAATTTTTATGTGTGTGTGTTAGAGTATTTTTCAGTTTCCAGCGCTATAATTTTCCGCAGTGTTTTTGTGAAGATTGCTGTGTGTTTATTTTGTTGTTGATGTGGCAATATATTGTTAATTTAATTAACAGTTAGAAGAAATAATACCAGTTGCTGCACTATGATTTCAGTAGTGAAATTTTCACACACTTTCTGATTTGTTCAAGTATAGAGGATGAGTTATAATCCATTATGCCTATGATATCTTTGCTAACTTCTTAATGAGTGCTTGTTAACAAACAGGTTGCACAAATCAAGAAATGTCCTATCACTATGTATATCTTGTAGGTGGAATCTATTAAAGAATACAAGAATGCAGATTTGCAGATTTGCACCTAAAAGACCCAACTGAATTAATTTCATATCATAGATTTTCTCTTACGGTTATAATTTCATACCTTATATTTTCTCTTGTGATTAACAAGAATATTTTTAACATCATCAACATGAAGATCAGGTACAAAATCCACCAGCAAAGTCCCTGCAATCAAAAAGGTGATGTAAGACAACATAAAGATGACTATTATATAAAATATGTTTCCTACTCCGATAGAAAATGGTTGGGATAATAAAAATGACTTCAAAAGAACCATAAGCCAATAAATGCATATATTCAGATTTTGGTACAAAATCAATGTGATTGCATCCTTTTTTTTGAAAAAGATACCTCATATATATAAAGAAAAGGTTTAGTTCAGCAGTAAGAAAATAAAATGGAAAGATATATACAACGAAATTATATCTCCCTCTTCAGCACAACTAATACATATTACAGTCATGAATTCAGAATAAGTGGTTGAATATAACAGCTTGGAATCCTTAGTAAATAATGTCCCTTTTGCCAGCAGCTGCATATGTACCTCCTCTCTCCATAACTGCCAAAAAGCGGCCAAATAACTGAACCCATTTTCAAATACATATTTGTAGTGGAGTTTCCAAAGGACAATTATTGCTGAAACTCTCAAGCAATGCCAAACGTCGGCCAGAGAATCCTGAATCACAGATTTGGAATCCCCCAACAACAGTGCTCTCCAATGCAGATGCATTTGACGAATGTTTACCGACTACAAAGGATGTGCTTCGCAGCTTCTGCCTTGAAGCAAGAGAGGTACAATTCATCTTGTTACCCCTCATTTCTCATGTCGAATAAATAGTGAATTTTTTTCACAGCTGTGATTTTATCACAAAGGTGGGTTCTATAGGTTAATGAAACTTTGGATGGCCTAGGGTTTTTGGTTTGGCTTGGCACTTCGTTTCGTATTTGATGACATGGATGATGATGTTTTATTTTGTACATTTGCTTTTCATGAAGGAAAGTTATTGCACTTGACGATCTAGCTTTCACAAGGGTTAGAGGTGGATAGTGCACAATGACACATACCTCCCTTGATGGAACACCCTAGCATCTTTGGGCATGTTTGACATTGTAATGGCATCTACATTTGATTGGTTTCATGAAGGTGTAGGGCGCTTGGTATCATCCCCTTGCTATCACTTGTTTGTGTTCATTGGGTTTGATTAGAGATGGTATAAACATTGTTACCTCCTCTCACCTTGGAGTAACTGGAGGACATCATTTCTCCATGATCCACATTCTAACAATGGTCCTATTGTCACCTAAGATGTACACCCAAGTGTCGGAAAAGTTTCCAACCCCACAAGGTATAATCTTTATGGCGCAACGCTCAGAGCAGGGGCTGTCACCTATTCTCTATTCACTCCATTTAAGCTCTCTAGGAAAGCTAAGATGGGTAGTCCCTAAAGATGATGAAGAAAGGAAAGCTTGCTGGAAACAACAAGTTCAAGGAGACTAAGGGCAAGGCAATTACTTCTCTATGCAACTTGAATTAATAATTAATTGGCAAGCAAGATTATTATTGAGCAATGTGGATGTTAAGGATAAATTCAATTAGATCAATATGACAAGATAGATAAGATGATAGACCAATGCCTTATAACATTGCTCAGATGTAATAATTGCAAATGAGATAATGATACTTCAAGTTACTAAATAGGCAATGCTACAAGAAAGAATGTTAGTGCAACAGATGGCAGAATATTGAAGTATGAGTAGAAGGTTATAACTTGCAATGTAAATGAAACTTGTATTTCAGAGACATGATTGTTACCCACCACCTGTAGGTAGTGTATATAGGAGAAAATTTGTCTCCTAGATGGTCCTCAGTCGGCAGCCAGCAACCCCTTGTAGCCACCAGATAGCTCAATGTGCCATTCTCTCCACCACCTCAGCCAGCCACCTAGTCCCTCGACCACTTGTCATGAATGTATGTTTGAAGGTGGGCCTCCCGACCCCAAAGGTATGGCTCTTCATTGGTATAGTTGAGTAATATTCCTTACTTTCCATGGGCACTTTTGGGGAGGGATTGGTGGGGCGATTCAGTGGAAAGAGTGGGTTAGGCTTGTATTATTGTCTCCACTGTCTGATTTCCAGGTTACCGTTGTATCCTAGTCCCGTGGGATCTCCTTTAATGACCATTTGGCTTTAGGGTTGGCACTACATGGGAAAACCCGATTTTGGTTGCCTGGTCCTGCTTCCTGATACCACCTACATTACTCCCCTTCCACTCATTTTAGCCCCATTCATCTCTTTTCCCATCTAGGTCCACATGTGTCCACTGGGTCCACAAAGGGTCAACCTCCCACTTCCTTGTCTGCACCTTGGGTCCAGCCTGGAAAGATGCCCCTGAGGTTGATGCAGCTAAAATGAAAAGAAAAAGCATAATTTGGCCACTCTCAACAGGAAATGTACCACAAAATGCAAAATATGGTCGGGACATGCAAATTTAGCACGTCGGAAAAATCCAAAACATGAGATTTACCCCTTATCCATGGCCATCACCCTAGTTCCTATGGGCCCTTGATGAGCCCCTGTTATCATTAAGGAACCCATGATTGTACCAACCCCTGGTGGGCAATGAAATGCCCCACCTTAAGGGGATATTTACTGCTACATATTACACGTCATGCTCTCATACCCTGGAGCCCTCAGCAGTTATGAAGAAAATTCAATAAAAGGCAAACGACATATAAAGAAGGGTGGAAAAACAAAGGTCATGGTAACACATGTACCATGATTTTCTCCCTCCTACACCTATATACATAGGTGTGGGCTTCCCTTATTTTAGCTACCCTAGCTCCTTAACATGTGGTCTGGATGTTTTCCCTAATCCCCACTCTATTCCATCGCTATATCATTTGCCACCTACTATTTGAGGGATGTACCACGGACATGTCACCCCTTCTAGAGGTTGAAACCACCTAATAGGGTCCTTGGCTAACCCCCTATTGAGCTTGGAGGCACTTGTACATACCAAAGCCCACAATGGAAGGGCATGCCACCATGAAGTGCCCCATTGATTCCATGACTTGTAAGCTCTTTTACTTGATTATTATAATGATTTTTTGTATTGGAGGGCAAGGTGACGGATTGGATCTTATGCAGGATTGCAGGTGGGTTCCCATTTGGGGCTTGGTCTCCCTATATGGGGTCCTAGCCCTCCATAGGGCCACATTGGCACTTGTAGGGTGAGCATTGAGAGCCACGAGACTCCACCATAGCCGAGACTACTTCATGGATCACCAACATTTTTCGTTGGTTTCTCCTATTCCACCTTTTGGATGAGGATGATGTACCTGGTTCACCGTGCCCAATCGGCTCCACGAATGCACCATACACTTGGTGTATGTTCCAAGGTCCAGAGGATTGTTCCCCGCTGCAGAGGTGGGGCTCATGTCATCATTCTTTCCCTTACAGATGGTCTACATCTACTTTCGATCCAAACACGTGAGGATGACCTTGTTCCCCCACACCCATTTAGGAGCACCACAAGTCTTTGCATGAAGAACAAGGGGCCAACACCTTGTCCACTATGATGAGAGTCCATTTCTTCATTATGCCACCCTTTGGACTTCATTAGGCCTCCTCAAGGGCCCAACGACTCATTTTGTTGATCGTTCAACCCTCTCAACAGGCTTATTCATGTATTATTGAGCTATTTGGTGGGCTTGTCACCAAAAGTTTTGTTATTATGCACATTATTTTATTCTAGGGGTTAAATTAGGACTACTTACCTAAACTAAATTCATTAGAAAGTGTATAAATAGAAGTGTGATGAATCATTTGGATCATCATCACCTGGATTGGATCATTTTCTCTTGTGACATTTTCTCTATTCTTTTTGGAGGACGAAATTGGATGGTTGGATGAATTTTGATGTTTGGATCTCTTCATTTTTGTCTTGGAGCTTCTATATTGGCAAATGATGATGACTGGATATACTTGTTCTCACATGTAAGTGATTTTTCATGCTATTTTGTCACTCTTCTTTATGTCACATGCATGTTGTTGGGGATTTTTGCTACACTAGACTGAAATTTGTTTATTTTCTTGTGTGAAATGGTGGAAATTTGTCTCTTTATAGTGTTGCATCATGTCATGGGCCATGTTTGAATAAGTGAATGTTCCTAGAGACATTTTTTTGAATTTTTGTCTTCTTAAGTCATCACATATTGCATATTGAAGTATAAATACCTTGAAGCAATTGTCCATGCCCTAATTGCCATGCAAAATTGTTTTACAGGCCACCTTGACTAAGTGAATCCATTCCAGTCATTGAAATATCCTTGTCTCCATTTCCCCCAAAGGATTAGGCACTGGTCCTCCATAGGTGATCGCCTTAAAGCATATTTTTTGCACCTTCTCTCTTTCTTTCTAGGCCTAGCCTACATATGCCACCTAGGGCATCACTTATCTCACAATCTAGCCATCCAAATACTTCGATCATGAATGACTAGCTCTATCACCTATTTCTTACCTTTATCTACCTCTTGTGTTGATGAAAAAGACATGGCCCCTTTCACTCCAAGTGAAGCAAACACATGCCTATAGCCTCTCTGGTAAGTTTTGAGAAATGACTCAACTTCAGCCAAACTAGCCCATGCTGCCTCAATATCTTCCTCACTTCTTGATGACTCTAAATCATGATGTGATGATGATATAGGGTTATAGAAAGGTGAAGAAGAAAGCTCAATATGAGGTGAATGAGGTGAATGAAGCTGACTTGGTAATGATGTATGAACAGCAAGTTGAGATGGAGGGATAGATGCAGGAGGATGAGATGATTAAGGGGCATTCTGGTCATGCTGACTAGGTGGGGTAGTAAAAATCTCATTGGATATGAAAGTGTCCCATGGAATATTCAATTGATCAAGTTGATACATGACTATCATTTTGATGAGGGAGTGGTGGAAAAGACTCTGCATTTGATGACCATAATCTCTCTTTTGGGCAATATATGCCATTTTGTCAATGCTACGGGAGAGATAATAGGGTATCTGAAGCATTCTGACTCCAGTGAAGTGCATGAGGAGCCGGATATGATAGGAATAGAGTCTAGAAAACCTTCCCTCACAGGTGAAATATTCCATGATGATTTTCATCATGGGGACATATCTGTCAAGGAGATGAGAGAAAGGAAAATTTGTCTTTTTGTCATCCTTGTATCTTGGTTTAAGATATGGCTCATAGTAACAATGATTGAGGTTTCCTTGTTTAAACCATTTTTCTCCTACATTTGGGATCCCTGTAGCAGTAGCAATGATATTAGTAGACATTGTGAAATTAACCCCGGCAAGAGTGACTTGTCTATCATGAAGATTGGAAATGAACAATCTTGTCAACATAGGATGATATTGGATCTTTCGCACTTTCTCACAAAATTCAAAACAGCCTACATGCTTGAAAAATGACACAGTGAGGGGAGATGCCATAAGCTCTCTAGTGGTTGTTGGTTCATGTCTAATGACTTTCCCTCCCTTTTTATATGGCTTTTTCTTCAGTCACTGTTCCTCACTAATACTTCTTTTCTCCTTTTCAGCCATAATCGAAGTAGAAACCCTAGGGTGATGGAATGAAAGGGAGGAAATGTGAAGTGAAAGGAAGTGTTTTAGGAAATGGAGGGAATGGGAATGTGAATGGGAAGGGAAATATATAACAGTTTAGGGATTAGGTTTGAAATGAGAACTAGGGTTTCTTCCTTAGAAAAAGCTTCAAATGATTATAAAACACAAAATGTATCAATGAGATAATGTCTAGGGCTTACTCACTAATCAATGAAGCTTTGAAGAAAACCTATGCAGAGATTTGGCATTGGTTGATGGAGTGGGAGGTTGTAAGACAATTTTTTGACTTTCTGAGCAAACGCGCAGCGTCCCTTGCAAACGCACAGCGACCCATCTCAAACGCACAGCGTCTAGGTAAAATGGTCTGAGAAATTCGAGCAAACGCGCAGCAACCCTTCTAAAATGCATAGCGACTGTCTTAAACACGTAGCGGCCCTAGAAATTTGCTTGTTTGCTCACTGAAAATGCGAATTTTCTCCTTTGTTGAGGGTAGCTGAAGGATGAATGAAACAAATAGACTTTTCTTTGAGGTTTTGGATGGCTTTATAATCCAGTGAATTAGATTTATAATTTGAATTACCCGCTTTCCTTATGTTCACTTTTCTTCTCAAACTTTGACACTGATACTCTTTGACCTTTCTGACTTTTTTTCTTTGCAGGTTGATTTAGCTAATGGAGCTTGACATTCTTTGCTTCAGTTTGGCAAGAATGATTGAATTGGCAGCTAGGGAATAATTTATTACATATAAAAACATAAAATTACATTTGAAAAAATGAAAAATAAATTACATATTTGATTTTATATCAAAATATCATTTTGATATAAAAATCATTGAAATAATTACAACTTAAAATAAAGAATAGTTACAAAGTGATGATCTTCTGTAGAGGAAGATAAAATGTCTTTGAGTCACTCTCATATGCTTTGTTGACTTTATTTGGATGGAGTAATGCGTTTCAGACCTTGAAAAATAAAACCCTAATGACCTAATGAGACTTTAAGACCTGATCATCTTCATGATTGACTTTAACTGAGACAAGGCATGGTGAAATGAGCATTTTCATAGGTATTATTATGCTCAAGGGGACATGGGAGTGAGTCAGCGAATATGGTTCTCTAAAGGAGAGTGAAGTTTTATTGAGGAAAGCTACCATCAGTGAAAGAATTTTTAGCATGACCTAATGGAGTGAAAGAATTTTTAGCATGACCTAATAGAATGATATAAAAATTTCAGAATGAGACACCTAAAATGAGAAATGAAGAGATGATATCGATCATTGATGGCAGAATGCATAATTCTGACTAACAGGGTCTGCGTTAAAATAAATAATTATTTTAATAAAGCCATATCCGAGTGGAATTTCCACACACGATTTCTGGGTTCTCTGGATAACTGTTGTCCAAGCCTCTCCACCAAATATGAGACTTGGAACACTTCCTGATGCTATAAAAATCAACAAAGAGGACTACACAATTCAGTTTAATATCACTTGAAAATATTATAAAGTGATGAATGTCAATATAAAACATGACTACCTCCATAAATCACTGTGAGGAGCCACGTAATGAACAGAAGGCAAGAATCCATGCTTCATTGCCAAGGCGGTGGAAGGTGAAAAGAAGGTATTATTTGAAATATAAGGGGACAAAAGGAGCTTTTACAAGGGGGACGGAAGACATTTTTACACAGGGAGACAGAGGAGGAACTTACCAGAGAAAGAGCCATAGAGGAATATTGAACCTCATTGTTCTTGAAGCTTTAGGCACGGGCGCTAGAGTGCCTCAATTGTGAAGTATTTTGGAACTGGGTACGGAGGTTGTGCCCAGTTTGGCAAGGACGACTTGGTCATTTTGGTAACGGCGAAAAATTGGAGCTACAACATCTCGGGATCGACTACAACCGTGGAAGCCAGATATGTATTTTTGTATTGAATTGGCAAACTCTGCCTTGAAATATTGTTGTCTGAATTTTGAGCATCAAATTTTGTTAAATTTGGTTAATTTCCCAAATTAGGGCTCCACACATTGGTATCGGAGCGTTGTTCAAACCCTTCGTGACCTACTAGGCCCTACCTAATCGAAAATATATAATTACTCTATCCAACTCTGTAACGCAGTCAATAATTGAAGCATATTAGAAACTAGGGTCAAAATGTCTTTTATTACTTTATCAAATTCAGCAACGCAATCAAGAATTGAAGCATATTAGAAACTAGGGTCAATTTTTTTTTTTTTTTTTTGAGGTTGAGATCATCTGTTGATATTAAAATAAAATAATAATAATTAAACATTTGTCAAATACCATGTTGTCCTCGTCGGTCTCTTGGTGGCCATGGACACTCGAAATTGAATTTCAATCGACTTGGGCATCTGTCTATATATATATACACAACAATTCATTTGTTGTGCTTATAATTAATCCTGGACCGTCAGGTGTTCCTTTCATTATAAATTTGATTATTCATCAATATTTCTGGAGGTTTCCTAGTTTTGTATAATTGTACAGCATCATAAAAATTATACATCGCTCTCAACCCTCCCAGTGTATAACCATAACCGGTGGGATATAGTTGATATGTATAGCGGGTATAGATGATATTTGATATAATTGATATACATATAGGGGATATATGAATAAATATTTTTTGGAGTTACATATGATTTTTTGAGTTGTCAAACACCATTTCTTTACCTAGAATATTTATCTTATGATTAGTCAAAAATTCATTGCATCTGAACTGCAAAAATAATAAAGAGCATCCTTTTGCCCAAAACATAGACGGTGCAATATCGGTTATGTAATTAGATGCGATATTTATTTATCGACATAATGGAAAGGCGAAGTCTAAGCGAATTTGGCATTGGAAATAATCTCACGATCACGAATATGCTAGAATCTGAGTGTAATGCATGTGTAAAATATATTTTGAGCGTAAAGCGTCATTGCCATATTTTCATGGAATCGCGTGAGAGTGTCCCAAGTATTTTAAGCCTTCCTAAGTAGTAAAGTTGAAGGAGCTTGACTGTGAATTATAGTTTAGGTATAAAATGTGTCGTAACACAAAATTTCATAAGAGTTGCATGTTGACCACTATAGTGGCACTTGATGATTATAATTGTAATATTCTAATTAGCGACAACTAATTGGAATATTCGACTTTAATATTAATTTTGCCATATGTGGTTTGTAGATAAATAAAAAGTGAGAAAAAGGGGGTCTAACTCACTTTAGTGGAATAAAACACCTTTCAGTGACTGCTTGGGTTGCTGTCGTTTTGGAGGGGAGCAGGGGGCCACCACACCACATGGAGGAGAGAGAGACTCGTTGGTTTGGAGGGAAACCGATGCTATAAAAGGTAGAGGAGCCTCCTCATTTGGGCATTATTGATGTTGATGATATTTGAGCTAGACTTTTGTCTTCTTGAGCACGCTGGCTGTTTAGCCTGTCTGCAGCACTGTTTAGTGCGCTTGAGTGTCTCCGGTCGGAGATCTCACCCTTAGCCCCGGGGGACTTCGAGTGCACCTTAGGCAATTACTAGGTCTTTGGCAATTGATTTGGTTGGGTGTTTTCTTTGAGGGCTGACTTCATTGGGTATTGCGCAGTCTTTGGGAGGGAGGATGCGGTTTGAGTTGGAGGTTTGTTGAGTTGGAGTTGTAGGGATTTCTGAGAGGTCAGTGTTCGCCGAGCGTGGAGGTTCGGTCTTCCTCTAGTTGGAGGATTTCTGAAGATTTGTGGCTCTATCTAAACATATTTCATTGTATACTGTGACCCCAGGCACAGTGGGATAGCGTTTTCCTTCGAGGAGGGTTTCTGGGGTGATTTTCGGAGGTGGTCCATTTTGTTTATGGTTTCTGGGTTTTGTCCGGAGCAGTGAGTACAGGTGATCTACAGATTTTCAGCTCATTCTGGCGAGGGGATCAGCCCCTAGTTTTCAGTCTATTTTAGCAGTAGTAGTTACGGCAGTTTTCCAGCAGCTGGGACTCAGATTCTTGTAGCAGCCATTTCCAGTCTATTTGAGAGAGTTCTTCACTTGCCCTGAGCAAGGAGAGGTGCTATCATTCCGATTATCCATTGTATCTCATTATATTCTCAGATTAATAAAATGCCTTAGCATTCCCGGCATTTTCATGTGTATTTGCTTTATATCTATTTTCGGCATTTTCTATATTATTGTATGCTTGTATTGCTGTCTATTTCCTTTTAGGGATATTACGGTGGTATCGAAACATAACTGCAGCTCGGCTTGTGGTCTATGACATCGGGAAAGATCATACGAAGGTTCTTGGAAATTTTGGAGAGCAACCATGATGTTGCATTACCTTAAAAACAGAAAATTGGGAAAAAGGGCAAAATATAAAGGGTCAAATTTTGAGAGGTTGGAATTTGAAGAAACGTTTCTGGGTTTTAAGGTTTGGGCACAGGATCACCTTTGAAATTCTAAATTTTTAAGTAGTTTTCGATTGGGTAAATCGGAGGTGAAATCAACGATGGTATGGTTTTGTATGGTGGAGAATTTCGCGAGAGCACGTAGACATGGCAGGGAAGGTGCCCGATGACGAAGACGAGAAGGTTAGAGAGGCGCTCCTCCAACACATGCAGGATGTGTCACAGAGACTCACTGCGCTGGAGGTTAGGCAGCGGGAAACCCCAAGGGAGAAACCCCAAGGGGTTTTCAGATCGGTGAGGGATCAGGCACGTCAAACCATATGCCGGAGCGTGATGCTATCTCCATCATGGCATCACATGCACCCACGCGACCCACTATGCCCACTTTCCTAGTAGAGGACACATGGGTAGCGCACAGCGGGAGCTGGAGGTTGACCCTGGCCAGATGGACGCCTACATTGCAGAGTACCTGGCACGCGGGCCGGCGATCAGAGATATTATCTCATTTAGAGATTATGTTCAGCTCTAGCGTGATGGTAGACCCCGTGATCATCACAGGGGACACATACATCATCATGATGACCACCGCGCAGCTAGCAGATTTCATTTGCCCACGTTTGATGGCTCATCAAACAGTTCGGCAAAGTCTTGGGTAGAAAAGTTGGACATCTATTTCCAGCTTAACCAGATGTCGCAGTCGGAGGCCATTAAGGTGGCAACATTGCACTTGGAGGATGAGGGCACACAGGATTGCAGGGAGTCTGAGGTTACACCTAGAGTGACACAGGATTCCCCCTCATTGGAGACCTCCTTGGCCATGTCGGTTGATGTGGTAGTGGAGAAGGTAGAGCCTACCTCAGTAGAGCCACCCATTGAGGTGATGACCGGAGTCGTGTCCGAGTCTTCAGGTGGTAGCAGCACACGACAGATGGGTGAGGCGTTGGAGATATATCCACCTTCGATGAGGCACTAGCAGGTACAGGGGTATTGGATGATGGTCGCAGACAGCGGTATCATCGACTTCAGACGGACCTTCGAGTTTTGAGAGGGAAGGCCACGTCAGTACGGGAGGCCATTTTGTTGCAGGACCAGGAGCTGGAGGGTATGAGAGTGACTTGTGCCAAGTCGGCGGCCAAGTTGGTCCGCATTGGGGAACGACTGGATTCCCTAATGGTACAATCAGAGGGCACGTTGGAGCGTCAGATCATTCCCCTTCAGGCATGCATGGATGGGACTAGCAGTGTTGTTGGGTCATCTCTTCCCGTTGGAGAGAGAGGCAGAGCCACCTAGTCAGATCTCATATGTTGACTTGGATAGCGGTATGAGACGATCAGAGTTGCACAGGGTACAACATCCACATGTTGAGGTTGGATGGCGAGAGATTTTGAGTTGGTACTCGGTGGAGCGGGCTATGGAGATAGTGATGGATCCGAGTGTAGCTCAACAAGATTTTCTATGCATGGGGAGTACAGGAACCCCAGATTGGCATTGGGATCCAGGTGGGATCACCTACCGTTTCCCAGGTAGGTCGGCTGACTATGTCTTGGAGAGTATAGTTGGCCTAGTAGTAGAGCATGTGCAGTTTCGGTCAGCTCCAGTGGCCAACCAGTTTATGGGCAGACTCCCTAGGTTGTCTTGGCATGACACTCATACACGGGATCACGGGGTGGTCAGCACACCTTGGCAGGAGCTTGTCGGAGGAGGTGGCATTGGCAGGCCACCAGATGGCACCTTGTATGGGGCCAAGGATTCTTCACCTTTATGTGGGGCACAGAGGACGCAGCGGAGCCGAGCAGTGGTGGTAACACTACTGACACACAGGGAGATTCACATCTCGGACCCCTTGAGGAGGATTTGGAGTGATGATCCTTTCGTCGGCAGGTATAGTGATACGACGGTGGAGACGATGTTACCGATTGGTGGTAGTCCGACATGTAGGGGCACAGCTCTAGGTCATCACATCCGGGGATGTGTGGGAGCCTCTAGCATTGAGCGGTGGATTGCCGGTGGACATGGAGTAGCATGGTGGTGTACCATAGTGTGTGGGACTGCATTGTGGAGTAGGAGTATCCTACATCACATTGAGAGCATGCAGAGAGTGACCGATGCCTGGACACAGTCAGGGCACGAGACGGTATAGGGTGCTACAGCAGTAGCACATGGTATCCAGCAGCATACCGAGGTATGCCTCAGTGTGCAGTGGCATGTTGAGGAGTATATGGATGATCAGTGGTATGCGAGGGCATACGGTGATGCACAGCAGGGTCTTAGAGCATTGCTTCCAGAGAGACTCATGGACAGGGACATCGGGCTTACCTTTGGTAGTAGTTCACCCAGGATCGATGGAGAGACAAAGGAGCGATACTTGGCAGTATCTGTGGGGACTCACACACCTGTCTCGCTTCGACATCACTCACAGGTACAGCTGATTATGTTTTTGACCTTTGGCACTTTGGGCGTGAGCAGCAGGGTACGCGAGGTTCACCCAAGATATTTGGATGACACTCAGTACACTAGGCGAGAGACTTCTCAGCAGTGGCACTGGGTTGGTGTGCTAGTTGACAGCCACAGGTTGGGGAATGAGATGATCCTTTGCAGAGGTGGTGCATCAGTCATCACTGAGCCTACGCTTGGGGAGCAGGTCATGAGGGAGACATGCATCACTTTTCCCTCACGGCATGTCGAGAACATGCATGGGCAGAGGATACTGGGTACAGCAGAGGTAACATCCCAGGATGTGTTTGGGCTCCAGACACTGTATCAACACTTTATCGAGAGGATGGGTGGCATGTTCGATGTAGATCAGATGGCGGAGGTAGAACAGGAGGGCATTCCTTCTGTATACCAGGGTGAGGACTCTTTTTCATATGAGTCCATAGGATCAGTTGAGGACGCTTCTGGGGAGCGAGAGCAGTCATGCATAGATGGTGACAGTAGACTGGAGCTACATTCTAGTGTCCAAGGTGAGCAGTCACGGGACTCTGCGGGAGATACTCTGGGTGAAGAGTCACTTGTGACAATTCAGCTAGAGCAGCAGGTGATGGAGCCTGAGTCGACAGAGGAGGACACTACTTACATCGGGCATGATATTCCTTTGAGAGAGAGCCAGATGGGTGCCCACATTGAGTCGATGAGGGATATGCGGCTAACATTGGGGTCAGCCATCGAGGTGGGACAGTCATATGCACTGACATCGAGTACGGTGACAGCAGCTGCAGATCCATATTCTCTAGAGGTTTTGGAGGTCGATGGGATTGTTCTGCAGGGGACTAGTAGACAGCGGGAGCACGACATTCCTGATCAGGAGTGGGAGGAGTTGTTGGGTATGGTGGAGCATCCATCTGTGGGTCGACACAGGGATGAGACGCAGATAGGTGCACACACAGTCAGCAGAGCTGCAGTGTTTTTAGTGTGTAGCACTCTCCAGGAGTACATCGATGGAGCTTGCAGCGTATCTTGCCCACTCTGGCCCATTATAGAGAGAGGGGCTTCCTTCTACAGGCAGCTTTCACTGGCAGACAGGGCAGAGCAGTGGGAGTTGATTACGAGTTGGCGACAGCACTCCCGGCATGTTCCATATGCAATTGTTATCGCTACATCAGATTCTTCTTCCATGACGGACTGGCGGGAGATCATGAGTTGGTACCCTCTTGATGTTATGGTATTCTTCGGAGGGAGCACAGCTGAGTAGGGGCCCATGGACATAGCACATGTTCTAGATTCCAGCTGGCAGGGGGACACAGATCATCATTTCTTTAGCACCCCATCCCGATTTCAGGAGAGCGGGATCAGCATGGGGTTGAGTCACAACATGGATTGGAGAGAGGTGATGAGTTGGTATGCAGTTGGAGGGGTAGCATATGCAGCTACAGGTACAGCGCAGCAGGAGCTCGAGAGCATTGATGCTTGTTGGTGGTCTTCACCTCTTAGAGCATTGGTCATAGCTAGAGGCAGTGCACAGTCTGAGCCGTGGGACTGGTGCGATTATTGGCCATGGTGGCGATGGGATCCGGGAGGATTATTGGTTGGCTGGTACTATGAGAGGTCACTTTGGGATCCTGGCATTGAGATATCCCTTCGTATCAGGGTGATGCAGAGGTCAGAGAGGTTTCAGTGGGACCCAGGCACATTTTGCAGTATCGGTAGGGAGCATCAGCTAGAGAGGAGGCTTGTTCAAGCGTTGCTTGAGGACAAGCAATTTTGCCGGATGAGGATGCCACTTGGGAGAGCGAGCAGATTTTGCAGCATCCATCACTTCAGTTGCTTGAGGGCAAGCAACATTTTGCCGAGGGGGACTGTAATATTCCTAATTAGCGACAGCTAATTGGAATATTCGACTTTGTATTGTTTTGCCGTATGTGGTTTGTAGATAAATAAAAAAGTGAGTAAAAGGGGGTCTAACTCACTTTAGCGGAATAAAACACCTTCCTAGTAGCACAACGTTGTAACTTAAGGGGGGAGCCAAGGGGGGCCACACACCACGTGGAGGAGAGAGAGACTATGTTGGTTTTGGAGGGAAACCAATGCTATAAAAGGTGGAGGAGCCTCCTCATTTGGGGCATTATTGATGTTGATGATATTGAGCTAGACTTCTGTCTTCTTGAGCACGCTGGCTGTTTAGCCTGTCTGCAGCACTGTTTAGTGCGACTGAGTGTCTCCGGTCGGAGATCTCACCCTTAGCCCCGGGGGACTTCGAGTGCCTGCTCGGGCAAGGTCTTTTCTATAGTTTTCAGCGGAGGATTTGGTTGTTGTTTTCTTTGAGGAGGGGCGAGCTTCATTGGGTGGTAACGTAGTCTTTGGAGGAGCCTTGATTTGAGTTGTTGTTCGGTTGCAGGGTTCTGCAGGAGATTCAGTGTTATTCGGCGTGGAGGTTCAGTCTTTATCAGTTGGAGAGTTTCCTGAGGGATTTGTGGCTCTATCTCAGCATATTTCATTTGGCATCTGCGCTGGGCCTCGAGGGACAACGTTTTTCCTTAAGGAGGGTTTTTGGGGTGATTTTCGGAGGTGGTCCATTTTGTTTATGGTTTCTGGGTTTTGTCCGGAGCAGTGAGTACACGTGATCTACAGATTTTCAGCTCATTCCGGCAAGGGGATCAGCCCCTAGTTTTCAGTCTATTTTAGCAGCGGCAGTTACGGCAGTTTTCCAGCAGCTGGGACTCAGATTCTTGTAGCAGTCATTTCCAGTCTATCTAAGAGAGTTCTTCACTTGCCCTGAGCAAGGAGAGGTGCTATCATTCTGATTATCCATTGTATCTCGTTATATTCTCAGATTAATAAAATGCCGTAGCATTCCCGGCATTTTCATGTGTATTTGCTTTATATCTATTTTCGGCATTTTCTATATTATTGTATGCTTGTATTGCTGTCTATTTCCCATTCGGGATATTACATATTAAAGACTTCGTGCTAAGGGATGAACCAAAGGACACTTGTACCATCAGATATCATCAGATCACCAAAGTTTTTAAACTCTACTGGTTCTTCTTCTCATTTTCTTCTTTAGTCCTCAGATTTTGTAGCCATACAGGGATATTGTATAAATGTCACTAGCATGATGAATAAAGTCAAGTAACAGGCCTAAGGTGTTGGGACTCGATCAGCAAGTGAGTACACCTTGGAGTATTTTTTTTATTTGGTTAATTATTCCTGCTTTTTAGCAGCAAATAATTTTCTAGGTTTCTTCACTCACTGCATTACCCCAAAGCCGGTGTGACAGCTTGAAGGTTGAGCCCCTAAAGCATCTTAGTGTCTAGAGTCAATGTATATTACCATACTAGGTTATCACTGAAATTTCACAAAATTTGACTAGGTCTAAGTAGGATTTTCTAATCATTAAAAATTTCCTGCAAAATGTGATTTTTTAATTAATATCTATGTAATGATGTAAATAAGTGATCTTTCTGAAATGTCTAAGGCATATGACTACTCGAAATTCATCCTCAGAGGCCAAACATTTTCCTTGGACCCACTTTGAGGGTTAAAAAACGACTTCTAGTCTCTCAAAAGATGATTTTTGTAATGTTAGTGGCAAAAATGAAGAAAAATTCAAAAAAATGAATAATTGGAAAAATTTAGAAATTAATAAGTCAATTTTTTACATGGAAATTATGGGGAAAGTAAACCATGATGTGCAGCCATGTGGGGCCCACCAAGCAAGCCACAAGTCAATTACAAAGTCAAAAATCAAGTCAAAGGCAGTGAAATGCTCAATGATGAGTTCATTGTTGAGTTTTATTGAATGTTGGGGTAGCATCGGATGTGCTCTAACTCCCAAAATTTGTGGAGGGACTAGAGTGCATGAGATCTCCAAGACTCAGAAAGGGATTTGGGAAATTCCATTTAGTTTGGGAGATAATTAATTAATTAATAGTTTTAATTAAGGACCCTAAGTCTAACTTAAGAAAATTAAATTATTAAAGGTAATTAATTAAAACATGTGATGAAATTGTCTTAAGTCACACGGTTCAAGCTTTCTTTTAATCTAAGCCATCGATTCAAGATCTGATCATGGTTGTTGGTTTCCCAACGAGAAAGTATAACGGAAAGGCTTGGGGTCAGTTGGAGAACACACACACGGAGGCAAAGCAATGAGACTAAGCTGAAATTCTAGGGCAGGGTTTGTTAAGAATTTTCAGAAATGTTTCAGCTGCAGAGAGGGGTAGTGTTGACTAAGGGGATGGTCTGATCCTAGTGCCAAGAATCAGCAAGAGGCAGAGAGTAGCATCTAGAGGCAGCACAAAGAAGCAGAGGCAGCAGCAACAGTTGTGCAACGCAGAGGGCAGCTTCAGCTACGCAGGTGCTACGCAGTCCCTTATGGGGCAGCACTGGGCAGCATGGGACCCTCCAAGGTTACGCAAAGACCCCTCTAGGGCAACGTAGGGCCTGCGTCAGCCATTCTGTGGTTACGCATCCCTCTCCGAGCCAGCGCAGAGGCTGATTAGGTTGACGCAGGGGCTTCAGGGGCAGCGCTGGGGTTTTTAGGGCTAGAATTTGGCTGAGTCTTGTAAATCACGTTTGAGGGTGTGGATCAGTCAAGGTTTTGACTTCAGAACAACAGGTTAGCTGCGAATCTATCTTTTTCTCTGTCGGGTTAACCAGTGTGGTGCCATGGAGCATTGGTGCTTGTTAAAAGTGGCATTGGCATCCAAGACGATTTGTTGATGATAGTCAGAGATTGGTCTGGGATTCAGGCATGGAGGGGTGTGTTCATGGTGGGTTGACACAGAGGCACAGCGTCACCCAATGGTTTGTATGGGATCTGGGCATTGGGTCTCTGTTCCATTGGCCAACTAGACTAGTCCACAGGTATGGGTTGCTTAAGGGAAAGCAATCTTGGGGCAGGAGGATTTGTGATGTCGCTTTTTCTATTATTCCTTATAGCATGGTTAGGATGGACTTTCAGGGTTGGAATCAGACAAGTCACAGGTGCAAGTTTACCTCATCAGTGGGCCCAGGGGCTTTTGGAGATGCTTTATGGAGTATAGAGGAGTTCACTTACCATCTTCTATCATCAGGATTGATTCCGCACAACTTGCTTTTCGTTCCATTGCATCCTGGTAATTCCCATAAAACAAGGTTATTATTGTGCGTAAATCAGTTAATTACGCTTAAAGTGGCATTATGAGAGGAAAACTCAACGAAACACCTTAGTTTAATAACTCGTTGGAATCAGAACGAGAAGCTCTACATGATAGGATGGTTAGTAGGGAATTTCAATGTCCTGAGGAGTCATGGTGGCCAATTTACCATTTTCCCACTATAAAAAGAAATTTTAATTGAGGGAAATGTGCTCAATGATTAAAATAATACTAAAATAGGAGCTTCTAGAGGGGTCCATCAGATCTATAAACAAAGGACGAGAAGGCCAGTAGAGGACATTTCGAATTTGATCTTTCTTCTTATATGAGAGGTTTGAGAACCTAGTTCTCTAATTCATTTGTAGCCCCAGGACAAAAACCCTCAAGGGATTCAGTGAGATTAGGCGAGTACCCATCTCCTCTTGGTCAATTCATCCAAAATTCACAGGAGAGTATAGCAGTGGTAGTTCAGTTAAGTTTTGGTGGAGGGCCAGTGCAACATTGTGGCAGATCTTATGATGGGCATATTGCAGCAATCTTATGTAGAGAGTTTATATGTAAATTTCTCAGTAAATAAATAAAGTGGCATTACTCTCATTTCTTGTGTCTTTGCAATTGTCATATTTCTGGGTTTCTCTACAAATCTTATTTGTTGTGCTTTTGAATTCACTGGGACAATTTGTGGAGTAATTTTTGTAAGCAATATCTGACGAAAATTTGCATTTGAAATATTACAGTGGTATTAGAGTCGGTGTTCCTGTCAACCTAAGGGTCTTAATTAAGATTGCTAGAGAGTTTATATTGAAGGTGCAAAAAACAAAGACATATATGTTGTATATATTTATTATTCTACGAGATTCCTATAAAGAAACCAGTGTTATAGCCATTTGGCGCCGAAGAAATTTTATAAAGGTGGGCAACTATTACTTGGCCAAAATTATTTTTATTAAAGGTCAAATACCATTCGTTTGTCTTAATTATCATGCAAGGTTTAGTATTTAAGACTCTGTGGGCTGAATTATTTGTGAACGTGTTGAGAGTTAAATGTTTCAAAGCGGCCACATATTATTTAATTTTTTGAAAGTCGTATTGCATCATTATTGTTTAATATGGCGGCAAAATATTTATTTCAAAAGGGCTAACTTTTATGAGACTTCCAAGCATATATTTCAAGATTTATTGGTCAGTGGTAGTGTTTTTAGCTGGGAAGGAGAATTGACAGTTCAACTCAGGTTGAGAATTGACAGTGCAAAGCCGAGTAAAATTTTGGGCAGAAAGTTTTGAAGAAACCCCTATGTGTGTACGGAGGAACCATACGAGGCCAAATTTCGTGGAAGGTTTTCGCAAAGATCTAAGCCGAGTTTCCATTGCTAAACCAAAACAGAATTGTAATTGATAGGAAGGAGAGCGCATTTGAGTCGAGAAGTTGGTGTTTGAGTTCTTCATTTCCTAACTGCGTGAGAACCTCCACGTGTTGGGAACCTAACCATCTCATTAGAACGAGTTTATTGAGATTGAGGCCGAGTTCTAGGTGTTGGGGACACAATTTATCTTTCCTGAGGGTTGCAATCATCATCGGTTGTGTGTGCATTTGTTGGGAGCCCGGGTGCGAGTTTCATGAGGTGAGTGGGGCATGTTGCACGTGTTACAGACTGGCATTGGTAACCATAAGGACCATAGCCCTGGCCATGCGTATTTTGGCACAATACAACACTACGTTTGGGCCAATTTTTCTTGTCCTGGGCAGCGTACTCCCCGAGAACAGAGCCACCATACCTACACTCTCAAGCTCACTGTCATTCAGGAGGAGTTTTGCACCTAAGGAGAATTCGAGATGTTATCATCACTATTAGATTGTTGTTGGGCGTGTATCTCGTTTAGAGGTCGATATGGCACTATTGGGGGTCGGATTTTCTTGTTTGACCAAGGCCGCTAGTTTTACGGAAGTTGTTGAGTTCATTGTGATGAAGAGGAGAGCACTGTCAGCGTAGAAAGGATCTTCTTACTCCTTGATGGAAGAACCACTGATATATGGGTAATTTCTTTGCCATTAAACGACAAGTTTTCATCTCTGTTTGGGAGCCATATCAAATTTTGGGCGTGAGATGAATATCTTCCCTAAACGGACCAATTTTGTGAATGTTTACTAGTTGAGAAGAACGTGTAATTTTGCTGGAGATTACCATCAGTTGGAGCATGCTATGATTCCTTCTCTTGTTGGTTGTGTTAATTAATTTTGGGCAACTAGGTCCAAACTCCATGTTGCACTGCTCATATGATGATGATTATATTTTTGTTGGATTCCTCTTTCGGAGAGGTGCAAGATTGATCTAAAGATCATCTTGTTTGGATGAGCAGAACATATATTTTGATTTTATTTTCCACACATGTGCAATGTCAGCCAGATTTGTAATGTAGGCTTGCAAGCCCAATGGATGTGTCATACACCCTCACTGATGGATATAAATTGGAGAGACTTGGAGATCATTTGCTCATCAACTCATCACACATTTTCTCTTGCGATCTGATTGGTTCAATCAGCCTTTGGAGGCCACTCTCTCTCACACGTGTGGAGCTAAAGCTGGGAAAAGTGCGGACTATTTTAGGGTTGTTTTTCCAGTGCGTTAACCAGCATTGACCATGGTCAAAACTTGGAATTTTGACCTTTTTCAAGGGCAGAAATTTCGATCTCTTGAGGCTGCATTTGAGGGCACAAAGATCGAGGAAATAGGAGAACATTGACCGAAGCCCTAAACTGTAGCGTTGATCAGTGTTGACTTTTTTACATTGATTTTTTCTGTTGACCAACGTTGACTTTTTTGGAGCTGTCTTTGAGGGGTGTGTGTGACACTTGGAGGATTGGCAGATCTGATGTTGAGAAAGACTTTGCTAGCTAGTGCATTCTATGATTGTCGTAATGCACATCACTCTCTATCTTTGTTGAACAAGAAGAATTGTAAACTCTGAATTATATTATTGGCTTGTCTTCTGTTGGTTTATTATTAAGTTCTATTAGCATTTTACTTTCATGTTCATGTGATTGTTAAATTGTATCGGGGCTATAAGAAAGATTGCAGTAAAATTGCATCAAGCATAGAACATATCATGTATGTCTAAATTTAACATGGTATTAGAGTTAAGGTGAAGACAAAGCCCAAGCTACTGTGAAATATAATCACAGAAGAAGAAATCCTATCAAGGACCAATGGCCTCCTCAACCTATAAGGGTTTCAAATCTGATGATAAGTTGACTGTCAAGTCTGATTATCATGCATGGAAGATGTCCTTGGATTTGGCATTAGAAGATCAAGATGTCATGGATTATGTGTAGGGGAGGATTCTTGAGCCTCAATCAAATGCACCTGCTGCCACAAAGACAACGTATAGAAAAGGGGAAATCAAAGCAAAGATGATTATCAGGGATTCGATTCATCAACATTTTCTTTCTTACATTTCCGAGTTGGGCACATCTAAAGAGATGTATGATAAGTTGGTTAGCATGTTCAGAGCTAGAAATGTTAATCAAGTGCTTTTCTTCAAGAATCAATTGAAGAATATCAAGAAGGGCAAATAAGAATCCATTCAATCTTACTTTATGAGGCTCACTGAAATCAGGTATAATCTCTTAACTATTGGAGAAGAAATTGTTGATCGAGAGATGGTTCTCATTGCGCTTGGAGGTCTCCCCCGTGATTGGTATGTATTCAATACTACTATTCTTAATAATAATGTGATTCCTGATTTTGATGAAATATTGACGAGATGTACTCAAGAGGAGACAAGAAGCTGAGCCAGTTTATTATATTTCTGGAAATAGGGAATGTGTACAAGAAGGTGATCAGAATGATGGCACCTTCGCTTGCTCAAGGCAAGCTAAAATATCTCTCCAAACCCTGCTATGAATGGTTTCTCCTCCTAGTGACTGCGTAACTCTCTAAGCTACTGCTGCTGCTGGAAAGTGGTGCTAATGGTTGTAATGGAGCTGCTCTTTGGGGTTGTTCCCTTGCTCAGAAAATTCTGAAACTTCGGCTATGAACTCTCCTCCCAAAACCCGAAAAACCCCAAGAAGGAATTCCGGAAAGGCTGACCTCGGAATTTCACCCCACTGGGAAAATTACGCACTCCTGGTGAGTACATTGGCCTCTGGACTGAATAACTGGAACTCCTAGCCTCTCACTGCTCCAAAACACAACTTGTGAACTGCTGATCCCCTTACACTTATCCCCGACTAAAACTCCTGAATCTCCCTCACTCTCGGAGCTGCTCTCCTCCAAGACAGCGTAATCCCTCTGAGTGACTGCGCTGCCTGATGAACTACGTAACTCCTAGATGTTGGCTTTTTTTCTCTGCTCTGAAAAATGATGGTGAAGCTCCTCACCTAAGTGGGCACTCGAAGTCCCCCGAGGCTGAGGTTGGGATCTTTGCTCGGACATACCCGCGTGCTGAAAAACACCTGCAGACTTAGCTAAACAGCATAAGGGTGCTCAATATCTGTTAGAGAGAAATTTTGAAGATGAATGATAGAATGAATGAGAAGCTAGGCCCCCACTCACTTTTATTCTTGGGACCCCAAAGTTCCCTTAGGCACCACTGCGTTGCGCTGTCCTCCTTACCACGCTGCCCTGCCTACTCTGCGTTGTCCTGGCCCACGCTGCCACTAGCTTGCCCGGCCCATGCTCTCCCTACGCTGCCACTTGGTCCCCCTGGGCCCCACGCTGAATGCATCATGTTGGCCAAGTGACTTTAGGAAGATCATTTCTCCTAAGTTGGGTTATGGGTCCCAGCACCCTTTTTATTTATGGTTGAACATTAGAAGAGCAAAAATTTGAACAAAATTAATATTGCCAATTAGCTACTGCTAATTGGGAATATTACACACAGTCAAGATGACTTTTTGATCTTTTAAATGAGACAGTGAGACATAATTCTTCAATTTTTCATGAAACAGTGAGACAGAGATGGGATGATTCAAACTTTTTTGAAACTTGAGCCATATGAAACAAGAGAGATGGTTTTATTTGAATTTCATAAACATGTTTTCTCCATTAGGGTTTCATGGATGAAATGGAGGATTATTGCCTTATGTTTAGTGAAAATTTGAAGATTTTTCCAAAGGCAGGGTTGAACCTAGACTTGACCTAAATGAAATGAAATGACATAACCCTAGACCCTTTGAATGATGATGATGCAGATGGTGACCTTGAAACTGAATGATGGCGATGACCTTGACAATGGTGATGATGAATGAAATGAAGGAGCAGCAAACATGATTTAGACCTCTTCAGTGACCAAAATTATTTTCTAAGAACATGTTCGAAAAAGTAAAAATTTTGACCTATGACTTTGTGGAAAACAACTGAAACAGTCATTTGATCACTGAAATACCTGGGCTAACACTTCCTAACAGGGATTTTTGTGGCATTTTGGACACTTCCAGCAGCAGGATTTACAGGAGGATCGATTTACTAAGCAGTGCAGTGAGCCAAGCCCAAGAGGGCCAATTTCCGAGGTCAAGCTTTGGGCGAACCCTTTCTGGGTTTTTCTGGGTTTATTGAAGAGAAGCCAAGATTAATTTGGAAGAATTTTATGGGCAGATTTGAGGTGTCAAACAAAGATCCTAACTCAGCCAACAACTAGAGTAACTAGGGGAAATTGGGTCGAAATTCCAGGGTCAACATTTAGCCAATTCCTTTGTGGGTTTCTTGAGTAGAGTCTGGGGTTAAAGTTTCAAAAATTTCTAAGTAGTGTAGCAAGCCCTAGCAGCATTTCTTCGGGAGCAACCGCAGCATTTCTGGCAGATTGTAGCGCAGAGCTATAGCCATACAACGTACCGTCAGTGGGGGATTTCAGCATTGATTCAGAGGATTTCTCTAGCTTGCCTTGAGCAAGCCCGGGTGCCTTCATTCTAGCACCTCCATTGTACTCATTTCTAGCAAATTAATAAAATGGCTCAGCAGTATTTTATGGCTCCGTTGGTGTTTTGATATCAGTTTTTGTTTTGTTGTCTCCTTAATATCTTTTAGCCTGTTATTATTGTTATTTTTCCATTTGGGATATTACAGTGGTATCAGAGCTTCATTCTTGGCTCAGCCGTGGGGATCTTTTCCTATGAACAAGGAGGGTAGGGAGTAGAGGTGGCAAATATGGGGGAGTCAAGGAGTAAAAGGTAATCAACATTTGGTAGCATCTTAAAGGCCCCAAATGATTTAGCCAAAGAATAGAAGGGAATGTTGGAAGGACTCGAGCAACAAAATAGGGATAAGAGCATCCATCATGAGTTCCTAATTGGGGAGACTTCAAGGATCTCACAACAGTGTGAGCACCCTTTACTAGCCACTCACCCGCCAGCCTTCAGTAGGCGAACCAGGATCATGATGCCTACGTTCTTACCTCCAGTACCGAGTGAGCAAGGTAGGCGGCATGATCATATACCCATGGGAGATTATTTCCGAGAATGGCAGTCCAAGGGGGGGAACTTCTGAGTGGCTTTGTCCTTCAGAGATTACTGCCAGCTCAGGTGGGATGAAGAAGGAACAGTGGGGGGTCTAGCACGCAGAGTTCAGAGTTGTAGCGTACCATTGGGAGGACACCTTTTCCCACGTATGATGGATCCACTGATTGCACGGCTCGAGATATGGTGGAAAAGCTGGATACCTCCTTCCATCTTGACCGAATAACAGAGGGGGAAGCCATCAAAATGGCTACCTCGCACTTGGACGATGAGGGCACTCAGGATTGTGGGGAGCTCGTAGATACACCTAGTGTGACGTAGGATTCACCCTTGTTGGAGACGTCCTTGACCGTGTCAGTTGACATCTTAGTGTAGAGAATAGAGCCTACCTCAGTAAATCCATCCATTGAGGTGATGACCGGAGTCGTGTCTGATTTTTTGGGTGACAACCGCACGCAGCAGATGGGTGAGGTTCCAAGAGATGTATCCACCTTTGATGAGGCACTAAGAGATACAGAGGTAGAGCAGGAGGACATTCCTTATGTATGTCAGGATGAAGACTCTTCTTTGGATGAGTCCATGGGGTCATATGAGGATGCTTCTGGGGAGCATGAGCAGTCATGCAGAGTTGATGATAGTACAACAGTTTCGTATGCAATTGTGCATGAGGTATTAGGGGACTCTGTGGGAGATATTGAGCATGATGAGTCACTTGTGATGATTCAGCCACAGAAACTTATGGTATAGCTAGAGAGCGCATTGTAGCGTCTAAGCAACCCCTTTCAAGCATACATAGATGGGGCTAGCAGCACGGTTGGGTCACCTTTGGCCATTGGAGAGAGAGAGACGGAGCTACTTAGTCAGATCTCATGTGTTGACTGGGATAGCGAGATGAGACGACCAGAGTTGCACAGGGTGCAACATCTACATGTCAGGGTTGCCCTAGGTGCAAGAGTTCACGCATTCGATCCCTCTCTTGGGGTTGGATTGCGAGAGATTTTGAGTTAGTACCCGGTGGAGTGGCTTATGGAGATGGTGATGCATCGAGTTGTAGCTCAGCAAGAGCTTCCAGGTGTGAAATTTTTTGAATGTTATACTTATGCAAAAATCTATTGTTAGATCTGGTTATGCTCCTCCTACTTAATTAAGTTATTAAGCTGAAAATTCAGATTAATATTGAAGCAAAACACATAACAGACTTTCACCAATTCAAATCTAGAAAAAGTACATGCACACATAGACAAAGTGACACGGTGATTTTCTGGAAAATAGTCTCCGAAAAAACCCAATGCGGGAAAACCGGTCTGCTCGCTGCTGGAGGGTTTTATTATTAAGAATTATTTGAATACAACAAATACGAGTTCCAGATCTGGAAAACCCGACAGAGATAAAATACATCTGCAACTCACCGGTTGTTCTGAAGCCAAAATAATGACTGATCCACACCCTCAAACCGGATTTACAGAACTCACCCAAAATTAGGCCCTAGAAACCCGAGCGTTGCCCTTGAAGCCTCTGCGTCAACCTCTGAAGCCCCTGCGTCCCTCATCGCTAGCCTAGAAAGGGTTACGTTACCCCAAACTAGGTGACGCAGTCCTTACGCTGCCCCTTTAGGTCTCTTCGTAACCCCTGAGGTCTTGCAGCTGAATCATGCTGGCCTGGGAGGGACTGCGCAGCACTTGCATAGCACAGCTGTTGCCCTCTCTGCTGCTGCTCTCCTGCTTCTCTACGCTGCCTCTCTGAGCTGATCTCTATCTCTTGCTGATTCTAGACCCTGGGATTAGATCATCCCTTTGGTCTAAATTCCCCTCTCTATAGCTGAAACATTTTTGAGAATTCTTAGCAAACTCGCCCTAGAATCTTAGCTTAGCTTCAATGCTCTGCCTCTGTGTGTCTTTACAAATGACTCCAAGCCTTTCCTTTATACTTTTCTCGTTGGGAAACCAACGACCATAATCAGATCTTGAATCAATGGCTAAGATTAAAAGAAAGCTTGATCTGTGTGACTTAAGACAATTTCATCACATGTTTAATTTAATTAACTTTAATTATTTCATTTTCCTAAGTTTAGACTTAGGAAAATCATTAAAATAATTAATTAATTAAATATCTCCCAAACCAGATGAAATCTCCCAAGTCCCTTTCTAGGTCATGTAGATCAAGTGTACTCTAGTCCCTCCACAAAATTTGGGAGCTAGAGCACAATTGATGCAACCCCAGATACACAAAATCTCAACACTCCCTCTTAGCATCAGGAGTGTGATCTCGCAATACATCACACTATGCATTACAAGATTTTGGGCATTGGTTTTGTGTTGTTGATGCTTTGCTTGTTGCCACTCAACTCTGCAATGTTGCTGCCATTTTGCACTGTTGCCCATGACGTTGCGACTGCCACTGCAACATCTGTAATGCAGCTCCCTCTCAAGTTGTTGCATCTATGTTGCTCATAGCACTGCCATTGCTGATCTGTTGCACTACAACTTCAGTTTTTGAGAGAAACAACTGAATCTCCTGCCCAATCTTTGACAGACAAGTCAGTTGGGCTGCATCCTCGCCACTCAAGCTCCATAGGCTATTGATCTGTGCTGGCATCTGAAGGATTATGCACAGCAACAGCTCCGCACTGCGTAAGCGAACTCTCTCTGCACTGCTGAAATCACATCAGCCCCTTGTGTTGAAATCCCTCACGTTGTTGTTGTGCTGCGTTGTCCTCCTGAAGCCTCCACACTGCTGCAACTCTGCTCTGCATTGCTGAAGTCACATCAGCCCCTACGTTGTTGTTGCCTCTACGTTGTTGTTGCATCTGCATTGCACTGCTCCTTCCAGCCTTCAGATCTACCTCTTCTTCATCCGTGATCTATGTACCCACTGCTCCACTTGTCCCGCTACTGTCTTAAGGCTCCCGTAGCTCGGATGTGATCCAAGAGATGAGTTGCTCAAGGATCCCGCCAGTCATTTTGTAGCTCCTCTACAGATCCATGTCACCCCACTTTCGTGGTTCATGAGCACTCATGGCTGCATCATCTTCCGACCCATCATCTGCCACAACAGCCTTGGAAGAAGAAGCTTCCTTGTCCCTTTTCTTCTGAGGACAATTATTGGCAAAGTGTCCTAATTCACCACACTGGAAGCACTTGATCTTTGACAAATCCTTCTTCTTCTTTCCCTGCTGCCTCTTTGATGCCAAGGCTGCATCTTCTTCATCTTCCTTCTTCACTTTGCTCAATCCAGAGTTGTACTGCTTCTTGGTGATTTTGCGGAGTTCTTCTTGACGCAAAATTGCTCACAAGCTGTCCCAATCTATAAGTTCCGGTTTGCCCAAGATACTTTGGACAAAGGTTTCTCACTCATCTGTAACTACATTGAGAGCAGTCCTGACCATCACATCGTCTTCCACTTTAGCACCCGTTGCAGTCAACTGATCTTTGATCGACTACAATCTGAAGAGGAAATGTTCCATGTCTTCTCCCTTGGTCATCATGAATGACCTCATCTGAGTCTCCAACAGCATCTTCCTTTGGATAGACTTTCCCTCATATAGGGAAGTTAAGGCCTTCCACATCTCATTAGTTGTCTTCTTCTCAGCGATGTGTGGGACAATATGGTACTTAATTCCATCCATGAT
Organism: Pinus albicaulis; assembly: GCA_034641835.2. NCBI lineage: Eukaryota > Viridiplantae > Streptophyta > Pinopsida > Pinales > Pinaceae > Pinus > Pinus albicaulis. Next base: position 832,758,401 of record CM076581.1, on the reverse strand, counting down.
CAGACGCTTGGCATGCCCAGCAGGTTCATTATGCTTCCTTAGAAGATCTACATCGGTAGGTGTAGCCAGAGTTTGCTTTGCATGGTCTATAAGATGATATTCCTCTAGGACTATCAGGATCCTAGCCTTCCAAACTGAGAAGTTGGAAAGGCCATCCAATCTGTCCTGATCACACAGTCCATGAGGAGCCATCTGCTCAGAAATGTGTAAGAACTTCCCTTTCTCTTTGCTAGAGAACTGGATCCAAGGCCCTTAGCGAAACAAGCACCTTCTGCTCCCTCTGACAACTGATTTCTCTTCTTGGAAGTCTGCCAAATCAATAATGATTCAACTCTCTTTGATCCTCTGATCACTCTGCAAGTTTCTTTGGCTAGAAACTCTCTGAGAAGTTGATTTCCTCCAACTCTTTGTCTCTTGTGCTTAGGCTAAAAATCTGAAAACTTCATAAATTTAACCCCACCAACACCTAATGAATTTCTGTAGCGGTGCTTCAGGCCCTTCTAGATCTGACAGACTCAGATCTGCGTCACACTCGCTGGCTTCAGACAATCCTAACGCTGCCTCTGCGTAGTAATTGTGTGGGCCTGCTGTGAGACAGGGTTAGACTGCGTCACCCTGCCCTCTGTGTAACTTTTGCTGCTCTGAAAACTGTGTTATCCCTTCATATCTTCCCTTCTGCTACTCTTCCCGCTGCTTTCTGGAGCAAGAAACTTCAGTCTTTTGCTGGTGACCCTCCTACATTTGCAATTGCCCTGATACCATGTGAAAATTTATGAATGTTATACTTATGCAGAAATCCACTGTTAGATCTGGTTATGCTCCTACTTAATTAAGTTATTAAGCTGAAAATTCAGATTAATATCGAAGCAAAACACATAACAGACTTTCACCAATTCAGATCTAGAAAATTACATGCACACATAGACAAAGTGACAATGATTTTCTGGACAAATAGTCCGTGGAAAAACCCAATGCGGGAAAACCGGTTTGCTGGCTATTGGAGGGTTTTATTATTAAGAATTTTCTGAATACAACAAATCTGGGTTCCAAATCTGGAAAACCAGACAGAGATAAAATAGATCTGCAACTCACTGGCTGTTCTGAAGCCAAAATAATGACTGATCCACAACCTCAAACGGGATTTACAGAACTCAACCAAAATTAGGCCCTAGAAAACCCAGCGTTGCCCCTGAAGCCTCTGCGTCAGCCTCTGAAGCGCCTGTGTCCCTCAGCGCTGGCTTGGAAAAGGCTGCGTTACCCCAGACTGGGTGACGCAGTCCTTACGCTGCCCCTTTGTGTCTCTCCATAACCCCTGAGGGCTTCCAGCTGAATCACGTTGTCCTGGGAGGGACTGTGTAGCATAGCTGCTACCCTCTCTGCTGTTGCTCTCCTGCTTCTCTGCGCTGCCTCTCTGAGTTGATTTTTGTCTCTTGCTTATTCTAGACCCTGGGATCAGATCATCCCCTTGGTCTAAATTCCCCTCTCTACAACTGAAACACTTTTGAGAATTCTTAGCAAACCCGCCCTAGAATCTTAGCTTAGCTTCAGTGCTCTACCTCTGTGTGCTTTTACAAATGACCCCAAGCCTTTCCTTTATACTTTTCTCGTTGGGAAACCAACGGCCATGATCAGATATTGAATCAATGGCTAAGTTTAAAAGAAAGCTTGATCCGTGTGACTTAAGACAATTTCATCACATGTTTAATTTAATTAACTTTAATTATTTCATTTTCTTAAGTTTAGACTTACGAAATACATTAAAATAATTAATTAATTAAATATCTACCAAACCAGATGAAATTTCCCAAATCCCTTTCTGGGTCATGTAGATCAAATGTACTGTGGTCCCTCCACAAAATTTGGGAGTTAGAACACATCTGATGCTACCCCAAATACACAAAATCTCAACACCAAGCATGGGGATTACCAGAAGCCTGGACTGGCATTAGGATCTGAGCGGGACTACCCATCACTTCCCAAGTATGTCGGTTGACTACGACCTGGAGGATACAGTTGACCTAGCAGTCGAGCGTACACATTCACTAGGGGAGTTTCAGCTAACACTAATATCCAACCAGTTTAGGTACAGACTTCTTGAGTTGTCTTGGTATGAGGATTGTACAAAGGATCACGGGATGATCAACATACTCTGGCAGGAGTTTGACAAAGGAGGGGGCATTGATAGGCCACCAGACCGTGCCTTGTATGGAGCTGGGGATTCTTCGATTTCTGTAGGGCACGGAGGACACGAAGGAGCAAAGCAAGATTGGCATCGCTACTGGTACCTAGGGAGATTCACTTCTTGGGTCCCTCAGGGAGGATTTGGAAGGGAGATCCATTCATTGGAGAGTATGGCGATGCAGCAGTGGAGGTGATGGTACCGGTCGAGTATGGGCCAACGCATATGGATACAGCCTTAGGCCATCACACTTTGGGATGTGTAGGAGCATCCATCATTGGTTAGTGGTCTGTAGATGGGCATGGAGATGCATGGGGGTGTGTTGTAGTATGTCAGACTACGTTGTGGAGCAGGAGTGCTTCCCATCACATTGAATACATTTGGTGAGTGATAGGTGCGGCGACACAGGATGGACACATGACGGTACAGGACGGTATAGTTGTTGTCAGGGGTATCCATTGGTGTACAGGAGCAAGTTGCAACATACCGTGGTAGGTCGAGGAGTGCGGTGATACTTGGTGGTATGCAGTGACACATGATGCGGAGCAATGGGCTCTTGGAGTGTTGCCTCCAAAGAGACATATGAACAGGGGTAGTAGGTGTACCATGGGATGCAGCTCACCTAGGATTGATGAGGATCTTGTTGAGCATCTGGAGACGCCACGTTTAGTGGAGACAGGGCTACGAGGGGGTTATCAGCAGATCTAAGGCAGAGAGAGTGTCATCTGGAGGATTACTCTTCAGCATTCAAGTAGACTCTTGGTCACACCCTTTGGGACATACCTACTCATCATCCTCAAGTGTCGCTTATAGTCGCATAGTGTTTGGTTGGTGCCCCTTGACACTCTCCATTCAGGCAACAAGGCAGGGTAGGCTCACCCTAGACAGTTGGATGAGATATAGTGTGTCATGAGCCGAGAGGAGATTCTCCAATTGAGACACTTGGTAGTTGTACGAGTTGATGGGTCCAGGCTTAGGGATGGCCTGGCTGATTGCCAAGGTAGCATATGTTCCACCCCTGGGCTCACATTTGAGGGAGGTGGATGGTGTATTTGGTCTACAGGAGGGTACCTAGACTCCGAGCAGTATCTAGGTGTATCAGCAGGAGTTGGAATAGCGGGTATCACGACGTGGTCTGGCAAGAGCAGGCCAGGTCCGCATACGTCGAACAAACTCCTTGTTGAGATTTTGTGTATTTGGGGTAGCATCAATTGTGCTCTAGCTCCCAAATTTTGTGGAGGGACTAGAATACACTTGATCTACAAGACCCAGAAATTGATTTGGGAAATTTCATCTAGTTTAAGAGAGATTAAATTAACTAATTATTTTAATGTATTTCCTAAGTTAAAGCTTAGGGAACTTGAATAATTAAAGTTAATTTAATTAAACATGTGATGAAGTTGTCTTAAGTCACACGAATCAAGCTTTCTTTTAATCTTAGCCATTGATTCAAGATCTGATCATGGTCGTTGGTTTCCCAACGAGAAAAGTATAAAGGAAAGGCTTGGGGTCATTTGTAAAGTGACACAGAGGCAAAGCACTGAAGCTAAGTTGAGATTCTAGGGCAGGGTTTGCTAAGAATTCTCGGAAGTGTTTCAGCTGCAGAGAGCGGAATTTAGGCCAAGGGGATGATCTGATCCCCGGGTCTAGAATACACAAAAGATAGAGATCAGCTCAGAGGATAGCGCAGAGGAGAAGGGAAGATGCAGCAGCAAGGACAGTGTGGTTTTTCAGCAGGAAACCCTCAAGGGTTACGCAGAGACCCTGAAGGGCAGCATGGGGCCTGCGTCACCCAGTTTGGGGTAACGCAGACCTTTCTGAAGCAGTGTTGAGGGTCAGAGGGGTTTCAGAGGCTGACGCAGAGGCTTTCAAGGGCAGCGCTGGGGTTTCTAGGCCCTCATCTTGGCTGAGTTCTGTAAATCCTGTTTGAGGGTGTGGATCAGTCATTATTTTGGCCCTAGATCAGCCATTGAGCTGTAGATCTAATATTTCTCTGTGGGGTTTTCCAGATCTGGAACCCAGGCTTGTTGTATTCAAAAAATTCTTAATAATAAAACCCTCCAGCAGCCAGAGACCGGTTTTCCCGCATTGGGTTTTTCGAGGACTATTTGTCCAAAAATAACTGTGTCACTTTGTCTATGTGTGCATGAACTTGTTCTAGATTTGGATTGGTGGAGATCTGTTATGTGTTTTTCTTCAATTTTAACTTGAATTTATTTAGTTAATAACTTGTTTAAGTAGGAGGAGCATAACGAGATTAACAGTAAATAATTTCTGCATATAGTGTAAAGATTCAAAAATTTCCACACTCCTCATACTTGGGATCTGTTATCTCTTACTACCTACACCTACCTACAATTAGTGGGAAAATGGAAAACTATGTTAAAATATGTGAGTTTCTAGGAGAATTGTTAGAGTGAAATTGGATTACTTGTAAAGATTTATGAGCATTTTATGAACAGCTTTGAAATAATAATATCAAACCATTCGACCAGTGCCTTAAATATCGTGCTCAAAAATAAGGCTCAAAGAGATGAAAACATAATAATCATGAAATGGAAACAAAAGATGTTAGCACAAGATATTTGCAGGATAAAAATGATTACAAGATAACCAAATCACAACATTTAAACATATCTTGTCATAGATAGAAGCAATCAAAAATTTAGATGTTGAAAATGAAATTAAACTTTGCAAATATAAAAAGTAAGCATCACACTACTTGCATGAAATCAACCATAAAAAGGAAAATGTGATGATGAGTGATCTTGATTCATTTTAATTAAACTTACTCTACAACAAATATTTCAAATCAACTCTTCAATCCCCAAACCTCACCCTCGCCCAAATTATGTGGATCTCACAGTGAGGAGTCAATAGGGAAGTAGAGGGTCCCTAGAGGTCTATACAACTAACTTATGTTAGAGGTAAGTTTTAATGAATTGCTTGTGTGAAATGAATGTTGATTAATCTCATTTAAATGATACATGCAAATTTTCCACAAGAGATGGTGCTTACTTGCAATAATAAACCAAACATTGAGAGAAACAATAAACTTATGTGTGTTGTGGCATTTAATGGCAAGTGGAATGAAATAAGTTGTTATAAAAAATGTGCTTCAATGGTTCCTCAACATGCATGAAGCATAAACATTAAATCAATGGAATTTTGCCAACCATGTGAATTGCTCACGCATAAAAAGACATTTTGCTCAAGTTTGTAGCATTGGGGCTCATACATGTAAATTTAAATTAACTAAAATTTAGTTAGATGGATGTAAAGTGCATTAGTTGTTAATTTATTAGCATGCATAAAACGAAAATTAGAAAATGAATCAATTAACCCAAGACATTTCTTCCAATTCAACCAAGGAAAGGGAATACCATGGAAAAAATATCCCAAGCTCCCTCAAGCAACAAAAGTTATTTTATTATTGATTACAAGTGAGGAAAACATCCTTTAAGAAGGTTGCATAAAAGGAGGTCTTTATATGAATAAAGAGCTTGAAAAAAAAGTTTAATCTCCTCCTCAAAAATTGACAACACAACTTATGGAGAAAACCTCAAAATATAAATTTTTCAAGACTCCAAGGCCTATGGCAAAGATCAAGTTTGTTGTTGTCCCAAAAGTGCTTACGGCCTCCCTAAAATCATATTTTGAAGTAATGGAAGTCTTTCCATGCAAGGATAATCAATTGTTTCTTGTCGTCTTTTCCTCAAGCTCCTCGCTTTTCGCGCTCAAGCTTGCGGGCTGCGAAAGAAAATAAAACGTTAGGCTGAAATAAAGAGGATCTAAAATACAAATTAATGTACAAAGGCACTAGCTCAAGGAATACAAGCGAACCTCCATTCTTGCCTAGTTTAAAGAAACGCTCTTGAAGTGGCAAATATGACTTTAAAGCACTCTACAAATGGAAAATTTTAGATTTTAAAAGTGGAAATAGATGATCAAGTAGCTAGAGAACGAGAAACTCCCTCTTTGTATTCCTTTGACGCAAAACTTGAGGTTGAAAGTAACTGAGTCTTGCATCGCTTTGAATCTAGGAGTGAGTTGATCTATTTGAGACTTCTCTCACGCCCAGATGGATTTCCTGCACACAATACGAATAGATCTTCCCTACACACTTAAACAAATATCAGTCTGCAAAAGGATTAGAGCATCATAATGAAATAGATAATCCAAACATTCCTCCGAAAATGACTTGGCAAGCTAATTCTCAGAATAATACTCTAAATCAATGATGCATGCAAGATAGTTTGCACGCATCAATCCAAGCAAAATGGCAAAGATAAACTAATATTGATCAAGCACATAAACGAATTCAAATATAATAGCAATAGTATGGAAAGAAATCATCTCATAATGCCAAGAGAACATCCGCTAAATAGCCCCCAAGTTTTGATTTTATTCATATACAAAAATTGTAGAGTTTCCTCAAGCCCAATGGCTCCTAACATTATACAATATGAAAGCCCATGGCTCCATTATATATAAAGTTGGGAGCAAATCCCAATGAAGAACCAAATGCCAAGTGGTGAGAAGAAGAAGATCTCAAGGCAAATTCAAATTTGATAAGTGGAGCTCCATTGCCAAGTATAAAAATTGGATTCTGACAAGTGGACATCATTTTCTTCTTCCCCTATGTGCCAAATTCGAATTTTATGATGGAATGACAAGTGTATATGGTTGGTAACTCATGTGGAGACAATTTCACACAAAAATCTCCACCAAATATTCTCTCAAATCCTTCCAAATATGCACTAACTTCACAAATTCGAATTTCCAAGTAAGCAACTCTCATTTAATGCCAAAAATTCAATTTTATTTGAGCACGTCTTTTCCTTGATTTTAGGAGACAACATCACTTTGAGACTTCACTTTAACTCCTCCATAGTTCTCCACCTCATTTAGTATGTGTGGATATTTATTTTTCTCCATTTATTTGATTTCTAGCTTAATTAATTGTCAAATTTCTCACTAAACTTAGGAAAAGTGGGTTTTGAGAGTTCAAAACACATTTTTAACCCCTCAAAGTGTGTCATAGTAAAAAGTTGAGAGTGAGAAGTGTAATTTTGACTACTCATACCCCATACAACTTCTCTAGGCAACACTTATTACAATTCAATTACAATTTTTATTGTAATTTTCGACTTGCGAAAAATCTAAACAATTAAAAAATCACTACCTAGACCTAACCAAATTCCACGAAATTTTTTGTGTGATCTAATATGGTATATAAGACACTAGGACTCACTCAAGGTTGTTGAAAAGTGTAACTAGGTCAGTCTTCATGTTGACTGTGTAATTATGTATTTATGAAAATGAGATAAAGATAATAAAATGTATTTTGTTGTACTAGCTTCATGGGTTTCATGAGCAAGTTTTTATTATGTAGATAGACTTCTTCTTGATGTCTATTAGGTTTTTGTCTTCTAGGTATAAATAGAATTAAGTGTCAAAATCATGAAGGATCTAAGTCAAACTTATATGCTCCAAAGACCTTGTAAAGAAGTTCTCAACTGCCCTCAAAAGTGTTGGAAGACAAGCTCCAAATATAGCGGAAACAACCTTCAACAATACATGTGAAGTAATACCTCATAAAATGTCGGAGAAGACAAACTACAAGTCGGCCTAAATTTCAAGTTATAAAGTCAGCCTAAATATCAGCTGAAAGGTCGGCCTAATAGCTGGATCAGTCACCTATATATATGATTGTCCTGCGGCTCATTTGGACAACAAGGAATGCGGATTCATCTGAAACAAAAGGGACAGGAGAGTACAGATTGCGTAAGGTACAGGAGGGTACAGATTGCGGAAGTTACAGAAGGGTACAGATTGCGAAAGATAAGTTTGCGGATTAGTACAACAAGGTACAGGATTTTGGATTGGTGGAGTAGATTGCGGAAGGTGCAAGAAGGGTACGGTGAGGACATCTCTGAGTTTAAAGTATCTAAGGAAAGAATTTGCCGAAGTCAAGACAGTGATTATAAGAAGAAAGGTTGATCTAAAGGGTGGTAGAAAGTGAGGAAAGTAAATCAGAGATTTACCTTTCTAACTACATTTCAAGGAATTCAGTTACAAGTGAAATAATTCGGTCTCTACAGTTGATTGAGTACTTTGATAATTGACTTGATGAAAGATTAACTAAGCTAAAGAAGAGAATACATAAGTAAGCTCACAAGTAATTATCAAGAAGAGAGTTTTTGTATTAATCACCAGCTCTCCAAAATTCTCAACATGGTATCAGAGCTAAGGTGCTGAACATAAGGGCTGCTTGTCAACAAAGACACTCAAAGAAGCAAAGACCAAAGTTTGGATTGGAAAGACAAACCAGTTTGCAAGGAAGACTATCCAACTATTTCATAAGAAAATATCAACTCATTAATCTTTGGTATCAAAAGATTTGCACTCAAAACATTGTTTGAAGGAAATCACAACTTCTGAAGATAGTCATTATTATCAAGGGTTCAAGTACAACAACATTGAAGAAAGGAAACCCTTGACTTCATTCTCAATCACCATAAAGGAAGCTGCAAGCAAATCCACTCAAGTAAGTATTCATGACCCTATCTATCAAGATGCCTTTTTGTAAAGAAAGCAACCAGTTGGTTGGATCATCAAATTTCAGTGCATGGAAGAAGAGAACAGACTTAAATTTAATTGAAGACGAAGTAATGGATTATATCGAAGGATCCACTGTTCAACCTCCAAAAGAAGATACTTCAGCCCATGCTAAATACATGAAGGGAGAAATTAGAGCCCAAAGGATTCTCATAGAATCCATCAAAGATTCTCATAGAATCCATCAAAGATTCTCTCATTCCCTATGTATCAAAACTAAAGATTGCAAAACAAATATATGAAAAATTGGTGGAGCTATTCTCTGTGAGTATTGTTGGAGAAGCAATCTCTTTGAGACAAGAACTATACAAAATGAAATTATCAAAGGAAGCAGGAATCGTCCCATACTTTATGAGGTTTTCTGAAATAAGAGATCAACTACAGGAACTAGGAGAAGTGATGTCTGACACTGAAATGACTACAGTGGTGTTGAATGCTCTACCAGAGGAATGGGGAAGCTTCACTTTTAGTCTATATGGGAAGAAAGAAGCCACTCCATTCCCTGATCTGTGGTCTCTATGTAAAATAGAGGAAACAAGACTAAAGGCCAAAGCTGATACAGGATCAAGTGAAGAGAATCATGCCTTTGCAGCCTCATACAGGAAGAAAGGAAGATTCGGAAAATTTGGCCCTCAAAATAAAAGAAGAAATATGGACAACATGCGATGCTTTGGATGTGATGAACTTGGACATTACAAAAGAGATTGTCCTAAATCTGGAAATGTCAAAAGGAAAAAGGAAGAAGCTCTTGTCACGTATAAAAAAGAAGAACCTGACACTAAAAGATCTAAGAAGGAGGAAGCAAGAGATCTCTATTATGATTGAGATCATCTTTCTCTTTAAGTGATCTCTGATTGGTTGTAAAAATTGTATGATAGCAATGTACATTAAGAAGCATCTCAAAAGAAGCATGGAAGAAGCTCTCGGTGTAATAGCTTCTGGAAAACCTCCCTACTTAAGTAAAGCAGTCATTAGAGCACGGGTCATCATGGGGACAAAGTTTTGGGATGTGATGACATATTGATGAAGCAAGTCAAGGGAATGAAGCTCTTCATTCTTGAGAAATTGCTACAGAATGACTCAAGAGAAAAAGGTATGAGGTATGTATATATTTATATGCTGACATTGGATGTTGTGATGTCATGTTATATGGTAGCAAGTAATAGACTTTTGTACTTAGAAGTATGATCAATGGAGAAGTATCTCTCAATGCACAGACAGATGAAATCAACATAATATGTCCTCATAGAATATGAGGTGGTTGTATATGAACAAAAAACTATAAAAGTTGTATGTTCCTGGGAATCAAGAATGTGCAAAAAGGAAGAGATCATTAAGTACAACCATGTCAAGAGACAGTTATCATCTGGAGGTCAAGAAGATGTGACTAGGAGATCTCCTGGAAAGATATGTAGACTCTGACGAAAGTCTGGTAAAGAAGAAAACCCTTGGAAAAACATATCATTACGAGATGTGTCAATCTGTATGAGGGATGTCGATGCCTACAAGAAGATGTCATGATAGATGATCATCAATGAGGTGACTTTTTGTTTCAAAAGTTCATATGTATATGTTTATCTGGATGAATTTGTGCAGGGCTGCTAATCATGAGAAAGGATGTATCTTGGGAGATGATTCGAAGGAAAGCAGCATGGCATAATAATGGACCAGATAAGGAAATCTGATGAATCACTTTCTGACATCTGTAATGACTCAGGATGAAAGTGATGGATGACCTGTGCCCTATGAAGCTAAAAGTTGAAGATTCCTCAATATCTAAATCCGTGACATCAAGGACAAGAATTCTTCATGAGCAGTTGGGTTTCTCACCATTGCTGTTGGAGGTCCTTGGTTAAGAGGGAGCATGATGGTAAGTTTCTTACTTGGAAGAAACTTGGTAATTTCTAAGAATGAGCTTAGGTACATTCCTTGTATAGGAATGAGTACATTCCCTTCTGGAATACGTCCTCCCTGGTTGAGAGGGAGAGATAGACACATCATTTTGATCTTGGGAAGACAGAATGGAGGATTGGGTAATCATCCAGCATTCGATACTCTTTGAGAATGTGTTAGGGCATTCAAGATAAGAGTAGTCAGAGACCGATATTCTTTGAGGGCTAGCTACCCAAGAGAAGAATAGTCCAAGAAGGTCATATTTTGGGAACACCCGGGTGGAGTATGTACCTTGGAGAGACAATGACGAAGGTGTCTATAAGTCACGTGTCTCGCCAACATTGTAGCCCATTGTCTCATTGAGATGGGGATGTTAGTCAAGGCCTTCCACTAGGACAATGCTGGTTGATATGATGATATACAGATGCGATTAACAATCCGATTCTTCTTATGAGATTCTTCAGTTTGAAGGTGATCATGTATCTGTATGAATACCTCCCTAGTTAAGAGGGAGTGTTTAAATGTGTAACTAGGTCGGTCTTCATGTTGACTGTGTAATTATGTATTTATGAAAAGGAGGAGACAAAGATAATAAAATGTATTTTGTTGTACTTGCTTCATGGGTTTCATGAGCAAGTTTTTATTATGTAGATAGACTTCTTCTTGATGTCTATTAGGTTTTTGTCTTCTAGGTATAAATAAAATTAAGTGTCAAAATCATGAAGAATCTAGGTCAGACTTATATGCTCCAAAGACCTTGTAAAGAAGTTCTCAACTGCCCTCAAAAGTGTTGGAAGACAAGCTCCAAATATAGCGGAAACAACCTTCAACAATATTGGAATACATGTGAAGTAATACCTCATAAAATGCCAGAGAAGACAAACTACAAGTCGGCCTAAATTTCAAGTTATGAAGTCGGCCTAAATATCAGTTGAAGGGTTGGCCTAATAGCTGGATCGGTCACCTATATATATGATTGTCCTGCGGCTCATTTGGACAACAAGGAATGCGGATTCATCTGAAACAAAAGGGACAAGAGAGCACAGATTGCGGAAGGTACAGGAGGGTGCAGATTGCGGATGTTACAGAAGGGTACAGATTGCGAAAGATACAATTTGCGGATAGGTACAACAAGGTATAGGATTGCGGATTGGTGCAGCAGATTGCGGAACTTGCAGGAAGGGTATGGTGAGGACATCTCTGAGTTTAAAGTATCTGAGGAAAGAATTTGCCAAAGTCAAGACAGTGATTATAAGAAGAAAGGTTGATCTAAAGGGTGGTAGAAAGTGAGGAAGGTAAATCAGGGATTTACCTTCCTAACTACATTTCAAGGAATTCAGTTACAAGTGAAAATAATTCTGTCTCTACATTTGACTGAGTACTTTGATAATTGACTTGTTGAAAGATTAACTAAGCTAAAGAAGAAAATACATAAGTAAGCTCACAAGTAATTATCAAGAAGAGAATTTTTGTATTAATCACTAGCTCTCGAAAATTCTCAACAAAGGCCTCACCATCAAGTCGTACTCTGGCTTTGGAATAAAATTGGAGAAAAAACTCAATTAATTATTAAGTCCTGAAAGGGAGATGATAATTAACTGAGTGAAAAAAACCTCCCACAGTAATACTCACTTGTTGGCAAAGTCTCAAGCTACCTAGGTTTGTTACAGACTCAATACTGACTCAAATTCATCATTACTAGCATCACTTATTACAATTCCCCGTAGGGCGTGGAATCTGGGTACACGAGAAAATGATAAGAAATAGAAGTAGAGTTTTAAAACGTTGCTGAACTGATGATATCAGATGATATCTGATGGTATAAGTTTCCTTTGGTTCATCCTTGGGCATGGAGTCTTCATATAATCATCAGATGCCACTCAATTAGTTAACATTTGGCTCCATATGGGGATGCATGCAAGATATGAAGTGATAGTGTGCAAGAACCTGGATTCTGCATCCACCGACCAAAGATATATATTAGCAGTATCCATTCAAAGTATCATCAAACAAAATCAAGTACAAAAATGGAAATTTTATACTAAGAGCATAGTTTATTCCTGAAATAAATCAATTTAAACAAAATTGACAAGGGATGAGGTTAGAAATATGATACAAAAAGATGGCACATGGCATCAAATTTCCTCACTGAAGTTCATGATGAGAACCTGCCTACTTTCTGGCAGATCCATAGGCTGTTTTTCTGATGTTCCCTGTCCAATTCTGAATATCTTAGGACTTTGATCTGTCCCAACACTGTGATGTACATGGTCATCAGATTTACCATATCCTTTCCGCTTTTTTCTTTTCTTCTTAATAGACTGTGATGTTGATGTTGATGCGATCAAAGTAGACCTGTTTGCCAGATCTTGAAGATGCTTAGATGGAAAATTTGAAGTATCCAAGACTTCCATGTCCTACCTTTCTCCATTCTGCATCTGCTCTGACATGGGTGATGCATCAATCTCATAAGTATAAACCTGATTCCCCTCATTTTCCTCTTTATCTAGGTCACCTTCAATTAGCCATTTTTCAATGGAATAAATGACCTCCTTATAATAAGATGAAGCTCGATTCAATAGATTGGGAGGCTTATGATCCATTTCTTTGTTCTTTTCCCATTCATGATCTGATATAAGCTAAAATTTTTGTACCTGTAATCTTTCCATTTCCTCTAGCCTATTTGAAAAGTGATATGATTAGCCTTCATAACACTTATTTCCTTGGCATGATCTGTTTCCATGGTGTTGATTAATTGCACTTGTTTTTCTTCCATGGCGAGCAACCTGTTTTGAATAGAGATCCTCTGATTAGAATGATTGACCTCCATGCCCTTTATTGTGTGTGCATGATTTACTATTAATCTTGTTTGATTGAGTTTCGTATTTTTAATGAGTTGAGCTTGGTTGAGTTTCTTATCGTTAATCATTTGAGTCAACTCCCTGATGAGATCCCTATCATTCTCATTTGCTTGATTTTTCACTTTGATCTTTCTTTCATCTCCATATTTTTCTTCAAAGGCATCAATGATTGATTCTGAAGAATCAAAATTGTTAGCAGATAAGTCTATGAACCAATCCATAGCATCTCCATCTAATGAAAAGATGAAAAGTTTCATTTTAACATCCTCATGGTTAATATCATGGCACCATTTGCTCACACAAAGGTGGAAATTCCCAAGGTGAGTTTCGGTGGTAATGGGATTGTTACCTAGAAAACTAGGCAACTCATCAACAGCCTCAATGGCTTCATCCGGAATAAAATTCAGATAGCTTGGAATGTTAGTAAAATCACAATAGGCAAACAGATCATTCATGATATCATGCTCACCTAACCTTGAAAGAGCAAATGGATATCAGAGAGAGGATCCTGTCCAAGATTAGCAAGAAGTCTACAAGAAGAAGGCTTCAAGCAGAAATCCTTGCAAAAAATGAAATAAGTGGAGTCGCCACTTGAACAGAAAAACTCTAAAATCCAACATGCAAAATCCAAAAGTTAGTCGATTTTCCAGGTATAAGAAGACTTGTCCCCGGCAACGGCACCAAAAATGTGTTGACCACTGGAGTGACACTTGATGATTATATGTAGACTCCATGCCCAAGGATGAACCAAAAGACAATTGTACCATCCGATATCATCAGATATCATCAGTTCAACAAAGTTTTTAAACTCTACTTCTACTTCTTATCATTCTCTTGTACCCAAATTCCACGACCTACGGGGAATTGTAAAAAGTGATGCTAGTAATGATGAATTTGAGTTAGTATTGAATTTGTAATAGGCCTAGATAGCTTGGAATCTTGCCAACAAGTGAGTATTACTCTGCGAGGTTTTTTTTACTTGGTTAATTATCATCTTCCTACTAGGACTTAATAATTAATTGAGTTTTTTCCTTCAATTTTACCTCAAAGCCGGACTACGGCTTGATGGTGAAGCCTTGGGTGAGTCCTAGTGTCTAGAGTCAATGTATATTACCATACTAGATTACACAAAAAAAATTGTGGAATTTGGTTAGGTCTAGGTAATGATTTTTTTTAATTTTTTAGATTTCCCACAAGTCGAAAATTACAATAAAAATTGTAATTGAATTGTAATAAGTGTTGCCTATAGAAGTTGTATGGGGTATGAGTAATCAAAATTACACCTCTCACCCTCAATTTTCTACTATGACACACTTTGAGAGGTTGAAAATGTGTTTTGAACCCTCAAAACCCAATTTTCTTAAGTTTAGTGGGAAATCTGGCAATTAATTAAGTTAGAAATTAAATAAATGGAGAAAAATAAATATCCACACATGTTAAATGATGTGGAAATGAGGTGGAAAATTATGGAGAAGTTAAAGTGAAGTCCCAAGGTGATGTGGAATCCCAAAATCAAGGAAATGACATGTGCTCAAATAAAATCGAATTTCTAGCATTAAATGAGAGTTGTTTACTTGGAAAATCGAATTTGTGAAGTTAATGCATATTTGGAAGGATTTGGGAGAATATTTGGTGGAGATTTTTGTGCCAAATTGTCCCCACATGGGTTACCAACCATATACACTTGTCATTCCATCATAAAATTCGAATTTGGCACATAAGAGAAGAAGAAAATGATGTTCACTTCCCAGAATCCAATTTTTACACTTGGCAATGGAACTCCACTTATCAAATTCGAATTTTCCTTGAGATCTCCTCCCTCTAACCACTTGGCATTTGGTTCTTCATTGGAATTTTCTCCCAAATTTCTATATAATAAAGCCATGGGCTCTCATATTGTATCATGTAATACGAGTTATTAGGCTTGAAGATGCGCTGTCGGATTGCACGTGTACTTGCAATATAATACAAAAATCTTTAGGGTAACTTGTGATGGTGTTATACTCTTTGCATATGGTAAATTCTTGACTTCTTGTTATGCTTCTATTTATTTCCTCATGCTATTGTTTCATTCATGCTTGTTTCAAGTTATGTTAGTATGCAGCTATCTCATATTAGCATAAGTGATACTTGATCTCTTTAGAATAAGAAATATTCTATTTGATATCAAATATATCTATAGGAGTTCTTTCCATTGCTTTTATTTAATTTCATGTAAATTTAATATGTTGTGGTGAAATTGTGTAGAAAGATCCGTCTTTGGTCAAGCTTTTCAAGCGTGAGGGGAAGTTCTCGGAGGAACCAACCCACTCTTGAAAATATTCAAGGAGAACCCGCATGTGTTGATTTCCAAAGTCTAATCTATATTTTATTTTTTCTTGCAGAGGTTCTTTTAAGTTTCTCAAAGCTCTTATTTCTTACATCAAAAAATCAAATTTAAAATAATTTACTTTTCAAGTATTGCTCTTCTTTTCTTTAATATCTGGCTATTTCAAAGAGCCAAGCTATGGATAGTCAAAGAGGAGAGCTTGCTCATACTCTTTAGCCTAGCCTCTTGTAGATTATTTTTGTTATATTACTTTGTGATTTCTTGAGCTAACATTTGTGGCTGTAGAGTTTCTCTAACTTGTTGTCTTACAGCTACTTGTAGGTTTCATTTTCAGAAAATTACTTACAAGTTTGCATGTAGGACCTTGGGGCTTCAACTTCTAGATTATTTCATTTCCTTGGCCATGTCACTCAAAGAGGCTTTGCCTTGGTTCTTCTTCCTCGAAACATCCGCATTTGGTTGGCCTTTTGTGGGCCTCAAATTGCAGAAATTTTCAGTAAGGAAAGATCTATGGCTCAAGCCAACATTGTGAAGACTTTCCTTGGATTTTAGAGAAAACTTCATAGTTTTCTCCTTGTAATAACTAATAAAATTCTTAGTTTTGGGAGCATGGGTTTTACCCATTGGTATCCCTATCTCTCCACCTTTTTGGAGAGACTTTGTGGCTTGATCTTTGATCTTTTTCACTGGCATGCACATCATTTAATTGGAGAATTAATACAATCATGCATTACACTCATTTTGCATGCACCTAAAACTAATTTGCTACAAATTTCTAGTCTTTTTACTTTCATGGCAGGTTCAAACTTTTGCATGTGTGCACTTTTAAATTTGTCATGAATTTTGTTCCAAAACTTCTTATGTTCACCTTTAAATACATCTTACACGCAATAAGTATTTGGGCAAATTTTCTCCATAAAGTAGCATTCTACTTCATGACATGCAAATACATCTCAAGGTTGAAACTTAATTTTCATTGTTGATTAATTTACTTACGTGCCCCAAGCAAATCACTAAAATTTTACCTCCAACATAAGTTGGTTGAATAGACATTTTAGGGACCCTCTACTCCTCTATTGACTCCTCACTGTGAGATCCGTATCTTTGGGCGAGGGTGAGGTCTGAAGATTGAAGAGTTGAATTGTAACCTTGCTTTAGAACTAATTAATAAAATAAACCAAGAGCATTTTTCGTCACATTTACCTTACTTGCAAGTTCTAAATTTTTGCTTTCTTGATGGTTTAGAGTCTCACATACAACATCATTTCCTATTTTCAATAATCATTTCCTTTCATGCAAGTATTGTAATATCTTTTACAATAAGTTTAGTTTAATTTTCTTGTACTTGGAACAATGTCTACTTTAACAAGCTCTCTTTCGTGTTTAATGATCATCATGTTCATGAATGGTTAGTGAGTCTCATTTTCTTTTCAAGTACTCTTATTTCATGTTGCAAAGCTAATTGCATATTGTTATCTTGGTCTAACAATTGATTTTTTCTATCATCTCATTTACATTCTCATAAATAGATCACTAATTATTTTCTTTAGAACAGGATAGTTTTACATGCTTGGATTCATAAATTTGTTTATCTTAAAGTCATTTATAATATCTTGTGCTAACATTTTCTTGCTTCAACTTTTTAGGATTACTTTTGCTTTCCATTTGAAAGCATTTTACTTCATTTAAGCAAATACATTTTCATTTCAAAGAGCAATACTTTTAAGGCACTGGTTTTCATATGCTTTATGCCTATTTAAATTATGTATTGATGGTTATTGCTCATATCACTTTTTGCTTATAAATCTTAAGAATTAATCTATTTAAATCTAACAACTCTCCTAGAAACTCACATCTTTTAACATAGTTTTCCATTTAGTGGCCACCCCCCATAGCTAACCTAGGAGATAGCTTAAACAGAGAGAGTCGGGATTAGTGTAACAGCTCCTTCTCTGAGTTCCTTGCCACCAACCACACCTTGTGGGGTTAAAGGCTTTTCCCGCTAACTGTAGGTAGGTGTAGGCAGCAAGCAATAACAGGGTCCACCCAGGGGATACATACATGGGTTAGAGATAAGGGCCAGATAGGTTCTAGCAAGTAGCAACGCTATGCAACGACATCCAATGGGGAGTGAGAGTTGTGAGCTCCTCGTATGGTTGGGGGATCCATGTGTCTTTTGTGCAGGTGGATCACTCCACTTTGTGATGAGTAGGGATAGAACAAACGGTGATCCAGTCCACCTTGGGTTTGACACATGGGGGAGCACTGAAACCTCCTTTGCATGGTGAGGTAGACTTATCATGTTGTTGCTCAGGGTCATGATAGGCAGTGGAAGGGTATATATCAACATCATGGAGATGCTCGAGCAGGATGAGCTTTGCCTTCACATATTTTTCGCCACAAGGCCCCAGGAGAGAGGGATATAGTCTATGCATGATGGGGCGTATCTCATAGTCAGAGTGGCGCAGCAACAGCACGGTGACACCTCTACGAGATTTGCAGGGGACCCGAGCATTACAACTCTACACAGCTCGATAACCTCTAGGGGTGAGATATATAGTACATGGGGAGATCATGTAGATCTTCCATTGGGCTTTAGCGAGTCACTGATGGAGTGGGGGACTTCATTAGCATGGCAGGATGGTGAGTGGAGCAGGTAGAGCTTCATGTTAGACAGGATGGCTTAGGATCCTGGCATTGAGAGATCCTTTCATATAAGGGCGATGCAGAGGACAGAGAAGATTCTGTGGCACATTTCGGACCCAGGCACATTTTGCAGTGATAGTGGGGAGCGTCAGCTAGGGAGGAGGCTTTTTTAGGCATTGCTTGAGGACAAAATTTTTTTGGCTAGGAGGACTGTAATATCCCCAAATTAGCAGTCAGCTAATTGGGATATTAATTTTGATTAACTTTGGCAAATCCTAATGTTGAGCAGAAATAAAATGGGTAGAGGACCCACAATTAATAATTAGGCCAAATAAAGTCTTTTCCTAAAGTCCCTAAGAGAAAATTGGGGCTCTAGTGGTGGGGTCGAGTTGGCCTTAGGTGGCAGCGTAGAAAAGGCACGAAAATGATAGCGTGGGATTTCCTAGAGGAAGGCAGCACATGATTAGACAAGGAGAGGCTGCGCAGGCCAAGGTGGGACCCAAGGCATACGTTTGGCCTCAATGGATAAAAGGAAGAAGGGAAGGCTCATTTGGTCATTCATTCATTCATTCAACTATTTTCTTCTTGTCATTTTGACAGAGCACGCTTGCACCAAAGAGCCAAGTTTGCAGTGTTGTTTAGCAAACGAGATATTCAAGCGGAGATCTCAACCTCTACCTCGAGGGACTTCAAGTGCCCGCTCAGGAGAGGAGTTCCACACCTTGTGAGGAGAATTTCTATCAGCAGCATCAGGAGGAAGCGTAGCCAGTTCTGGACTGCGCAGAGGAGGACACTACGTAGGGGAGGACGCAATGCAGAAAGGATTTGGTGTTCTAGGAGGTGAGAAGAGAGGGAGTTGTAGTTGAGATTGCATGGAGAGGCTTGGAGCTTCCTAACAGTGATTTTTGTGGCATTTTGGAGACTTACAGCAGCAGGATTTACACGAGGATCGATTTACTGAGCAGTGTAGTGAGCCAAGCCCAAGAGGGCTAATTTTCGGGGTCAAGCTTTGGGTGAACCCTTTCGGGGTTTTTTTGGGTTTATTGAGGAGAAGCCAAGATTAATTTTGAAGAATTTTCTGGGCAGATTTGAGGTGTCAAACAGACATCCTAACTCAACTAGCAGCTAGAGCTAGGGGAAATTGGGCCGAATTCTGGGGTCAACATTTGGCCAATTCCTTCGTGGGTTTTTGTGGGCTTCTTAGGTCGAGTCGGAGGTTAATGTCCCAAAATTTTCTTAGTGTAGCAAGCCCTAGTAGCATTTCTTCGGGAGCAACAACAACATTTCTGGCAGATTTCAGCGCAGAGCTCTAACCATACAACGTACCATCAGTGGGGGATTTCAGCATTGATTCAGAGGGTTTCTCTAGCTTGCCTTGAGCTAGCCCAAGTGCCTTCATTCCAACACCTCCATTGTACTCATTTCTAGCAAATTAATAAAATGGCTCAGCAGTGTTTTATGGCTCCGTTGGTGTTTTGATATCAGTTTTTATTTTGTTGTCTCCTTAATAGCTTTTAGCCTGTTATTACTGTTATTTTTCCATTTGGGATGTTACAGCCAAGCCCAAAGAGGCCTTTTTCCGGGGTCAAGATTTATGGAAACCCTTCGCGGGCTTTTTAAGGGTCATTTGACTAGAGCCCGGGGTTAAAAGCCCGAAATTTTTTGAGCACGGGAGCTAGGCCAAACTGTAGTCCGAAGTTAGCCAGCAGCAGCAGTTTCCCAGGACTGGTAACACAGAGGGAGAGCCACGCAGAGCATAGTTCAGCAGATTTTTTGTCTGGCTTTAGAGTTGTTCTTCAGCCTACCTAGAGCAGGCCCAGGTGCTACCTTTCTTGGCACCACTATTGTACTATTTCCGACAAATTAATAAAATGGCTCAGCAGTTATTCTTGGTTCCAATTTATGTTTTTTGATGGTGTGTTTTCTTTGTTGTAGTTTTTAGTCTATTGTGCTTAATATTATGGTCTACTCCCGATTTGGGATTTTACATGTCGTAGCGGTACTCTCTAAGGTGAAGCCACTTCACCCATGCACGTTGCTGCCCAGTCACGTATTTGCGCAAGTTCCCCTCCAACCACCTGTTCACGATCTCAGTCTATCCATCGGTTTGTGGGTGGTAGCTAGTGCTAGGTGTGATTTATGTCCCCACTAACCGAAACAACTCTTGCCAGAATCCCCCCATAAATCTGTTGTCCTTGACACTCATTATCGTCTTGGGGAGACCATGCAGCCTGAAAACCTCCCTGAAAAACAACTTGACCACCTGTGAAGGTGATGACAGGAAAGGTATTGCAAAGAAATGAGTGTACATGGTTAGTCGGTCGACCATCACATATATGCAATCTCGCCCCTCTACTACTGGCAACCCTGTAATAAAGTCCATAGATATACTCTCCCATTTTGTCACAGGAATAGGGAGGGTTGCAATAAACCTGCAGGGCGTGTCTACTGCCCCTTGTTCCTTTGGCAAGCATCACACTCCTGCATGTGCCTCGAAACATCCCCTTTGAGGCCCCTCCATGTGAAGCGTGTTGAGATTTTCGGTAGCATCGAATGTGCTCTAGCCCTAAAACTTTGTGGAGGGGCTAGGACACATGAGATCTCCAAGGCCCATAAATCGTTTGGAGAAATTCCACCCAGTGTAAAATTTATTCAAATAATTAAATTTTTTAATGGGGACCCTAAGTCTAAATTAGGGAAATTAAAAAATTAAAGTGAATTAATTTACACATGTGGGTGAGAATGTGCTAAGTGACGTGGATCAAAATATTTCTAATCTAAGTCGTTGATTAGAGATTAGATCATGGCCGTTGATTTCTCAACGAGAAAAGTATTAAAGGAAGGCTTGGGGTTAGTTGGAGAAGACACACAAAGCAGTAGCACATGAGCTAAGTCGAAATTCTAGGGCACGATTTGCTAAGAATTTTCAAGTGAGCTTTCAGTGCTAGTGACGGGCAGATCGGCAAGGGATATTTTGATCTGAGGCCGAGGATACATAAGCAGAGAGGCAGAACCGTACCAGGCAGCGCAAAGACCAGCAGGAGGAGCGCAGCCCAGCTAGGCTAACGCAGGGACAGCGCAAGGGCTGATGCAATTCCTTCAGGGTGACATAGAGGCAGCGCTGAGCCCAGAAGGGTGATGCAGGAGCAGTGTGTGTTGCACAGAGGTTGTCCTGGGCAGGAGGGGCTGATACAGAGGCTGGAGGGACAGCGTTGGAGTTCCAGTGGACCAGAAAGGGCTCATATTCAGTAATTCTCTTGAGGGTTTGAATAAGCCATATTTTCTGTCTCCGAGAGAGAAGGTACATTTGCCGTGAAATTCTCTGTCGGGCAAACCACTACTGGTGCCCTTGATGTATGCGGCTTCTGCTTAATAATAAAAAGCCCTCTAAGAGTTGTTGCACCGACTTTCCTGCATTGGGTTTTTCCGGGGCCATTTGTCCGAAAAATCATGTGTGTCCTTTGTCATATGTGCACTATGTTTCAGTAAATGATCTATATGTATGTGTAGGCTGCATTTCTGTTTACTTTGATGTTTTTCTGAATATTTCAATTAAATAACTTGTTAAATAAATAAAAAAGGTAGGAGAAGTAAATCAATATACTGCAATAGGGTTTCTATATTCAGAAATTTTCACATGGTATCAGAGTGATTGCAGATCAAGCTGAAACCATCAGCAAGGGGCTGAAGATTTTGCTGCAGGAGGGCAGTTGAAGCTGCACAGAATCAGCAAGAGGCAACGCGGCACCAGAGGGACAACATAGGCTCTGCAGGGGTGACACAGAGCCAGTATACTCACGCAGAGCTGACACAGGCCCAGAGGGGTGACACAAAGCTTGTCAAGCTCACACTAGGTTGATGCAGTGGCTAACGCAATCCCTAGAGGGTAACGCAATCCAAGAGGGAGTGACGTTGTGCCGGTTGTCGTGGCTAGAAGTGTAGTTCCTGATCTTCAAAGTTGCTAGTGGGGCATCAGTTCTGTTGGTGCAGAATAGTGTCTAGCAAAGTTGACAAAGTAAGGGGAAACAGTCCCTCAGCAGATTTTCTTGCCAAGAAATTTGAGATTCGATCTAGAGGAGTGATCATAGAGGGTTGATTCGACAGAATTGGTGGAGGATTTATGGGAGGGAAATCATTTGTCAGAGGGAGCATACTCTCTAGAGGGTTTCTATTGCCAAGAAACCCAGATCCAGTATTTCGCTGAGTGTAGCAGCAGTAGAGCTTAGATAGGTCTATCTTCTTCTTTCTCTACTCCCCCTTTCCCTGACTGGGACCCTTAGATGCAAGGGCCACATTCTCCTCCTCCTTCACACCCTTCAATCCGCTGCTAATGTTGCCACTGTTGGAGCTCTTTAAAAAAGCTCGCCTCAACTCCTCCTACAGCAAATCAGCCCACATCCTGTCCCATCTTGGCAAAGTGTCTTTGTCCAATATACTTTGGATGAACACTTGCCAATCCTCCAAGACATTGTTTAGTGCATCGCACTAGCTCTGATGATTAAGGTGTTGCCCCAAGCTCTACAAGTTGATCTCGGACCTCCTAAATTCTGGTGAGGAAGGAATCTATGCCTTCTCCCTTCTGCATCTTGATACATCTTAGCTTTTCTTCCAAGAACATCTTTCGTTGCTCGGACGTACCCTGATATAGTGTGGAGAGAGCATCCCACATTGCCTTGGTTGTACCCTTGTCTGCCACATCTTAGACTATATGATCTCGGACTCCATCCAATATAAACTGCTTCACCCTCGCCATCTCCTTCCTGTATTCTTTCTACGGATCAACATCTTGGGGAACTGCCACTACATTATCAATGTAGGCTTTCAGGCCATATTCATCTAGAAGGAAGGACATCCTAGCCTTCCAAATGACATAGTTGGAAGATCCATCCAGCCTATCCTGATCTCTAAGCCCTACTGTGGCCATCTCTAATTCAGTCGAAAACGTCCTCTTTCCCTCTGCTCAGTTGTTGCTCTGCTACTCATACTCCCTTCTAGAATGTGCAGATCTGCTAGTTGTTACTACCAATCTGCCTAGAAATATCGAACTTTTGAGACTCGAAGTTCCCTGAGAGAAATTTTACCTCTGTTGTGTGTGCTTTCTTTTCCACCTGATGTTGGTTCTACTGCTACAAAAACCTCTATGTCCAACCAAGGACTCTGCTCAGCAAAAATCTGAGCTACAGCTACTCCCTCTAACTGTTGGAATCACTAACCCAGGGAACTCGACTTTTCTACAACCTTGCTACTGAAAATTGAATTCCTGCCCCAGCAATTCGACCTGCCTGTCTGGGAACTGCGTCGCCTCTAAAAATTTCGACCTGCTACTCCCTCTGAGCAGTGAAATTATTTTCTCCACTTTTGCGCTTCCCGGCTAATCACTCGCGCTCTGATACAATGTGAAAAATTCAAAACTGAAATCTTACTGTAGCAACTGGAATTAATTCTTCTAATTGATAATTTATTTAACAATTTAATTGTTATGGCAAATACCAAATTAATCACACTGTAACCTTCACAAATAAAACTGCGGAAATAAATAGTGTTGGAAACTAAGAAAATACTAGCACACACACACACACACACATAAAGATGACACCGTTATTTTTGGAAAAATGTCCCTGGAAAAACCCAACTTGGGAAAATCGGTGCAGCAACTGATGGTTTTATATTATTAAGCAGCAGTGAAATTTGAGTACAATCTATGGATGCACAACTGGAAATCCAAACAAGAAGTAAATCTGGGAAAAATTAACTAAGGGAATTTCCCTTCTTCAACAAGAAACCTCAATACAACTCTACCTCAGAAAACTCGTCCTCCTGGACCGTCTGCGCCAGCCTCTACACAGTGCTTGCACAGACCCTTATACGTCTAGCCCGAACTGCCTCTGATCAAGTCACTATGCCTGTCTCTACTAAGGAAACTAATACTCTGGCCCTCTAGAAGACTTTCCCGCCCTCTGGAAGTTGAATCGAATTTTCCTCCAGGCAAATCGAATTGCTATTCTAAAGCAACTACACAGCCTGTTGCACTGCCTCACTGAGAATAACTCGGCCTCCTTGTTGTTACCTCTCTCAATTTGGAAAACTTTCTCCGTATCACTATCTCTGCTGTAATATTCCTAATTTGCGACAGCAAATTGGAATATTCTATTTTGTTTATTTTGCCACCTATAGTTTGTAAGTAAATAAAAAGTAGGTAAAGAGGGTCTGAACTCACTTAAATGAAATAAGACATCCACCTAGTAGCACAACGTTGTGACTTAAGTGGGAGTCAAGGGGGGACCCAACACCACGTGGAGGAGGGGGACTATGGACACTCTATAAGTTTCTCCAAGCTTCTGCGCAGATAAGGATGAGAATGTGGATAAGGATGAGGATGTGGAGGAGAGAGAGAGGCTACATTTGGTTTTGGAGGGAAACCAACACTATAAAAGATGGAGGAGCCTCCTCATTTGAGGCATGCTTGGATTCTTGGATTATTGATTATTGAGTGAGACATTTGTCTTTCTTTGGCACGATGGCTGTTTAGCCCGTCTGCTGCACTGTTTAGTGCAACCGAGTGTCTCCGTGCGGAGATCTCACCCTTAGCCCCGGGGGACTTCGAGTGCCTACTCGGGCAAGGTTATTTTCTTAGCATCATCCTCCAGGACAACGTTATTGCTGCAGCAGCGTAATACTGTGTTGTAGAGTGTTGCCGTGGTGACTTCACGACACCACTTCCTTCTCTTGTTTTTCAGAGGGAGAGCCTCTCTTTCCTTTGGAGGATCGGATTGGAGGACTTGGAGCTGATTTGCAGATCTTGGCACTTGGCCAAGGAGTTTTATCCCACTACTGCGCAGTCCCTCTCAGTATCTACGTTATTTTCATGGGGGGTTGCGGGTTGATTTGTGGGGAAGATCTCAAGTGTAAGGATCAGCCTTCCACTTGGAGATCCATTGGAGGAGGTCTACTTCAGTTGGTGCATCATCTTCAGCCTTCTCTATTGTGTTCCAGATTGAGTTGCAGCTGCTGCCCAGCAACTCCGGCATTTTTGCCATTTTGTGTGTTTCAGCCAATCCCTTGGAGGATTGAGGTATTTTTGCTTGTAAGGGTTAAAGCTTGCTCCCCTATTGTATTTGAGCCATATATTGTCATATCCATGTGTTGACATCAGTTTGCAGCTGTATTCTATCATATACAGCATTTTCTTAGTCTGGGGTTTATGCAGAAATAGCAGTACTTTTCATGTTTATGTACATGTGTTGTGGAGGCTTGCATTTCTTCTCTTGAGAGGTTGTTTCCTCAAGATTTGTACTCTCTTCTGCTACTATACATTATTATTGGCTATATATGCATCTTCTGTCTCACAGCTACTGTATAAAACGCTGTAGGGTTTCTGGATTATTTTCTTGTCTTGCGGCACCTCTATCTTGAGGGGTTTTCTATATAAAATTGTTGTTTAACCTTGCTGAAAGCCTATGCCTTGTACCCAAACTCATTCTCTGATTATTCATAGTGTTATACATCATATTCCTTCAGAAAATACGCTGCCCTTACTTCAGCAAATTTCTGCATACTCAAAGTCTTGGGAAATCAGGGTTTTTCTTGACTAGTCGGGAAGGAGGAACTGTTTAACATAGCAAAACGCCTTTGTTTGAGCTGAAATTCGACATGGAAGTCCCTCTTGACCTATTCTAACATATTCCAGAACCTTGACCCGTCATTTTACACAGAGTTCCTTATTCACTCATTTTAGGGCCAAAATCCTCACTTTTCCCCACCTTTTTGCCCTTAAAAGCTGAGTAAAGGTTGTTGCTGCCCTTGCTTCAGCAAATTTCTGCATACTCAAAGTCTTGGGAAATCAGGGTTTTTCTTGACTAGTCGGGAAGGAGGAACTGTTTAACATAGCAAAACGCCTTTGTTTGAGCTGAAATTAGACATGGAAGTCCCTCTTGACCTATTCTAACATATTCCAGAACCTTGACCCGTCATTTTACGCAGATTTCCTTATTCACTCATTTTAAGGCCAAAATCCTCACTTTTCCCCACCTTTTTTCCCTTAAAAGCTGAGTAAAGGTTGCTGAACATTTTCAGAGATATGATATGATATCTGAAGCCCTCATACCTGAAGAATGCGTTTTTCAGGCATGATCTGTTGAAAATTCCCTTCTGGGATATTACAGTGGTATCAAAGCATAGTTCTGGCTCAGCCTGTGGAGCTGGCTATCTATGGAAAATATGAGGATCACAATGCCTACATTCTTACCTGAAGTACCGAGGCAACATGGTCGTATACCTCTTGAAGATTATTTCAGAGAATGGAAGTCCATGGGGGAAGACTTAAAAGCAATTTTGCCCTTCAAAGATTATTGTCAGCTCAGAGAGGATGGAGTTTCTAGCATACAGAGTTCAGATTTGCGGCGTACTACTGGGAGATCACCTCTTCCCATGCATGAGGGATCCACTAGTCCCTGTGAGTCTAAGCCCAGGAGGACCGGAACGGTGAAAAAGGATAGTTATTTCTTTTTCAGATCTAGAAAAGATACATCCACCTTTGAGGAGGTCAAGAAGAATGAAGAAAAAGAAGAGGAAGTACCATGCGCTTCCAATTCTAATCGAGAAGAAGAGATCACATCACCTCTTGAGGAGGCTTGTGGAAACACTGTCACACTTGTGGAGGAGCAGCCACATGCATCGACAGTTGGGGCAGCCAACACTTTTGAGGATGGGAATCTTGTAGATCAAGGGTTAAATCTCATTGCTACTATAGAGCAGCTTGGTTGCACTGCGTTGTGCAACATGGAAACACTCAAGGAGGAATCGAACCATCATTCTCATGAGCCATTGTTGGATTGTACATTACATTGGAGGTTGGGGTTTGAAGCCTTGAAGATGGATGGTAGACATCTTGGAGTAAGAAATCCTTTCTCCCTTCAAGATGACACTTTCTCAATGCGCTCCTCTCAACTCAAAGAGAAACTTCTACTTTCAGATCCAAGACCTCATTGGTTTTGGAAGACTATGGATGAGAGGGAGGTCTCAAGGAGAGATCTCATTGGATATGCACTTCACACCATGAAATGCAATGCTTTCATTCCCTTCTCACAAGAGCGGATAGAAGATGGAGGACATCTTAGGATTGATAACATCTCTCATGCTTGTGTTGGACATCCCTTGAGCCATACACATCATGATGGGAGGTTTTTGCCTACCACCTATTTGATTCTTGATAGGGTCTCATTGATCCTTGAGAAGTTTATATTTCAAAATCCCATGAAGTGCAAAGTCAGAAACTTGATTTGGGAGGATGGTAGCCCTCATGGGAGGAATACCAGGATGAGGAGAAGAAGAATGCATCCACAAGTGATTGAGTGGATGTGGTTGATGAGCAAGGAGCTAGGAGGCTACTTGTAGATCTATGACACCAGGCAACAGGAGGCTTGGCTGCGCTGGTTACTCTTGAAAGAGTTTGGCCATCACTTGGCAAACACTCTTCCTAAGAGTAGGAGGATGGGGAAAAGATGGACGGATACTTGCATCATTGAGCAGCATAGAGTATGGATGCATGGTGTTGATGTGTTACTCATATCATTCATTGTGTCTTCATCACATGAGTTGTATGATGGAGGTATGGGGAGGCAACACAATGTCTTGTTGCTTGGTTTGTTCCTAGGAGAGCAAGGGAAGATTTTCTCTCACACTTTGTATGATGTTGCAAGAAGAGGGGATGGCACTATCTCCTTGATCTTTGATGATGGCTTGGAAGCACTTCCATCTTGGGAAGTATTCCACATTTGTTGCAGCATTATTGGAGGAGTCTTTGACAAGGAGCATGTCAAAGAACAGAGCTTTGTATTGACAGGAGCTTACTTGCGTGAGTTCACAGCGCTATCACTTGGGAGCAGAAACTTATGGATAAAGTGTGCCCAGCAGAGATATGGTGGATTTATAACCCATAGGTCCCAGGATCACTTCATATTTGTTGCACTTAGAGGAGGTAATGATGATAGAGACATTTATCACTATGGCATATTCTTCTTAACTTGGATTTCCAAGCATAAGGAGGATTATCTTCTTGTAGCACATGGTTCATTCTTCTTCATAGCATGCCAATACACTATGGAGGACTCATTTATGGATCCATGTACCATCTTACTTCCAGCATATGGTGAGGAGTTTGTCTATACATTCATTGATTTGCACACTCTTTCCATTCCTATGCAGTGCATTGCTTCACAAGGGGGCAAGCTTGTCATATTGCTCCATGAGTTTTATTGGGCCAATCTACATGATGGAGGCAACCATCTCTTTTGTGGCTTTGGGAAAATGTTTTATCACCTCATGTATGTTCATTTGCAGCACTATATCATGTATCATATGAAGACATGCATGATTAACCATGTAAGAAGAAACATTTTGCCTCGTACTTTCATCAAGCGGCAACTTGTAAAACTGCGCTGTACTTGTTGGGGAAGCTGTTGGTACCTCTTTTCATCACATGTAACCTTCAGCGTTTCCTTCATTTTGCTGCTGATCATGTCTCCATTTGCTGATATAGATCAGATTTGTATGGGAGGATTGATTATGAGGGAGACACATGAGTTGGATGTGTCTTTGAGTGGGAAGAATTCTCACATTCTCTGCACTACATGTTCTAATGGGAGCATGGGAGGGGGCATGGCCACCACTACTACATATGTGTTCTCTTTTGAGGTGGGCCATGAGACTGATATTCATCCATTGTACAACCATGGGCAAGTGTTTGGTCTTATGTTGTTGTCATATTCAGCCATTTACTATCCATTAGTAGGTGTGATGAATCTTGTACATTGCTTGCCATGTAATTTTCTGAAGTTGCAGTGGATGAGACTGCGTTGTATCCTTGTGAGAGATTGTTTGCATTATGTATCCTCATGTAACACCTTCAGCAAACATCTCATTAGGATGATCCATGATGCACATGTCCTATTCTTCATGGATGAATTGTTTTGGGCCAGCCTGTTCTTCATTGTTGGAGGAACCTTCTTTGGAGGATTGTTCTTCACTTTGCCATTGGAGGGCAATGATTTTGCAGCCCAAGATCGGCATACACTCTACACTTGTCATGAGTGGAGAGAAGGACAGCATGGGGTAAGCTATGATGCTTGCCAAGATCATATTTTCAGCCCACCTTCATTACCGGAGCTTGAGGTGGAAGGATATTTTCAGGAGTTGCCTTGTCGGGAGGTGGCTCATTTTGTTTGGATGATTGCTTGGGGATGGAGGATCCACATGAGAGAGATGTTCCTCACTTCATGCCTTGAGTGGAGAGAGGTGATGAGCTGGTACACAGTCGATGGGACAGCTTACACCATGACAAATATAGCACAGCCGGAGTCATGGTCTTCATCAGTCATAGCTAGAGGCAGTGCACAGTCCGAGCCATGGGACTTGGGCTATTATTGGCCATGGTGGCGATGGGATCCGGGAGGATTGTTGGTTGGCTGGTACCATGAAAGATCAGTTTGGGATCCTGGCATTGAGAGATCCCTTCATATCGGGATGATGCAGAGTACAGGGGAGATTCAGTGGCGCATCTGGGACCCAGGCATATTTTGCAGTATCGGTGGAGAGCATTCGCTAGGAGGAGACTTGTTCAGGCAGTTGCTTGAGGGCAAGCAACATTTTGCCGGGGGGGGACTGTAATATTCCTAATTTGCGACAGCAAATTGGAATATTCTATTTTGTTTATTTTGCCACCTATAGTTTGTAAATAAATAAAAAGTGAGTAAAGAGGGTCTAAACTCACTTAAATGAAATAAGACATCCACCTAGTAGCACAACGTTGTGACTTAAGTGGGAGTCAAGGGGGGACCCAACACCACGTGGAGGAGGGGGACTATGGACACTCTAGAAGTTTCTCCAAGCTTCTGCGTAGATAAGGATGAGAATGTGGATAAGGATGAGGATGTGGAGGAGAGAGAGAGGCTACATTTTGTTTTGGAGGGAAACCAACACTATAAAAGATGGAGGAGCCTCCTCATTTGAGGCATGCTTGGATTCTTGGATTATTGATTATTGAGTGAGACATTTGTCTTTCTTTGGCACGCTGGCTGTTTAGCTCGTCTGCTGCACTGTTTAGTGCAACCGAGTGTCTCCGTGCGGAGATCTCACCCTTAGCCCTCGGGGACTTCGAGTGCCTACTCGGGCAAGGTTATTTTCTTAGCATCATCCTCCAGGACAACGTTATTGTTGCAGCAGCGTAATACTGTGTTGTAGGGTGTTGCCGTGGTGACTTCACGACACCACTTCCTTCTCTTGTTTTTCAGAGGGAGAGCCTCTCTTTCCTTTGGAGGATCGGATTGGAGGACTTGGAGCTGATTTGTAGGTCTTGGCACTTGGCCAAGGAGTTTTATTCCACTACTGCGCAGTCCCTCTCAGTATCTGCGTTATTTTCATGGAGGGTTTGTGGGTTGATTTGTGGGGAAGATCTCAAGTGTAAGGATCAGCCTTCCACTTGGAGATCCATTGGAGGAGGTCTACTTCAGTTGGTGCATCATCTTCAGCCTTCTCTATTGCGTTCCAGATTGAGTTGCAGCTGCTGCCCAGCAACTCCGACGTTTTTGCCATTTTGTGTGTTTCAGCCAATCCCTTGGAGGATTGAGGTATTTTTGCTTGTAAGGGTTAGAGCTTGCTCCCCTATTGTATTTGAGCCGTATATTGTCATATCCATGTGTTGACATCAGGTTGCAGCAGTATTCTATCATATACAACATTTTCTTAGTCTGGGGTTTATGCAGAAATAGCAGTACTTTTCATGTTTATGTACATGTGTTGTGGAGGCTTGCATTTCTTCTCTTGAGAGGTTGTTTCCTCGAGATTTGTACTCTCTTCTGCTGCTATACATTATTATTGGCTATATATGCATCTTCTGTCTCACAGCTACTGCAGAAAATGCTGTAGGGTTTCTGGATTATTTTCTTGTCTTGCGGCACCTCTATCTTGAGGGGTTTTCTATATAAAATTGCTGTTTAACCTTGCTGAAAGCCTATGCCTTGTACCCAAACTCATTCTCTAATTATTCATAGTGTTATACATCATATTCCTTCAGAAAATACGCTGCCCTTGCTTCAGCAAATTTCTGCATACTCAAAGTCTTGGGAAATCAGGGTTTTTCTTGACTAGTCGGGAAGGAGGAACTATGTAACATAGCAAAACACCTTTGTTTGAGCTGAAATTAGACATGGAAGTCCCTCTTGACCTATTCTAACATATTCCAGAACCTTGACCCGTCATTTTACGCAGATTTCCTTATTCACTCATTTTAGGGCCAAAATCCTCACTTTTCCCCACCTTTTTCCCTTAAAAGCTGAGTAAAGGTTGCTGCTGATATTTATTTTGGTTGCTGAACATTTTCAGAGATATGATATGATAGCTGAAGCCCTCATACCTGAAGAATGCGTTTTTCAGGCATGATCTGCTGAA